>BSBM01000046.1:9757500-10957500 GCA_027924585.1 Larix kaempferi
GAAACAAAATAAAAAAAAACCCAAAATAAACTAAGCAAAAAATAAATATAAAATAAAAATAAACACAAAATATAAAATATGCAAATAAAAAAACAAAAAAACATAGAAGGAAAAGACTCCCGCGCACTAGATCATTACCAACATCCAGAGCAAAACAACAAAGAACAAGTTCACTACCACGCACCAGTTCATTAGCAACATCCAGAGCACTGGTAATTTGATGAGTAGAGCAGTGGTAAATCCAGGAGCAGGGGATACCAGTCCAGAGGATACTGACGTTCCCAGGGGAGGCAATCCGGCGGCAGTCCAGAGGATAACAAAGGGCACAATGAATTTGGTAATCTCATTAACCCTAGCAGCGTAGGAATTTGGGAAAAATCCCACGGTTTTGACTGTTTCCACACTAAATACAGACGTTTCACTGTTTATTTCATTTTTTTATGAGGGTTTATATGAAATATAGTCCATATTTGAGGGGGAAAATGACCCATGACGGGCATTTTTCCCATCAAATGCCAGCCCTGAACCCATCATCACCCGTTTGATAGAGAACGGGCCTGAACCCTACCATCACGACCAAACAAATTTGGGATTTCTTTGTTGCAGAAAACCGTAGCAATGGTAATAAAATGGTCTTGGGTAGTGTAAGACGATTCAGGGTTGTGATAAGACGATTCAAGATCCAACATCACCCTATCCGCGTCCATGTGCAAAACCACTCAAAACTACCTAAAATTGGTCTAAATTTGGTGACATCTCACCATGTTATCCTATTTGAAAAAAATCAGGCATGGAGGGAGGGAAAAATTCACCAATTTTTGTAAATTTTCTTGCATGGAGAGAGGGGAAATGATGTCTAGAATCCTCCCCCTCCACCAAGGTTGAATCTTATCATTTAAACCCTCTCCCCATAGCTAAAATCACTAACAAAATGTTCCAAATTTGTCCAAATCCTTTACAATTTCAAACATGCATGGTAGGGAGTGGGAGTCATATCCAATACTACTCCACCTCATTTCATGCTTGAAATTAAAAATAAAAAAAATGGTGTGTTTTTTTGCAAAATTGACCAAATCTAGCCCAATTTTGGACAATTTTGTGCATGGGCCCACTTTCCCTCCATGTATGAAATTGCATGAAATTTGGAAAAAATGGCCAAATTTGGTGTAAGTTAAAGCGTTCTAAGCTATTCTAAGGTGCCATATTATAGGGGTTTATAACTGTTTAACATTGTATACCAAGAAAGCATATTGACCCCCCCAACCAATCAACCAATATGTTATTGGAAGACACCACTTTCATGTGGTTGTCTCCGTTGGTATAAGGGTGCAAACACGAAAATGGGTAATACATTTGCTTGTTGATGATTAAATTTGTAAATTTTTTTGTTCATTCAACTTCAAGCAATCAAAACTCATATCTACATTGAGAATTTCACTTGGAAGCAAAAAGAAGTTTTGTAGAGAATTATGTTACTCCATACTCATTTTTCTTTTATGGACATGATGTTATAAATTTCATGTGTATTAACTGCATGCACCTAAAAAATTTGGAAAGGATAATGAGTGAGTAATACATATGGCCACCTATTTTTTAGATATAATTATTGATTTTAGGGAAAACTATGTGTTATCTTTTGGGATTACTCCAAAAGTGTTCTCACTTCAGTAGACGAGCAATAGGTCTCCTAGACCCTTGTGATGCTTCATGGTCATATCAATGTCTCGGTTTGGGTGGATGCTTGGCCTTGGTTAGTGTGTTGACATGGTACCCTTAGGATATTTTTACCTTATCGACATGTTGATAAAATCATTGGGTGCACACAATGGGGGAGTCAATTTCTTGATCAAAGGAGGTGCTTACCTAGGAGGAGGAGCATTGGACACTTAACCCTTAGAGCTTGGGACCTACACACCTTGCAGGTTGGACACTTGATTTGATGATGCTTGGGTTGAGGAGGATACTTCATGGAGGTTGGTGATGGAACCAAGGACCTATGTTGAGGAGAAGAGTTGGACCTTTGTGACCACATTGTCATACAATAGAGTACCATTGCGCACATGTAGCACATAGTTAGAGAAGGAGTACCTTGCATGAGGAAACTTGCATATCAAACCAATGTGGAAGAGGGAATGTTAGACTAACGTCATCGAGTTTAGGTGGGCAATCCATGAATGAAGCAATATCACCACCACCCGTTCCAAATTGAATCCCCAACATGATCTATATGAGGGGGAACCCCATACCTCTTTGCATGCATTAACTAGTCAAGTGGCCCAAGAAACACACTTATATATCCGTGTTGTGAGAAAATTCCAAATCAAATCAAATCGTGTCTTATACTTAAAAATAATTCAAATATAAATGACTCTAAAATAAATTACCCCTTTGAGAGAAAAATAGATTTTGATAAAGTTTTTGGGAAGAAATAACTTTTGATATTAAAACATTACAAGTAAATATATTTGCACGCTAAATTATATCCACTTGGTAACTTATTTTCTTGTTTTATCGAGTGTAGGTACCACCAAATAGGTATCTGTCAGATATATCTTCCTTGAGTGATAATGAAGATATACTCGGAGAGGTTGAAAGTGAGACGTGTTGTACTAGATCTATCGGTTCTATATCAACTAGATCTGAAAAGGTAAGGAAAGATTTCGTAGACTCATACAATATTTTATTTCCAACGAGGGTCGTGTAATTATAATGTTGAGAGCATAGGTGACATTAAGTTTCCCTTGAGGTATAGACATCTAGTGCAACGATGGGTACCTAATAAGCTACCTCAAGTGGACACAGATTTCTTCATCAATGGGAGGATATATCGCATTGCTCCTTCGTCCTTACATGGATTGGGGCTATTTTCCATGGATTGAATAAAGGTCGTCCATGGCACTGTAACTGAATTGATGGAGTATGTCGGACCATTATACAGATACAATAACTAGTTGATCTTGGTCCAATATACTCGAAGCATGCAGAGATACGGAGTTGCCACAAATTATATACAACTAGCAAAAAACAATAAAAACAAAGGGGTGACTATGTATATTGATGGGAAACCAAAAGCATCCAAAAACGTTGTTGGCTTTATAAATAGTACACGACCAGTGACAGCAACTAAGCAACTGAATTGTGAATTTGAGGGACGCGAAGAACATCGTATATTTGTATGTGCAACAAAAACAATACTTCTAGGTGAATAGTTGTTGATCGATTACAACTTAAATCGAATAGATGTGGCTTCCATGGTCCAGGGTAACCGTGGAAGGTCACACGCTATGCCACATCAGGTAAATGCTAAATATAGTAACTAAACATGACTACAATAAATAAATGTTTCGATTTTTTCTGTTAACATTCGATTTCCATTGTTGACATTCGCTTTTTTCGTGCTTATTATGAATATTTCCATGTGATAACATGCTTATTACAATGTTATGCTTATCTCATTTTTGTTTATGTTACAATTATTGACTCAACTTTTATTGATTGATTTATTTTTTCAGGGTGGCAGCAGTGGAAAGCCACATGTTGCTTCCACGGTCCAGGGTGACCGTGGAAGGTCCCAATCTATGCCTTGTCAGGTAAATGCTAAATATAGTAAATAAATATGACTACAATAACAAAAAATTTCAATTTTTTTCTGTTAACATTCGATTTTCACTGTTACCACACTTTTTTCATGCTTATTGTGAATATTTCCATATGATAACATGCTTATTACACTGTGGCAAGGGTCTTCTCATCACCATGGAGCAGAACATGTATCTTCTCCTTCGGAGTTAAAAGTAAATATTATTGCAATATCTCATTTTTGTTTATGTTACAATTATTGACTCAACTAAATATAGTAACTAAATATGACTACAATAACTAGAAACTCCAACCCCAGAATATTTCCATGTGACAACATGCTTATTACATTGTGAAAGGGGTCTGCCCATGATCGTCATGCAACAGAACGCGTGTCCTCTACTTCCAAGGTAAAAATAAATATTATTGCAATATCTCTTTTTTTATTATGTTACAATTATTTTCATAACATCTATTTATTGATTATTGTGTCGGGGTGGCCCCAGTGGAAAGGCACCTGTTGCTTCCATGGTTCAGGGTGACTGTGGAAGGTCACACTCTGTGCCGCGTCAGGTAAATGTTAAATATAATAACTAAATGTTTTGATTTTCTTCTGTTAACATTCGATTTCCACTGTTGAAATTTGCTTTTTTCATGCTTATTATGAATATTTCCATGTGATGACATGCTTATTACACTGTTATGCTTATCTCATTTGTGTTTATTTTACAAATTACAATTATTGACTCAACTTTTATTGATTGATTTATTGTGTCAAGGTGGCGGCAGTGGAAAGCCACATGCTGCTTCCATGGTCCAAGGTGACCATGGAAGGTCACAAGCTATGCCTCGTCAGGTAAATGTTAATATAGTAAATAAATATGAGTACAATAACTAAATATTTCGATTTTTTCTGTTAAAATTCGATTTTCACTATTACCATTCGCTTTTTTCATGCTTATTGTAAATATTTCCATATGATAACATGCTTATTACACTGTGGCAGGGGTCTGTTGATCGCCATGGAGCAGAACATGTATCTTCTCCTTTGGTGGAAAAAGTAAATATTATTGCAATATCTCATTTGTGTTTATGTTACAATTATTGACTCAACTAAATATGACTACAATAACTAGAAACTCAAACCCCAAAAGATTTCCATGTGACAACATGCTATTACACTGTGGCAGGGGTCTTCCCATGATCGTCATGCAACAGAACGTGTGTCCTCTACTTCCGAGGTAAAAATAAATATTATTGCAATATCCTTTTTTTTATTATGTTACAATTATTTTCATAACATTTATTTATTGATTTATTGTGTTAGGGTGGCGCCAGTGGAAAGGCACCTACTGCTTCCGTGGTCCAAGGTGACCGTGGAAGGTCACACTCTGTGCCTCGTTAGGTAGTGTTAAATATAATAACTAAATGTTTCGATTTTTTCTGTTAACATTCGATTTCCACTATTGACATTCAAATTTTTATGTGCTTATGATGAATTATTGATTGATTTATTGTGTCAGGGTGAGGACCGTGGAAAGGCACATGTTGCTTTCACCGTCCAAGGTGACCGTGGACAGTCACCCAGTCGAAGTAGTTCAGTACGGGTTGACCGTGGGAAGTCACCAACCACAACACCACGTTAAGTAAGTGTTAGTGCTTAATAGTAACTAAATTTCATTATAATAACAATATTTGAATGATTTTAAAATTATTTTGCTTAATTTTATTGTTTGATGATTTTAGTCCAGTGCACTCGATCTGGGTGATGAGGTACTTGAGGAATAGATTTACTATTCCACAGACCCAATGCAAACTTTAAAGAATGCCCTGAAAAAGTAAAACATAGAAATGCTTGTCTTGGCTCGCATAAGGCACGTGACACAGGAGAACAGGGCAAGGATTGAAGAGTTGCAAGATCAAATACAATCTTATGGGGTAAGTGGAATCTTCACATATTTTTTTAAGCTATGACATGATTTTCATATCTGATGTTTTCTATTTTTCCAAGTGATCTGATAAATTAAAGTTTCTCATTTGTAGGAGTTTTTAAAACCCGTGACTAGAGAACCTGTCGAGACAGGTATAGGTAGCAGTGATGCTCCAATACAACAAAAACGTCGGCAAATCCTATGTACCAATGAGGTTTTTTGACACTCCTGTGGTTGGCCTCGAATCCATTGATGAGGGCACTGATTTTGATCGGCATGACATGCCGGAGCATGATGAGATGGATCCTAGGACTCCACATGACTCTGGAGATGAACGTACTGTAGATGACCAGGAAACTTTTCCTGGAGTAGCACGAGTTAAAAGCACCAGATCACTAGATCTCACCTTTCTGGTGATAACGCTTGTGTTCCGATCAAGATTCAAAAGATTGTAGGTATTTATTAATTCATTCATTCATTTTAATCATGAAATTGAAATGGACATACGTTGAAATTATTATAAATTAATGGATTACATGTTTTTGCAGGAAACAATGTTTTCTACAGGAATTTGAATGACAAAGCATTGGACTTGTTTGGCCCCACCATTCGCACACGGTGGAATATCCAAGATAGAGAAAAGAGAGATGAATTGATATACCACATGGTAAACTTGTTCGGCAATACATTCAACAAGAAAGTGGTTGCAAAGTTAGTCGACGAGAATTTAAAATATACCAGGGCCCAATATAGGGATAAATTGCAACTTGACCTCAAGCATGAGCGCCCTCCCATGGTTCTAGAGAAAGAGTGGAAGGAAATCATAGAGGATGCAAAGGAGAACTTGCTAAAAAGACAAGGAAAACAACCACGGCCTGGTAAAGCAAGGTACAACACATATCATCTTTTTAGTGAAATAAGTTGAATTATTTTTTTCTTTTTTGTTTTAAGTAAGAATTCTGATATCTAACGTTTTTCAAAATTTTCATATATAGGCTACCTGACACCTCCAAAGAAACCAAGGCTAGTATGGAAAAGCACGGGAAGCATAGACTGGGCCAGGGTGGCTATAGAAAACTAAGAGCCCGAATCGTAAGAATTAATGATTAACTGTGGGGAATATTTATTTAACAGTAGCGAACAAATATTTGTTTTTTATACTGGAAATTTTAAGTGTGTTATGCATTGCAGGGAAATACGTTCCAAGCTGCTGACACCGAGGAAGACCTAAATCTTGGTTTCAAGTATGGTTTTCAAAGTGTGATTGAATATCGGAAAAGCTTGGGGCAGACTCCAATCTCCCCAATGACGCAAATGTAGGTAAATAAAATGAATAAGGCCATCATTGCAATATACTATTAAAGTCTATTCAGTTTTGATTATATCACCCATAACTAAATATTTATGTTTGTTTTTAAGCAATAATGCAACCGTAGCAGTGAATCTAGCGGTACTCAACACGTACTAGTTAATGTTGGGGTGTGCATGTCCCATGATAGTGGGGAGCAGAGTAGGCATTCTGGTATGTATGCTTTGGAAATAGAAATATCTAATCTGATTATAGATATATATTTCCTGACGTATACTTATAAATTTTCTTCTTTCAATGGAAGACCATGTAGCTCAGGAGGGTGAACTGCAAGAGGAACCAAGTAGACAAACAATTAACACACCAGCTCTCACAACTACACAAATAGGTAAAGAGAAATATTGTAATGTTAATCAAAATAATGAAATATTTATTTCAATAATATTTCAACATATCGATATGCTCATTTTCGTTGTTGCAGTTCACACCCCTTCAAAACGGCCTCCATGCCCTACTCAGTGATGTACAAGAAGTATGATACATGAGGGCATGGAAACAAAAACAATAGTAGGATATGGCATAGTAAATACTGCGCCAAATGATGATTGTGATACCCTACTTGTCAGTTATTACAATGCAAAAAAACAAAAATCAACGAAAAATTAGATGTATAAATTCATGACTTGTATTTTGATGTATATTGATGTTGTTAGTCTAAAACATTGTTTATATGAATTACCTAATTATTGTTCAATGTTTAGATGTTTTGATGACTAGCCTAGTTATGCATGAATGTTTATATGTTTTCTATGTAAACAAAATCATTTATTGGGTATGGGGAATTGAGAGCGATGTTAGTGGGGGGGGGCATATGAGCTTCCACCTTCACGTGGTTGGCCCCGTTTAGTAGAGAATATTAAACTATTCTCGAAACAGAGAGGAGCTCAATAAGGTATAATTAGTCTTTTATTCCTATGTATTAAAGATTGTTGTAAATTTTTAAATGCATGTCTATTTCTTAAAATATTGTTAATAAATTTTACATTTCACAGTTCATTGATTTCTACGGGACTTTGTAGTAGGATTTAAATGCCTGTTTATTTGCTTATATATTATTTACTCATATAAAAATTGTCTTTGATGATTTATGCGGGTCTTGGTGATGGAAATGCATATCGTGGATAACCCTTATCAAGTTGTATGGGCGAATGGATCTGGCGAAAGGACAATGATAAGGTAAGGGTTTTGACAAGTTTTTTAAAGTGGGTTTTGACATGGTTTTTTCCTTCTGCTTTCTGCAAGTTCTCCAGTTATTTTAGTGTTTAGAAGATCCGTCTTGAAATGCATCAAATATGCCATTATTTTATGTTTGGGGATCATAATCAGCATTTTGAATTTTGGTTTCTATTTTTTAATTGATACTTACTATTGAAGGATAATAGGCATCCATTGTGTTGAAATACCACTCTTAGGTCACAACCATAGTCATCACACACTAAGACAAAAGTCTTAGTGAAATCTGACATAATGAAAATAGGCATATTATACAAAAGTGAATGAGATCCCCACTCAAAAATTATACATATAAGCTTAAAGAAGATCCAATGAAGAATTATGTCCACTCATGGAATTATGTTACAATGCTTCAAAACCTGCGTAAGTGGAATCGATAAGAAGTCAACAATCTTATCCACCTAACAAATTCTTGGAAGTTGTTTCAAACTCGACAAATTGGCCCCATGACCTTTTTCAAATAGGACACATGAAACACTTGGATACTCTTGGAGTGATTTGGAATATCCATTCAATACGAAACTTGTCCAATGCATTAGCTTATAGGGTTTTGGCACTAGCTTCTGGGAGCCCATGTCTTTGAGAGAGGTCTTCATATAGGATTGTAGAGCAAGGAACCTATAAAACCCTTCTTCAAACGAATTCCAGGTGCTCAAGAATGTATTATATGCCACCACATTTTATTGCAACTATTGTTTCTTCATTTTTTCAAAATAGAGGAAGGCCATTTCAGATTTATATTCTTAATGCATGTCTTGATAAAAAATGTGTATGTGCTGCCATTAGGCTTAGTACTGGCTTCGCACATCTTTTTGAAACTTTGCAAATACACTTGTACATAACCCACATTTACATATGAATTAGAGAGGATGGACCTACTAATACGAGTTGGCTATATGCCATGCATTTCTATTTCTTCCATCATAAATCTTGCATGGCAAGGAGCAAAATTGCATACTCTCATGATAATGTTGTAAGTGACAAGTTTAGGTTTGAATTGAGACATCTTGGATGGCTAGGTATGAATGAAAATAAACGACAATAAATTGAGACATTTACATATATTATGCTTGGATTTCTTACTATTTGATTTTGTCACATCAAAAGAGGTCTTCATTCCAATTTCAGATATACATTATGTAATCCTAATTTCTAAGCTTTCCTCATAGAGATATTTTTCTTTTGAAGTGTTAAAGGAACAAAAATATTGACCATAATGAAAAAACTCAACAAAACCTTGGAGAATAGTATTTCAATCTTGCTTAGAAGCACCTAGCTTGTCCCTTTTATTTTCCATTTAAAAAAAAAAAAGGTATGCATGTCAACACTTGAGTTAACACAACATTTGGATTTTGAGGGCACTTCCAAATCCAAACCCTTAGCTACAATATATAATGTTTTTGAAAAGCATTTCTCTGTTGACTTTACAATTATATCAATCAAAGGAGAAATACTAGATCAATCTCTTTTTATATTCTCTTCTTTTGTACTTGAAAATTCTAAAAACCATGATAAACTCACCATCAATTTCATTTAATCATCTTTGTTCTCAGAAAAGATGATAAGCTCTTGTCCAATGCCAAAAATCACTAACATAATGTCACCTGGCTTGGACATTTAGGTTATACTCATAAGACATCAATTTCCACACCCAATCTGCAATTTGGAATGGGTCTCTCAACTAGCAAACCATTTCCCATGGTTGCAAGTTCACAAGTGTCAATATGAGATATCACACACACTGCTTTTCATCGATGCTTGAAGGATTGTTGTTGTCACTTTCCAGACCCTCCTCACAAATTTTGGCATCTTCTGAAGGTCAATATCATACTTATTCTTTGCAACAGTCATTGGGCTTTTCCATGCTTATTTTATCCTTAACTGAATCAAAGGAGGCCAATCTGAATGAAATATTCACAATTTGTTCATGGGGTGTTCTCTTATATGCAAGAATTATTGAATGGTCCATAGACAATTGTTTGGGATAAGATCTACCTAGTGCAAATGAGGGTTGTCAAGATAGTCTAATGAATTCATTACCAAATCTAGAGGATAAATTTACAACAGAAAGTAGACTTTCTTAGTTCTATGGATGCTAGTATATTACACAAACAGACATACTATTGGTTCCATTCAAAAAAAAAGTGGTTAGAGAAAAAAATGGCAAAATAGGACCAACATTAGGTTATAGAATAAGTCCAATATGCTCCATGAGGGTTTCCTCATGAAACCTAGTGCATTACAAAGAGAGCACTCCAAATAAGACATACAAATGATGGGTGTGATGTGGTGTGTTTCTTAGGAAGACCCTCTCCTTCATCTATTTATATGAGTCGTGTTGTCCCCCCATTTGCATAGGGTATGCACTAAGGTTTTCAGAGAACAATCTGAGGATTTTGAGTTGATCTGGGACTATTCTGTAGATTTCTGAGTGATCTATGACATATTTCATACCTTAAAGAGCTATTCTCAGTGGTCTCATGGGCGTAAACAACCCTAGAATAAAGTCTGTAATATTTTTGAAGGAATTCTAAGTATCAAAAAATGAAATCTTGGTAGTTTTGAAGTGACTCTGGGCATGGACAGTGGTAGCAAGTAGCATCTTTCACAAATATGGGCACATAAACATTGATGAAGAGGGTTATTTGTCAGGTATGGGAACAACTAGGGATTTTCCAAACATTTCTCAACCCCAAATTAGCCTTGAAACAGAATTCTTGATAGCCACAAACCATCAAGTAGCAACCTTTTCTCAATTTCGGGTGCATAAGAAGCAATTATGACTTGAATTTGACAGATGAAAATGGCATTTTTAACCCTATAAGACAATAGTCCTATGATTATGCGCATAATAACAACCCTAATCCATGAAATTCATGCATCATTTTTCAGGTTATGAGCATAAATAACCTTCAAACGTCAAACTTCTTTGGATGTAGAAAATGTTCACCGTTTTTTTTTTTTTAACTTCCAGGTATAGTCGATGTTCGACGAAATTTCGTCGAAGGTATAGAAAAACCGTGGAAATAGCAAAACCGTGGAAAGGCGCCTACCTTTTTTTGGTCTGTTCGACAAACGTTCATCGATAGTTGCGCTGGAACATCATCGCAGGTATAGCAAAACCGTCACAGCCTCTGCCTTTTTTTGGTCTGTTCAACGAACAACCGTCGATATAGAGACGGTTTTTGTGGAAGCAAATTTATGTGCAACACTTTTTCGACATAGTTTCGTCGTTATAGGGACGCATTTTCGTCGATCGCGAGACGATTTGTAGAAAATGAATAAAAAAATCATTTTCAAGACCACCTTATAGAAGACACGTTGCGACCAATTTCAACGAACAACCATCAATAGAGCGACGGTTGTTCATGGAAGCAAATTTATGTGCAGCAATTTTTCGACATATTTTCGTCATTATAGGGACGCATTTGCGTCGATAGAGCGACAATTTGTAGAAAATGAATCAAAAAATCATTCTCAAGACCACCTTATAGAAGACACGTGGTGACCAGTTTCGACGAACAACCGTTAATAGAGAGATGGTTGTTCGTGGAAGCAAATTTCTGTGCAACACTTTTTTGACATATGTTCGTCGTTATAGGGACGCATGTTCATCGATAGAGCGGCGGTTTGTAGAAAATGAATAAAAAAAATCATTCTCAAGACCACTTTATAGAAGACACGTGGTGACCAGTTTTCGTCTCTATTGCGACGGCTTTCCAAGTTCGTCATTATATCCACGAAACTGGTTCTACGCAAAATCACACCCATGATCGTCACAATTGAGACGAAAAAAACTTGGCAATATCAACGCAAAATCGTGGCAAATTTCATCAAATGTGCGAGTGCTAGTCATAAGCTCTTGCTTAAAACTCATAATCACTCCATAAACCCTAAGCCAATATGCAATTCTAATCTATGTCAATCTAACTTAAAGATTCAACTCAAACATGAACACATATACAACGAACAAGATCCAAAAGACTTGTAGATAAGGAAGCTAAATCACAAACTACTAACTTTGATACCATGTCTCACCAAAATAAGCTCAACCTAAATAATCCATTATGTTCTAACCGACTCAAAAGCTTGGCAATTCTTGATTTATTTTTTAAATATATCATCCATGTCAATTGTGTCCAATCTTGAAAAAGGTTTTGGTAGGCACACTTTAATCAATTGCAAAAAAGGTAAAACGAGAATAGTGATAGATTACAAAACATTAAATTAGGATGGAATAAAATCACACAATGCCAAGTCGTATGTCGATCATTGTTGTAATTTTGAGAGGACAACAATTGGAGCAAAGTGAACCATTGATCCCAGATCAGATTAAAAGACGGATTAATTTGCCAAAGGCGGACCATACAGTTATGCTTATCAACATAAAAAGTCTTACTTAAACACAACCCCTTGGTTCTGTATTTTAGAAATAAAAAATTCTTCATTGAATGAATGGTCTCAAATGGCTTCAGCGTAATAAAAAAATTCTTCCAAAAGGTTTTAAAATAGATGGGAAACATCTTTTCAAAATAAGAGTTCCTACTTTACTTTTGTTTATTGCATACATTTTAACTATACAATAGTTTTGGTAGTTTGGTAGGTACTTCTAAGTTGGGGATGTGTAGTAACTTTTGTTTATTGCATACATTTTAACTATACAATAGTTTTGGTAGTTTGGTAGGTACTTCTAAGTTGGGGATGTCTAGTAACTTTTGTTTATTGCATACATTTTAACTATACAATAGTTTTGGTAGTTTGGTAGGTACTTCTAAGTTGGGGATGTCTAGTAACTTTTGTTTATTGCATACATTTTAACTATACAATAGTTTTGCTAGTTTGGTAGGTACTTCTAAGTTGGGGATGTCTAGTAACTTAGAAGGAGCTAAATGAAACTCACTAGATAGGCTTTTATAAAAGTGTTTTTTGTAATATTTTATATAAAAAAGTCAATTTTATTGGGTGTCTCATAGTATTGAAGATGGTATTTGCATGAAGTGAATATTATAAAAGAAGTCTAAGGAGAGTGTTCTAGTTATCACCAAGTCAAGAGTGAGTAATATCTCGTGGTGGTCAACTAGTCAAGAGAGTCATATCTCTTGAGTGGACAAGAGTGAGTCATATCTC
This sequence comes from Larix kaempferi, assembly GCA_027924585.1. Classification (NCBI taxonomy): domain Eukaryota; kingdom Viridiplantae; phylum Streptophyta; class Pinopsida; order Pinales; family Pinaceae; genus Larix; species Larix kaempferi. The sequence continues at coordinate 9,770,740 of BSBM01000046.1, forward strand.
TTGTGAGTGAGAAAATGAGTCATAACTTCTGTCGAAGTTTGTATTTTCGGCTGAAGGGTTTGGGCACAATGAGAGTCCGGAGTCCGAGATTCTATGAATCATATCCAAAGGCATGTCATTGTAAGTACTGATTAACAAACCTACAATAAAAGATAAGTTGTTGGCTGGTTTACTAAGCTCATCCTTAATGATGCACTCACTTGGAAGTCCGAAACAGGTCTCTTCCAACCTCTTGAATAAAAAATAAATAGTTCGCTAGTTTTCTCCTTTTGGGATTTCCAGGGTAACTCTTATGTTGTCGTAACTCTTATGTTGGTGGTTACTAAGTGGACGCGAACAAGATGACAGGGGGTAACGAAATTCGACGTGAAGCTGGGATTGACGGTCGACTATGGATCTGGCAGAGAGCACGAGGCTCGTGGCTTGTGGATCGTAAAGTCACGGTGTTGGAGCCATCATGGGATTTGAAACAGAGGTGAACGCATAGCTAGTCGCGGAGGCAGTGGATAGGCACGTAGAGTGCAAGCAGTGGATCTGGATCAGTGGAGGCTCGCCTGTGAAGTGTAGCAACCGGAAGAGGTTCGGTTGAGCAAGGTTGGAGAGGAGCCGTCAAGGTGAGGCCACCAAACAAAGAGCGCAGCTTGCAGAAGGTTTGACGAGAGGTGAACAGGTAGAGGAGAAAGATACGCGGGCTAGTGAAGTGTGACGGTTGTAGCAGGTAGCCCAGATCATCCCTTGGGAATTTGCATATCGCCCCGGGCAAGGGCAGTAAGTTTTCAGGCAGCCCAAAACTGCCCAGGAAATTAGGGTCAGTTGTGGGCACGCAGCGGGGCAACTCCAACAGGAGTAGATTGCCCAGAAAGGCTATAAGCAGGGCTATGGACAGCCCAAGAATGATGTTGGCAGCAAGATAAAGGAATCCAGGCAGTAAGCAATAGGGCTCAGGCAGGTGATGCATCTAGCCACATGACAGGAGTGAGATTAGTACTCCTTAGTGTTTCAGAGACAGACTTAGACTGCTATGTGTGTTGTGGCGTGCATACCACGCATGCAATGAGGAAAGTTGGATCGATGATGTTCTAGCTGGAGTCAGAAGGTCTACTGGATGTGGCAAAAGTGATGCATGTTCCAGGGCTGAGGGTCAGTTTGATTTCAGTATCATCCCTAGGGATAAAGGGTATGAAGTGGAGTTCCAAGATGGAGCAGTACTCATACGTTAAGAGGGAACAGGTGCCAAAGAAGCAACAGTGAGGCTTGGCATCAAGGAAGGCACGTTGTACAGGTTGTTGGGACAACCTACGGTGAACTTCAAAGGGATTTTGAAGCAGAGTTCCAAAGTGAGTATGGAGTTTGGATTGGTGTCTGTGAGAGAGGGAGCGTGAGGCTTCCCTCAAGATGAAACTGATGGATGAGGAGCACGGATTATCAGATCAAACTGATGGATGAGGAGCACGGATTATCAGATCATAGTGCAGCAAATCCAGCCAGGAAGTCTTCCAGTTCAGAGGGAGCAGCTACAGCAATAGAGGATTTGATGGATCCAGGTAGATGCTTATTTAAAAGTACCTCCCTTGCTAAGAGGGAGTGTTAGTTTTGGTAGCTTAGTAGGTACTTCTACGTTGGGGGTGTCTAGCAACATAGAATACATGCTTTTATAAAAGTGTATTTTGTAATACTTTATGTAAAAGGGTCAATTGTATTTGGTGGCCCATAGTATTGGGTGTCTCATGGTATTGACCATAGTATTTGCAGGAAGTGAATATTATCAAATGAGTCTAAGGAGAGTGTTCTAGTTATCACCAAGTCAGGAGTGAGTCATATCTCTTGTAGTGGTCAGTTCGTCAAGAGTGAGTCATATCTCTTGAGTGGACAAGAGTGAGTCATATCTCTTGTGAGTGACAAAAGTGAGTCATATCTTCTGTCGGTGTTTGTCTTTTCTCCTGAGGGGTTTAAATTGTTTGTTGGTTTTCCCCTTTTGGGGTCTCCAGGGTCATTTTTGTGTTGTGATTTTCTCTATTTATGATTAGCTTAGACAGTGTGTTACAGTGTTTAATTTTTCAGATGTGCAATGTGTTTATTGAGTCTATATCTAAACATAAATAATTAAATTAAAGTTGTAAATAAATCTGAATAAGGCTAAAAGTTTCACATATAATACATAAGAGTTCATATTTTTGTTCATTGCATACACTTTAGCTGTATGTCTCATGAAAGAGAAAAGCTTGCAAAAGATAAATTTCATGAAGAAATAATTGAATATTGCACTTAGGTATATGTTAACAAACTTCTCATTTTATAAGAAAAGTATATTTGAATTTCAATAATGTTGTAATTATCTTCTTTTTTTTTCATTTAAATGACTCAATACCTTTTATAATTACCTATATATTATTGTAAGAAAAGAAATGCCATGTTATAGAGTACTAAATTAGGAAGATTTTGGCACATGTAAACCGGGATGGATGTTAAATAGGATGGATTTTTTAAATAAACCTACAAAGTTGCTTATGCTTATACGAAGGAAAACTCAAAACATGTTTACATATGTACATTTTATTGCCCATATTATAAACTTTATCATCAAATTACTGTAAACTTTAATTAAGAGAAATGATACTTTTTATTACCCACATCACAAACTTATCAAGAAATTATTCCAACTCAACCAAGGTTGAGAGTGAAGATATAGAAAAATACAATCTCATAGCCTTTTGTCCACTGTATTATGTGTATCCATGCCACTAACAACTCAACCAGCTTGGAGAAGGGGATTTTTATAATCACAAACTTATCAAAAAAATTATTCCAACTCAACCAAGGTTGAGAGTGAAGATACAGAAAACTCCAATCTCATAGCCTTTTGTTCATTGTATTATGTGTATCCATGCCACTAACAACTCAACCAGCCAGTTTGGAGAAGGGGATTTTTATAAGAATATATCAACTTACAGATCATCTATCTACGTTGTTACAAAAAAGTTTTAACTATCCATACTGCATTAATACCTTATTTTCTTAATATATACAATTAGTATTGGCCTGGCCTTATAAAAAAGGAAACTCAAATATCATCTGCAATTTATTTACCAAGTATTTAATGCACACATTATATCCATTTATCAAAACATAATATAATGTTTATCCATCCAGACTGTTACAAAAAGTTTTAACTATCCTTGCTGCATTAATACCTTATTTTCTTAAATATATATAACTAATATTAAACCTTAAAAAAATTTTAAAAAAACTCAAATATCATAATACGTTATTTTCTTAAATATATACAACTAATATTAAACCTTAAAAAAGGAAACTCAAATATCACCTGCATTGTATTCCACACTCACTTGAATGGTTTTAAAATAAAGTTCTTTTTTATTTCTTAATCTAATTTAAAATTTTATACTCAATTTTAAAAAATTTACTTACTTTTAACATTTTTACATATAATTTTCTTATTTTATGACTTTTTTTTATAAGGTAGACTCTTATTACTATATATTAAATAATAATCAATTAAGAAAACCTGAAATAAGAAAAACTCTCGTAACCACTTAATCTAATTGTGGAAACCCATATACATATATATTTAAAATTAATTTATTTACAAAACACACACTACATAAATAAAGAATAAAGAATGAGAAGTTGAAAGTTCAAATATTGGGATCTAAAAATCTAATACTAAATACAGAGAAGTAAGCAAAATGTATCTAATGTGAAATTGAAGAAATTTTACACTACAAAATTTAAATAAGAAAAACTATTTCCAAATAGATATATATATATGAACTACTTTATTATTAATCAAAAGTTTATATTTTCCATTTTAATGTTTTCAAGAAACAAAAACAATTCATCTATCCAAATTAAAAGAATTGTAAATAATTTAAGTACTTCAATTTCTAGTTTAAATATGAAATGGAATTGAATAATACATAATTGAAATTGTAAACTAAGAACCAAACATTGTACTTGGTAATTTGTATAGTGTGAGCCTAGTCTATTTGTCAATTATACTGTATGAACCTTGTCAATTATATTGTATGAACCTTGCATGCTCGTGAATTCTATTGCTTGAACATGGCATTTACTTGGTAATTTATGTTGCATGAACATGGCCATTGTTTGTAATTTAACATGTATTAATGTGGCATTGTATCCGGTAATTGATCGTTATTAACGTGGTGGCATTCGATACGCTGGTTAATATATCTTCATTCACCTTGGGTGGAGTAAGTTAGATCTCCACGACGACCTACATAAGCTGTCATTTCTTGTGTCGATAAGATAAAAATCTCCTTGTGTTAACTCTACGAGATTGATTGGCCAATACAATCCAACCATTCATGAGTTTAGATACTCATGAATGAGATTAAGGTGTACCTTATAACATCATGAGATTAAGTTGTACATTATAACATCTAAAAGGTTTACGAGGCACTTTTTTAAGCTAGAAAGTATCAACAATTTTATTTCAATTAGAAAGTATCAACAATTTTATTTCAATTCATATAATTTTAATTGACTAGGGGAGGGACGCCAATAGTGGTGTGGGGTCCACTGCGCCACCTCGAAGGACAACCGGTGGCTTGCTTTTTCCATACGACAACTGTCCACAGCATAGTGCTGCATGTCCGACAGGTGGCCTCATTAATTGCTAGGGTTTAATCGGGCGTTTGGGCATTGAAATCGTCATTTTGCCGAGACTGGTCTACCTCCCTGTGCAATATTGTTTGGGGCCGGTGTGTGGCTGTTCCCATGGTCCATTTCCCGCGCAGGTGTCTGTGCACGGTGGTACGCCCTCTTCCCATCAACGGAGCACCAAAGAACCTGACTCTGCGCGACCAACTCGCATTTCAACTCAGTTCGGTTCGACTTCACGTGCCTTTCTTCTGGTGGCTTTGCTCGGCTCTACATTTCTTCGATGCGTTGCACTCCCTGTTGGCGTTCGTTTGTGGCTCGGTTCAGTGTGGTTCTCTCCCTGTTGGCATTCATTGGTGGCTCGGTTCGATGCGTTTCCCTCCCTATTGGCGGTCGTTGGTGGCTCGGTCCCTGCATGCTCCTGTGTTGGCTACGGGGTCGAAGCGGTTGTTGGTGGCTCGGTCCTTGTATGCTCCTGCAATGACGGTTTGTGCATTCGGGCCTTGGTTCTGCATCCTCGACGGGCCTCAGTTGTTCATCCTGCAACCGGTAGAGTTTCCTACCAGCATCTGCACAGTGTTTTTTAACACTCCACTCCTCCTCGTGGATGATTTCGTTAAGCATTTTGCTTGGTTTCTCTTTGGTTGCTTGTGTTTGTCTTGTTGTATTGTAATTGTATTTCTTTTGTGCATTTCTCTCCTTCTTGGCGATCATTAGTGGATCAGTCCCTGCTCGGCTACGGGGTCGAGGAGGTTGGCGAGGTCGGTTTGTGGTTTCGACGAGCCTCGGCTCTGCATCCTGCAATGGGTGGGGATTCCTACCAGCATCTCCACAGTATTTTTAACACTTCACATCTCCTCATGGATGATTTCGTTAACTCTTTGACTCGGTTAGGGTTGTCCTGGTTTCTCTGTGGTTGCTTGTGTTTGTCTGGCTTTTTGCAATTGCGATTATGGGTGAGTTTTGATTAGTTTTTCGGACCCTGTCTGGTTACTGGTTTTCTACGGTGGTGTAGCCCTGGCAAAATGGCGTGTTGAACAGTCTGCAATTGTATAATGTGGTTCCGGTTACTTCTTAACAGTCAGCTTGTTCACACTCGTTGGGTGTCTCTGGTTCTAAGGCCAGTGTTTATGCTTGACATTGTCACAGTTCTAGCTCTGCGTGCGTGATTGTAACTTGGGACAGGGTCCAAAAAACCTGAATTAAAAACTTTTCCTGAATTTGCTTCCATCGGTTTGTCTTTGGGTAATTATACAATGGTTAACATATTTTTTGTTTAGGATTGGTGGTGGAGGGTTTCGTATGAGATTCTATGTTTTTCTGCAGCTTATATTTGGCTTTTTTTAGGCATATGTGGTCATTGGTTTGTAAATGTGGTGGTTGAGGGGTTTTGGATTTTGGCATGGTATGCGATATTGGGTGCATGAATGATGGTTGCTTTCAGTTTTGGTAGACAAATTGTTATGCCTTACTTTGTGGTTGAATGTTGGTTGCTTTCAGTGTATATGAAATTGATTTTGTTAATTTAAGTCATTTTGCAGCAGTAGGTTTCTGAATGATGTGGATATGAAATTTGCCTGGCCCCTCGTGGATATGAAAATGTTGTGGATATGAAATGTATTGTGAATGTTTGTTGGTTGAATACTGGTTGAATTCTGGATATGCTTACTGTAGATTATTGGTAATTGGGAGCAAAATTGGTAAACCTAGCCTAGATTATTGCAGCATGGGTAATTGGAAGCAATATGGTAATAAGATTTTGGTAATTTTGCAGCAGTAAGTTTTAGAACTTGATATTCATCTTTATATTAGTGTTTGAAGCTGCAAAAGAAGAAAATGATGTGGATATGAAATTTGGCATGGCCCCTGGTGGATATGAAAATGTTGTGGATATGAAATTTAGTGTGAATGTTTGTTGGTTGAATGCTGGTTGAATTCTGGATATGCTTACTGTAGATTATTGGTAATTGGGAGCAATATTGGTAAACCTAGCCTAAATTATTGCAGCATGGGTAATTGGGAGCAATATTGTAATAAGATTTTGGTTATGATTTTGGTAATTTTACAGCAGTAGGTTTTTGAACTTGATATTCATCTTTATATAGGTGTTTGAAGCTGCAAAGGAATAAAATGTTGTGGATATGAACTTATGTAGTGAAGCATCAAACTTTGACATAGTTTAAGCATTTGTTGGTATACAGTTTAAGCATTTGATACAATTAATGGAATGAATTTTTCTCAATATTAATTATGGAATTGAGTTTAAGTGGAAATTTGAGATGTGTACTTATGGCTAGTTTGTGCATGTTCATTTTTGTATGGATTTGAGTTTAAGTGGAAATTAGAGATGCTACTTAAGATTGTTGTTTGGCTAGTTTGTGTATGTTAATTTGTTTACGGATTTGAGTTTAAGTGGAAATTACAGATGGTACTTAAGACTGTTGTTTGGCTAGTTTGTACATGTTCATTTGTTTTTGGATTTGAGTTTAAGTGAAAATTAGATGTGGAGTGTTGTTTGGATGGTTTGTGCACGTAAGAGAAAAGTTGCAATTGGCCAGATACCTATTGCTATCCATAGAATTAAAATAAAAGAGGGCAGCAAGCAAATTGTGACTTAAAACTGTAAACTTAAGCCATCAAAACCGATACTATGAAACAAACTAAAAATGCAGGTGAGAGAGATACCATGCATACCGATTTATGTATTTTTTAGAGTGAGTGTTATGGTTACCTTTCTTAGGTGGTTGTGTTGTTAGCTTCCTTAATATGTTCTTGTGATTTTGTAGCTATTGTGTTTTGTAGGCAGGAAGGAATGGTCAACATTCATAGAATGGAAACAAACATAAATAAATAAAAACTGCTCATTTATAATAAAACAACTGCACTTTATATTAATAGTACTGAAATACAAATACAATGCCTCTATTTGCAGTAGATGTCAATGCCTAGGATTTGTAGTCTGTATGAAAACTATCACCTAGGTTTTAGGTTATATCAAGCCCTCATCATGCTTGATTGAGGCTGCAAAAAAAGAAAATGCCTTTAAAACAAAATAGCATTTGGTTAGCCTATACACTGGATATCCTATTCTTCAATAGGTTCGACACCTCCCCCATCATTTCTTGTCGGGTTTCCAGTTTGAAACAAGTAGGGTGACCTTACTGAGCATGTTTGATTAGGATGGGTAGGGTTGGTGGAAACAGATTGAGGCCAATTTACTCCTTGCAACCAAGGAGGAATTGAAAATCCATAGGCCTGACTTGTGCTTGGAACCCCTGGAATAATTGTTGGTGTTCGATAAGATAACATAGAATGGGCCCCTGCACTAGTAGGAATAGAGGGGGGGTGTACACCTACCTGATTATAGCGGGGTATCTGAATGTTAATGAGATCCTGGTAGAATCGTGCACTGTTTGCTAATGCTTCTAATGATCCTTCCATCATGTTCCTTCCATCGGTTGTTCTTGTAGTATCAGTCATCACATTCCTTTCCTCCATTTCTCTTGCATAATTTTGGTTCATCTGTTGCACCTTCCTTGCATCCTTTGCTTGCTGTGCCAACTGCTTCTGGTGCTCTTTTTCTTGTCGATTAGCCTCTCTAGCAATCCTTTCCTGTGCCCGTAGTCTAGCTACAATCATCCTTGCTTCCTTCTTTTCCTTTGCAAGATCTTTCTTCCTTTGCTTTAATTCCTGCAAAGCGTGTTTCTTTTGTTCAGATTCAACCAAGAGACTTATGTACTCTTCTGGAGTGAGTAGTTGTGAACTCCGGCCCAATCGGAGAATGTCTGTATTTCCTTTCCTTCCTTGCGTTGACACTCTCTCCATTGGCAACTTTAGGAATTGGCCAAGCCTTGGTGTGTTCCCTGGCAGTGGTTCTTATGCTATGAGAGGTTCTTCTGCTGCAGTATATTCTTCTGTTGCATCCTGGTTATCTATGTTAGGTTCTTCTATCAACCCACCATCAACATAAAAATGGACAATCTCAGCTGGCTGCAAAGGCATGTTCATGCTTTCATCGTTGGTGGAACCGTCAATGTGTTTGTTCAAGTTCATCACAGCCTCTGCCATCCATGATGGTTGGGATACTTGGGTTGGCACTATCAATGTGTCATTATAGATGCCTGGACTACGACAACCATCGACCACATTTATATGTGCCACAGAATCCACTTATGTGTTGGTTGCACCACCTAGCCCCATGTTATCTTCAACTGCTTCGTCATCGAATTGTGTAGCGCTAACCTGTTCATCATCAGCAACAGCACCAAGTCCTTAGTAGTTTCCTTGAGAAAGGGACATGATGTTGTTCACAGCATTTGCCTCTTGCTGCCCATCCAATTGCTCTTCGACATCCTCAAGATCTTGGCCATCCACATCTTCTTGGCCATCCACATCAAATGCTCAGCTACACCCGGTCTCATGCATAAGAGCATCATAATTCAATGGCCAAATACATGTTCGCCTAAAGCCAGCCTTGATATTCGAGGATGTGAGAGCGTTTTTGAAAGCCTTGCTTGCAAGCTCAGCTAACTCAAACCTCTTTACCTCTACCCCTGGGTTCTTCTCCATCCATGCAGCACGTTCCGAACTTAAATAAGCCTTGAAAGGCCCAAACACACTCACATCCAAGGGCTGCAACCTATGAGTCGTGTGAGCAGGAAGTGTTAATAAGTCAATGCCCAACTTGTTTTGACTCCTCGATGGTTTGCACAGCAATGTGGCTGCCATGGCCATCTAAAACCAATAGGTGTCTGTTTTCAGGGGAGACACCACCTGCTACGGATGCTACAAAGTGGCAAAGCCAATTCAGGGAAAGTTCTTTAGTCATCCATGCATGGGGATGTGCAGCCATGCACGCCCCAAGTTCGCAGTTTTGGATATAGTTTTGCAGCCAACTTTTGACCTTAAACAAATAAAATCCCAAGATTGCCATACCAATTGCATTCACACATGATAGAATGGTTATCCACTCACTGCTCTTGGGCAGAATCTTTGGCACATTCTGGCTCCCTCTCTTTGCAATGACCCGCATGCCACAATTCCCTCCTGCCTGTAACCCTATCTCGTCGCAGTTCCAAATATGGTATGGAGCGTAAGAGTGTTTCTCATATGCAGAAGAAAAAGTGTCATGGAACTTGGACACAACAGTGGGGCGTAGATTCAATGCCATGTCTCTATCCAAGCCTTCTGCAGTTCGTAGCACTAGCTCTTAATGCATTTTTTTTAACCCAGCCCACCATGACTTACCTGGAAACCCATCTCTGAATGGGTTTGGCCTCCCCTGACAGATTTGAGCAACAATTGATTTCAGTTGTATCAACTCTAGCCCATGTCTCAATTCGGCCATCTCCTTACACCACACCGCCACCTCCTCCTCTTCCTATTCAGTCATGACTGTAAGAGGACCTCTCCTCTTGGTATGGGTCATGCCATTTATCCAGTAATGGATTGACGTGGGTGCAATCCCATATTTTTTGGTCGCTGCTCTAACTGAAAACCCCTTGAATTCGACATCGTCAATTGCAGCCAGCATGTCTTCTTTTGTCCATCCTCTAATTACACTGATTTTCTTCGTTGAAATGGCACATTGCACTGTGGAAGATGGTGGCAATATGGGCGATGCTGGCACTGTGGGTGGTGATGGCTCTGTCGTTGATGGTGGAACCACATCATCTACCTCTTCCACAGGACCATTCTTAGAATTTGTTGTAGCAATGTTGTCATTTGAAACATGGGCCCTTTCCTCATTCGATGATGTTCATTGTAGCTGGGTACCCCGCTTCCTTATATTCCTTGTACGACGTGCAATATTGACTCTTGGCATGGCTACGAGAATCTGCACAATCCATACATGTAACATTTAATAGGGTATTATATCCATTCAATTAACCTGTGAGTATTATATATCCTTCTGCAATGGTCAAACTGTGAGTAGTATATTCTGAACTAGTTAATAGAATGGATATGTGACTGGAATGGACTGTCAATACCTGAAACACTATGCATACACTTGTGGGTTGTTGATGAATGGTTGAATCCTGGTTGATTATGAATAGTTTTTTGATACAATTGATCAGTGTGTGCACAGCGTTTCGGCCCATCAGTGGATTTCAGACAATGAATTACGATCAGGAATAAAATTTTTAGATTCTAAAAAAGTGGATTTAGATCTCTGAAAATAGTTAATACAACCTAGAATTAATGGTCACTAAAATCCAGTACTAACTTATCATAAGTTCAATAACAAACAATTGTCAACTCATTTCTACATTATTTCTAACATTTTCATAATCCAATTCGGTAATCTAAAATGACATTAAAAAATTTAATCTGATTGTAAAGGAAATCTGATCTACTATGCAAGGAAGTAAATTGTTTTCATAATCCAATTCGGTAATCTGGAATGACATTAAAAATTTTAATCTGATTGTAAAAGAAATCTGATCTGCTATGCAAGGAAATAGAATGGGTCTGTGAAAAGGATAGTTATTGTATACATGTTAATGGATACGTGAAAACTTGGATGGTTAATTGAATGGATACATGAAATCAGTGACTGTCAATACCTGAAACATTGTACACACACTGTTGGGTCGTTGATGAATGGTTGAGTCCCGGATGATAGATGATAAACGCACTGCTTGAATGATAGATGAATCCAAGGAATGCAAATGGATTCAATTGTGTGCAAAGAAGTTGGTTTATAGTTTTTTTATGTTGAAAATGATTACTTAGGGGAATTGACATGGATTGTAAGGTTAATTCTGGGAATGGGAGGCTGGGATCGATTTGGCACCGATCTAATGGCTGGAGACATATATTTGCATGATCCATGTGCTCTTAGTGTGTTTAATGGATGATTTGATTTTGGGCAGCTGAAAATTCAATTAATGCTTGTTTTTGCCGATCCATTTGCTTTGGTTGAGTTTAATGTTGGATTTGATCTTTGGCAGCGAATTTTGTTTTGTTGATTTAAGAGTTTAATGTGCTTTGGTTGATTTTAATGCTTGATTTGATCTTGGGCAGCAAATTATGTTTTGCTGATTTTAGAGTTTAATGGATGATTTGATTTTGAGTTTTCGTAGAGTTTTGCTGCTCCATTTGATTTCATGAATTTTAATCAGTGATTTGATTTTTCAGTGGGTGGGTGTCATTTATTGAAGTTGCATGTGAGTTGTTGATTAATTCTGAACTAGATGTTGACCCTCCATTTCACTTGCAGTGTGCAGGTAGTAATAGGTGATGGAACACTGCATCCTATTGTTTGATTGTTGCTTATTGTTTGATTGTTGCTTCTCCAGTTGTGGCTCATGAGGACTGATGTGATGCCCAGGGTGTACTTAGTAGATTAAACACGATAGGTTGTTTTGATGTTAGATTTGGTATTAATGGTAAGACAGACTTGGTTCTCAATTGGACTTAATGGTTTGTAATGTTGGTATTAAATGGACTGTTACCTGGGGTCCTAATCAGCTATTAAATGCTTTTTGGACTTAATATAATATCTATTTATGCATAAATATGAAATTTTGTGATTTTCTTTTAAGCTGGGAATATCAATATTTGGGTGGTTGATGTGACGGTAACCATGACCACTACTGGTTCCCACACAACATTAGGAGCCTCTCCCCTATATTTTATTTAGATATATTAAAATTTTAAAATTAGTTGTTTTTTTTTTAATTCTTTCTTTGTATTTGAATAATGTATTTTTTTATTTTTTATTATATTACTTTGAACTATTGAAATCAATCATCAAACTCTTATTGAAAAGAATCATAATCTATACATTTTTGTGATAGTAAAATCAATGAGCTATTAGTTTATGTGAATGTAAAATGAGTGATTATTGAAATCAATCATCAAACTCTTATTGAAAAGAATCATAATCTATACATTTTTGTGATAGTAAAATCAATGAGCTATTAGTTTATGTGAATGTAAAATGAGTTATTATTTTATATGAATGTAAATTGACGACAATAAAAAAATTATTGCAACTTCATGTATTTTTTGTTTAACAGACGAGTGTATGTCAAATTTCAGCACTGCTCACACCTTTTTACCAACTTTCACTATTTAAACCGTTCAGAAACAATTAATGATCTTCGATGATGAGTTTGTATTGCTTGATAACACAAAATACAATATAAAAGGTAGACAAATTATTGACAAGTTTTAAAATACATCTTGCTACTTACTACTAGCTTCTGGAATGTTGGAGTTCTCTCCACATTCTTGGTCTGAGCAAAATTAGCAATAAATATGCTCTTTATACTCCTTGAAATTCATGAGTATTATTGTTTTTTACAAGTTCCCATCTTCTTTAGAACTGACTTGGTCCTTGCTTTGATCTTATCCTGATAAAAGGTTACCTATCTTGGCATCACATAATGGAGCTTGGAAAAGGATCTTCCATAACTACTCGAGTTTTGTGCTATATAGAGCTGTAGGCATAGATGCTAAAACTTACATCTAACAAGGCTTACTCAAGTAGTTATTAACTGTTGCCCCTGTTTATAGTTCTCAAAAGCATATGTTTTCAAATATTAGGCTATAATTCTTCAAAAATAGCAACATGTTTAAATTGCAATAGTTAATTTCCCTGACATATTCCAATCCTTACAGAAATCACAGAGTGGCTTACCAAAGAGCTCAATGCAGGAGCTTATTTTATTACAGCTTTGTGCAATAGTGTAAAATGGCTTCTGTCCCAGTCCCAGCTCCATGCAGGAGCTTATTTTCCTAGAGCTTTCTGCAATAGTGTAAATTGGCTTCTGTCCCACAAAGTGGCATTCCAGTTGCTAGATATTACAAAGAACAGATGTGATAAATTAGCAGAGAAAGCTCTTCCAATACATCATCTACAAGATATCATGTTTCTACAAGTCAAATAAATATTAAAGACTTCTCACCATACAAAATTTTAAGTTAGCCTGGTGAACACAAACTGGGATGGACATGCTGTATTTAGATGTTATATAGATGTTATAGGTGCATCTGATGCAAATTTCTCGTCAAAATTTGATACTATCTCCATGACATGGATCAAATAGTTTTAAAAACGAATACTATCAACCATACTAATAAGTTCACCGCTCAATAAATACAATAGAGCAAAAAACATAGAAAACATCTGGATCTGATGACAGACAGATCTAAAATCATAAATGATCGGAAAATTACTCATTCAACGTATATCAGTAAGCATTGGAATCAATCAGCTGAATATTTGGAAAACTACGCCGCAATATGTTTGTATAAGAAGGATCCTTTGCCTGCACAAAACCATTTCCACTCAAGTAATTAGAATGTAAATAAACGAACTCCTAAACTTTCAATCTTTAACAATGAGAAGCTAAACACATGACCAAAACAAACACACAAATATGTGAGAATAATATATCCACCTTAGGACTGGCTATAAACTATAAAGTACAAACATTATGAATTTCTCCTTCACATATACTTTGAGGCTTTGACTGCTGAATTTCTTATAATAAAAGGAAGTGTAAAGTGACTTAAATCTTCAATCAAGCAATGCATATATATAGGTATTTTCTTTAGCCTTCAACCATAGAAAGAGACATACACAAGGATTATGTTCAAGGTAAATTGTTGTTAGTGTCCCCTTTGAACCAGCAGCAACAGCATCAATGCCATCTAAGGATGTTATTTGATTGTCATTTAGCCACAAGTCCTCCAGCCTGCAGGGCAAGGGGCACATAAGTTTTAGAACATCCAACGATGACAAAACAGAAAATATCTCAATAGTATCAAAACACACTATACTTTTTTAGGCTTATACCTTGATAGATTTTCTATACCAGTTATGGCAGTAAGCTTATTCGATGATACATCCAACACCTTCAGATTGACTAGAGTGGACAGTCCTTCCATCTTTGAGATGCCATTATGACTCAAATATAGCTCTTCTAAGTTGATGCACTCCTGTGATACGTACCCCCCCCACATTATGAGTTCTCAAAGCCAGTTACAGATTATTTAAATATTTATTATAAACCTGCAGAGATGCTTCTTACTAAATGTTTCTCTAGGATACATGACCTTATTTCCATAGGACAACAGGAAAAACAGAAACATACTTGAAAACCAAGCATAGATGTGAGACGATTGCTTTGCAAGCTTATTTTAAGAAGGGATTTCAACCCACACAGCTCCACAGTACGGATACGGTTGCGACCCAGCCAGAGCTCTTGTAAGATTGTCATATTCTGCAAACCCTCCATCACCTGATCTTACCAAACTGTCACTTTGTCATGTCATCTATAGAGATGCAAACAAAATAGAGAAAATGTGGCTCTAGTAAAGAAATGTCTTTTAAAAATTAAAACCAAAAAGAACAATGTGCAATGCCAGTCAAAGAAGAGGATCACCGCTAAAATAGACTCGTGGAATAAAACCATAACTGTAAACAGGCAGCATTTAAATATTCTCTCTCCCAAACCTCAGGCAGTCAAATCTTTCTTGACAAACCTCGTGATAAAATCCAACGTGTTCAT
This sequence comes from Larix kaempferi, assembly GCA_027924585.1. Taxonomy (NCBI): domain Eukaryota; kingdom Viridiplantae; phylum Streptophyta; class Pinopsida; order Pinales; family Pinaceae; genus Larix; species Larix kaempferi. The sequence continues at coordinate 9,785,907 of BSBM01000046.1, forward strand.
AAAAAGGAAGATTCCTTTTATTTGAGAGATTAATATACAATTAGGATTCAAGTATAGAATGTAGCATACACATCTTATGACACATCAACGACACATCGAGTGATAGATTACCTATAACATTAGGATGTAAGAAGCTTACACGTAATCCGTTTGAGCCAAGTTCCAGTATAAGCAATTCATGGAGGTGGTCCAGTTCCTCGATCTTTGTCACCTCATTCTTGGAAACATAAAATTCCTTCAGTGTGGGGGAAACCTCCGACATGCCCTTAAGTGAAGATATCTCATTGTAGGAAACATCAAAGACCACAAGATCCTTAAAAGTATTTACACAAGGAATCTTTGTGAGCTTGTTGTCTCGAAGCACTAAATCCTACAAAAGTGAAACATCCCACCATATCAGGAAAATGGAAGCAAAAAACTTCAAATAAGGCAACTTGCTTTGGAAACTAATTATTTACCGACTTGCTAGAAACAACATTCTAATGGTAACATTAATATGCATAACAATATTCATTGGCTTAAACTTGAGTCTTACATACATTAAGATGCAATCTTAGGCAACCTTCAAAAAAATTCATGAAGGAAAAAGCATCAACTCACAATAATTCTTTCTAATATATATTATATATTCAAATGTTTATATAATAACTGCATGTGTTTCCTCCTTAGAGGTCATAGGTTCAAATCCAGAGGGGGTATGTACACCTCTGTAGACTTTAGCAGTTACATCATTGCGTAGAGCGGAGTCCCTTCTCCTACAAACAAAGGGGTCTCATACACCAAATTGGTATCTGGCTTGGCTATGACCTTAAAAATAGATTATTATTATTATATAAAAGGACATACTTACACGTGTTTTAAGACAACTTAGGCAGCTTCTGTATAAGTATAAACATATACTATAATTATTTCACGAAACATATATGGTGTTCAACCTATTAGAGTATATACTATATATTAATGGTCGAATCTAGTACTTATGAAATGCATTTAGAATAAAAAGGCATATTGACTCTAGTTTAGCTTAAGTTCCAGTTAGTTTCTAATTATGGGAATACAAGGAGTCACCTCTTCATCTACTCTCATATATTGCACTTCTCAAAAATAACATTAATGCTTCTCTCTTTCATTTTGCTATTCTGCAATTTCTGCTATTGTTGTGTGTTCACTGACATGGTATTAAAGCCATGGTAGAGGAGTGGCATCTAAGACACGGTGAAGGTCAAAGCAGCAAGACTGAAGCACTGTGGTGGAACATCACCAACAACTGAGGCCAAAGGAATTTGGCACTCATTGGAGTAGATTCGAGGGTTGAAGAAAAACACACCAGGAAAGCATGGAAAACCACCAGCATAGACAAAGGTTGTCTAAGGAATATTAAAGGATAAGTTAAGTCAGCCAATTCTGACATGTCGACAAGGCAATGAGCTCAGAAGAACCTTGTGCACCAGTTAGGGACCACACAAGTTACTTGCAGCAAAGCAAAATAAACAGAGAAGCAATCTCACACAAGACAAAATATATATACACAAAAACATAAAATGGTCTACCTAGTTCTCATTAAGATGCAAATTGATTACATATATAAGATCTAGAATATCTCACGTTTACACAATCCACTCAACCTCTCCTCGCAGTCTCATTTCCTTCTACATATAAAATAACCTGCACACACTTGTTCTCTAGCACACCTCAACTCTTTGCCTCGGCTCTGAGATCCAGAACGTCCATAAATGTTGTTGCCTTTTCGAACTCATCTTGCTCTTGCATCCAATCTGTAGAAATTTCCTGATCTAAGGCAATTAATGTAACTTCAGAAATTTCACCTCTTTCCGAGAGGTTTCCTAGATCTTAACCCTGTGAATTTCCAGCATTAGGGCTGCTATGAAATATGATAAAACAGTAGCAACAACGGACAATATTTCACCTCTCAACAACCCCCATTAACAAGGCAATCCAAGAGAAAAGATACCAATGTCCAACAAGTTTCATCTCCCTAGGGCAATCTTATCATGCAAAAACCAGATCTGAAAATAACCTTAGAACAGCAGTAAATCTGCCCTATCTTCTTCCAAATTAATGTTAAATCACTAAACAATTTCACAGTTAATTTATGACAAATCAGCAAGACATACTAGTGCTCGAATTTACCAAACCATGAAAAAATAGATAGCTGAAAAATCAAATCTGCAATGAGACAATGTTTTACAGCTGAAAACTTATATATATATATAAAGTTTATGTGCATACCATAGCCTCATCTCAAGGCTAGTACAATCCTCTAGCTCTCCAAAACCCTACCTAGGGAAAACCAAGAAAACCCTAGCTAACACCAAGGAGCCCCAACAAGCAAGCATCACACTAGAAAGTCCTTCAAGGCAAGACGTTTCCTCTTCACTATTCAACAAGTACAATGTAGGGTTTAATCACAAAATCCTAGCTACAATATCTCCAAGGGATAAAACCCTAACCCCAGTATTCAAGATGCTCCACAAGCTTCGAGACACCCTAGAGCCTCCAAGACAAGAGAGAGAAAGTACACAGCTGCAAATCAAAGAGAGAGAGACTAGTGCACTCCTCTCTTCACATCTTTCACACAATGATCAAGTGATAATGAGTTAGATCATCATTTCCAATGTCCTCTTTGTAGGAGTAAACCCTGATATCTCACAAGAATCCTCCAACAAAGACATCCTCCTTCATAATAACTCCTAAGGTTTCCTCATGACCCTAGCACCTTATTCCAAGAAGGCAAGTACAATGAAAATAGTACAATGACGATGATACAAGGACTCTCTCCTTCCTCTACATAAATGAGAGGTAATGGAGACCAACAAAACATATGTGGGCCTAAACCCTTACAAGCAACCTACAAAGCCACAAGTAGGCTCGCACATGTGACGCACTACATTCCAAGAGTACACATGTCAAGCTCCAAGGTGATGCCATGCACAAACAAGGCTCCAATGCAAGGGTGCTCCACAAGATGTGTCCAACACTCCTCCAAGAGTCCAAGGACTTCAACGCTCCTAAGCCATGTGTTCCACAAGGCCCATTCCCCTTAGATGAACATTGCTGCAACCCAATCGTCCTCAAGTCAACTCCATGTCTCCATGCAAGCATCCAAGCTACCCCATGCTACCTTGCACTCAACACCCTCCTCCAGAATTCCAAGCGCTCCTCCAATGTAGGACATTCTCCAAGCAAGCAACCTCCTCCATGTGAACAACAAATAGAATGTCACCAAGTCGTTTCTAGATCCCCAACCCTCTAAGAAAGAATGTCATACAAGAACCCAACTAAGGTCAAGCAATCATGGAGTAAGTCATCTCCAATTTGCAAATCCATCACAGACCATCCAAAGGTTAACCATACACCATGTACCCCAAATCTCATGAAGCACACCCAAATATGGTGTAAACACTATTGGAATAACCCTGAAAGCTAACACAATCACTCCAATGGCATTCTTGCCTCATCAAATCAAGCCATCTTTCTCTATTTTGAAGCCTTTTTATTACTTCTCTTTCCTCGAGACCAACCTCTTGTATCTTGTAGCGAATTCTCATGAAGGCAACTTCTTGAAGAGGATCAATTACCTAGAGAGCAACTCCTTGGGAACCAACCCAATCACCTTCAAGTTGCACTCCTTCATCCATCTTTGTCGTGATCCTTGGGCTTCCAACAACCTCACCTACCTTACCATAATGATTCATATCATGGTTGTTCACTCAGCTAAGGCCCACAATCCTTATCGAGTCCTTGCCAAGTTTTGCCTAGGTTAAGTACTCGCCTAAGACTCGCCCTTGAAACTCATGACTCGCAAGACCCACCTAGACTCGGCGTACTTGCCTAGACTCACGAGTCCATACTCAATGAACCCCTCGACTATTCCATACGTTTTTTGACCAGTCAAACAATTTTTGGATGGAAAATAATAGGGAGAAATGAAGCAAATGGGAGGGAAGTAAAACAACTCCATAAATATATATCCCCTGCTTGCTCACTCTCATACTTTCTCATTGCTTAGATTTTGAGTGATTTCATCAATAGAAGGCTGCTGTGCTCTTCTAACTGTGAAGAGGCCAAGTTCAACATAAGAGGGATGCTGTGCCCTGTGACTAGGCAGGCCAAGTTCATCAATAAAGGAGGCTGAGGGGTCTCAGCCTACACGTAAGTCATCAATCATGCTTTTGTAACCTAGTTTTTTCATTTCAAATTTGTGCCTACTTATTCCATTTACCTCATGTCCCCTACTTTCTTGTTGCCTATTTCACTTAACAAACTCAAACCTAACTGCAAGTCTGTTTGTTGATAGTTTGGTGCAATAGAAGCTTAGAATCCAAGTTTCCTGAACCCCACATACTAGGATCCCTAATATTCAAATTTCAAACAGATAATAAATGAACTTATAGTAGCCATCAGCGATGCATCACTACAGGTCCTGCCTCAGATTAAATTGATCAAAATTTCATAAATTAAATTGGCAACAAGCAAAGGGGAACTTCATAAGTTTAAATCATAGAATAGACATGTGAATAATATAGCCTGTTAGCTATATTTCTAGCCACACAGTGCCACACAATTATTTTAGCCCACAGTGCTTACAATTACTGTATTACATGTAAGCAAACTTTTAGGCTGTAACAATATAAGACATTTTCTGGAATCTGTGCATGTAGTGTTCTCATTGTAAAATTGACTTAACTTCATAGTAGTGAAGAAGGAAGTAGAAAGGCCTGCAAACAGTTCTAGGAAAATATCCCTGGCAAATTCTTATAGATAACTGAAACATCAGGTTCATGTAAGTCTTAGTCTATTTCCTATAGCTGTTGCTGCTGTGTGATGATAACAAGGATTCTTAGTAGAAATCCAAAATTTGAGAAATCCAAATTCCAAAGACTGTCATGCATATGAGTTTAGATTTAACGCATGATAAGTTAATTACCTTTAGGCTTTTATTACTTTTTATTAGTTTGTACTCTGCTTAAACTTCAATCAAACAAAGGAACTAGTCTTCAATTCTGCTTCCAGAAACCTATAGGAATCAAAAATATCTGGATTCTGAATTACGAAAAAAAAATCTATGTTGCATGAGTTTTGTGAACGTGGAAGCATTGGGAACACAGGTACGAGTGTCTGATATGGCTAGAAGTTTCTCCCAAATTTATAGGAAACAGTTGGTTGGGAGCAGCAATAATATATAATTAAAAAAATTATAATTATAATTAAAAAACAGAATTAACCTTGAATTATAAGTAGAACTCTGTAGAACTCTGAGTTCTACCAGTCTACCTTGAATTTACCTTGAATCTTCTGAGTTGCTGAGATCATTTTTCTAAGTCCTTCCACTGGAGCCCACCGGAGCCATAGTAAAACTAGTAATTACTAATTAGTATTACTAAAATATTTAAGATATTCAAGTAAATTCAGTTCAATCACAAATTATTAATTAATGGGTAAGTTAGCTCAATAAGCACAAACCACACTTAATACATGATCTATATGGCTAACCGTTAAACACAATAAATTCAATATGATCGTATGAGTTAAAAACTAAAATAATAAATTAAAAAAAATCAAAACTTAAAAATTATTCAAATCTTATGAGTTAAAAACTTAATTAATAAATTAAAAAAATCAAAACTTAAAAATTATTCAAATCGTACGAGTTAAAAACTTAATTAAAAAAAGTCAAAACTTAAAAATTATTCAGCATCGTCATGGAAGCTCGGTGAATACCTCTGGAGTCTCCAATCTATAGCCACCTGCGTCAATTTTTGAGGCTGCCTCTGCCCTCGGCTCTACTCAGCACGCACACGAACACACTGCTCAGCGATGGGCTCTCTCACACAACACGCATACGAATCGGCTCTACTCAGCACACATACGAACAGAGCTTCTCACACGATATGAATCAGCTCTCTCACACTCGCAATCAGCACGCATACAAACAGATTCACATCAATACTCTACTCAGCTACTCAGTCAAACATGAACTGATCGGCTCCGATGTAATACACCATAGAGGGGGCTCTATTTACAGATTTTTTTTGAGTTTAGCATCCAAGTCGTTTTTAGGGTTTTCGTGGGAGAGATTTCAGGCAATTCGCGGGCCAAATTCCTGGCAGAACATGCAATTTTTGGGACCCACAGATTTGGGAATGGTTGAGCATTCTTGCTCGAAGAGGAGCATTTGGGCGTTCCTGGGCAAATAAGGAGCATGTGCAAGCTCCCAAAGTTCAGAACTCTAAAACTGTTCCCGAGCTCCCATATTTTGCAGCTAGATGTTCACTAAGAGTTCCACGGCTCCCAGAACCATTCCGCTTGATTTTGGAACGTTTCGTACCCGTTCCTAAGCTCCCCGGAATGCAGGAACTTCAGGAACGAGTTTCCTAAAGGCCGGGTACAGTTCTTGTGCAACATAGAAAAAAAATCTCTAAATGAAATCCGAAATAATTGACAACAAAGAAGAAGATCAACACTTAAATGTTTGCCAAATGATATATCACCTTAATTTCAATTCTAAGAGACAGACCTGTAGGTTGTAACACCTTTAATTCTCCCTTGTTTCAATTTTCTGCTCATTTGAATTTATGTATTGGAGTGCAAGATGAGATTTCTGTTGATGTAAATGTAACTTCGGAAGATATTCACTTGTATTTTATATTGATATTATTATTGTATTTTATTTGTACCTCCAACGGAGATGTTTTTCCTCCAGTCGGAGATGTCATTATTATGTTTGGTCATGCAAAGTCATTGAGGTAAAACCTCCATTGTAAGTCGGGGCAATAGATCACCTAGAGTCAAATGTAAAAGGGTTTATTGAGTCTCCCTAGAGAAGTCGGCCCAGTCAGTTTTAGTGAGGCCGACTTAGTTAGGCAAAAGGTCAAGTCAAAAGTAAAGAATAAATAGAGAGCCTTGCTCTCTCATTTGGACAAACTACTCACACACGCAAGTTCACATAGCAAGGGAGAGAAGACAAATTCGTTGGAGGAGAAAGAGAGAGAGCTGCAAAAGATATATTTTGGGTTTTCCATTTTTGCTTGATATTGTATTAGTGACAAATCTATTTTTGAGGAAGTTGTGGGGTTTTCTCCTTTATGGTTTCCCCAAATAAAACTATTGTGTTTTGCTATGCTTGTTATTCTTTCAATTAAAGATCCTAGATAATATTGAATTAAAGTGCAAACATTAACAATGTTTGCCGATGCTTAGTAGACTAGGGCTTGCTAATTGTAATAATCTGGTTCTGCAATACATTCTGCCAATCCAAATTCTTATCCATGGTGCCTAAGCCCAGAGGTAAGAGGCCTCTTCATAAAGCATGGGAACATTGTCTCTGGTTGCGGATCCAAATGACGACCATCAAGTCAAGTGCAAGTATTGTCTCACAACAATGTTTGGAGACATTAACAGGCTAAAACACTACCTAGCAAGAGTTGTGCACAAAGATGTCATAGTTTGTAATTGTTGCCCTGCAGAAATCAACCAAAATGCAAGTTGCTTTGCAAGCCATCAAATTGTAGGAAGGTTGTAATGTCCCCATTTTGACCCCTTTTGTATTAAATCGTAAATGATGTAAATATTGTAATTTGATCATGGTGAGGAGCTCAAGGCCAAGGCCCCACCATTGATTTAGCGTTTTATGTATTGGCAATTAAAGAAATAGATGCCTATGGTTCTTGTGCTAGATAGGCACAATGTAAATAAGACATCATGTAAATACGAATTTTAATGGAAAAACCCACTACTAGCTATGCAATGCAACAAAGAGATGAGACATGATTCTACAAGGAATAGGGAGGGAAATTTATTCAAACCCTGAGCCAATGGTGTTAATCCATGTGTCAATGAGAAAACCCATAAACCACCAACTACCCATTTTGGGTTAGGGACCCAATCATTTAATTCTTCCAAGAACTTGGTTGAGGTAGTTAATGCCTTGGGAATGAAGAGGTATGGCAGCCAATTTCGTGTATGGGCAAGCCATCAACCTGGAAAATCGTGTTTTGTCTCCTTGGGCAAGAAAACACCCACGAAATGGTGCCCAAAGCCATTCTAAACCCACAATCTTTCCTCTCTCACGCAGTCTGAACTACTGGGTCTTTCCTCATCACGTTTTTACCAAATTTCCTGCATTTTTCCATGTCAGGGGAGCTCGTTTTTGCATATACAGTAGCTGGGAGAGAAGGGCCACGAGTTGGGACTGTGATGGAGGTCGTTTTTGCCCCAAAATGCCCATGGACGTTTTTCTGAAAACGATTTCTGCTCTCCAGGGTTGTTCCCCAATTGCCATTTTCGTTTTAAAGCTTTCCCACGTTTTTCTGGGCTGTTAGAAACCCCATTTTTTGGAACCTCACTGTAAAAACGTTTTGATCATGCCCAGCACTTATACTTCTGCTGTTATGTGCATCCGGGTCTTGGTTTGAATCTGTGAGCAAGAGATTGGAGTGGTAGTGGACAGAGAGGGCTTGATAAACCTAGTGGGGGAGATAACCTCTCAAGAAGATCAAGAGGGCTTTGGCTACTCTTCTATGCACGCCCTGAGAGCACTAGATGGGGAAGGTATGGCTTGAAGGATGTGCAGCAGTGAAAAGAATACTTCCTTGTGTTGGGTGTGTAGGTATTGTGGGTACCAAGCTAGATAGATCTTGTAAGGTTACCCCTGGCTCTATGCTTGAGCTCACTAGCTTAGCCACTCTTCCTTTCCATTTCCTAGCAGCCTGATAAACCCAATTGTACCCAATTGTAGATTGGCTTGGCTCATCTTGGTGTATGCTTGGCTATGTGTGAGTCTGTTGTTCCCTGATTCCTTGTAGAGATCATGCCCAGCTCGGGGGTGGCAATTGCATCAAGCGGTTGATAAGCACAACTGGCCTATGGTTGGGTGGAACGTTGCAGATGCATAGCTAGTTGCTTGGGACTACTTTGTTAAGATAAGTATTCTCTTGTGTTAACTTTGCAATTATTATTTGATAAATATCTTGAATGAATGATGGATGTGTTATCGAAATTAATTCCGCTGTGTTTTTCTTATAATTACACACTCCATATGTCTTTTATATTATGTGAATGCTTATTTAATAAGTTTATGGGGCTAGATGCCCGGTTTAGTATCACGATCCTCTCTATCATGCTGGTATGATAGGAGGGGACGTTACATTTTGGTATCAGAGCTGCCGGTTGCAGCACTGGACCTTTATGGGCCAAATCCAATTACAGTTACAAGGGAAGATCCCTTCCTGATCACCACAGGTCTCAGCATTGGGCCTAAACATGCTAAGTTGGATAGATTACAGAGGTAAAGTCACCTCCTGCTGAGCAACAGTCATCACTAAAAGAAGGAAAGATTTCAAAAATTTTCTTAAGAGTTTTTGGAAATATTTCTTTAAGTCTATTTCGGGAAGAGTTCAGGAAATCGTTCCGAAATTTGCGGAAGAGTTCCGCGAACCGCCCCGAAACTGCGGAAGGAATTCTCTTCCGAAATTGCGGAAAGAATTCTCTTCCGAAACTGCGGAAGGAATTCTCTTTCGAAACTGCGAAAGGATTCCACGAGTTGTTCCGCAACGCAGAAAAATTCGGCGAACCGCCCCAAAACTACGGAAGGAATTCTCTTCCGAAATTTGCGGAAGGAATTCTCTTCCGAAATTGCGGAAGAAATTCTCTTCCGAAATTTGCGGAAAGAGTTCCGCGAATTGTTCCGAAATTGCGGAAGAGTTCCGCGAACCGTTCCGCAACTGCGGAAGAGTTCCGCGAATCTTCCCGCAATTGCTGAAGAGTTCCGCAACGCGGAAGAGTTCGGGGAATCGTTCCGAAACTGCGGAAGGATTCCGTGAATGGCTCCGCAACTGCGGAAGCATTCACCGAATCGTTCTGAAACTGCGGAAGGATTCCGCGAATGGACCCGCAACTACAGAAGCATTCGTCGAATGGCTCCGCAACTGCGGGAGCATTCCGCGAATGGCTCCGCAACTGCGGAAGCATTCGCCGAATGGCTCCGCAACTGCGGGAGCATTCCGCGAATGGCTCCGCAACTGCGGAAGCATTCGCCGAATCGCTCCGTAACTACGGGAGCATTCCGCGAATGGCTCCGCAACTACGGAAGCATTCGCCGAATCGCTCCGCAATTGCGGAAGCGATCGACGAACCACCCCGCAACGACGGCATGATTTCTATAAAAAAATAAAAATAAAATAAAACGAGGGCGCTGCCCTCGACCCGCCGAAGCCACAAGGGGGCAGGCCCCCATTGACCCCCCCCCCCCCTTTTTTTTCCCCCTCATATGTCATTGATTGTGAGAAAATTAGATGATTTGACAAATTGTCAGTATGATATTTTCCCACGTGCATGAAAGTAATTTATGAATTCCTAAGAATGTAATGCAGCTAACAATTGTGTGGATAAACACATTTTACAGAATCACAGTTACATCAGGGCAGCACTCTAGATAGTACAGTTGGAAAGTTTTGAATCTTGGTTGGGCCAAGAAAATCAACATCATGGATGATGCACAGGATCCCTATGAGCCTGAAACAGATGCCATAGGGGAGAACATACATGTTGAAAATGCTGAAACAGAATCGAATGGGAGAAGAAATCAAGAAACCCCTCCGGGTATTGCAGCCACCATGAGAAACCTAAGGGTGGAGTTGCAAAGTTGTAGGAAAGATAATGAAAGGATGATTAAAGCTCAGGAAGAACAAAATCAGTTGAATGCAGCTATGCTACAGAGTTTGACGGACATCCAAAGGTAAATAAACTCTGGGCATCAGACATCAAATCTAGAAAGGGGTGGAAGTAGTTCTAGGATGAATTCCCGCAAGAGGGCCAGTAGCCCAAGAAGAGTTTCTACAGATACAACATATAGTCCAGAAATCTCTTCTAATGAATCATCTGACTTTGAAGAATTCATTGAGGGTTCAAGCTCTTCATCCCGCAGAAGTAAGAGGAAGAAGCACTACAAGAACAATTCACATGGGGAATTTAAGAAGGCAAAACCTCCTACATTTGATGGAGAGGTAAAGTCTGATCAAGAAGCTGAAGCTTGGCTTCTTGGGATGAGAAAGTATTTCCAAGTCCAAGACTACTCGGGAAATATGAAGACAAGGGTATCCATCTTCAACTTGAATGGAAGAGCATCTATATGGTGGGAACACATCAGGCAAGTGAAGAAGATCAATGAAAGGAAGATTGTGTGGAAGCAGTTCAAGAAATACTTCAAGCAAAAGTACCTCTCTGATAGGTACTATGATGATAAGATCAAGGAGTTCCATGAGCTGAGATTGGGACAATTGACCATGGAAGAATATGCAAACAAATTCTTGGAGCTGCTGAGGTATGTCAAGTACATTCGAGATGACAAGGTGAAAATTCAGCGTTTCCTAAGTGGACTGCCCCAATCATATAAAGATAGAATTGAGTTTGATGAACCTCGAACTCTAGAGGAGGCCATAAGAAAGGCCAAGTATTGCTTTGATCAGAACAAAAGCAAACCAAAATTCCATAAGGCATGGAAGTATAGGAAAAACGAAAAGTTTGATCAAAGGAAGAAGGGGTTCAAGCCTCCTCAATTCCGGAATCAACAAAGACAACCATCACAGGTTGTGACTAAGCCAACTAGGATGATGGGAGACAAGCCAAGAGATCCAAAGGAGCCAAGAGAACCACTTCAATGTTGGGGTTGTGGAGGAGACCACATGCTTAGGAACTGTCCACATCGGAATGGGAATGCAAATCAAGCTCACAACATCCAAGGAGCTGGAACTGTGGGTCAAGTGGCGAGACCAATCCCTAGAATCTATGCAACACTAGACGACCGCCAGGCAGATCATCAGTCAACTGTGGTTGAAGTTGAAGGTAAGATTGTTAAGCAATCTGTTTCTATTTTGATTGACCCTGGATCTACTCACAGTTATGTCACTCCTAGAATTGTTGAGATTTGTGCTTTCAAGAAATTAAAGCATAGTAAATCATGGTTAGTTCAACTAGCCACTGGAACCAAGAGAAAAGTTAGTGAAATAGTAGAGAAATGTCCATTGGAGATGGATGGGCTATTCACTTATGCAGATCTGAATATTTTACCACTGGGTTCCTATGATATTCTCATTGGAATAGATTGGTTAGAAGCACACAGGGTTAGACTTGACTGCTACAATAAGACATTTGAATGCATGGATGAAGAAGGAAACCCGAGGGTTGTAAAAGGGATTCCAAAGGTGACTTCTGTTAGACAGGTTTCAGCCATGCAACTGAAGAAGTTATGTAGGAAGGGATGTCAATTGTATGCAGCCCACGTTTTAGAGGCAGCAGAGAATGAAACTCTTAAATTGGAGGACTATCAGGTATTGCAAGAATTCAGGGATGTTTTCCTGATGAGATTCCAGGACTCCCTCCAAAGAGAGACATTGACTTTACCATTGAGCTTGTGCCCGAAGCAGCACTAGTGTCTAAGACACCCTGCAGGATGAGTACACCGGAATTGCTAGAATTGAAGATGCAATTACAAGAGTTGCTGGAAAAGAAATATATTAGGCCAAGTGTGTCCCCGTGGGGAGCACCTGTTCTATTTGTGAAAAAGAAAGATGGAACACTCAGGTTATGTATTGACTACAGACAGTTGAACAAAGTCACTGTGAAGAACAAATACCCATTGCCCCGAATTGATGACCTTTTTGACCAAATGAGAGGAGCAAAGGTATTTTCAAAAATTGACTTGAGGTCTGGTTACCATCAGGTAAGAATCAAAGAAGAAGATATTCATAAGACAGCCTTTAGAACGAGGTATGGACACTATGAATTTGTAGTGGTACCATTCGGTCTCACAAATGCACCAGCTACACTCATGTGTCTCATGAATAATGTTTTTAGCAAGTATTTGGACAAGTTTGTTCTTGTATTCCTAGACGACATTCTCATATATTCTAAGAATGAAGAAGAGCATGAAGAACATTTGAGAATGACATTGCAATTACTAAGGAAGCATAAGCTGTATGCAAAGTTAAGCAAATGTGACTTTTATAAAGATAGAATTCATTATTTGGGTCACATCATCTCCAACGAAGGAATATCTGTAGACCCTGAGAAGATTGAAGCCATTATGAATTGGCCGACTCCAAGGAATGTGACTGATGTGAGATCTTTTATGGGCCTTGCTGGTTACTACAGGAGGTTTATCGAAGGATTCTCCAAGGTTGCAAACCCGATCACTTCTTTGCAAAAGAAGGGGATAAAGTTTGAATGGTCACCAAGATGTGAGGAAAGTTTTCAACAATTGAAAAATCTTCTTACAAGTGCACCAATTTTGAAGATTGCAGACCTAGAAAAAGACTTTGTGGTGTGTACCGATGCATGTAATCAAGGACTTGGAGGAGTTCTTATGCAAGACAACCACGTAATATGCTATGAGTCAAAAAAGTTGAAGGAGCATGAGAAGAACTATGCTACTCATGATATAGAACTTGCAGCCATAGTACATGCCTTAAAGATGTGGAGGCATTACTTAATGGGAAGAAAATTTGAGTTAAGGACAGACCATTGTGGTCTGAAATACTTGTTTGATTAGCCAACTTTAAATGCTAGTCAAGCTAGATGGTTGGAATTTTTGTGTGAATTTGATTTTGAAATCAAACACATAAAAGGGAAAGAAAACAAGGTGGTTGATGCACTCAGCAGGAAGGTACGTGAAATGCATGTGGCAGCACTTAGTACTTGCCAACCAGATTTAAGACAGCAGATTGTTAACCACATTGTTGAGGATGAAGTGTATGAGCAGATAAAGGGCAAATTGCAGCAGCAAAACCTTGAAAAGAAGTATGAAGGCTATCATTTGGAAGAAGGCGGACTTCTTACTTATAAGAATAGAGTCTATATTCCAAATGCGGCAGATTTAAGGAGGATTGTTATGGATGAAATCCATAAAGCTCCATACTCTGGTCACCCAGGATATCAGAAAACAATTGCTACAACAAGAAAATATTACTTCTGGCCAGGCATGAAGAAGGACATCGCTGAATACATTTCTATGTGCATGGAATGTCAGCAGGTGAAGAGTGAACACCAACATCCAGCAGGTTTATTTCTTCCAGTGCCAATTCCAGAATGGAAATGGGAAGTAATATCCATGGACTTTATTACAGGATTGCCAACGACTAAGAGACAACATGATTCCATCATGATTGTGGTGGACAAGTTAACAAAGGCAACACATTTTATACCGGTTAAGTCCACACATAAAGCCGATGCCATTGCAAATATTTTCATGAAGGAAATTTTCCGATTACATGGGTTGCCTAAGGCAATAATTTCTGACAGGGATACCAAGTTCACTTCCAATTTTTGGAAAGGTCTCTTTGCAGATTTGGGTACACAGCTGAGCTTTAGTACCGCATACCATCCTCATACAGATGGGCAAACAGAAAGAGTAAACCGGGTGCTTGAAGACATGCTCCGCATGTGTGTAATGGACAAACCATCCAAGTGGGAGGATTATCTACACTTGGTAGAATTTGCATATAAAAATGGGCAACAAGCATCATTGGGAATGAGTCCTTATGAGGGCTTGTACGGCAGAAGGTGTAGGACACCAGTGACTTGGGATAGTCCAGTGAACATAATTGTACTTGGGCCAGAATTGCTTAAGGAAATGGAACAAGAAGTTGCAAAGATCCGACAGAATTTAAAAATAGCCCAGGATAGACAGAAAAGCTATGCGAATAAGCATAGGATCCATAGGGAATTCAGTGTTGGGGATCATGTTTATCTTAGAGTGAGATCAAGGAAGAGTTCCTTGAAGCTTGGGAGTTGTGCCAAGCTATCACCTAGATATTGTGGGCCGTTTGAAGTGCTTGAAAGAATAGGACCAGTTGCATATAGACTTGCATTGCCTGCTAGCACTAAAGCTCATAATGTTTTTCATGTCTCTTTGCTTAAGAAATATGTACATGATCCTAACCATGTGATTAATTGGGATGTGATCCAGGTGGAACCCGAGGGAGAATTCCAAACCGATCCATTGCGCATCCTAGACAAGAAGGTAACATTGCTCCGGAACCGAGCCATCGGACAGGTAAAGGTGCAATGGAAGCACTACAGTCACGATGAGGCTACATGGGAGCTGGAGGATGCCATGAGGGAGGCATATCCATTTTTGTTCAATTTTGATGAGCACTGAGGACAGTGCTAATGTAAGGGGAGGGGAATGTAATGTCCCCATTTTGACTCCCTTTGTATTAAATCGTAAATGATGTAAATATTGTAATTTGATCATGGTGAGGAGCTCAAGGCCAAGGCCCCACCATTGATTTAGCGTTTTATATATTGGCAATTAAAGAAATAGATGCCTATGGTTCTTGTGCTAGATAGGCACAATGTAAATAAGACATCATGTAAATACGAATTTTAATGGAAAAACCCACAACTAGCTATGCAATGCAACAAAGAGATGGGGCATGATTCTACAAGGAATAGGGAGGGAAATTTATTCAAACCTTGAGCCAATGGTGTTAATCCATGTGTCAATGAGAAAACCCATAAACCACCAACTACCCATTTTGGGTTAGGGACCCAATCATTTAATTCTTCCAAGAACTTGGTTGAGGTAGTTAATGCCTTGGGAATGAAGAGGTATGGCAGCCAATTTCGTGTATGGACAAGCCATCAACCTGGAAAATCGTGTTTTGTCTCCTTGGACAAGAAAACACCCACGAAATGGTGCCCAAAGCCATTCTAAACCCACAGTCTTTCCTCTCTCACGCAGTCTGAACTACTGGGTCTTTCCTCATCACGTTTTTACCAAATTTCCTGCATTTTTCCATGTCGAGGGAGCTCGTTTTTGCATATACAGTAGCTGGGAGAGAAGGGCCACGAGTTGGGACTGTGATGGAGGTCGTTTTTGCCCCAAAATTCCCATGGACGTTTTTCTGAAAACGATTTCTTCTCTCCAGGGTTGTTCCCCAATTGCCATTTTCGTTTTAAAGCTTTCCCATGTTTTTCTGGGCTGGTAGAAACCCCATTTTTGGGAACCTCACTGTAAAAACGTTTTGATCATGCCCAGCACTTATACTTCTGCTGTTATGTGCATCCGAGTCTTGGTTTGAATCTGTGAGCAAGAGATTGGAGTGGTAGAGGACAGAGAGGGCTTGATAAACCTAGTGGGGGAGATAATCTCTCAAGAAGATCAAGAGGGCTTTGGCTACTCTTCTATGCATGCCCTGAGAGCACTAGATGGGGAAGGTATGGCTTGAAGGACTGTACAGCAGTGAAAAGAATACTTCCTTGCGCTGGGTGTGTAGGTATTGTGGGTACCAAGCTAGATAGATCTTGTAAGGTTACCCCTGGCTCTATGCTTGAGCTCACTAGCTTAGCCACTCTTCCTTTCCATTTCCTAGCAGCCTGATAAACCCAATTGTACCCAATTGTAGATTGGCTTGGCTCATCTTGGTGTATGCTTGGCTATGTGTGAGTCTGTTGTTCCCTGATTCCTTGTAGAGATCATGCCCAGCTCGGGGGGTGGCAGTTGCATCAAGAGGTTGTTAAGCACAACTGGCCTATGGTTAGGTGGAACGTTGCAAATGCATAGCTAGTTGCTTGGGACTACTTTGTTAAGATAAGTATTCTCTTGTGTTAACTTTGCAATTGTTATTTGATGAATATCTTGAATGAATGATGGATGTGTTATCGAAATTAATTCCGCTGTGTTTTTCTTATAATTACACACTCCATATGTCTTTTATATTATGTGAATGCTTATTTAATAAGTTTATGGGGCTAGATGCCCGGTTTAGTATCACGATCCTCTCTATCATGCTGGTATGATAGGAGGGGACGTTACAAAGGTGTAGATCTCAAATGGCACCTCCCAGTAGTTGCTCATCAAATGTTAGAGCAAGTCCAACTATCACCTCTCCTTTCTTCCTCGCACAACCACAAAAATTCAACCAACCTCAGATAGTTACAACAAAACGGACGAAGAGGAAGATATGTGAAAAGGTTTTGGTACCATGACAGCCTCTCATTTAACATTGCAAAGTCTCATTTTTATCATCCCATGGTAGATGTTATTGTAGGCACTGGCCCTGGATACAAAGCCCTCTCTTATTGTCCACTTAGGGGAAAAGAGCTAGATGAGGGGGAGTGTGTCAAAGCACAGTTGGAAGGCATTAAAAGTTCATGGGAGAGTACCAGTTGCACAATTACATCAAATGGGTGGACAGATTAGAGGATTAGAACAATCCTCAATTTTATTGTGGCTTGCCCTATAGGAACCATGTTCCTAAATCTGTTGATGCATCCTCACATGTAAAGGATGCAAATCTAATATATTCATTGTTAGCGAAGATTGTGGAAGAAGTTGGAGTCAAACATGTTGTCCAAGTAATCATAGACTAGAACAATCCACAATTTTCTTGTGGCTTTCCCTAAAGGAACCATGTTCCTAAATCTGTTGATGCATCCTCACATGTAAAGGATGCAAATCTAATATATTCATTGTTAGCGGAGATTGTGGAAGAAGTTGGAGTCAAACATGTTGTCCAAGTAAAATCATAGAAAACACTGCAAATTATGTAGTAGATGCAAAATTGCAAGATATCCAACTATTTTTGGGAACTCATGTGCAGCCCATTGCATAGATCTGATTTTGGACAACATAGGCAAGTTGGAGTGCTTACAAGGTATTGTACATGAGTCCAAACAAACAACCAAGTACATTTATAACCTGTTGTCCACCGAGATGCACACCAGCAGTAGAAATCTTTCGAAAGTTGTTCCCTCACTACAAGTGGGGAAAGTGTGGCCTTGGGGGCAAACAATGAGCCAGGTACTGTCACCTGAATCCCAGCTCCTCCGTTTAGGCTAACCCCTAACGAAACCAAGGGGGGTTGTCCCTACAAAGAGTTTACTATGGCTCAATGTGTTTTAGTGTTTTTAGTGTATGGTGATGCGGATGGGTGTTGTTTAAGAGTTTTAAGGATGAAAAGATCACAAATTTACTTTTAGATGAAACACAATGTAAAATGCAATCCACGTTGCGAAACAGTATATGAGAGACTTTGCGAAAATAAGAAGCATCCACAGATAGATAAGTTCCAAAGATAAAATTCAATGGACAAATGGCCCAACTTAATTAAAGCATGAATATAAAATAACCAGTGCCAAAATGGAGTCAAACAAGTGTAGTGCTTGGGGATGCTGAAATGCAAGTCTCAAGTAACTATTCGTGAGATCGTTTTGCAATTTATCTTGGTAAATTAAAAGTTTTAATGGTCTTGATTATTAGGCTAAGAACAACAAGGTAAGCAAAAGACCGGAAGGTATACTTTCAGTGGCTTCCCCTTCTGATGGTATGTCGGTCCGCCCAAATGTCAAGGAGTAAGTGTCTAAAGACTTAACTACTCCGATGTCTAGACAACGGAAACTTCTAGCACCACCAGGTTTAGGAACTTTGCCCACTACCTGAGTATGTCTCGAATGATTAACGCCGGTTCGTTGGTTGTGGGGGTGAAAATTTTATTATGTTATCGAAAATTATCAAATCCAACACCTTTCTGAGTACTAGCCCAACCTTTTCATACGGGTGTTGAATAGCAACCAAGATAAATTATTACGGGGGTGTGAGTTGGAAGTTTTTATTATTAGAGCACAATATTCAACTCTCCGATAGAGAGCGCTCTTGACTTTGTCTTATGACAAGGTTCAAGAGACTTGGCTATTCTATATGCCTAATGCAAAGAAAATGCAAATTTTAATATGCTCTCCGACAGAGAGTGCTCTTGACTTGGGTTATGGCAAGTTCAAGAGGCTTTGTTCTTTGTTAAAATAGAGATAGTTTGTATGCAAAGAAAAAGCACAACTTCCAAGTAAACAAATAACGAAAGGAAAAACAAATGGGAGAGAAAAAGCAAGGCCAAATTGAGTAACAAACCATGAAATAAACAAACAAGGTGGGATCAATCTTGGAACAAGGTGATCACTTAGAACCACTATCCTTGAGACCTTCCAGCTAACTGAATGTCAACAAGGAGTCTAATGGGGATAGAGAAGCTACCACAAAACAATGTGGCCCTTGGGATGAAATCCCAAAGTTGCTATCTCAAGTCAAGACTTGGAAATGGAAATTATTCTAAGTACAAAAATGAAATTTAATCTAGGAAATTTATACAAGTCTAACTAAAGCATGCATGAAACAGTCTTCCCCAAATGGGGAAGGAGAAACAAAGTGTGGGAGGCCTTATCCCACCTAGCCTTTTTATTAACTGAGTTACAAGTGCCTTTGGGAATGAAACCCTTGCAAGGTCTTTTTGAGAGAAATAAAACAACTATGGAAACAATACTTAGAAGCCCTTAATGGTTTTTACAAAGGAGAGTGTATATAAATTCTCTTATTGGTTCAAGTCTTCTCCTTGGGTTATGATTTTTGATCTCTTTGAGTCTTGTTTTCACAAATATTTCTTCTCCTTCAAAGAACCTACACAAGCTTAGCCCAACTTCAACAAGGCACCCATTAGATGTTAGTGAAAATCAAAACTTTGAAACTAGGTGCAAAACTAAGATCTAATCTATATGTTAAATCCTAAATGTGAACTTTTAAACACTTTCAAATGAGATCTAAACTAGAAACTTTAACAAACAAATGCAAAACTTAAAGCTTAGCTATTGAAAATGTAAAGTCTAAAGTATGAACTAACTCTAACACTAACAAGTTTATGTTTTTTGTTGTTTGTATCTTTGGAAGGTGGACGAAAGGGAGAATGGGAAGGCAAGACGAGAGGAGATGGAGGAGGAGAGACGAAAGGAAAGTTTGAAAGAGGGGACTCAAAGGGACTTGGACGAGAGGAAGGAGGAGAGGAAGGAGAGGGGAGACGAGAGGAGCTAGGAGAGGAAAGAGAAGGGAGACGAGAGGAGCTAAGGGAGGAAAACTTGGAAAGAAGAGGGATCTAAAGAAGAAAACGAAAGGGATGCTAGAAGACAAAACTAAGGGGAAGAGGGAGGAGAAGGCAAGGATAGGGAGAGACAAGAAGAGGTTGGACGAGAGCAAAAAGAAGGCAAGGTCAAGGCAAACTACAAGCAAAAGTAAGCTTGACAAGGCTCTAGGCTTGGAGAGAAGTAGAAGTTTGGGTTTCTACAGCTTAGAGAGGTAGATCCAATAACCAGTAACCAATTGAAAACTTGTTTGAATGCTTGATGGAAGAAGCAAGAACTCTTTGTTTCTTGATTTTGTAAAGCTAAACTCCTTTGGCAACTTGCAGAGTGAAAGTGAAACCAACAAAAACCCTTGCACTTTGGGAGAATACCTGAAAAACCCACATACTCAAGAGAAAAGCATAGATTTATAGTTACTTGTGCTAGATTGTTAGCCCTCTTGAATCATAAATCTATAACTTAAAAATCGAAAGTACATAAGCAAAACACGATATCACCTTGTTACAAGATGAAGTATGGCCACCAAGAGCCTCCACATTGACCTCCAAAGTCTCAACTTTATTCAATACTTAAACAGATTACAAAAATCCTCCAGAGTTTCTTTGCTAAAAGATCCATGAGGAATGAAGAGAAAAGCCCTCATTATATAACAAAACTAGAGCCTAGTCTACCCTAATTCGAATTGGCCATGAAAGGAGCCAATAGCACTAAACACAAATTCGAATTGCCATCAAATCTCAATCACCACCATGTCAAGCCAAGCTTGGAGTGCTTAACTCCCACCAACAAGTTCGAGTTGCATTGAAGGAGATGAGGAGGTGACCTCCACCTAGGCAAGGCGCCCCCCGTCTTTCATTGGAATAATCACCCATCAAATAGTTGAAAGCCATGTGTAAACTCGAGCTACAAAAGATATTGACGTGAGGATATTAAGGAGGGCGTGAATGCCACATAACCAAAGCTTGGAGCCTTGTGATAAATGCCAACTCGAGTTTTGTGGTGGAGTGTGTTGGAGTGTGCCCTCAATTTGAGGAGGGTGCCTACCTTAGCATTTAATACAACTCAACCATCCATTTATCATGTGCCAACACCCCAAATCGAGTTTTGAACGGATGAGGGCGAATTAGCTTGGAGTTGATCACCTGTGCTGACTGTATACTTGACTAAGTGATGACTGAGATGATTGGAAACCTCATTAATGCCCAATGCCATGTCAATTAGCCTTTTATTTTAATCCATTTGGATTGTTCTGGAGAGATTTGGATTATCTCCAAATATTCATTTTTTAATATTTTAATTAATAATTTCTCTATAAATGACTTTTTTGAGAAATTATTAATTATGAGGCTGAATTGACATCCGAAACTTAGGAAAAAGTGATCTGGGGATCATGAATGATTTTTGGCTTAAGGTTGGAGCCTTCAATCACTGCATTCGGATCTCGGATGACTGACATATTACAAATTGAAATTTTTCCATTTAAACTATGGAAAAATTTATTAAAATTTAAAAATAATTAAAAAACCAAGAACCGGAGGACCCGGTAAAAAAATTTCGAAATTTTTTGAGGGTCGTAGTGATATAAAAGATATTATTTGGCTGTCCTAGAGCTTGAAATTTGCAGCCACTAAAGGCTAGCAGAGATCCCAGGTAGACAAGCCCCATAGCTTGTTTTACTTGGTTATTTTTCGTCATTTTTACTTAGTTTTTAACTTAGAATTTTTGGGTTTTTTAGGAGGTGTTCCAAAGACACTCTTAAAGTGTTTTTGGGCATCTTATACTAATTATTGCTTGCTGGTTTGCAGCAAAAGACGAACAGGTAGGAGGAAGTGCTGACGAAATTTCGAGCATCCAGGCGATCCGGAGGACAAATTTCCATATTTTTCAAAAAACCGGTCATTTTTCCTATAATTTTGTAAGCCACCAAGTCACATTAAGTGGACTGGGGCACTTCTCTAAATCATTGTAAACATTTTTAAACGAGAGCAAGTGGGCTAGCCAGCGCCCATACCCCATCCCCCCAGGGGTGGCCTGTGTCGTCTCATTTTCACGGCGTGATTGTTAGAGTAGTTTATTTCTTTGTTTTTTTTTCCGGCATTTAATAAAATCAATTAGGATTAAAATAAACCTTGTTGGTCCGTTCCACTGGCGGGCCACAAGTTCACTCACAACCTAGTTTTTTCACATTTTTTTTTTTTTTTTTACAAACTCATAACGCCCCCCTTGCTTTCCCGAAGTAGGGTTTATGTATGAGGGCTTGCCCGAAATACGTGCCTGAAAAGAGACTCCTGGGGTTTTAACAAAGATAAAATTTGGGTTCATAAAATTTTTATAAAAATACCAAGGTCTTCTCCCGTATGCTCTGTGGCCAACTTGCAGCTCTGTCTGATCCAGTTGGTACACACCAGAAAGGAGGGGATGACTAGTAATAGGATCTAACACCGCCCCAATAAAAAATCCTTTTTGTGAAAATCCGGCACAGCACGCATTTTGTTGTCGTGGGCAAATTTCCCAGAAGGCTTGGGATAACACTGAATAGTGACCTCTTGGAAACCGTTAGGCTTGCCCTCGTTGGTATAGCATCTGAACACCTCCTCAAGACTCCGATTCAGCCCAAAGCCTGAGAGGGAAGCCACGCTTCAAAATTCCGGACATGTTCCCCCGTACCTTGCGTATATCGGGAACCCACCTGCCTTAATAAAAAGATCACCATCACATTAATTTTTAAAATAAACCAAGAACACTCCACAACATTTACCTTTTCTGTTTATGCATTTGTTATTTGACTCCATAATAAGCCACTGGTCTTGTTGCAAATTTCATTTTATATTGTTGACTAGTATGCAGTTAAATGATGGCTATTTTAAAAATGAGAACAAATGATAAATGATTGTTTTATTTGATCAAAGTGTATGTTGTCTGTTCTTGGTTATCAAAAGTATTTTTCTAACTCCTAGATTAGAGGCCTTAGTTTCCTTTTTATTTTTTAGGGTCCACCCCCCTTGGCTTCGCTAGGAAAGCCTAGACGGAGGAGTCGAGTCCCAAGTGACAGCACTTGACTCTGACTTGCCCCCAAGGCCACACCAGCAGCTTGAAGACTTCTGCTGCGTTTTCCCAGGTGTGGAACCAGGCGGCAACATTTTGGCGCCGTTGCCGGGGATAAGTCTTTTTATTCCCGGAATACGACTTTTGAGTTTTCCTTTTTGTTTTTGCTTTGTTTGATGAATCTTTAGATTAGATTTTTAACTTTTCATCTGGCGACTCCACTAACTTTTTTCCTTTTATAAAAGTTCAAAGAAAAACAAAAATAGATTTCTTTGTGAGATTGTTTTATATGTATATTTTTATTCTCACATGGCGACTCCATTGAAGGGATAAAACCCTTTGTTTCTCATATAGTTTGTTGAGACTGCTTGTGTGTAGATGAGTCCATCCATTACAGTAAAATCTATAAAGACTCACCTTTTGACAACTCCACTGATTCAGTACCAGGTATATCCCATGGTCATTTCAAATGCAGGCTATTGATCTTTGAAAATGGATGATAAAGAGTCTAGTGAGCAAATTTCCGATGCACATCCTCCCATTGACTTCTCAGACATCCCTGGTTTCCCTAATTATCATGATGGTGAAGATGTATCTGATTATCTACCGGTCTTTTGGGGAGATGATGATGATGTAGAAACCCGGCATGTCTTTTCTTTTCTTAAAGTTGTGGCTAACTTCAAAGTCTTATATGAAGATAACATAATGGAGATGTTTGTTAGTACATTACAGGGACCTGTTTATCAATGGTATTTTAAAGAGCTTCCAAATAAATGTATTAACTCTCTTTCGAGCCTCCTTAGAATATTTATAAGGCAATGGCATAATAAAGGAGCTAGTATGGAGCACTTGGATAGGATCCTTAGAAGGTACTTTCTCTTGTTCATACCTTGGATTGAGTATCATAAGGAAGACCCCAACTTTCCTCGTATCATCATGACAGAGAATAATAAATATTGGGAGGTGCCTCTAAGTTATATCAATCGTGTAGATCTCCCTATAGCACAATCTGGCTTTAAAAAAGAGACTCAGCATGACACTATCGAAGAGTTCCATGAAGCACCCTTAACTGAAGATTTTGTTGAAAACCATCCTCTTGTCACCATAGCTGAAAACATTGAAAATATGGAGTGTTCTCAAATCTACGATGATGATCACATGTGTGTTTCAGATTTGCCTAAAGAGGAAGCCATTATAGAAGTTGACAAAGAAATTCATGAAGGGTCTTCAATTGAAGATGTTTCAGAAGAGCTTCCTCAAATTGCCATTGAAGATTTGGGATTTCAGGATTACTTTAGTGAAGATGATGATGTTTGTACTTCAAATTCACCTAAGGAAGCAACCATTACAGAAGCCTTTAAAGAAACTTGTGATGATTTTTGTATGATTTATGATGACACTCCTCCTTTTTCTCCGCATAGTGGTGAAGTCTTGGACAACTTTATACCTTGTAATATCTTTCAAACCAAGCCTTCTGAGAATAAGTATTATGAACATGAGGATGGGCATGGCCAGGGTTGTGATGCAATAGACAAAGACTCCCTCTTCATTTACAAGGATGGGCATGATGATTGTTGGATGGATTTAGAAAAACCCATCTTTGATATATCAAGAGAGGGGAATGTTGATTTTGAGACCTTGGGAAATTTTGATATGGAAGAGGACCCTGTAGATACTTCTCATGATCAATCAGAGCCATGCATAAGTATTAGTAATGAAGACTTGGATCAGCAGTATAACGAAGAGTTGGATAGGATGGAATCAGTGGAATTTCAGTTTCAACCTTCATCAGCACATTCTGAGGTTCCTTATGATTTGGAGCAACTTGGGGCTTATACTTTCACAGAAATAAACTATCAGAAGAGCCCTTCGGACCAATATGATGAGGTAGTTGGTCTGCCTTATCATTCCGAGTTTTTTCTCAGCCCTATCCAGTCATGGGTAGAGGAGGCCTGCATGAGGACTTACCATTGGGGGAAGCACTTCAAAGATTTGTCATATACCTATGATCTACCATCCAATCTTTCAATCCAGAATTATCATGCAGGTTTGCATTTTCTAAACAAGGTACCCTTGTTTTGGCTGGTAACCAAACACAAGGTGAAAAGTTTTTACATTGATAAAGTGTTAAGATGGTTGCATTGGATTTATCATTTTACTTAGCATTTATTTTGTTATGCTTAGAGTAGGAAAATAAGCTCATCAAGTGAGCATTTACTTTCAACATTTCTTTTTCAATACTTTCCTTTTATGTACTTAGAATTTTTCATTAGTCGTTTTTTAGTTTTTGAATAATGCAACTTATGGTTCATTGGCTTCTTATAAGAACTTGTGCTACTGAAAGGTTTTCTTGTCAAGTTGAGATGTTTTTACAGGTCATAGAAACCGGAGATTCTGGTATTCTCGTATGCTCTCCTTTCATGAAGACCGAATCAAGCACACGTCCCGCAGTTGGAGCCAGATGTTACCAGCTAAGTTGTACTTAGTTGGATTATCAAGCGAGCGGGCAGAATGGAACATGATACATGTTCATTTTTGGTGATTTGATATCCAGCTGGCCTGTTAAAGGCCCCCGTTTTTGAATTTTTCCCACATGTCCATGGCCCTGCGGGGTTTGTAATAAAAACGTACTAGCATGGGGTTTTGTAAAAGACTTGGTTCCCTAGGACTTTTTGGCTAAGTCAGGTATTCCAAGGAGTTTTTTCACCTATCTATTATGTCTTGCATTAGTGCATAACATAATTAATTGGTTTTTCTCCTGCTCCTCCAAAGCTGGAATGCCTGGGGAGGCTGACGGGCCTTAGGGGATTATTAGAGTCTATGAGTCAATGTATATGAACATGCTAGGCGTTAATTTTGAGTCATATGGACATGTGCTAAGTCCCCCTAGGTTGTTTTTAATTTTCGGCGAGTTTTAATTTTTCCGTAAATTGGGCCATTTTTTAATGGTTCAATTAAAAAATTTGTAATTGGCCTATCTGGGGCGTTTGGAGGTTTTTTTTGCCTTAGGGGTGCTCGTTTTCTAACTCAGAGCACCCCCTAAACCCCTAAACCCACTTTTCCTAAGGTTTGGGTGCTTCAATATTTTCCTATGGCCAAAAAACCCAAAAAAGTCAAAAAGTCATGAAAAAATTGAAAAAATGGGAAAATGACATAAAAAAATATTAATTTTTTGGAGAGTTTTTAGGGTCTGATTTCGACCAG
The DNA here is from genome assembly GCA_027924585.1 of Larix kaempferi. NCBI lineage: Eukaryota > Viridiplantae > Streptophyta > Pinopsida > Pinales > Pinaceae > Larix > Larix kaempferi. The sequence continues at coordinate 9,812,079 of BSBM01000046.1, forward strand.
CAATATTATAGGAGAGTTATTGGGCTGAATTGTCATGTTTTGGCAGCCCCATAAGTGGAGCAAGTGGTGCCCATGAGGAAGGGCGCATTTATCCATGAGGAGGGCGCACTTGCTATTGTGGGCAGCCCACGTTTTGGGGGAGTGGGCAGCATAGTTTATGCTGCTGCGTGGGCACCTTTGGTGCTGATATGGAGCAGCTATTTCAGTGGTGGGCAGCCCCATCCACTCCCTAAAACATGCCACTCATTCCCTCATGCACTCACGCCCTTCCTTAGCCATTTCTCTATATATTGCAGCTCTCTCTCCATTGTTAGTTAGAGAGAATTGGAGCACAAAAATTATCGTTGTAATACTCATATGATTTTGAATTTGAATAAAGAAGACTTTGGAGGTCAAATTTGTGGTGTTATTGTGTGAGTGGATGAACCATCTTTGGCTTGTATAATGGAGGTAACCTGTGCATAAGCTTTGATATTTTATTGCATCAATTGTACTCATTGGAAAGATTAGTATTAATTTATGAAATAGATTATGCAATTTGCTTATTGTTAGTCTATTGTTATATGTTTATAAAAGTAATCATGTTTACATATTTCATTTGTTTATGAATGTCTAACATTGATTTCTTTTCTAGATGTATATCTACACTTGATCTTTGTTTGCAAAGTGTGTGATGTGCAGGTTATCTCAACTGGAAGTTGGTGGATCTTGTTTGTTTCCTCCCTTCTAATCTTTTTTGCAGATGCAGTCCCTTGGAATATCACAAACACAACCTTCAAAGCTTCGGATTTCAACCAAGATTTGTTTCATCTCTCTCTCAACTTAATTCAAATCAAATTTTCTGGTTACTGGTTACTTGCATTTGAAATATTTCTGATTTATATGCTCATATTGTATTTCAAATAGATCAGAAATATTTTCATAAAGGATTGGTTTAGACAGTTACAAAGCTTATATCTTTAACTGTTAGATTTTCCTTCATTTAGCATCTACTTTTCAAAAGGCTTGCAAGTAAAATCGTCGTATCTCTTTTAAGTCTTGTTGGGTAGTTGTAGTGCTGATATAAAAGATATTATTTGGCTGTCCTAGAGCTTGAAATTTGCAGCCACTAAAGGCTAGCAGAGATCCCAGGTAGACAAGCCCCATAGCTTGTTTTACTTGGTTATTTTTCGTCATTTTTACTTAGTTTTTAACTTAGAATTTTTGGGTTTTTTAGGAGGTGTTCCAAAGACACTCTTAAAGTGTTTTTGGGCATCTTATACTAATTATTGCTTGCTGGTTTGCAGCAAAAGACGAACAGGTAGGAGGAAGTGCTGGCGAAATTTCGAGCATCCAAGCGATCCGGAGGACAAATTTCCATATTTTTCAAAAAACCGGTCATTTTTCCTATAATTTTGTAAGCCACCAAGTCACATTAAGTGGACTGGGGCACTTCTCTAAATCATTGTAAACATTTTTAAACTAGAGCAAGTGGGCTAGCCAGCGCCCATACCCCATCCCCCCAGGGGTGGCCTGTGTCGTCTCATTTTCATGGCGTGATTGTTAGAGTAGTTTATTTCTTTGTTTTTTTTTCCGGCATTTAATAAAATCAATTAGGATTAAAATAAACCTTGTTGGTCCGTTCCACTGGCGGGCCACAAGTTCACTCACAACCTAGTTTTTTCACATTTTTTTTTTTTTTACAAACTCATAACGCCCCCCTTGCTTTCCCGAAGTAGGGTTTATGTATGAGGGCTTGCCCGAAATACGTGCCTGAAAAGAGACTCCTGGGGTTTTAACAAAGATAAAATTTGGGTTCATAAAATTTTTATAAAAATACCAAGGTCTTCTCCCGTATGCTCTGTGGCCAACTTGCAGCTCTGTCTGATCCAGTTGGTACACACCAGAAAGGAGGGGATGACTAGTAATAGGATCTAACACCGCCCCAATAAAAAATCCTTTTTGTGAAAATCCGGCACAACACCCATTTTGTTGTCGTGGGCAAATTTCCCAGAAGGCTTGGGATAACACTGAATAGTGACCTCTTGGAAACCGTTAGGCTTGCCCTCATTGGTATAGCATCTGAACACCTCCTCAAGACTCCGATTCAGCCCAAAGCCTGAGAGGGAAGCCACGCTTCAAAATTCCGGACATGTTCCCCCGTACCTTGCATATATCGGGAACCCACCTGCCTTAATAAAAAGATCACCATCACATTAATTTTTAAAATAAACCAAGAACACTCCACAACATTTACCTTTTCTGTTTATGCATTTGTTATTTGACTCCATAATAAGGCACTGGTCTTGTTGCAAATTTCATTTTATATTGTTGACTAGTATGCAGTTAAATGATGGCTATTTTAAAAATGAGAGCAAATGATAAATGATTGTTTTATTTGATCAAAGTGTATGTTGTCTGTTCTTGGTTATCAAAAGTATTTTTCTAACTCCTAGATTAGAGGCCTTAGTTTCCTTTTTATTTTTTAGGGTCCACCCCCCTTGGCTTCGCTAGGAAAGCCTAGACGGAGGAGTCGAGTCCCAAGTGACAGCACTTGACTCTGACTTGCCCCCAAGGCCACACCAGCAGCTTGAAGACTTCTGCTGCGTTTTCCCAGGTGTGGAACCAGGCGGCAATAGGGGGCGCATTCTTCAGAGGCTGATAGAGCAGAGGAAGACAGGGGCGCACCTTTCAAAGACTGAGAGGGGGTGCACTTCCCTAGGCAGAGATCCAAACTTGATTGCATCAGAGATCAAAGCAGAGCAGAAGGTGCACATGGCAGATTGATCACATGTGTCAAAGAGGGGCACATTCCTTCAGAGACAATTCTGCTATTGAAGATTTCACCCAAAGATCTAACACACCTTCCAAGGCATTAAGTTCCTCTGCTTATATGATAAAATTGATTGTAATCATTCTATATTTTCTCTGGCTCAAATTATAGAAAGCTAAGTTTGTTGGTTTTCCCCTTTTGGAGTTTCCAGGGTAAATCATTGTGTTAATGTGCATTTGGTTTCCAGTTCCGCTGCGCATGTTTGACGAAGTTAAATGAGTTTATGTATTGTTGCTTATATAATAAGATCTGAGTTTTACTTTTGTATATGCATTTGGGAATTGCATTGAAAGTAGTTAATCGGATCATAAACTCAGAGATAAAATTAAAATGGTATCAGAGCATCGTCTCTGAAAGAAACCATGGGTTTGTACAATGATTTTGCATAGAGTGCACAGTGATTTTGCATAAGTGCACAGTACAGTTTGATTTAGGGGTTTGAATCATAGTCCTTCAGATCTATAGGGTCATGGCGACTGGACTGAGGTTTGAAGATAGGTTGGATGGGTCAACCAACTTCAGTGCATGGAAGGAAAGAATCCACTATTGTTGGAAGAGACTAAGTTGTGGGATATTGTCAAAGATCCCATTACCATTCCAATAAATGCAGCTGATTTGGCTGCGTATAACAAGAGGAAGGTGAAGGCCAAGCGCATCCATTTGGATTCCATGAAGGATCATATGATTTCGCATGTGAGTGGAAAGACACATGCCTAAGAGATGTGGGCAGCGTTGATGAAGCTTTTCGAGAGCGGCAACAAGAATAGAAAAATGGTGTTGTGGGAAAAACGAGTATGAAGATGCTCAAGGATGAACCAGTTGCAGCATATCTTACCAGAGTGACTGAAGTTCATGATGAACTTGCTGCAGTGGGGGTGAAGATTGCAGATGCGGAGATGGTGAGGTCAGCCTTGAAAGGCTTCTCCGAACCATGTGAGACCTTTGTTCGTTGCATCGTCCCCGGGGAGAATCTTCCCACCTAGGATAGATTGTGGGACGATTTCACTCGAGGAGTTGAGATTGGGATCAAGTCAATTAGACCACAAGACTAGTGATGATGAGGAAGATGTAGCACTTGTGAGCAAAAGCAAGGGCAAAGGTAAGAAGAACTTCGAAGGAGGATCTACTTCAAAGGGTGTGAAGGATCTGAGCAAGATCCGTTGCTATGCATGCAGCGAGTTTGGCCACTATGCAGGCCAAAGTCCTCATAAGAAGAAGAGCAAGAAAGAGAAAGAGGGGCAGGTTGCAGCCTCTGCTGAGATAGGAGAGTTCACTGCAAAGCTCGATAAAGATTTATGCCTTTGTTCTTTTGTGTCGGCCTGTGACATTAATCAACTTGAGGATGATGTTGATGAGAAGTGGATAGTTAACAGTGGGTGTTGTAGCCATATGACAAGAAGGCGAGATGCATTCCTCATTTTAGATACGGGTCCAAATCAGCTTGTACAGAGTGGAGAGGGCACAGTGCATGTAGTAAAAGGAGTGGCACGAGTAAGGTTACTACTCTAGTTTGGGGAACTTTTGGAGGTGTCAGAAGTGCTTTATGTTCCAAGGCTAAAGGAAAACAGACTCTCAGTTCCAACCTTGGAGGATGTGTGGTATGTGGTGTAGTTCAAGAGCGTACACATCTTTACCTATGTATTGGGAGTGGATCAAGTTGAGCCAGTGTTGATGGGTCATAGGGTGGATCAAGAGTATGTAGTGCGTGGCCAACCTACATCAGGAGGTTCTGGGTGGATATCATAATCTATATCTGAGACAAATGAAGAGTGAGAAGCTCCAAGGATTGAAGTGGCGCCAAGAAGTCAATCCTCAGTTCATGTGAGTCAGCGAGAGGCTACTTCTTCCAGTTCTGGCAAGAGGGTCAACTGGTACAATTTGACCCTAATGGAGGTTGAGGAGCATGATGAGACATCTCGGAGCAAGAGAGTCGAGCACAGGGTGGTGGATCAGCCTGTGGACAACTTCAAAGGGAGTTTGAAGCAGAGTTCCAAAGGGAGTTTGGAGCACGGATCGGTGTTAGTGACAAAGGGAGAGCGTGAGGCTTCCCTAGAGAGGACATTGATGGAGGAGGCTCACGAATTATTATATCAGAGTGCAGCAGATGCAGCCAGTTCAAAGGGAGTAGTTGCAACAACGGAGAGAGTGATAGATCTGGGTGCCAGAAGGACTTCCCTCGCTAAGAGGGAGTGTTGAGATTTGTATTTGGGGATGTCCTTCATGCACTCATGCCTTGCATGTAGGGACATTATCTGAGTAGGCATGGATGTAGGGTGTGAAAAATACTCTACCAGTCAACATGGCTTCAGTGGTGGAAGCATGCAGAGAGTGTAGTGTTATTTTTTAACGCGAAAGTGTGATTTTGCATGCAACTCAAATAAGGGATTTGGAAACCCTAATCAATCACTAAGCTATTAAAAGGAGGCAAAGGGTAAAGGAAAAGCAAATATACTCAGTGAGTGAGCAGTAGAGAAGCAGAGGCGCATTCTTGAAAGGGAGAGGCACACTTCTCCAGTGGGGGCGCACTTCTGTGAGAGAGGGTGCATTCTTGAAAGGGAGAGGCACACTTCTCCAGTGGGGGCACACTTCTGTGAGAGAGGGTGCATTCTTGAAAGGGAGAGGCACACTTCTCCAGTGAGGGCGCATTTCTATGAGAGAGGGCGCATTCTTGAAAGGGAGAGGCACACTTCTCCAGTGGGGGCGCACTTATGTGAGAGAGGGCGCAGTCTTGAGGCTGTGAGGGCTAAGAGGAATGAGGCACATTCTTCATAGATTGAGGAGAGGGTGCCTTGATCATTTAGAGACTGAGTGACATTCAAAGGGCATTTCTATTGAGCAGACAGAGAAACAGTGAAGAGAGGGGCGCATTCCAGAGAGTGGGGAGTCGCATTCTTCAGAGGCTAATAGAGCAGAGGAAGACAGTGGCACACCTTTCAAAGACTGGGAGGGGGCACACTTCCCTAAGCAAAGATCCAAACTTGATTGCATCAAAGATCAGAGCAGAGCAGAAGGCGCACATGGTAGATTGGTCACACGAGTCAGAGAAGGGCGCATTCCTTTAGAGACAATTCAACAATTGAATATTTCACCCAAAGATCTAACACGCCTTCCAAGGCATCAAGTTCCTCTGCTTATATGATAAAGCTGATTGTAATCATTCTATATTTTCTCTGGCTCAGATTATAGAAAGCCAAGTTTGTTGGTTTTTCCCCATTGGGGTTTCCAAGGTAAATCATTGTGTTAATGTAAGTTTGGTTTCCAGTTCCGCTGTGCATGTTTGACGAAGTTAAATGCGTTTATTTATTGCTACTTATACAATCAGATTTGAGTTTTACTTTTGTATAAGCATCTGGGAGTTGTATTGAAAGTAGTTGATCAGATTATAAACTTAGAGATAAAATTAACAAAAATGTCACCATGAACCAACTCCAATAACTAAGTGGCAGGCCGTGTATCACAATAAAATGAAGCATACTAGAAAAACAACAACTCCTAGAATATAAACAATATCTTTAAATGTGGTGGGCTCAATAATGAGATCATCACATCCTAGAACAAGTGAGGCCAAATAATCAAAATCACTATTATATGTGCACTATAAGGATAATCCATCAAGTCTAGCAACAATGTTCAAGAAGTCTTCATAGAAGGTACATCAATAAGAGGAGGTACATCAAACCATAAAAAAGAATGATACACTATAATAGGTTGAAAATCACCCATGGAAGAAACCTCAAGAAGAGTCGATGCAAACAACCCTAGCATATCATGAGTAGAAATTTCATCAAATATAGCATTTGTATTGGAATGACAATATAAATAATATAATAAAATATGAGACCCTTCACTTGATCCAAAAGGCCTGAAATGCAAAACCAATGAAGTCATATCTTGATTAATGGTTTGGCACACAATAGATTAAACCCATATGCAGAGTGCACAACTAGATGTACACTCTAAACTGTGTCAACAATATCATCTAGAAGATCCTTGTCGCAAATTATTATTACTACAAGCTCTTCAATCCCTAAACGAAAAGTCAAGCAAGTCTTGAAGACAGGACTCTCTATATGGCAGCCATTATATCAAGAGTTATTTTGTATCAAATCTACCCAAATATAAGTAGCTCCATTAAATAGAGCAAAGGGCCAATTGGGGTCACTAGGTTTAGGAAAGGAGAAGACTCCATAAAGTCTTCAAAGAATCCCCTACATAGACACAAGAAGGAAATATTACTAACACTTCCAAGAAATCCACAGTGCATCGTTTTTGTAATGGGGCAACACAAGTGGATGACAAGAAAACACATCCCAAGAAAAAAATTGTTGCAAAGTGAACAAGAATATACCCATAGGATTTTAAAGAGGGAAAAACCCTAGGAACGAAGCATTGATCTTGTCAAGATGGTAAAAATCCTTAGATATACCCAAGGAACCCTTGAGGAGAAATGCAACCCTTGTACAAGGATAAAACCCTAAAAGAAGAGATTTGATCTCATAACTCTATAGGTGATGATGAGAAAACATCGAACCAAATATTAAAGTGAGACCTGAAAAGAGATGATCTAAGACAACTTCAATATTAGCCATTGTAGTAAGCCCTTAAAGGTGGGTCAAAAGACTAAAAACCCTAGGATAAAACCTAGGAATCCTTAAACATGAAATGATCTAGCAAACCCAAGACCTACAGCCCTTAGGGCAATATCTCTAGCCAAAAATCTAAGTTACTGAAAACGCCACCCTTTGCCTATTGAAACGTCGTTCCAAGCTTCGTATACGGATCCTAGTACGAAATGGTAGTGATACGGCTTGGATACGGATCAACATTTTCAGATATAGATCAACGAAGCAAGGAAACGGATCAGCAAAGCATGGAAACGAATTGGCGATGTATGAAACGGATCAATCTTCTCGGATACGGATTAGTATGAAATTGATCTGTATCCCTAAAATCATGATACGTTCAGTGTGAAAAAAAAAACCATGTTTCAAATTTTTAAGACAAGATTTTAATTTCGCTTGAGTTTGGGTTTGAATTTGGGCTTAGGTCTCTTTCTAATCCCTAAAGGCTCCCTCCCAGACTCATCATTTGACATTTACAAGTCCACACTCTCCACACTCAACAGTAGTTCAATCTTCATCCATTCACTTGATTCAGCATTCCGCCGATGGTCCGTGTTCAATCTTCATTCAATAGTCTATGTTCGGTCTTCGTTCAACAGTCCAAGGTTCGGTGTTGGTTCAACATTCAACAGGGGTTCGCGTTCAGTGTTCGTTCAGCAACCCGCGTCCAAGGTAAGGTTTCCCGTTTCAATCTATAATTTTACATGTTCATTGTTTTTTTTCATGTAGGAATCAGAAGAAAAGGGAAATTTCTGAGCTATAGATTTATCTTTGATCTCATATATTTGCCGACTCGTGCTATAAATGTACATTTTATTATTCGATGTCATGCTTTTGTTGTATGATCTTATTTAGACATTTATTCAAGACTGATGGCAATAATTTTTGTTACTTGTCATGCTCTTGTTTTATACTTTGAGCATGAAAATGATATAAATAATTATCTCGTGTGACAGCATTTGGTAACTCCTCAAGGGCCACATTGTGGCCTGTGAGACCCTGAAAACACAGCTTAAACGTAAAAGAATAAATCCTCATCTGCAGATTCAATGAATTTTCAGATTGGTCAAAGAACAATGAATTTTCAGTCATCTTCTATAAATTAATTACACGACCATATATTTATAACACATAAGCCTTAAGGTTGTCATGAAAAATAGTATGATAAGTGACTCAACCCTTGATTTTTATTTTTTTATGCAAATTATGACAGACTCCCAGAGTAACTTTTAAACAAGTTGCCCTTGATTTTTTATGCAAATTACGACAGAGTAATTTTTTATACTAGTTTACAAGTTTTTATAAATTTATAATTTTATAACAGTCTGCCCTTGATTTGTGAAGAAAGATGATTTTTAATTTTTATACAAGTCTGCCCTTGATTTTTAATTTTTATACAAGTCTGCCCTTGATTTTTAATTTTTTATACGAGTCTACCCTTGATGATCACTTTGTATATTTCTTGGTCCTGCAGAGTATAGCAACATAGCTACAGCCTATTATTCATCTGCATCGTGGAATCGACATCCATGAATGTTGGGGAGCAGGATATTGAATCTACCCCTATAGAGAAAATTGATCCAAAGTCTTCTCTTTGGAAATATGTCACTGTTGTGGGGATGATCCAAGGAGGGGGGTCAATAATATGGATTTGCAGTGAATCTCAAAAGGAATTCAAGGCATCCTACACCCGAGTGAAAGCACATTTGCATGGGATAAAGAACACTGGTATTTGAGTATGCACCGGTCCACCTAAATCAGATGGAAAAGATGGAAAGGGTTTGAGCAAAAAAAAAATAGCAAAATATAAGAAAGAACAGGATGAGGCAAGATGCTAAAGCAAATTCAAACGTTGCCTTTTAGTTCAAACAACCAACAAGAATGAGGGCATACTCATCAAGGACTCCATTTCCCTCTCATGAATTTGGTAGTCCTTCGAGTTCAAACTCAAAGCGGTCTAATTTGGGACTGCTTGAAAAGCGTTTTAATAATGATGCTCGAGACTCGGCGGATGAAGCTATAGGCTAGTGCATTTATGCAAATGGCCTTCCTTTTAACCTTGTGGGATCTCCTTATTGGGCAGAGATGATTAAAGAAGTTAATAAAGCCCCAACAGGATATGTTGGCCCTAGTTATGAGAAGATACGCACTACACTGTTGACAAGTGAGAAGCTACGTTTGGAGGGTGCATTGAACCCCATTCGTAATTCATGACGCAAATCAGGGGTGTCCATCATTTCGGATGGATGGAAAGATCAAAGGAATCGGCCTTTGATCAATGTGATTGCTCAAAGTCCTAAAGGGGCAATGTTTTTTAAGGCAATGGATTGTGAGGGGCAACCAAATGAGGCTCAATTCATTGCTGACATTTTGATTGAAGTAATTGAATTTGTGGGGGCAGAAAATGTTGTCTAGGTCATAACAGACAATGCAACTGTGTGCAGAGCAGCGGGCCTAATTGTTTAAGGCAAATATCAACACATCTTTTGGACCCCTTGTATTGTTCATTCATTTAACCTGATGTTGAGCAAGATGGGGACTCAAATTGTGTGGATACGACTTGTTTTTGAAGAGTCAAAGGAAATACAAGCCTCCATCACAAACCACCACATGTCCCAAGGAATTTACAGGGAATTTGCGAAGTTGGAGCTTCTTAAGGTACCAAAAATTTAAAGTTTAAAATTTTAACTTGTAAAGTTTGTTTCATAAATGTTAACATCCTAGGACTCTAAATTTTAATTTAATAATTTATTGAAATCTTGGCACTTGCAGGTTGCAGAGACTCGTTTTTGTAAATATATGATACAGAGATCACTACTCCCTCTGTATCAGTCTGAGACCTCAAGCGATATGAATCTCTATGTCAGTACATACTCATAAAACATAGATTCAAATAACTAGGTCTGCATCTACCAACTAACACATAATGCAATCATATAGACAACAGATGTACCCTAGAACCCTTTCGGGAGAAACCAACTAACTATGGGGCTATCTTCTCAATCTCGGGCCCAGAGCATATAGATGTATAAAAGAAGATACAATACAGAGTTACCTCAATCGGTAGCTCAATCCCTCTGACTAGGACAAACCCAGATTTGCATGCATCCAGCTGATGCATGCACTGATGAAATCTGCCCTAACTGCCAATCTGGATCTAAGTGCTTTGATGAAGCCTCTGACTGATCTGCCCTCTCTAGATCACTCTGCTCTCATTTGCTCGCTCTGAAGACTGCCCACTGATGAAATCGGCCCTCTCTGCATGCATAAGTGCGCCCTCCTCCTCTGGATGTCAAATGCTCGTACTGCTCCGGATCTCAACAGATCTGAGCTCCGATCGTCTCTAACCTTCCTCAAATCTCGAGGCAAGGCTATCCTGAAAGTCTCAGACTCCAACTCGGTCAATCCAGCTCACAACGAGCTTCTCCTCCTCAGGATAAATGTCCTCCTCCAAGCAAACTCGGCCTCCTCCAATCTAATCAGTAATCACATTGTGGATCTCTCTCAACTCACAGTACTGGAGATCTGGTCTCTCTGGAACTGAAGGTCGCCGATCTAGCTCAGATCTGACCTTCCTAGCTCCTGCAGCAACTCCTCCCTATCTCAGAAAGTCGCCCCACATGGACATATTCGTCCCCCTCACTCTGGCAGTATCTCTCTCTGATAATGCAACTAAGTAACCCCATCTGGGGACCCCCTGCCTCTATAAATAATCTCACCGATGAAGTAGGTTTGCCAAAACCCTAATTGCCGGTACATGCAAAAGGTCACTTTTGCATGCATTCACTGAATGCTGGAAGGTCATGCAAAACTCATGCATGCATAGGTCAATCTCCCCTGAAGCTCCACATGCAGCCCCTGCTGGGCTCATGCCACTGAGTAGAGTGTATCTCACTCTCTACTCCATCTTGATGCCTATGGTACTAATGTCCCTCCATGCAAGGCATCTGAGTCATGGAGGACATCTCGAAGTTACCATAATCTAACACTCCCTCTTAACGAGGGAAGTCCTGAAACTGATGCCTGGATCCATCAAGCCCGCTACTACTGCCTCTAATCTAACTGATCTGCCTGACACTGATGCACTCTGACCTGAACCACCCTGATCAATCTCCATATGTGTGGCTTCTGATGAATCCCCTTTGTCAACCACTGCTGACTCTGTCACTACACTCTGACTCAGACTCCCTCTGAGTCTCTGCTGCTGTAACCAACCCTGAAGACCTCTGTCAAGTGGATCTACTGCTCTGTAGACCATTTGTCTGTGACCCTGAGTTGACTCAGCTCTATAAGTCAACTCCCTCTGTCTCTGCACTGGTTGAACTAACTAAGCTCTCTCCTGAGCCAGGTCCATGTCAACCATGTCATACCAGCTCACTCTCTGACTGGTACCTGCATGAGCAGCATGCTCATCCATCTGATATGAGCCCAAAGGCTCAACCTCCTGTGACTCATCACTGTCATGAGCATCTCGCTCATCCATCGGAACTCCGCAATCACTGCCCTGATCCTCATCATGGTGAGCCTCTCGCTCACCCTTCTGCTGAACAGGCCCACTCCTCCTGGCCTCATCTCTGTTGTGAGCATCTCGCCCATCATCCCCCTCTACATCTAAAGAGGATGCACTCAGCCATCCTGATGTGCCTGAAGTAGGTTGCCCATGAACTAAGTACTCACCATCAATCCTGTGACCAAACAACACTGGGTCTACTCCTCTAGGATAGGTGAAGAACTGATCCCTGTGAAACACTACAGGGTATCCTGCAGCTGCCAATGCTTCCACTGAGAGAACACTCCCTCTCAGTACTGGAACAAAGAACACTCTTGAAACCTCCAGGAGCTCCCCACGATCAAGCAGAAATCTCACTCTGCCCACTCCAGCAGCTAAATGATCAATCCCCTGACCATCCCTAGTCAACTGTATTGTTGTATGCTCTAGTATCAGGAATGCATCTCGCACTCCTGTCATATGACTGCTGAGAGTGTTGTCCACTCTCCATCTCTGATCACCCTGAGCCTCTAATAGGCTACTATCCTGTCCTGACTGGACTGTGGCTAGTGAGAACTCCTTCTCAAACCGAGAAGAGAACTCATCAACCTCCTCTGCTGCTGCCACTTGCTCATCCTGAATCAACCATCTCTCAGTCTTCATGTGCATGCATATCTCATGCACATGCATCATGCAAAACCTCATGCACATGCATATCTTATGCACATCTCTGTACTGACACTTCCTCTCAGCGAGGAAGGTACTGTTGGAGAAGCATCCACCAGCATCAAACACATCATATGCTACTGCAGCTACTCCCTCTGAACTGGAAGACTTTCTGGCTGCATCTGCTGCACTCTGATATGCAGATCTGTGCTCCTCCTCTATCAATGTCATCTTGAGAGAAGCATCATGCTCTCTCTCTGTCACTAATACTAAAACTGTATCCAAGGTCTCCCTGGACCCACATACAGGCTTTCCCATCAACCTGTACTCTACTCTCAAGCTAGTGGCCATAACTCTGCAAAACTGAAATACTGTAACCCACAGTGAACAAGAATCTCTCCTGATCACAAATCTGGTAGATCTATCACAAATCTGGTAGATCTATCACATATCTAACCACTCAACTCACAGATCTGATAGATCTGGTATCTATCCTAACAGATCTGATGTCTGCACTCACAGATCTGAGCTCTACTCTTCAGATCTGGACTCTGCTCTCACAGACCTGAACACTATGCTTCAGATCTGATATATCTGCCACAGATCTGAACTCTGCTCATGTTAGATCTGAAGGATCTATCTCAGATCTCACCTCCAAACTCACAGATCTGATAGATTTGACCTCTACAACCTCAAATCTGAGCTGTGCTCTTCAGATCTGGTAGATTTGGTCTCTATCTTCACTGATCTACTAGATCTATCTCAGATCTAGTCTCCAATACCACAGATCTAATAGATCTAACCTCTACAACCTTAGATCTTAGCTCTGCTCCTCAGATCTGGTAGATCTGATCTCTGATCTGACCACACCCCAACTAAATTGATAGATCTAACCTCTACAACCACAGATCTGAACAGGAATGTTCAGATCAGGTAGATCCGGTCTCTATCTCCACAGATCTACTAGATCTTTCTCAGATCTAGCCACCACCACTGTAGATCTATAAGTGACTGCCACCCTGACCCTTACCAGGGCTCTGATACCATGTAAATAATTGATACAGAGACCACTACTCCCTCTGTATCAGTCTGAGACCTCAAGTGATATGAATCTCTATGTCAATACATACTCATAAAACATAGATTCAAATAACTAGGTCTGCATCTACCAACTACCACATAATGCAATCATATAAACAACAGATGTACCCTGGAACCCTTTCGGGAGAAACCAGCTAACTATGGGGCTATCTTCTCAATCTCGAGCCCAGAGCATATAGATGTATAAAAGAAGATACAATACAGAGTTACCTCAATCGGTAGCTCAATCCCTCTGACTAGGACAAACCCAGATTTGCATGCATCCAGCTGATGCATGCACTGATGAAATCTGCCCTAACTGCCAATCTGGATCTGAGTGCTCCGATGAAGCCTTTGACTGATCTACCCTCTCTAGATCACTCTGCTCTGATCTGCTCGCTCTGAAGACTTCCCACTGATGAAATCGGCCCTCTCTGCATGCATAAGTGCGCCCTCCTCCTCTGGATGTCAAATGCTCGTACTGCTTCGGATCTCAACAGATCTGAGCTCCGATCGTCTCTAACCTTCCTCAAATCTCGAGGCAAGGCTATCCTGAAAGTCTCAGACTCCAACTCGGTCAATCCAGCTCACAATGAGCTTCTCCTCCTCAGGAAAAACGTCCTCCTCCAAGCAAACTCGGCCTCCTCCAATCTAATCAGTAATCACATTGTGGAGCTCTCTCAACTCACAGTACTGGAGATCTAGTCTCTCTGGAACTGAAGGTCACTGATCTAGCTCAGATCTGACCTTCCTAGCTCCTGCAGCAACTCCTCCCTATCTCAGAAAGTCGCCCCACATGGACAGATTCGTCCCCCTCACTCTGGCAGTATCTCTCTCTGATAATGCAACTGAGTAACCCCATCTGGGGACCCCCTGCCTCTATAAATAATCTCACCGATGAATTAGGTTTGCCAAAACCCTAATTCCCGTTGCATGCAAAAGTGACCCTTTTGCATGCATTCACTGAATGCTGGCAGGTCATGCAAAACTCATGCATGCATAGGTCAATCTCCCCTAAAGCTCCGCATGCAGCCCCTGCTGGGCTCATGCCACTAAGTAGAGTGCATCTCACTCTCTACTCCATCCTGATGCCTATGGTACTAATGTCCCTCCATGCAAGGCATTTGAGTCACGGAGGACATGCCGAAGTTACCATAATCTAACAGTTTTGCCTCTCACATCATTGTCTTGACAAGGCTTATGCAGGTGAAAGAAGCCTTACAATCAATGGTATGAAGTTCTCTTTGGAATCAATGGAGGCAATCCCAAACTGAAAGAACACAAGCAATGAAGAGGTTGGTTGTTGATGATGAATGGTGGGATAAGGTGGAGTACCTCTTAGCATTTACTAAGCCAATTGTGGATTTGCTACGCATGTTTGACACAGATAGGCCCAATTTGGGAGAGGTGTATGAGGGCATTGATTACATGATAGAGAGGATAAGAGTGGTCATCAATTCCAAGGAGCATGACCCAGATGAAGTCTTTTACAAAGAAGTAACAGACATATTGACCAAAGGTGGAACAAGATGACCACTTCATTGCACCTTTTGGCCTCTGCAGTGAATCCTAAATATTATTCTGTAGAGTTGCTAAATGATCCAAAAAGAACTGCACCAAACAACAACCCCAAAGTCTCCCAAGCTTTTAAGAAAGCTTTTAGAAAGCTATTTGTAGATCTTGATATTACCTATCAAATTCGTGAAGAGTTTTCACATTTTGTGGGATCTGAGGGTTTGGGTGCAGGTAATGATCCTTTATCATCTTAAGAATCAAGATCATTGTTATTCATATTGGTTTCTTCGTTCATTTCATATTTGTTTAAGATCTGGGGGTTTGAAGTTTGAAATTTGGGTGCAGATATTGAGACTATGCGGGACAAGACCAAACTAAGTCCAATTAATTGGTGGAACTTCCATGGTGGGGAAATTCCAAATTTCCAAAAATTGGCCATCAAGATCTTGTCACAAGTTGCTAGTTCCTCATCATCAAAGAGGAACTAAAGCACACATGGCTTCATCCATTCGGTGAAGCGAAACAAACTGGGCTCCAAGAAGGCCAAGAAACTTGTATATGTCCATTCCAATCTTCGCCTTTTGTCACATAAGAAGGATGAATACAAATCGGGGCCCACCAAACTATGGGATCTAGAACCAGAGTTACCTGACTTGGATATGACATTGAATGTCATGTCTCAAATGAATCCATTTGATGAGGGGGCACCATGGCAGCAATCCTCATGCTTCTACTTCTAGAGGCAGTGAAAGTGCTAATGTTGATGTTGATCTTTGTCACATGGACGAGGACATTTTTTATGATATGTAAATGTAATTTATAATTATGTTTTGAAGTTTGAACTTTTGAACAATGAAGTATGAACATTGAACAATGAATATGATAGTAGGTTGCCACTCAATTCATTTTGTAATTTGTATATTTGACTTATGTCAATGATGATGATTATGTGATATGTTAGTATGTAGTTTTAATTTGAAATTTAAATGATGAATGTTAAATAATAAATTTTGGTTAGATTTTAAATATATATATATATATATATATATATATATATGTCGTTTCCCTGCCGTATCATATCCAGATTTTTTGAAAATTTGCCATATCCGTGTCCCCCCCCTGTATCCATATCCGTTTCAGTGCAACTTAGCCAAACATCGCTAGATCACTTGTAGAAAAAATTAGATGTAGAATCCCTAGTTCTGCGACTCTTAGATCAATGCCACTAGCCAAAAATCTCCAAAAGTTGCTGCAAAAAAATTAGATATGAAAACCATAGTTCAATAGTCTCAAAAGAGTGATGCCATTAGCCAAAAGTCTTGAAATTGTTGCTGAAAAATCAGATTCAAAAGCTTGGTTCAGCAAACACGAAAGACAGTGATGCTACCAACCCATAGCCACAAAACAATGATCGCAAAAATGTTGAAATAAATCGGCAACTAAACATTAATGCTGGACACACTAATTTCAATACACATGAACTCTCTATTGGTGCAGAAAACAGGCACAAACAACCCTAATAAAATGCCTTGCCAACGAGCAAAATATAAAGAAACAGACCCGATATTCCTCTGGCTGTGCCTTCTTCTGATGTCAAGTCTGATTACAGAAATATCAACACGAACAGCAAAGAAATGATCCGTAGATGGTAGCCCTATGGCCTGCCCGTCACATCAACATGGATCTCTAAGGAAATAAAATTGAAATTCTCTGCAATCTCAACAACTATATGCCAATGCTGAGGTCTGTTCTCAGTACATGTATGGAAACCTCTGTTTCTAAGATGGATTACACTGCTTGGTTGCTTGTGGTTGCCAGACCATTGCCCATCAATGGAAACCAAGTCCACTGTCTTTGCAGTTCCAATTCAAAGAGCACTCTGTTTTAGGAAGATGCATTCACAGCATCTAACTCTGTTAATGCCAAAACAAATATAACTCTACCATGTAAACCTTCTCAGCTACTACTTATCAGCAGGCAAAAAGAATGAATATATGTTGCCAAAGATGGTGCTGCAGGTTTACTCTGCAAATCAAAGTGCCTACACAACTCTCATGCAAAGAAACAAGAGCACTCCAAATCTGTTTACACAATCATTGTCAAGCACTCTAAATACAAATTGTACCAATTGAGAGTAAATTTCTCTCTGTGGTTTGAATGTGCAATCACAACACTTCAAATCTGCTGTTTTGGCAATAAGCAATGCACTCTGTTTTTAATTACCAGCATGAAACTAACCTGGGTAATTGAAATGGCAGAACTAAGCAATTATATCAACAACCCATTGCAACTATATGCAGGAAATTAGCAAGGTGCATCGCTCTTACCCTTTTGTTGACTTGTAGATAGCTGGCAATCTGAATGAAACTGGAGAGATCATCGTGGATAGCACCATGATGTACATGGAGTGGAGTCAACACAGAACACAATCCACTCTTAATGAAATATACATATAGGAGTTCTTGCCCATTCACAAGGCAATGGTTTAGTTAATCAAATATATAAAAGCCCACACATTGGTTGAAGAATACATGGCTGTAGCTATTGACGATGCATTCCAAACGGTTCTGGATAATGCTGGTTGTAGGTAGATAGTCCCATGCACAACACACAAGTAAGAAAATCACTTAGCAAATGGAGTAGGAGAAACACCAAGACGTGGGAGTCAAATACTTTGGGAATGAGGCGAAAAAATACAATTGTCTTGCCAACAATCAAAATAATGAATAACAATGTAGTAGTTAACATTCAACGATTCTGGTATAGACAGCAAAACTGGGAATGCAGGTGCTGCACATACTAGTTAGGGTTGGTTAGGGTATTTTAGAGAAGGGTTTTCATTGGCAGTTGTAGGCGGCAAAGAGGCCCATCGGGACAGAATCGCCCCCATCAATGGCATTAACAAGGGGAGGGACTTCAAATCCCTATCTCTTACCTGAGGGTTTGGCTTCGAAGAGTAACCCGATGGCGAGATCATCCTCAAATCCGAAGATGACGAGAGGATCGAATGGAGAGGAGGAGGGGGAGTCATGAATCCAAAGGTTACAGGTCCTAACGCAACCAGTGGAAGGAAGGCAGGGCAATGTATACCAAAAATAACAAAAATACCAAGCTACCAGATCAAATCGCCTAGAATCAACAAAAGGATTCAATACATGAAGGATCATGCAATAATAGGGAAGTTTAATGGCAACTGGCCAAATGAGAAGGCTTTGGTCTAGTGGATCAACACAAAATGGAATCCCAGAGGCCATTATGACCTCCAGTTGGGATCCAAGGGGTTTTTCACTATTATATTCACAAGCCTAGAAGATCGAGAGAGAATCTTCGACAACGGACCTTATTTCTTCAACTCAGCCGAGTTATATCTTCGATTTTGGGACAAGAAGATTCAATCCAAACAAAGATGACTTTACATCGGCCCTTGTCAACCATTGATGTAGCATCAAAAGCTCATGGAGTACTTTTCAGATCTGGCACATGGTCGCATGTCTTTATTATCATGAGACAAGTGGTTGAACAGTGTTCAAACAGGTTTTTACCGCACAAATATAGGCAGAGCATACATCTTAGGTACATAGGGACAGGTGATATAGCAGCAACACATGCCCCATACTTAGTGCAGTATTCAAAGTAAGTATGGGAGGGTTGAAGACCCTCACAAGATGTGATCAGGGTGAGTTGCAGTGTTATATTTTACGTGATCTGATCACGTTTTTGGACACCCTTTGGGTAGATATGCATGGGGTTCAAGTTTAAGGCAAATCTGAGAAATTGCTATTTTTAGTCATTTCTATTTTTAGCAGTTTTTGGAGTCTAGTCTAAATGATGATCTGATTTCATATTTGAGGACCTAGTTGGAAGATTTGCTTATGTTTTTAATTTCATCAATTGCTGAGCACAATCTATTTGTAGCAGTGCTACTTTTAATAGGTGACTGGATATGTGGTGAGCCAGTATGGCGAACAGCATCAATGTCCAATTTCAGGGCATTCTGAGCACATTGAATTTCCAAGGACCAGTTTTGTTTTGGCATGGTCTATTTTTAGCTTGGTGGGGCCTACATGGAGATATTGGCTATTATTAATTTATTAGATGGTGTTGAGCCCTTGGAGGCTTGCATATGACCTTGATTGGTGCAACCTCCTTGATGATCCCTCATTTGACCTTGAGTCGACCTTTGACTTTGTAATGGAATAACCTAGAAGCCACACACTTTTCTATTTTTTCCTTATCCACTTTCCTATTTTTATATACCTTATCCTTTCCTAAAACTATCCTTATCCACTTTTCTATTTTCATGGATTATCCATTCCTAAAGGTAAGCTAACCTAAGTTGCTATTTTACAAACCTAAAATCATGGTTCCAAATTAATTCCAGGGAATTATTTCCTTAGAAATCCGTAAGGTTTATTTTTGGCATGTAAAAAGTGTCTTAAAATAAGTAATTAGCCATATGCATGTGTAATTTCTCTTAGGGTTGGTTATTATGGAAGGAGGGGGATATTTTGGAGAAGTATGTTCTTCATGCATATGTTATTTTCACTCAAAAAGGAGTGCTATACTTGGAGAAGCTATTTTTATCTTTTCTATTTTTTCTATCTTCTCTCATTCTCTTCCTATATATTGTATGAAGCATAAGGAAGAAGGGGTCTTTCTTTGGTTCAATTTGTATTGTTAAGCTGGTGAGCTAATGTGCTCCTCCCTCTTTCTTTCTTACTTCTTCCTAGAGTAATTGATATTGGCTACTAGCATGGACTACAGGTGGTGGAGAGTTGGCCTTGCTGGGTTGTGACAGTACTGTCCCATCCAGCAGAGGGCTTTGTACCTTGGATTATTGTCATCCGAATCTATCAGGATTTAATTTTTCCTACAGATCATGATAATAAAGGCATAATTTTATTTGGCATCTACTATAGGTTTTCATGTATTGAAACTTCTATTGTCTTAAGCTTTCATAAGTTACTAATATTGATCTTGACAAGACTTGGCTGAATAGGCCTCGAATCTTCTTCCGCTCGATTCACTTTCTTTCTCCTTCTGACTCCATAAAGCCACTAGTTCACTAAGTTTTCATTACTATTTCACACTAAAGAACGAACTTTTACCTATAAACATTCAATCTTGCATCTTAGGCATATTGAGAGAAGCATTTTTAGACTTCTTTTATTCTGTTTTAGGTATATTACAGCAAGATTAGCTTGGTGTAACTTGCAGAAACAAAGAGAAGCTATATGTTTTTTCTTGGTTTCCGTACAAAAATCATATAAAGTCATTGAAAAAAACATAAAAAAACAGCATTAAAAACACTAAAAATAGTCCTTATTTTCTTCTGTAATTTCTGTTTTTTACATTAAATTAGCATAGTATCATCCAAGTTGCATGCCCAAACTCATAGTAAATTTTTGCATTAATTTCCAGTATTTTCAGCCTTCAAATCATCTATTAATTCATTGGTTTTTCATTCTCGTACACAGTTTTTTAGGACAGGAAGCTTTTATTTCAATTGAAGAGTTATTGATCATTTGTTTGAGTAATTAGTTGACCTTTAAAGTCACTAGGGAATCCCCCCCGTGGTTAACAAGCACTAACCCCAAAGGGAAAGGAGATAGCACATGGTAACAGTGCATTTTTTCTAGCTACCTTGGAATTGGGCGGTTTTAAGCGTTAATAGGTTCCCTATTGCTTCTTTGT
Source organism: Larix kaempferi (assembly GCA_027924585.1). NCBI lineage: Eukaryota > Viridiplantae > Streptophyta > Pinopsida > Pinales > Pinaceae > Larix > Larix kaempferi. Next base: position 9,832,957 of record BSBM01000046.1, read on the forward strand.
CTAAAATCTAAATATATTTTGCAATGCTCTTCTTGAACTAGTCCAAAGGGAAATGTATGTCAAAGCAACGACTTAGAAACTTCCAAGAGTAATTTTCCATCCCTATGAACCTTTCAGGTTTAATTCATTAAGGTCAACCACTCTATAATGTTTTAGATCTTCTTCAGGTTTATTTGGATGTTATCTACTGTCACTCAAAATCCAAGGTAGTGGAGCTTTGTCAACCTAAATTCACACATCTTCAATTTAGATATAGTTGTTCCTTTTCTAATTTATCAAGCAAGAACTCTACAATTTGAGGTGTTCTTCCTACACTTTATTGAACGCTAAGATGTCATTGAAGAAGACAATAACAAAAGTATTAAAGTATCGCCACAATATCGCATTCTATACCAACATAATTTTTAGGTGCATTAATTAGGCCAAATGACATGACTAACAACTCATATATTCCTTGTCACATCTTCAAGGAAGTCTTCTAGGTCTCTATTTCCATCATCTTACTTGGCGGTATCTCCTATCTGAAATCAATTTTACAAAGTCTTTTGCTCCCTACAACTAGTTGAGAAAATATGCAATCCTTGGTAGCAATATATATTCTTGACAATTACAATTATCTTGTTGAAACTTAGTTGATGCACAACCTCCATATTACAATCTTTTGTTGGAACTTGAAACTACATCTATAATTGAGACAAGTGTCAACTTATTGAGTTTCATGCGATCTTTGTCTAATAATTCTTGCAACTATCTTTTGAATTCTTCATTAATTATTATACATGTTCTCTAGAGAGGAATGTCCAATGGAATCAAACTTGGTTACAAAACCAAAGTTGCAAATATCATGTCAGAGAATATATCATCAAGGGGCCAAAATATAACTTATTGGAATATCAGGGAAAATATCATAAAATATTGGCAAACTTTAAAAATATAGAAAATAGTCATCGTAAAACATTGGAAAATATCAGGAGATATGGAAACTATCAGCAAAATATCATTTTTTAATATATCACAATATATTAAGGCAACATTATCGCAATATTTGCAACAATGTGTAACAAAACTATAGTGTGCTCAATCAATCCCCTCAATAATTTATTCTCAACCCCTTACACATTAGAAAAATTTTGCATGCTTATCTAGTAAACTATTACTCCAGTTCCTCTATATTTATTTATATCCTATTAGTGCAGCAACAAGGGTTGTTTGATGTTTCTTTAGTTGGTCACAAGGTTAAGAGAAAAGACATCTTTGAAACCTTTGATCGACGCCTTTGCTTGGGCTACCAATATTAGGGCTACACATTTTGCTTCTTCCTACACTAAACTACAGACTTGCCCGTCTTTGACCTTCACTAATCTGTACTGGTTTGTTTTGTGGCAAAATTCTACATCATGACCCAAGAAGTATGGGTTACCAAATATAGTTTGCACAATCAATGAGAACTACGTCACTTTCAATCCTATCAATCATAATGTATTCCTTTCTAATGGTCAACTTCATTTTACACTACTTGTCTGCCATATGATCGATATCCTTACTAAACTACCTGGCTTTAATCATGTCAAGTGCATTGATCTTCACCTAGGATTGTTTGGTGATTTCATTCAAAATAAAATTCCTTTAGTTTCTGGAATCAAATTTTGCAATCATCTAACACATCTTGATCTAGATATTGAAAATGAATTGTTGCCTCTTCACACACTCCTACCAATGTTCACATCAAAATGACAATAGTGTCATTTGCTCATTCGTATATCCTCCTCGTAGATGTTCTCGCCAGTTGGAGTTAACTTATTAGCTTATGAATAAATGGCATTATATTTGCAAAGCTAACACATTTCTTCTCAAGGTGTTTCAACAGACAATCTTCTTTGGTGTGACCCGCAATTCACATTGTTTGTGAAATCTCAATCTTCACTCCTGCTATAGATTTATTTTCATAGGTTGCTCCTGCATTGAAGACTTACTCTCTCCCCTTATTGGGTTGTCTAAATTGTGTTCTAAGGATTGAGTCCTTTTAGATCCTTAAAAATGGTTATCTTAGATTGGTTTAAATCTCTCCATCAAGAGTCTGCTTGCAACCTTTTCTTTGTGGTAATACAAGTTCTACAGTTTGAATATTGATGTATCTCGCTCTTTTTGTATTACGATGCACAATCTAACCATATAATTTAGACAATTTCCAAGTTCTTCATCAACAACTTCCAGCCAAATAGTTAACTAGTTAAATTCTATAGCTTCAATGGTCTAACCCTACTTCAGAGGAAGGTACTATTAATTCTCAATCTGCATTAGACTGCTTCACTAAAATGCAACCTGATCCCTAACAAGCAGTGCTCCTCAAAAGGGGAAGTTGGGGGTCAAGATTCAAGAATAGTTTTTATCATGCATTTCCATACTTGTTGGGTCAGACCTTGGATGCATGAGGACTAAAGAAGAAACAAGCTGATTTAATGTTGTGTTTGTATTTCACCAAACTCTTGCCATTAGTTTTATAAAAATTACACCCAAAAAAAGCCCTAACCTAACTCCAAGCTTTGGGCTATTTTTTTTATATTGGCTACCCCTACCTGTTGTTCAAAACACAAAATCAGAAAAGCAAGCTCATGGACAGTCTTGAAAATAACCGGGAAGCATTAGAGTCATATTATTTTTTGAGTTTTAAAGCCTTAGGGAGCAATATTTTTCAGTTGGGTTGGAGCTTCAAGTGGATCTGGGTTGGAGTAATATTGATAACCAATATGATCATTGATTATGAGTCATAATTTATTTGCACTTGAATTTTTTTCATTTACTTTCTGTATTGGCATTTTTATTGTTTTAGGCTTCTATATATTTAACTCCTGAGAAATAGTGTCTTCCGGATCCATCGCAAAAGATTTTTCAAATCGACGTTTCGGACTAAGCTAGTGTGGTCCATCATCAGGAAAGAGAGATGAAGAAGATGAGGAATTTCTGATCTTACATTTTAGTCTTAAACAGAAAATGAAGGAATCATCCAACCAAATTAAGGGAAAGAAACCCTAAAAAACATGAGAGGAAATAGGATAAAACGGAAAGAAAAAAATTATATATTAGAATTAGGGAATAAAGCAAAATATTAATGAGAATAATATTATACCATGGTAACAAAAGAAATACAATGAAAGAACAAGGGTTTTAATATTAGAAAAATAAATATAAAATAGGAGTAAAAGTTAAAACTATAGGGCAAAAGGTAAAAGGTTTAAGGAAAAATGAATAATTAGATTAAAAGAGAATGGCAATAAGGTACTTAACCCTAAAAATGGGAAAAAATGAAATAAATAGTAAAATAATAATAATAATAAAAGATTAAAAATAATAATGTTTAAGGCTCCTAACCCTCAAATTGGAAATAAAATATAATTAAATCAAATAATAATATAAAAATAATATAATATAAAATGTAATAATAATATAAAGATTAAAAGAAAGAAGAATTAATGAAAATAAGGCTCCTAACCCTAAAATAGATATAATATAATAAAGTCAGAGAGAGAAAAAATAAATAAATAATAACAATAATAAATAAATAAGCTAAGCCTTAGGGTGAGAAAGGAAGGGAAAAAAGGACAAGGAAATGATGAAGGAACTGGAAAACAGACTCAACACTCACCTGGCGTACTTGGCTGCTAGCGTCGGCATCCAATTTTTACTGATCTTCCTGCCATAGTCCCTGTTAAGATTGTTGGGGCGCTTCTCGATTTCAATGGCTTCCTCAGATTTTCTATTTAACTCCTATATGTTGAATTCTTTCTGATACTTTTTTTGCTGTCCTAACCCCCCACCCTGGAAATTGGGGGTAACTTCCAGCCAACCCTGAAACATGTACCCCCATTTCCAAAACTCAGTGTAACATAAGTAACGAGTATCCTAACCTATGCTAACAAAAGAGTTTAAGACCCCAACAGGCTGTAACTATATCCTGGCCATACCCTTAATCAATCCGACGAAATGATTCTTTCATAATCAGTTTTAACTCCTCACCGTTTGGCACATCATGTTGTTCACTTAAAACTATGACCTACCGTAATTAACGTAAAAACCTTGCTAATTGGGAGTCGATTGATTCTCAAATAATTTCTTGGCATCAGCCATTTCATGTGCCTGCTTGTCAGACCCAGTTAAGTTTCATACCAGTCTTTCTAGACACCACAGTCTACTGCCAATATAGCACAGTTATTAGTTACTGACAACTGTTTTGTGGCATTTAAAAATTGTAGTATGCATTTGCTCTGTTTAAGAAACTCACCCCCAATAGCTTTTTTTTGGCATTGAAAAACTCAATGAAATTTGCTCAGTAGTCTGACAATGAGCAAAGACGGTAAACTGCTGAATACTGCCTAGGCCTAATTATAGAGCACATGAGATGAAATTTTCAGAAGCCCAACATCAAAAAAAACTGGAATGCAGGACTTGAAAATTAAAATTCAACTTGTTCTTCCAAAAATCAAATTTTTTTTTCCAAAATACCAATTTCTTTTCAAACCCTCCACACAAAATGCTAATTCGTATGAAAATGGGTAGAATAGCTGTATAAGGGTTTGAGATGTTTTACACGTACCGTAAGTTCTGAAATAGAAGACCAGTGTGACAAAGGTTCCACTGCCTCGTCAGTGAAGAGGTTCTGCCTGAGAGAAAGCTTTTGAAGCTTTGTAAGGTGCCCTATTCTTGGATCCAGCGCAGTGAGTCTATTGGCAGTCAAATCCAAATCCATTAAATGGGAGGGAAGGTCAATACCCTCTAAATCACGAAGCTGATAACTTGTGAGATCAAGGAAATTTTCTGTCATACCATCCTTCACCTCCTCCTTTTCTTCTACTTGTCCTATCATTGCTATTTCTTCTACTTGTCCTGTCATTGCTACTGCTACTGCTACTGCTGCTGCTGCTGAAAACTGATCGCCCACAGAGACGGATTTATCAGGAGGTGAATCTGCAATCATACTATTTATTTCCATTGTATCTTGGGGCTTTTTATCTGATTCTGCCATCGCAGTTCGCTTATTTGGCTATGTATTCGAATCCCCGTGGCGGGCTCCCAGTTCGGACGTTTAAAGAAGCCTCCAGAGAATTCTCGTGTTGGAGTAGACAGTCCCTCCCTATGCCACTGGTAATAGAAACACCAAAGATATAAAGAACGGCAGAATTGTATAGAAATATAGAGAAGGCAAGTGGAGTTTTGGTTCTGAGTTCCTGCTTTGTCAAAAGTAGGCGGATTCAGAGAATGAGAATCTATCCTTCAGTAAGGACGTGGAATTGTTTGAGGGGTGATGAAGGCCACTTGGTGAATATGAGTATAAATAGGAACATTTCTGAATCGAAATTATGTACTACTTAATAGCATCGTATCATTTGTAATTGATTTAGTAATTAAGTTGGTATATTTTGATTTTGTAAAGTAAAATAAAAAAGTGGAATTCCTATTGAAAATGTTCTTTTATTTATTTAAATTGTAGAATTTTTAGATTTTTCCATTTAAATATAATGTTTAATAAATTAGAAAGCCTTTTTTAGTTTTTAATGGTGTGATTTAATAAATAAATTATAAAAGTTGTAATTTTAGTTTAAATATATATTTAAATGTATTTGTCAATTGAGTGTAAATTGGGTGGTGGGAGAAATGTTTTTGTCCTCACCACTTGGGTTTAAATCTTGTTTTGTGACACTTGCTCTTTGGGAGCCAACTTTGACTATGTAATGATTGTAATGCGCTAGATTTTGATTCTCTCGAATAACAGGTGTTGGAAATTTCATCCGATGGATGTAGCCCTCTAACAAATGGTAAACCATCACTTGCAAAAAAAAATATATATTTAAAAATATATGAAAGGATAATATTTAAAAATATATATTATTATGGTGCCAAATTCCTTGACTAGTCAAACTTCGTTTTGAGTTGTATTAGTTTACTTTTCAATATACAATTTTATAAAGTTGTGTAATGTTTTAAAAAAAATATTAAATTGATTATTTTGAAAATACAAAATATAATTTAAAATTATGATGTATTTTATTTTTTTTTATTGGTTTAAAAGTTAAAATTAAATTTCTTAAAATTAATTTAATCTATTGTATTAAATTTAAGGTGCTTATATGATGTAAAAAGAAAAAAAGATGATGTGAGATGGACCTTTGGGGTTAGGGTTCTGCGGGTACCGGCTGATGGTTAGGGTTTTGCAGGCGGCAGGCTTGTCGGTGGCTTGAGGTTGATAGGCGGTCTGCACGGAGGACGAGGTGCAGTGAACACATGTGATCGTAGATTAATCCTGGGCTGGATGGTTTTTTAAGGATTAAACAATGTTTTACCCTTTTTTCTACTTTTTACTGAGGTGTTTACTGCATAGACTGCCATGGATTTGTTTGACGACTTGGACTACAGCAGTGACCATTTGGCGTTGGGGGACATATGGCCTTCACCACCTGGTGGTTCTCGGGATGTGGAGGGGGCTTGGTCACCCAGTGCGTGTGTAGGTGAACGGACTGTGTCGTTGGGGTTTGCTTCCAACCCTATGTTTTATGTTTTGGATGGTGGCCAGAATCATTCTGCATCTACGGGCCGGTTTTTTGGGGCACCATTTTCTTCGGAACTTGATGGGGTTTTGTCTGCGGGTGGTCTGGGCGGAACCATTTGGGGTTTAGCGGGTGCTCACCTTCCCTCGTTCCCACCTACGTCAACTTTGACGGGATTCTGTAGCTCACCTGGATACCTAAACGCTTCGGCTATTGTGTCGGATTCGAAACATGCTCTTGGTTGGGATGGCATGGGAGGCTACGTACAGGGATTAGCGGATTGCTCTGATTTGGGTTTGGCACATCTGAATGAACAGGGCTTCATTGCTGGGTGTTTGGGAACGACTGAACAGCGGGGATACCCTATCCCGATTATTGGTAGGGTTAGGCGTTCTGTCTCTCAGAGGGAGGGGTCGAGGAGGCAAGCGAGGTCAGCTCTCGGAGCAAACCACGAAGGAAGTGGTTAAAGAACAAGGGGAAGGCTCCAAATTATTCGTTTGGGGAAGATATCGGGTTCCAACAGATATTGACAATGGTTAAATCGATTTTGGTAGGGAGGGTTTATGGACGGTTGGCGGCTCTCAAGACGGTGATCAATTGAGCGGCAAAAAACTGGTTGGACCATCTGGGTTATGGTCCGGAGGTGGTGGCCCTCTCGAGAGGTTGGTATGCTTTTAATTTTACTCATGAGGATCATGCTCTCTCGGTCCTGGGTGGAAACTGGAACTTGGTGAACATTCCTTTTTTATTGAAACCCTGGGATCCTCTGTTCGATGCCAGCAGGGAAAAATTGGATACTATTCCATTGTGGGTTCATCTCCCTGGTCTTCCACTGCACTATTGGACTGCGGATCACTTCAAGAACATTGGTAACGTCCTGGGGACCTACCTGGATGCGGATTTTTCTTTCATTAAATCAAAGACCCGGAAGGTTGCCTGGATTCTGATTAGTATCAATGTTAGGGATGGGCTTGCGGACGGCATGGATCTATGTTGGGGCCCTTATATCTTTCCCCAACTTCTGGACTATGAAAATGTCTTGTTTCGCTGTCGACGATGCCATGAATATGGTCACCCTGTTGTTGATTGCAAGCTCCAGTTATGTATGTGGAATGGATCTCCTTCTCGGAGGAAGGAGAGAGTGGACTTTTGTCGGGATGCTTCGGAGCCTATTCCGCAGGTGTTGCCTTTGCAGGTTCTTATTGATATTCATGAGACTGCTTTGGATGAAGAGTTTCCTCCGTTCGTTGCCACTGAAGGCCTTGCAAACTTGGTTCTTGTTGAGGCTAGTGGACATCCATTGACTCTTATGGCTGCGGCTAGTGCTGAGTTGCAGAACCCTATTTTTCGGCAAGTGGCCATGACCTCGAGTACTATCCTTCCTTCTTGTTCTCAGTCCTTTAATTTCATTTTGAAAAATGTATCCTTTCCTGGTCTTGATTGGGTGGAGGGTTTAAAGAACCTCCATATTTCCTCACATTTGTTGGCTCCCCCCTCCCCTGGTGGTTGTTCCACTAGGGTGGTTGTTACCCTTAAACCCTCTATTCAGGAGGTCCCCCCTATCCCAGTCTTTGACGGTCCCTCCCTTACTGACCTCTTTGTGGCCACACCACAGTCTCCCTCTGATTCAACTGAATCCGATTACTTCCTTCACTCGTCTATTAAAAAATCATCCGGAGAGCTTGGGAAAGGTAGGGTAAAATTAGCCAAGGGCAGGGGTCGATAGTCTTATATTTCCAAGGAAAAATCCAAAGCATGTTCGGACCTTCTTGAAGGGAAACAACAATCCATTGAACGGGCACTTAGAGCTGTGCGGGCCCAGAAGAAGGGGCACTAATGAAAATTATGTCTTACAACGTTCGAGGTCTCGTTGGTCCCTCTAAAAGATCAGCATTGCGGAGGGTGCTTGACAAAGAGCATCCGGATATTCTCTTGTTACAGGAAACTTTGGGGGTTGGTGTTGAGGTTACTGCTAAGTTAAAAGATTGATTTCCGGGCTGGAACTTTGGGGCATCGGATGTTAGAGGCCGATCGAGAGGTTTAGCTGTGGGTTGGAAGGAGGCTCGAATCAAGGTCTCCAACTTATGGGGGATGGAATTTGTTTTGAGCATGTCTTTTTCAACTCTTGATTTTGATAGGGAGTTTACTGTTATTAACACCTATGGGCCTTATTGCAATCGGATCCCTTTATGGGAATCCCTGCTAGGTAAAGCAGTGATCAAAGGTGATTCTGTGATCCTGGAGGGGGATATGATTTTCACTTTGGGCTAGATTGAAGTTTGGGGTCCTCATGCACAGGTGGATTCACTAACTGATTTTTTATCCAGAAATTGATTGAAGGAAATTTGGTGGATGTTGAACCTATTTGTCTTAAACCATCTTGGAGAAACAATTGGGTGGGTGATAGTAGGGTGGCGAAAAGATTGGATCGATTTTTGCTTGCAAATCATCTGGTGGAAAGTTTCTTTCATATTCGTCAATGGGTTGGTAGTGGGGGTTGCTCGGATCATGTTCCCATTTTTCTGGAATTAAATGATGGTCCTGTTAAACCGACCTGCCCACTGAACTTTAATAAGATTTGGTTGAATGACCCATCTTTTTTTTATTTATTCCGATCGGTTTGGATTCCATTACAACTTGAGAACCACATCTCAGCAGCTTTTCAATTTGCTGAGAATATCAAGCGTTTGAAGGGTCCGATCAAGAAGTGGGTGGCTGAGAAAAGACTCAGGGAGAACCTGGAACTTAAGCAGATTGAAGAGGAACTAGCGAACACTGCATTGAACGATCGGGGTGGCTTCCTAACTCAGGAATCTAAGGACAATTTGGTTCGTTTGGAAGGTCGTAGGAATACACTTATTTTGGAGCAGGAGGAGACTTGGCGTCTAAAGAGTAGGGCTATCTGTTTGGAGAGTGGAGATGAAAATTCCAAGTTTGTTCATGCCTACGCTAAAGGGAGACGCTTAGCCAATACTATTTGGAGCCTAACGGATCACCTGGGTGCTTCTCATAATACTTTTGATGGCTTGGCCCGTGTTGGGGTCAATCATTTTCATGATCTCTTTAAGGCTAGTGACAAGGTTAATATTGAGGAAGTCATCCGGGTGGCAATACTGTTCCCACGCTTTGTGGAGGAGGAGGACAACAAGTTGTTGATGGAAGAAATTATTGCTGAGGAATGAAAAGAGGTCCTCACATGTTTTCAGAAGGACAAAATGCAGGGGCCTGATGGGTGGACAATTGAATTCTTTTTGGGACTCTTTGATTTCATCGGGGGAGATCTACTGAAAATGGTCGAAGACACGCGTCTAGAGGGTAGGATTCCGGCTAGCATTAATTCTACTTTCATAGCCTTAATTCCTAAGACGGACTCTCCATCTTCTTTGAATGATTTTAGACCTATCTCCTTATGTAATTGTGTTTACAAAATAGTCACCAAAATCTTTGCGCGGCGCCTCAAGGCTATCCTCTCGACTCACATTTCTAAGGAGCAGTTCGGTTTTTTGGAAGGCAGAAAAATTCATGAAGCCATTGGGGTTGCTTAGGAGGGGTTGCACAGTATTAAAACCAAGAAGTTGAAGGGACCTATTCTTAAAATTGACCTGTCAAAGGCCTATGACAAAGTAAGTTGGATTTATCTTCACCTTCTGCTTACTCATCTTGGTTTTGGCATCAATTTCATTCGGTGGGTTATGAGCTATTTAACTACTGTTTCGTTCTCGGTACTTATCAATGGGGCAGCTACTCCCTTCTTCCATTCAGGTCGTGGTTTGAGGCAGGGATGCCCTTTATCCCCACTGCTTTTTCTACTGGTAGCTGAAGGTTTGAGCAGAGCGATTAAGGAGGCCAAAAGGACTGGTTCACTAAGCAGCATACTAATTGCACTAGATTTATTTATCACTCACCGACTTTTTGTGGATGATGTACTCATCTTTTGTTCGGGCTCTGCTAGGGATGGACACAAGCTGAAGGAGATTTTGGACCTTTTTTCTAAGGCTATTGGGATGGAAATAAATGAAGGGAAATCCACTCTGACTACCAATCTTCTCAAAGTGGAGGAGGTGGAGAGTTTTACCAGACTCTTTCCTTTCTCCCATCTTACTTTGCAGGATGGACTTAAATACTTAGGTTTTAATCTGAAACCTAATAATTATAAGAAACAAGATTGGGTGTGGTTGATTGAAAAGTTGGATAAGAGATTGAGATGTTGGAGTCATAAGTGGCTTTCCAGAGCCGGGAGGTTGGTTTTGGTCAAGTCAATGCTGGAAGCTATTATGGTTTACTGGATGTCGTTGGCATGGATTCCTCGGAGCATTCTGGATCAGGCTAGACATCTATGTTTCCGTTTTTTGTGGAGTTGTAAAGAAGATGCTTATGTCGCCCCTTGTGCTCGCTTGGACAAGATTGCTATTCCTAAAGCATTGGGGGGGTGGGGTTTGAAGAATATATTTGCTTTCTCCAAAGCACTAGCAGCTAAAGGTGGGTGGAGGTTGATCACGTTTGGGGGTTTCTAGGCACAGGTAATGATACACAAGTATATTACTCCAGTCACGATTGAAAATTGGATCTGAAATCCGGATAAGACACACCTGGGTGGCTCAGTGATATGGAAGGCAGTGGTTACATCCTTCCACATTATCAAACAAGATCTGGTATGGAATATTGGTAATGGGCATAAGGTTAAGATCGGGCAAGACCCTTGGGTGGGATGTGATCAACAACATCTGTTACCTGTGGGGGCTATGGAAGCATTGCGGCTGAGAGGTTACATTTTCCTATATCATTTAGTTGATCCTGATGCACTTCTTTTGGGTAGACACGTTTGGCTTCTGGCCAACTCTTTGGGGCTAGATGAGGCTGATGAGATGGAACTTGCTCGGTACTTCAGGGCACTCAACCTTGACCACATCTGCCTGGGTGAGCATGAAGATGAACTGTGTTAGGATGCTGATCCTTCAGGTGCCTATACTCCCAAAGGTGGATATTTGAGAATCAATGCAGACTTTGTGCAGGGAGACCAGGTTTGGTGGTGGAAGCTTTTGTGGAAAATTAAGAGCCCCCATAAGACGTGCATGTTCATGTGGTGTGTACTTATGAACAAGGTGCCTACTTGGGACTTCCTTCAGAAGAGGAATAAACATGGACCAGGTTGATGCATATTATGTAAACATAACGAGGAATCGGTCTGTCACCTTTTTCTCCATTGCCCTTTCATTAAAGTTGTTTGGGAGGTTTGCTCACAGGTGTTGAAGGTTCCTTTTAATTGGGAGGGGGACACTTCGGATGTCTCTTGGCGAATTGGTATCAAAACCCCGTTCTGCATGCGTTCAGAGCCTTGCCCCTGCTGGTGGTGTGGGGGGTGTGGATTGCCAGGAACCATTATATCTTCAATGATAAGCTCAGCTTGCCTGCACAAAATGTTATATACTATTGTGGGCTCTTACTCTCTAGTAAGCGGAATGGACATCCTGGTAACATGAGGATCATTCAGCCGGTGGAAATTGACCAATCCCTACCTTGGGGTTTTTTCGACGGAGCTTGTCAAAACAACTACTGTGGGGGAGGGGCCCTATTGTATCTTTTGCTTGAACATTTCTTCGAAATGTCTTTGGGACTGGGAGAAGGAAGTAACAACTTTGCAGAGACTGTGAGCCTCAAATTTATTATCACCTATGCTCTTGAGAAGGGCTGTCGTAATTTAACTGTTTACGAGGATTCAATGAATGTGGTTAAGTGGATTTTCGAAACTCAACATTGCCAAAATATTAGACTCTCAAACATTTTGACAGCTATCAGGGATGCTACATCTACATTTGACTCTTTTGCATGCGTACATGTTTACAGGGAAAATAACAAAGAGGCGGATCGGGCTTCGAAAGTGGGGCTCCTGTTGGGGTCAGGGCTATGGAAGATCAAAGAATTTATAGGTGGCATGGTTCAGGAATTTTATCACTGGCCCTTCATAGATTGAAGGGCCTTACACGGTCATGATGGTTCTGTTTCTTTTTTTTGGCACTACCGCAGATATTGGTTAGATGAAGTCGACTTATCACGGCTTATATGGATGGGTTTTGTCATGGATCTGCCAGTATATTTTTTGTTTTTTGTAGTCTGATACATTGTCTCATATATCACAACATATGTATTGTATTTTTTTGTAAGGTTTATGGTTACCAAAACCTTTTCATGGACACAGATACAGATCTGTTTCTGGTATTTCCTATCAGCAATTATACTCTTCTTGAGTGAAGATGATCAAAATGTAATTTTGTACTCAAAAGATGAAATAAAATTACGCTTTTTTTTCAAGGAAAAAAAATTAAATTTAAGGTACCATAAATACAATTGCAAAAAATTCTATGGACAATGGGATTTGGGGAAAAATATTGCTACACAAGTGTGCCATACAAATCTAAATTATCATGTATGTATTGAATTTGAAATGGAAAATGGAATGCTAGCACTTTTAAAATTATTCTATGTGTTTCATCCATGACTGAATTTGCTATTTAATTCGGTGAGCAAATTGATGTATGTAACCTTTTCTTTTCATTCATAAAATTGACAATTGATGAGAGGTGGGTTGTGTTGTGAGTACTCTCTTCCCCTTTGATCTCTGCTTAGTTTAAAACTTTTTCTAGAGAATTCATTCTACCCATTTATGAACTTAACTTATGTGTTGTATTGTATGTTCGGTCCTTGTAAACTGTAGTTAATGTCCATCAAAATAGATGAGAAAGCATTTGCATTAAGTTTTTATGGATCGTATATGCAAAACAAATTAGTCGTGCATTAGTTGGAGCTTTCATTGTATGGACAACCATTATAACCAACGGGAATGAATTTCTTGGCATTTTAGCAAACTATGGAGTGCTTAAGAAGAGCCAACCCTTTTATCCATGTCAAAGAGTTTGCTTATTTTCACTTTGCTTAAGGATGGTTGTCAAGTGTTTGACAAAATGCCCCAACCAAAAATCATAGATTCTCAATTGGGCTTGGAAGCTTGTTGGAACTATTGTTTAAATGGGCACAATTGTTGGTTTTCAAAGGATTGTCGCCAAAAGTTGTTGATGGTTGTTGTTGCCACGTGTCATTGTTTCGAAAGATTGATGCTTTCTCTGACAATACTTTCACCTTTAACAGGGATAAGTTGCTTCACAACTTAATCTTGTTAAGTATAAATTTGGCACATTACTCATTTGCAATATTATTCATATTATATTGAAATTCTATACAATAAATTTATTAATTTTATTACAACTACATAGAGTAGTATTCAAACTTATGAAAAGTAATTGCTTTAAGAAAATGAAAAAAAATTATGTGTTAAGAATCTAGCTAGACGAGGAATCTAGCTACAGTGTTAAGAAATATGATCTCATAAAAAAACGTCTTCGACGTAAAAAGTATGTGGCTAGTTATCATGTATAGGGTTTTAATATGGAAAGTCATGCAAAGAAGGATTAGGCAAGGATCTAGAATCTATATTTTATGTGGAGAAGATGAAAGAACAATATCTTATTTATTTACTCATTAAATACCCATATGTCATAACGGTATGGTTAAAAGTAAAATAGACGACAAGTGTGAAGGAAGAAAGTAAAATAGATGGCAAGTGTGAAGGAAGAATGGCTGGGTGATGTTATTAAAGAATATTTGAAACCTTGGTGGAGCAAAAGACAATTAAAGGAGTGAAAAAATGCACCATGTATAACCATTTGGGAAATATGGTTAGCTAAAAACTCATTGTTTATTGAAGAAAAAGCCATACCCTCTTTTCAAGTCTTATTCCAAATCACATCCATGGCTATACCTTACAAGTTACTTATTATTCATAAGAAAGAGAGTCATTTTTCAGATTTGGTCGTTAATAAACATCAGGTTTGCGACTTCTTTTATTAATCAAGGTTAAGACTATAGGACATAAGCAATGCAAGACGAATCTTATATCTATTTGAGAGTCCAATTAACAAGTAAGATGAAGGCATAAGCGGGTTCTATATCTTATAACTACACATGATTCATAGCATTAAGACTTTCTTAAATTTGTCGTGGAGAAAAATGTAAAGAAGGTGTAGGTCTATGAGGACTCCAATCTAGTGATCAAGTGGATGATTGGTATGTGCCAATTATTAAATATTCATCTAAAGAATCTAAGAGATCAATAATAATAACAACAAATCTATTTGAAACGATCTTCTTTACTTGTGTGTTTAGAGAACATCATATGGAAGCAGATTCATTTTCAAAGGAAGGTCAACAAGTAATAGAGGAAAGGGTATTCCATAATGAGTGTGGAGAGAGATTAAATTATGTCTCTTGATCAATTTATCTTGAAACTAACATGTTTTATGATTTCTAAAGTCTAATGGAAGATCTATGGACCACCAAGTGGCTCAAATTTTATATTTAAAATATTTTATTTGTGTTTATATTTAGTTGATATGGACATAGTTTCCTTTAAAGTTCAGGAATATATTGAACATATTGAGAATTGATAAAGAATTCCTTCCCATATTTATACAACTAAAAATATGACATTTTTTAGTATTTCCTATTGAAAAGAGACGGTAAAATGTCCCCCTTTTCATTTCTAACTGCAACAATACATTAAGTATATTTTATCTTCTTCTTAAAAAGAAAACAAAAACACCTATATAAAGTAATGCAAATAATATGTAAGTGACGTATGCACGTAAGTAATACATATGATATAAAACCACGACATGTCTCTCCCTCTGTTTTTTTTTCATAGGAAACTAGTTGACGCGCACCCAAAGGCGAAGACGTCGTGAGAATAGATGGCATGAGGTTTGATCCAGGATGGGGACAACCATAGCCGACCGCCCCAGCCACCTCACCTATAGCAAGACCCCTTCTCTCCCTCTTGTTATGCCTAAAGATGGATGCTAAAACTCATTGCATCATGCATTAAGTTGTCATGTCATTTTTTATATGATTCTCTGATAATAAAGTAGTGGAAAGAAACTAAATTATATATAGTTGAAAGAAACTAAATTATATATAGTGGATAGTATTTGTATGATGAAGTGAAAATAGTTTTAATTAAAGATTTAGTGTGGTTGGTATTTTGAATATAGTATTGCATTATCAAAAAAATCATTTGGTTTAATAGAATTTTGATGATATTGGTCTGTTTTTTCAAATTTATATTTTGTAATATTATACATTTAAATTATTTAGTACAATGTTTACCATGTATTTTTTAGATTTACAATCATAACACATATTTACAAACAATATCACAACTTACTTAATTAAAAGATGTAAAAGTTAAATCAACACAAAATTTAAGGGAAATTATAAATAAAATAATTACTAAATAATATTAAATCAGAGGCCGAGCAATGAGGATTGGTGAAGACCCTTAGCTAGGGGTGGCGGAGGATTTCCGTTTCTCCGATTCTCTTCTTCAAGCTCATCACTCTCAAAACATTTTCTCTTTAGTTGACCCTAGAGCTCAAGTGCCTCACCAAAGAGGTAGAGAGGGTTGGAAGTCCGCAGTCTCTTTGGGTCTGAATGCACTAGAGTTTGTTGAATGGGACAATTACATCGGACTTTTGGTCTCCAACTTTTTTTTACAGGATGAGGAACTATATAATATTTGTTGGTCTAAAAATCCAAATTTTGTGATGTCATGACTAAACTAGGATATATATCTTGGATGGAAAATCAATTATTGGGGGAGAAAATATGGTGGAGTCTTTTGTGGAAATTACACTCCCCTCTAAAATATAGAATCACCCTTTGGCTTGCCTTCATCAATAAACTCTTGACCTAGGAAGTGGGCCATGAGCGTGGTTGGATTGGTCCTAGCTGGTGTGTTTTTTGTAAATGCAATGAGAAAACATCCTCTCACATCTTCATCCATTGTGCTTATGCAATTGTTATATCTCAAATAAACACTTCTCCATCTATGACGACCTGTGACGACAGTTTATCGACGACACTATGAATGTCGTTGTTTGTCACACAAAATGACAATTATGGATTGAAGAGCCTTGATTTGACTTCAGTTGTTATGGAATTGATCATTGGACTCAATCCTCAATCATCTACCATTTTCCTTGAAAGTTGTAAATCCCTTGAAAAGAGCATAATCACTCCCAAAGGTCATGTAACCTGCGATTTATTCATTTCAAACCTTTGGTCAACAAGCGATTTCAAGAAAAAGTTGAAATCACACTCTACAAAAGCCTTGACAGTGATTTAATCACTTGTTACCCTTAATTTAAGGGCGATTTTGTCTAAAAAATATAAAAAATAAATAATAAAAAATTGAAATCGAAGAAGTTAGGGTGGTTTTGACAACCACCTGTCCAGTTACAACCTTCTCCTACCCGATGGTAACTATCTTCGTTTACTATAAAAAAACAAGAGAGATAGGCCATGAGAGGGGAATTTTTCCTAAGTAAAGTTATGGTGGAGGAATTACCTCATCTCCATTCTTTTTTATCAACACCCATGTGCATTGATATCCATTCCCTATGTTCTGAAACTATTGCCCTCATATAGTTTCATTCCCTTATACATTTGGAGGATTGGATGGGATTATTGAAGGAGACAAGCAGGAGACTTGGAGTCTTGGTTTTGTAAGGTGCTCGACAAATTAAGGTAATCTTGTAATTTTATACTATATGAATATAAATTGGATATCTTTCCCTTCCTAGATTTAGCGCTTATCATTATTTGCGTTTGGCTTATAGTTTGAAGTTAATTTCATTTAACTAGTTTAATAGTTTGTTATATTTGAATTTCAATATTTTTAGTAGCCAATCTGCTTGAGGAAGTTTTTTATGGTTGTTTTGTAGGTAAGAGATTTGGAGCAAGTCTGATTGGAGCAAAGAAAGTTAGGACCAACCGTCATAAACAAGGTACACTAGCTTCTTCCTTATAATCTCTTAAATTAGATTTGCTTGTAATTGGTCTTAAGGAGTTTGTTTTGCTTGCATTTAAACCCTAGGGTGTGTATCTGAGTTAAACCCAATAAGTTGATGATTACCCCAGTCACTTGGATGAAATCCTTAACAACAGAAATGGCAACTCCGCTGGGGAGAAACCATATCCTTTGGGGTTTCTAGGTCAGTTCCTATGGTTTGTTTGATTGATGTGAGTCTTTTAAAGTTTGGTTTGGTCTCATACCTTTGTATATACCTCAAAAATTTGTTTTTCCTGAATTTGCATTTGTATTTTCAAAATTTTCGGGACTAAATCATTGCTATAGTACTTAC
This sequence comes from Larix kaempferi, assembly GCA_027924585.1. Taxonomy (NCBI): domain Eukaryota; kingdom Viridiplantae; phylum Streptophyta; class Pinopsida; order Pinales; family Pinaceae; genus Larix; species Larix kaempferi. The sequence continues at coordinate 9,850,748 of BSBM01000046.1, forward strand.
AATAACGATTTCCCTGGAAATCCGTGTTCAATTGTAAACACAAAAGTGATTTAATTGCTGGCAACTTTGAACACATAAGCAATTTTCCTGTAAGAGTTGAAATTTTCACACCTTACTTGGCCTGTAGGGTTGATTGAGTTGTTTTGAAAGTGGTCGAGTGCTCTTAGATCCCATAGAGGCCTCTCAGAGCTAAGTTGTCTTGTATGTGACCAAGTTTGACTTGTTCTTTTGAATCTTTTGGGTGAATGGTCTTTTGAAAAATTCATTTGTTTATAGCCCCTTTCACTGTTTGGTTTGATACACTTTGAAAGTGTCGGACTATTTAGGTCCTATGATGACCTCTCAGAAGTAGTGTGTGTGCTTTGTGATCATTTTTAGTTTGTCTTTTTTAATCTTTTGGGTGAAAAGTTTTGAAAAACAATCTTGTTGTTTAGCCTTATTTTGCTCTTTGAGTTTGTGCTTTTGGTAATTCTTTGAGGTGGAAGCTCAAGGCATATTCCTATTGTTGTATGACCTTCATTGCATTGGTTGGGTGAAAAATCAGGCTTTACCAAACCCTATATCCCAGTAAGTCATTTTTGCTTGTTTGAGTCTAATAGTAGTCTTGTGTAATTTTCTCAACCTTGAAATCTTGTATGATTGAATAGTCCCGTGTTTGTGGTCAATTTCACTGTGTATGATAAGGATATTAGAAGTTTTTTGCATTGTTTTTATTGTGTAGTTTTTCATGGTTAAGTTCTTGTTTCTTATTTGAAAAAGCAAAAACAAATTTGGATTAGTTCATGAAGTTGATTTTGATTTGTGTATATTGCAAGTGTCATTAGAAGACTTAGATTTGCAATTTGCATTGAAAACAAAAGTTGCATCTGTGTTTTGGTTGAATACCAAGTTTTCATTCAAAGTATATTGATGCATTTTGTATCAAAAAGTTAAAAAAAATGTTTTGCATTTGGTCTGTGTAGTGCATGTGCATGTCAATTTGAGTCCTCATTTACATTTTAGGATTGAATTTGAACTAGGATACCAACTGAAGTTTGCATTTGCATTCAAAATTAAACTTGCATATGTTTATAAAATTGAATTTGCATTTGCACTTTAAAGGGTAGTTTTGCACTTACGTTTTAGGATTGAACTTGCATCGAGGGTGTAAAATTCAATCTCCATTTGCATTAAATAGACTAAAGTTGCATTGTGCATTTGAAAACTTGTATTTGCATCTTGCATTTAGAACTTGCATGTACATCAAAAGGCATTGGAAAGTGAAAAGTTCATTTAGTGGGTTTATAAGTGCTCCATATTTTCATTGTAAAGAACACCAACAAATGCATTTTCACTTGAATATCTTTAGTTGCATGTAACATTGCTTCATATATCATTTAAAAGAGTGTTAACAAGTGTTTCTTTGCATTTGAAAAGTCTTTAGGTGCTTATAGTTTTCTTCTTTTGAAAGTTTTGAAATTGCAATTTGAATAAGCAAGAAAGTAATTAGAATAGACTAGGAGGTTTTTTCTTTTTAGTAATAAACTCACCTAATAGTCTAGGGTTAAGATTTTGGAGATAGGTGTTGAGAGTCAACTCCTTCAAAATCACATGAGAATGGAAACTAGGAATTACTAAAGAGAGACTCAATCCATTAGTAGCATGAAGTACTTATCAGGAAAGTGCCACTCAAACCAACATCAAGCATTAGGTCAAGCTAATCAAAGTGCCCAGATTGTTCCCTAGTGCTTGCTTTAGTGGGGTTATGCGTGTCTAGGGGTTGTTTAGGCATGGAAAGTCCTCAGAGTGACACAACTGCTCATTGACAACTTTGGGTCTAGGACTTTTGTCCAACGTTCCTTTCCCATTAAGAGAATCCCTTTCCCTTTCCAGCAACTGTCCCACCTGACTACCTAGCGTGAAGTGGTGGCCATAGTTTCTTTTCCTAAGTTCCACCTAGGTCATTCCAAGGGGATATCTTGCAGCACCTGAGACAAACATAGACTCTCCATCCTAACTCCTTGGGAGGGTATTTTTCGAAGGCAAGTGATTGCACCCATAGTGACTGGTTTCATGGAGTAGGGTAACTGTCTCTCAATCTTCTCTAGTTGGAATTGGGCCCTAATCATCCCAAGGTGACCTTCGGAAGAGCCCACTTATGGCTCTCCACTGAATAGTAATTGGTTATAAATAGCCAATTTCTTTTCATGAAAGAGTTGCTTGCTTGTTGTAATATTTTCAGGAACTTTCCAGTGTGTGTTGTTTGTTGTTTTATTATTCTAGACTTCTTGTTTGTGTCTTCTGCGAGCCACCGTGGTCGATCAACCTTTGTGCAAGTCTAAAAGAAATCAAGGACACTCTCTTGTACAAAGAGAAGTTCATGTGCCTAAGCGAATACTAGATTACAATATTCCACCCCCTCAAGGGGTAGAGGAAGAAAACCAAGAATCACATACATAACAAGTAGACGAAGAAAGCAGTTGTATTTATGTTGAATCTGAGTCCTCATCCTAAGGAGGAAATTTTAGTGACGCTAAGGGTCAGTTAGATAATTATCCAATAGTTGTTTCTTCTCATCCAGAGGAGAACTTAGGTTCTCCCTCCATCGAGGATCTCATGGATCCTTTAGGTTTTTTGAAACTACCGCATAATCCTAGTTCCAACCAAGGAATTGAGTTTCATATTCATGGGTCGAGTGGTCTATTATCCCTGTGGACTAATATGGAGAACATTATAGAAGTGTCTGGTATTGGGGAGGTAACTCCCCAAGTCAATTCTACTCCTATAGGAGGAGTTAGTGTGAATGAATCATCTGCTGTAGGTTTTGGATGGAGTACACCATCTTCCATGATTCTTACTAGAGGACCTTCATATGGTCCACAAAGTACAAATCCATTCTCTTTTGGGATGACTTTTTTCTGGTTTCCAATCAAACCTACTTCAATTCCTCCTATATCCACTTATACTACTGCTTCAGGTAGTGGTCCATCAGTACCTCTCCATAATTTCCCACCTTTTAGTGGATAAATGTCCATGCCAAACCCATCCCCTATATTTGGACCTGTTATTGGCTCCATCCTACCTTGGATAAGTTTTCATTTCCAGTCATTGGGAGGCATAGTACTAGTACTCCCATTGCATCTAACATTCCACGTGGTGGTATATTTGGACCAAGGGGCATTAGTGATGGATTTTCTCAGGGGTAGAATGCTCCACATGGGAACAATCCTTTTTATAGGTTAGGAAGCTCAACTATGGTTAACCTGACGATAATTAATACTTTACTTGGTAGCCATCCTCTCGAAGGGATGGGGGGCACTTTTAGAGGATTTACTCAACTTGGTGCACAACATCAATTTGGTTAGAACTTTGGAGAATATAATCCACTTTTCACCAATCCTCAAAATTTATACATTCCAAGACAAATACCTGTCAACATGAATCAGTGGGCTTCTAATGCTCATGGATCCCAGAACTCTATGGCTCAAACGAAGTTTCCCTTTTTGGCCACCTTGAATCTGCTTGACTTGTCTAAGTTAACCAACGCTCTGGTTTTACATGACCCTAGTTGGCCACTGCTCCCTACCAAGTTACCTTCATATATTACTTGGAGGGAAAAAAAGGAATATATGACGAACCATGTGATGAATTTTCATCTTCGGTGTTCATCTAATTCTCTAATGGATGTTTTCATTAAATTACAGTTTTTCCAATAGACTTTAACATGGACAGTAGGAAAATGGTATATTGAGTTGCCATGTGCTTCTTTCTAAATGTTTAATGCAATTGTGATGACGTTCCTTAATCAGTTTTAGTTTCTAGTTCGTTATGAGACTGGTACTGAACTGTTGAGTTCATTTCATTGGGATAAATCCACCCATATCTCCGACCACATTCATGAATGGCAGAGGAGAGGTATCATGATTAAAATTACGGATGATTTTTTAACCGATTGGTATATTAAGTCATTACAACCTTGTATTTTGAAAGGCGTGGCTCTTTCAGTGGTACAAATTGAGGAGCGGGCCATCATTAAATCCCAACAACTAGATTTGGTTTACTCTTAGTCCAAGATGCTTTATGAAATTTTGCCTAATGCTCCTCGAGCAAAGGTTGATCTGACCAAGCCAGTGCCTGGACCACATGTTGATGGTGTGATTTGTTCAATAGTTAGTACTACAACTAGCCAGGATACGCCTCGTTGGTCAAAATTCACCAGCAGCTACGCCAAACAATACACAAAGCCCAGATCCCAACCCTCATGCGGATGTTTTGTCTATACAGACAATCGATTCTAAGGGAAACCAACAGCCCGTACATAAAAATAATAAGAATAAGAAAATTGGGAACAAGGGGACCAATAATGTGAATAATAATAACAACAACAATAATTTTGGTGGGTCAAAGAAGGAAAAGGCTAAGATGAAATTCCCTTGCTTATTATGCAAGGAAGGTCATTTAACCTATACGTGCCCTAAGATAGAAATGGACCAGAAACTGTTAGCTCAACAAGAAGGTTCCACCTAACTTGTTGTGTTGACTAATCCATTTCCACAATCGCAGCAACAAATGATTGCTATGACCCAACCCAACCTTGGATTCTTGCAAGGGGGCAATCAGGGTTCCTCCTCTCAAGGGGGAAATATTGGCCAAAGTCAAGTTTTCATGTGTGAGAATGGCATTAATCTCCAGACTAGAAGTAAATCTCATGATACAACTATGTCTAGATCGAAAGGTAAGGAAACCTTTGACTTTGATCTAGATTCCTCATTACACATAGAGAATCCATATAATGACACCATGCCTAGAATACCAAAAGGTGTTTTGAAGAAGGCCACGTACAATCCTAATTCACGTGCGACCCAAAATTATAGCATAGTGGAATATCTGGCACAAGCTCGTTGTGCAATGTCCACTCTCGAGGTTCTATAGAGTTGTCCAACCCAACGAAAGGAACTTGCTCTCATTTTTAGGAGCATTTGGTCCTGTGAATAGTCAGGTTATCACTTTCAATTGTGAGAATTGGAAGCCCTTCCCAGCCCATCATGCAAGTTTCTAGATTCAAGTGACATCTGGTAAGTCCAATATACATTGTACTATTGTTGATGAGGGTGCCTCCACTTACGTGATGTATTTATCACGTTGGAAGGCTATCGGGTCACTTGAGGTAGTTGCTCCTGTCACAATGTTGAAGGATTTCAATGGCCATTTGTTCAAACCTTGCAAAATAATCTTGTCTCTTCTGATAGAGCTGGGAGGCAAAACAATCACAGTAGAAGTGGAGGTGGTGGATACTTTGCTTGATTATAATATGTTATTAGGGAGAAGTTGGACCCAATAAATGATGGCAGTATTATTGTCAATATTTTGTATCATTAAGTTTCCACATAATGGAAATATTTTCACCATTGATCAGTTATCATTCTACACCAATGGCTCGAACCATCAAAACAGTACCAATATACCCCTAGTAAGCCATTCCACGAAGGATTGTGAGAATTGACCATGGGAGCTTCAAAGGAAATACGCATTGAGTTATTAAGAGATTATGAGAATGTTGGTGTGGGGATGTATCCTACACTGATGGGAAATTTTAACCTACCCCCACCCGACTTGCATGTTAATCCAGCTCCGATACACGTAATATCTAATGTTGTCATGATTTTCATACCTAAGGTGTCTCACTTTAAGACTTCTTATTTTCATTATCCTTGGAAGTTTCCAGCCTCTGAATCTAGGCGTAGTCAGATCAATCAAGCCTTGTATTCCTTGTGTCCAATTGCTACTGAGAAGAAGCCTCTATGTTCATGCTTACCTTCTTGAGACTTAGTCCCGAAAATTGACTAGGTGATCCATGTAAAGGGGGCATTTGAGCCGACTCTCCACCCTATTGATCCAAGTGAATGTTTGGACATTTGTTATATCTGGGATGATATACTCCCTTCAGATGAAGTTTTCCTAGAATTTATAATACAGTCTAACATTCCTTTGGATAGTGACATCCTTTCTAAAAGATCATCTCCCTGGATTGGACCTAAACACAATCAAATCCAGCCCCAATTTTCCTTTTGAGTTTGATTTCATTAATTATATATCCTATGACACTAGCATTTTTTAGTCTTTAGACTATGCCATTGAGCTGCGAGTAGGCGTTCCTGCTGAGTTTTATTATGTTTGTATATTTTTTGACTCTTGCGATGATGAGTTTGTTCCTGTAGAGTCCATTATTTCTTTCAACTTTGATATTCCTCATGAGTTTGATCTTATTGATTGTAGTTCCTTAGGCCTTGGCACTATAGAGTCTTCCCTGGTAAACCCTGCCTTAGTTTTGCATATTGTTGAAGATAATGAAGTTTAAAGTATTTCTACCAAAGTGACACGTATGGGATCTTTCTTTTTAGGTTTTTTGGATATGATCTTGGTATTGTTGTTTCTTGGAGACAGGAATTTTAGCTGGATTCATGGTTTCTTAGGGATCATTTTCTACATATTGCTCGATCCGGTCAGGTATATTCAGAAACTTTCATATACGTTTAGGATTCCCCTCTATTATGATGCATTTGAATATTTTTCCACAAGAATTTTCCATTGGTTTGAACTTGATGGATATTGGTGCATTAGCCATCTCTATGTGCATTTTTTCACTAGTCTGGTAGTAGTTCCTAAAAAACACGGGCCACCATAGTCAGCACCCCCTTTCCATTTTGGTTCCCATGCTACGTTTTTATCATAGGCTTGGGAGCCTTTTTAGTTTTACCGTGACTTTGAGAAGAAGTTGCATGCCTCTCTTTCTCATATTTTTCTGGCTATTCCTTACAAGGCTCCTGTTTTTGTGTTTAAGTTGTAACTGCGTTTGCATCTACCTTGCTGCGCTTATTAGCCTAATGTCGACTTCCACACTCTTATCTTGTTATATAATCTCTCATTTATTATCTCATAATCGCTAAGCCATGTGTCATTTTTCTTTTGCAACTTGACACCTTTTAATGGGAGGAAACATACCACGAGTGTCATTATCTTGCTCATGTTCCCTGCATTATGCGTAAGGTGTTCCTTGTGCTTGGAAATAGTAACGCTTGTCCCGACACTCATTTTCTCCCAAGTATTAGAGCATTCTTTTATTCCTTTTTTTAGGATTTAATAATATGAAAAAGACAAAAAAAAAATATTCGAAAAAAAAAGAGAAGGGAAATATCTCCAATGCCTGTTTACAACTGGGAGCTAGTTGTGTCATCCTTGAACAAATCACCATGCTAAGTCTATCAACTATACTGGGTTATAGTTTTTGACCTTATGAACCATGATTGTAGAGTTAACACTCCTCTGATTGGTTACTCTTTCAATCATATGGAGAATCTATCAATGTCTCCTACATTACAAATTTACATTGTTGTCCTTTTGTGTCATAAGTTGCCTACATCACTTTTGTGTCATTCTCATTGTTCAAGGATGTAACCTGTTTTTGCCATTCTGCAGTTTCCTTAACCTCATGTGTTAACCATTCCCTGGTGTCAGCATGTGTTTCATCATGTACTTAGTGTTTCAGACTCGTGCTCATGTCGAAGGTCCCCACTGACTTCTTCCAGGCGGGTTGGTGTCTCATCAACGACAACTCATTTATTCTGAGGCATTAACCTATATTCATAGCACCATGTCCTTGTTTACATCATTGACAAGTCACCTTGCACTCAACAGGGACATTTCATCATTGGTTATTGATTCACTGGTTTCCCTTAATGTTTGAAATCAAGAAATCTATTCACATTTCAGGATTTGTGTTGTACCTTGGATTCCATTTTCATCATTGGTGGAAGTCCTCGCCCATGTCAATAACTTTCATTATTGGTTTTTGTTTAGGGGTTCTCTTTCATGCGCTATTTACATCTTATGCATTCCAGAGACATACTCGGTGGTCCATTATGCAAACCTTTGTCCCGGTCCTATCCCAAATCAAATCAACCCTTGATCTCTTTTCATGTTGGATGATGGTGGATGCCTTAATGCCTCCCTTCCAACGAGTCTCTTCCCATCGAATTCAACTCATATTGCTTTAGGAATGAGGTCTAGAGTTTTGGTAGTACCTTAGGGATTGCATCCATCAGTAGCAGGTTCCCTTACTATTGGGTAGTGGGAATACATCAATGTATCCTACTCGATAAATTCTTTAGGTGTTTGAATTCAAGAACATCTATTCACACATGTTAGAATGTATTAGCTACCTTGGGGCCCAGTATCATTATCAGTGGGTTCCCTCGTGTTTTTTAATGGTATACATCAGTGATTAGTAATCAAATGGTATCCTCCATGTTCGACCTCAGCTCATATATTAGCATGTGCAGGATTCGTACCTTTAGGTAGTTTGGATAGAAGACCTCACCCTTGTCAATAACTTTCACTATTGGTTGTTGCTCAGGGGGTCTCTTTCATCCACTATTTACATCTTGTACATGCTAGAGACATACTTGGTGGTCCATTCTGCAAAACTTTGTCTCGGTCCTATCCCAAATCAAATCAATCCTTGATCTCTCCTCGTATTGGATGATGGGGGATGCCTTAATGCCTCCCTTCCAACGGGTCTTCCCATCAACTTCAACTCAAATTGCTTTAGGAATGAGGTCTAGAGTTCTAGTAGTACCTTTGGGCTTGCATCCATCAATGGCAGGTTCGCTTGCTATTGGGTAGTGGGAATACATCAATGTTCGATAGATTCTTTAGGTGTTCGACTTTAAGAACATCTATTCACACTTGTTAGAATGTACTAGCTACCTTGGGGCCCATTATCATTATCGGTGGGTTCCGTCATGTTTGTTAATGGTATACATCAATGGCTAGTAATCAAACGATATCCTCCATGTTCGACCTCAACTCATCTATTCGCATGTGCAGGATTTGTACCTTTAGGTGGTTTGGATGGAAGACCTTGGGCCAACAATAACATCCTCACATTGCTGTTGCCCAAGTTGCGCAAGATTGTACCACACCTCATTTGACACTGGTACCATTGGGAGAACCATTACTCAACTCAATCATATTGTTCTCTCGATGCTAGATAAGACATAGATCCACTTTGTTCATTTTTGGCTATGATCTCCAATTTGACATAGATCCACCTTGTATCTTTTTGTGGCTATGATAAATTGTTGGGCATGGATCCACTATGTTCATTCACGACCATGACCCATATATCTCTCACATGGATCCACCTTGTATTTCTTGTGGCCATGATAGTTACATCAGTTACATATATGTCATGGATCTTCACTGTATCTTTCTGGTGGTCATGTTCTATCATCTTGAGCATGGACATATCTGTTCCAAGGATAAGAATGTCTAACATCTTTTTTATGTTTCAGTTACCTTGTTGAGACTTATATTCTTGGACTCTTTGATTTCGTTAACTCCATGTCCCATTCCATTTTCCTTTATAATGTATTTCGACCATTCCATTGGTCTCATACATTAGGGGGCATTTGTTGTAACTCAAATCGGCACTCCTTCGTCCCTGATGACGGTTCATCAACGACACTTTGAATGCCGTTGTTTGTCACACAAAAGGACAATTATGGATTGAAGAGCTTTGATTTGACTTCAGTTTATATGTCATTGATCATTAGATTCAATCCTCAGTCATCTCCCATTTTCCTTGAATGTTGTAAATCACTTGAAAAGAGCATAATCGCTCCCAAAGGTCATGTAAAATGCGATTAGTGTGGTTTTGACAACCGCCTATCCAGTTACAACCTTATCCTACCCAATGGTAACTATCTCCATTTACTATAAAAACAAGAGAGATAGGTCATGAGAGGGGACTTTTGCCTAAATAAAGTTATTCTAGAGGAATTACCTCATCTCCATCCCTTTTGATCAGCACCCCTGTGCATTGATATCCATTCCCTATGTTTTGAAACTATTGCCCTCGTATAGTTTCATTCCTTTATACATTTGGAGGATTGGTTGGAATTATTGGAGGAGAAAAACAAGAGACCTGGAGTCTTGGTTTTGCAAGGTGCCAGGAAGATTAAGGTAATCTTGTAATTTTTTGTTATATGAATATAGATTGGACATCTTTCCCTTCCCATATTTAGTGTTTATCATTATCTGCATTTGGCTTATAGTTTGAAGTTCATTTCATTTAACTAGTTTAATCTTATGTTAGATTTGAATTTCAATATTTTTAGTAGCCAATCTATTTGAGGAAGGTTTTTATGGTTGTTTTGCAAGTCAGAGATCTAGAACAAGTATGATTGGAGCAAAGAAAGCTAGGACCAACCGTCATAAACAAGGTACACTAGCTTCTTCCTTATAATCTCTTAGATTATTTTGCTTGTATTTCAACCCTAGGGTGTCTATTTAAGTTAAACCTGGTACGTTGGTGATTACCCCAATCATTTGGATGAAATCCTTAACAATAGTAGTTCAGGTCGCAAGGATTGTTCAACATGAGATAAAGGCTGCCTCTTCATAGTCCAAACTAGGTTTAGAAGACTGTCTGAAAAGTTGGTTGGAAGACAAGCCAATGAAGAGGTTTGAAGGAATGCCTATTATTTTGGTATCTTCCATTTGGTGGGTTCGTAACTCGTGCATATTTAAAAATAAACATATCCCCCCAGGAGTGACTATTGGTATCATTTTGAATCTTTCAAAAGAATTTACGATTGATCTTAAAAAGAAGAACCCCAAATTTCCATTTATGCCAAAGTTAGACTTTGGTCTTCCTTGGGGTTACTTTGATGGAGCAAGCCAAGGCCATCTGAGTGTGTGTGAGGTCAGAGTGGTTCTATTCTTGAAGCATAATAATTTCATCCAAGTCCGTTACGCTCTAGGTAGAGGCACAAATAATAAATCTGAATTTATTGCTCTTCGTACTTTGTTGGAGGTAGCTACAAAAAAAGAGTCACAAAGCTTCAAATTCTGGGAGACTCCAAGAATGTGATTGACTGGGCCAACATAAGGCTACGGTGATGGATGTGATACTTGATCCTTTTCCATTTTCTGCGTGACATCTCAAGGGCCTTTAAGGATTTCAAGTGGCTCTTGTTCTACCACATCTATAGAGAGCTAAAATCCAAAGCAGATGTGTTGTCCAAGGAAGCATTGTCCTTACTTGTTGGTGCTTTTGGTCTCTATGAGTTCCTCAATAATGAGGAGATTGAATCCATGGAGTTTCACCTTTAGATTTTGTTATAATTAGTATTTTTTTTATAGATTGTATATTTTGGTCATATAGTAACGATGGGAATTCAATTTGAGTAATTGTATAGTCTCGTTTTTTATGAAAGTATATGGATAGTCTTATAGTGGACTTTGAATTAGGTTAGGTAAGTTAAAAATCGGTAATGTTTGACAATGAGAGACAAGCAAGTTAATGTTGTTTTTGGATGCTCCAGATGTTTACTTTTTTGGGCAAGTAACATGTATATTCACCTCTTATGAATATAAATATTTTTTTATTTGGAAAAGAAATATTAAATTAGAATCACTAAATATGAAAGAAAGGAATTAACAAAAAATAATAGACATTACTTCTTAGTTGAATTTAAACACACTAAATAACTTAGTGCTTATTTGCATACAACCTAACCAATATGCGTATACTTATCTGCATGCGGTGTGACTAATAATGTAAAAATTTAATCATTCTGAATGATACACATTGAGCTAATTCTTGTATTCTCAAAACAATGCTTACTTTGGAATAAAGGAAATCTAAATGCACACATAGATAAATAAAAATTTGTTGAGCCAAGTTTAGCTCTCATGTTAAAAGCCCTTTGCGGTCTTAGATTGTGTATTATTTGATGTAATTTGAATGTATCTTGTTATGTACATGCACATTATTTATGTTAGCTTAAGATTATTCACTATATCCCCACATATTTGAGAACCAACATGTGAATCTAGATAGTGCATCTTGAGTGATTGACTATGCATGAATAGACCATGATTACAAATAAAATTGCAATCGTGTGAGAGCATGTATATTACATGTAATATAGCTATACTATAACAAGATATTTATCAACGTCTTTACAACCTACAATATTTATGTCTTAAGTGAATGGGTCATGTTCCTACATTCATGAGTTTGTGTAGTTGTTTAGTTGTTGTTGTAACTCAGTGCACAAATTTGTGTATGGTTTTGCTATGCGTTCTTTATTATTAAGCTTTAGTTAGTTAATATTGATGCACTAATATGTGTTAAAAACCTTGATACAACCTTGTATAGTGGAATGTCACCTACAACACTAGTGTTGTTCCCTATTCATGTTGTATAATGCATTGTTGAGTACGGATGGTAAAATACAGTGCTCACCACACTAAATAGTTTGTTCCTTGTTACCTACCTCCGATATCTACAATTGTGCACCATCTATAATAGGGAGAAGTAAGTTGTTCATTGTAGTATGTGCTTATTGAATACTAACAATGAACATGTTTTTAATTAGTGGGAACAATTTCATTATTGTTCATCTACTCATATTTTTTACTTTGTTGCTTGAATCTTGGTGGTGTGACATCTATTACAGAGTTACGAAACATTTAATTGATGTGTTCTATGTTTGTGCCTATGAAGATGACGTCGCTTAGGATCTAGAGACTCCCTTGCCCCCCTCTATGTGCATGCACATTCACTCTCGCTGTTGAAGTACAAAAAACAATATGGCACTTATGCATATCCATGCATCGGGTTCAAGACCAAGTGTTTTAGTCATGGCCACTCTAACTATCAATGCCAACACTCTTCCATTCACTCATGTTCCTTCTTATGACAAGATGACTAACAATAGTGAACGTTTGACGCTGATTGAAAATTCTTTGCAGTCCTCCCCATAGAGCGTTGACGAGTGAGTTTTGATGCAATTACTTCATTTGCACACTTGACAAATAAGCTTTTTAACATTGGAGTATACTTACACCCCATCCCACCTCCTATGGGAGTTACACTACCTATTTTTTCAAGAATTAGTCCATAATGACCTACATGATATGTCACCCTCCATGTGTCATAATCATTGGTATGCATCATTTTAACTAATTTCCCTTTTTTGTACCTCTTTGTTAGGAGGTGAAGTCAATATCTAGATCTATAACATTTTCATGTATAGTGGTACACGACTATCCCCTCACGTGATTTATATGCATGGGGCACGCTGTAGGAGGGATCATAGGGGGGGGGGGGTGGCTAGGCCCCAGGGGTACGAGGGCCCTCGAGGCGAAAATTTATAGACCCTTCTAATGTACTATCGTTCCTTTTGGAACCCTCATATGTACTTTATAAAAGGGAAGTAACCCCTAGAATTGTAGCACAAAAGAAGAAAACATTGTAAGTTTTTTTTCGAGTAATAATAAAAGATCAAAGTTGTCATTGCTCTATGGTTTTATCTGCACACAATAGGGTTTCCACATAAATCTCATGTTCTAATGTTATTGTCATTTCCTTATATTTTTTATATTTTTCTAACTCTTAGCCTTGGTCGTGCCACCACTCTCCACCAACTCGAAGAGAATATATCTTATGTTTGGAAGCTTGTAAATGAGGTTTTTGATGAGTGGAATGATTTGCAATTGCTAATGTACATGGAGTGTACACTTCACTACTACAATACAAGTTTTTTTTGCATCCAATTTTATACAGTTTGGTAAAGGATTCATGATAGTCTTCTCATGTTTTATTGTTGCATCTCAGGATATTTTTATGAATTAAATGTCTGATGTGTCTCATTTATGTCTAGTTTGTATATTATTTTCATCCATTTTTGCATCCCAAGCATCCACTTTTACATCATTTTATGTTATTTTGTGTCAACCTACTGTGTTACTTGTATCTCATTTGCATGCAATCGTGCATCTATATTTGCATTGGTTAGACTCCTTTACATCTATTTAGCATCTTGATTAAGGCAAATTTGCATTATTTTTTTTCCAAGTTTGTGTCTCATTTGTTGATGTATATGTAACTTCAGAATGTATTTCATCTATGTATTTCATATATATTTATTGTACCCTTATAAGAGATGTGTTATTCCTCTATAAGGAAGTGTCGTCATGTGTATTGACAAGTGTCGCAAGTGTGTGTACTTGTCGATGGGTTATTAGACCACCATGTGTGGGGTCGACCCTGAAATATATATTATATTGTGGATGTACCTAGCTAGACAAGTCGACCCCATAGTGTAACTGGGCAAACGGGTTAAGTATAAATAGAGATCGGGAGATCTCTATTTGATCACTCGGAAACTCACACTTCTCTCACTCAGAAAGTGGCTCACTAGTGAGGAGGAGGATCATCTGCTACTAGGAGACTATCTCAGTGTATTTTGGTTGTACTTTGGTTGAGCCATTGCTCTCTCTATCTCTGAGGAAGTTGTGGGGTTTTTCACCTTAGGGTTTTCCCCACGGAAACTCTGTGTCTCTTGTCTCTCATGCTTTTGATTCTTGTGATGCTTGTGATGCTTATTATGATTGTTATGCATTGATATACTGTACATGTTATTCTCTCAGTAAAGATCCTAGAGTATTGTGAATTAATGCTCAAAATTTAACGTCATTTGCATGCCTATTGCATCCAATTTGTGCCCGGATTATGTCCAATTTGCATATATGTTGCACCTTTTTAGAATCTCATTTACATATATTGTTACTCTCCTCATCGCAAGCTTTCCAGTGATCTATCATGCACCCAAATCATCATTTGTATGTGGAGTTATGGTCCTAAGAAGTTAATTGTCTCTTTTCCAACTCGACATACCCAACTCTTGGCATTCTAGCTTATAATGTATTCACCTTATTGTCTTTTCATTTATGTTAATTTTTTTAATAAATAGGAATTAACCTTTTTTTAGGGGCTTGGGTAATATATGACAATTATGTCATACATCTCTTCTTAGAATATTGTGTCTCTTATATTTGCAATGAGTGTGTCACTTATGTTGGTGTGTGGTTTAGGGGTGGGTGTGTGTGTGTGTGTGTTGCTTATGTGGATGTGTGAGTGTGTTAATTAGGTGGGTGGGTGATTGTGTCACTCACATAACATTCTACCACCCTCATAGCATGTATGCTATTCATTTTGGATTAGTGAAAGTAATTAGCCAAAAGGTTCCTCTATTTGTCAAAAGATAGTATTTTTTTGTCGAAGGATTCATTTTTTTAATTGGTTAAAATTAGTCAACATGGCTTTGGAATATACATATATCTGTAATTTTGTATTCTAAAGGGCATTGTGTGGACTATACTTTTGTTAAAAATTATAAAAGGACATAATTAAATGACATAAACATGAGTAAACAAGCCAAAAAGTTGAATTTATGTAACTCAAATGGATCAAGTGTGGGTTAAACGTGAGTTAAAAATGGGTTTACTGTGGGTTAAGTATCTTTGTATACAACTATAACATTGAGTCAAATATTTACAAGATTGCACTATTAATTGTTTGCCTTGTTTAAGACGATTTCATTTGGATGCAAGATTACCAGGATCTATGCTTGTGAGGATTATCTTGATGGGTTAGCAAACTGGTGTGCCCATCTACCTCCCATATTGCCCGAGGGAAATGGGCATTCCTTCTCCATTGTGAATAATTTTCCGCTACCGCCACCAAATCCATTGAGTTCCCTCCTATGTTGCTCGTGTCCATGGCTTCTTCCTCTATTGACTATGGTGACCATGGTTTCCCTATAAGTAATCATGACCAACACTCCATTGGAAAATATATGGAAACCCCTATGAGTGGTATCAAGGAGCCTCAAATTTCCATTGTGGTCACTGAAGCCATCATTGGCTACTTCTTCAAAGAATCGCTACTCCAATAAAAGGTGAAAAGTTCCATATATGTGCTTAAGGTAGTTCCATTGGCCTCTTTCACATCCTTTTACTTTCATAAGGAAGATATCTTCGATGTGACCTTGGAAGCTAATTGGGTAGAACCATAGATCGGTCATCTCATAGAACATGGTGTAATATGTAGATTTGATGCATTATGTCCCCCATTGAAGTAGTTATAGGCATGGATTGAATCATCATAGGGTCCCTTTCTCACCAAATCAATTACCATTCATGCTGTAGGAAAAGGTTTCTTTGTCACTGAGTTAAGTGTAATTGAGGATTGGCTAGAAGTTGTTCAATGTGGCCTATGGTTCATGGGTGATTCATTTTTATGAACTCGTAGTATCCAAAGTTTAACTCATATCCTAAAACCCTATCCTTAGTTCCATTGTGGTTGTAGCTACCAAGTTCTCCATTAAAATTTTTGAAGCCAAAATCCTTAGAGCCTATTGGCAATTCCCTAAGAGAATTGGCCTATATCAATTCCACATAAGCTAGTGATGACACTACCTTTACTCTCTTATATATCTACATGGATTTAAGTAAAGGTTTGTTAGACTAAATCATGTTGATATATGGTGAACACAACTTGCATTAGGTGTTGAATTATGAGAATATCATGTTCCCATGTTGGTCTTTGTTGAGAATGGGCACTTGGAGAATTCATGCCCAAAGACCCAATGGCTCAAATGAGCCAACAATTAGTCTCCTTCTTGGTAGAAGAACTTATCAAATGTTCCCAATAATGTGAAACCTATTAATCCTTCAACAAATCCTCCCAATGTTGATTCTCCCACCACTTATGAGCCCCTGGATAAAACATATGGTGCCCACTCAAATAAGAAGGGAAACTCTTCATCTGCTTTAGGGTCAACGAGCCCTTCCTCTAGATTGGGGAAGAGAAGGCATGAGTAGAACTCATATGATCATGATGAATTTGAAAGTCCTTGGGCCTTTAATGGCAATAATCAATAGTCGATGGTCATTGATGTATATGTTTCCCATAATGAGGGTGGGAGATAGATAGATGTCAAGAAACAATAAGAGAAGAAAGGAAAACAAGCTAGTGCATGACATATTGGTGCCAAGCTTTCTTGTTTTTGTTATGTCTTTATTTTGTAGGTTTTGTGGCTTGACTTATCTTTTTACACATTAGGTATTTTTCTTCATAGACACTACTTTATGACCCACCTTTTTTTGTATGTAGAGGTGTACATATATTGCTTCTTAATAAAGTTTAAAGAAGCATCTTATTAAAAAACATTTAATGTAATGGTGATGGATAATGAATATGTGTGTGTAAAAACTTTTTAAACTTTTGAACCTAATATCATATTTATTCCTTACATCATTGGAGTGCAATGGAAAAACGATGGAATTAAGTTGTCGAAGCATACAACCTCAAATATCATACCATCATCATCTACACATTAAAATGATCGAATACTAGACAAATTGAAAGATATTTAAAATTTGTGATGCATTCAAGACGTAGGGATTTACACAGTTCAACCGTCGAAGAGATCATCGAAATGGTTTTTGGAAACTAATTAAAAATCCACCAGTTTTCTAGAAATGGTTTTTAGAGGCTATAAATGAGAGCAATCACTAAAAAAAGTGTTTTTTGGGTTGTTCTTGTTTTTGCATGAGAACAAAATCTCCCATTCCATTATTGTAATTAGGATACTAATTATAGTATATTCAACTATTATATTTGGATTTTCAGGCTAGTTTGACCATGGAGGAAGACACACAACTCATGAATTATTTAGAAGATATTATTTCTAAAGACCAAATCTTTATTGCATATCCCAATGTATCCCCTCAAATAATTAAAATGTTGGGGGATAAAGGGTCCATAATAGGAGGATTGTTAAATCCTACTACATTAATTTAACTTCAACTTCGAGGCTATTGTGAATGTTGTAGTTATGTCAGGTCAATTGGATTTAGGTGTTAGTCTTTTTAAGGATTATCATATGGAAGTACAATTATTGGATCGTCATAATGTGAATTGGGATTTGGGTATCGATGCTCACTCTAGGGGTGTTAATACGATGATTGAGGTGGAGGTTTCGTGCTGGAAGGGCATCGATATGACACCTTCGACTAAGAATGGTTACATAAACGTCAATACTTCCTACGCGGAGGAGGAGTCAGAATATAATAAAACCCCCCTTTTCTCCATGAATCTATATTGTAGCATATGTGTCTTCTGCAATGGACATGATATTGCTTCTTTGGTGGGGTGTAAGGATAGATCTACTAAGTCTAGTGGACCCAAAAAACATTGAAGCAAGGAGAATATAAGGTTGGGCTGGCTACAAGGGATTATGTAAGTGTTGACCAAGTCATGCAGTTCGATGATAAAACCTTGATTAATAAATTCATGGGTAGGCAGTTTATGATGGGACCCATGAATGAGTCATTACAAATACATTGGGTTCATGTCATAAGTTACATACCTACTTACCATTTCTTAACCAGAGGATATATAGGGTTCATATTTAGAATTGTGGAGGGTTCTACAAATAGTTTAGGTGGCCAATGGTTTGAAGGTTCAACATATTTAGCTTTGAAGCCCTGACACCCCTACTTTGATCCCACAAGGGACTTTGTGACTAGTACCCCTATCTAGGTTAAGACACCAGGTTTGCTTTTATACTTTTGGACTAATAAATCCATCTTGGCAATCAAAAATCTATTGGGAAAGACTGTTATGATGGATAATATATATAAGACGAGGCCTTTTTGCTTGGTAGCATGTATACTAGTGGACATTGATATAAGGGGAAATTTATATGAATATGTGGATTTAGTAGTTAGAAATATTGTGTATACAGAAACTGTGGATTAGATAAATATTCCATTTTGTTGTGCTCATTATCACAAATATGGACACATAGTTAGGGAATACGAGTATCCTTTTGTGAGATAAATTTAGAGGGAAAAGGAGCATATGTGGTTTTTGTCATCCCAATAAGTGGAATTCAGAGCAATGAACCTGTGATTTAAAGGCAGGTTGAGAAGGAGGATGATGTAGTGGCGAGTTGTTATCAAAAACAAAAAAGACTTGATGGAGGTTATCAAGGCTGTAGTCTATGCTCCTAGATTTGGGGGTTTTCCAACACCCTTTCACTTGGATAAACCCCTTGATCATAATTTAGATTCAATTATGGTCGATTGACAAAAGGTTATGGATGCAGACCCCATGGAGGAATTAAAGGCAATGGAATTAGAACTTAGAGATCTGTCTCTTATCATTAGTAGTGTCACTAATGCTAAGTGTCCAGTTGCAAACTATTTAAATTTTAAAATATCTTCCCCATCTACAAAGGATATTAGATTAACGTTAAGGGATAAAAGTGTCAAAGGGAGAGAGTAAGGGTGGGGATAGGAGGGGTTCATAGCATGAAAGGCCCAAATTGATCACTAATGAGGGTGGGGATAAAACCACTACGCTTTCTTATGATATAGAATCCAACTCCAATTTAAATTTTGTATCGGTGGGGGGAAAGGGGGATTATAGAGATGATGTTGTAGTGCACAATGGTGGTCATTATCATATGATACCTAAGAAGGGTAATGGTGTTAAGGCAGGTTTCATTTCCAAGGGATCAGGAAAATACTTCCTTAAAGATCTAAGCCCTAGTTAAATGGGTAGGAAGTCACTTCTTCATCATGCAAATGAGAAAGCCATACAAGAAATAAAATACGGGCTACAATACTCGATTACAAGGGTTCTTAAGGTAGGCCCGCCCCGTCTTAATTCTTATAGATGAAGATTTTTTCAATGAATATCCAAGGTGTGGGAAGCCAAAATAAAATATTAGCACTCAAGCATCTTATATATTTAGAGAAGCCTGGTTTTTTATTTGTGCATGAGACATTGAGGTGAGGTGATATTCTACTTGGTGAATTGAGAAGTTGTTTGGTAAGTTGGTATTTTATGGATTTGGACTCAATTGAATTATCTAGTGTTATTATATTAGGGTGGAGACAAAATTTTAATGTAATCAAATCTTATGCCACAATTCCAGGTCTATGCATGGTCCAATCCAATAAAATTTTGGGCCACCCTATAACTCTATTGAACGTGTGTAAACCCTATGAGGAAAAACAAACATTACGGGAGAGGATTTTTTCTCTACATTATTTTTCAAGATGGTATTGTGATCATGGAAGGGGATTTGAATTTTACTTTGAATAGGAGGGAAATATGGGGCACAACGACCATGATAAACAAACTTGTAGTTTACTTCAATTATCAAATGAGGAAACTAGTTCAGTCGACGTTGAAACTATATCTATGGTTTTATTTATTTATTTAGGGTTTCTAGAAAAGATTGTGTCAAGGTTTAGAAACATCCCACGTTTCGAGTGGACACTTCACCCATTATCAAGGGAACATGAATAAGTTGAAATATGAATGAAAAGAATGGTGCCAATAGATATTTAAAGATTTGAAACTTTTTACCGTTGGAATTAGAAAGAAAAATATGGAATAAAATTTTAATTATTAATTTTATTCCTATTAACAATGGTACGATATTTGATTAAAATATTAAAAAGGGGTAGATAAGAAAATAAAAGAAAAATAGTATAAATGGGAGAAGAGTGAATAAAACTAGAGTAAATTATGAAGGTACTCAAATATATATGGAAGAAAAGTAAGGAGTAAATTGTTCAAATGAATAAATATATAGTAAAGAAATAGAGAATAATAAAAAAGTAAGAAAAAAGGGGGTTAGGTGATAAAGTGGTAAAGTTTATGTTAAAACAAAGTAAATATGGGAATAAAATTGAATGTAGAAAGTTGTGAATGGAACACCTTATTAACTTGTGCCATGGGATGGCGATGTCCTGGCCGATATTGTCAAAGATTGAATTTTGTGAAAAAATAAATTGTTATATTGTCGAAGATTGAATTTTTTATATTGTTTATGTACAATTTGGTAAGGGTACTATGCGGCATTGCAATAGAACTGTGACTGCCTCCGACCGAAACTTCCTGTTGCCTTAGAAGAAGAGACACTCACAATCGTTTCATTAGATATTTCTATTGCTAAAAAGTTTCAACGTAGGACATCGATTCGTTTGACGTGATGCTATTGATTTTGCATGCTGGGCCATTGACGTTGATCAGATGAGTACTAGTTGTACAATCTATCCATGCATATTATTTTACAATTGTACAAAGTGAGGATGGAGATGGACCACTTGGCTTATGGACTAAGCAATATGCGATAATCCCAACATTAAATTTTAAGATAATTTGGCAAGGCTCAATAAATCGTCGAGGGTTATTACCACAAGTAAGTTCCCTTGTAATTGGACGGGTAAGTTCCTGTGCATAAACGAGGAACAAAGTCTTGAACTTAGTCTAATTCCCCCTTTAATACATCTATGTACATATGATATTGCCATAGAGACGTTTAACTTGAAATCTATATACAAGAATTTTCCAAAGCTTTCCACCAGTTCAATTGTTCAATTGTCCCGTCGTAAACTAAGTTTCATTGTTTGTTGCAATGAGTAGTTCATATAAGCTTCCGTTACAACTACAACTCTTATGCTATTGGCCTGACTACTTACTATAACTAGTCCAACAACTAGTAGTTAAAAACGACACCGTCCCCCATAGTTAACAATCCAACTAGTAATAATTAGCTGTAGTGAACTCTGAGTAGTAGTCCCACCCAATAGTTGAAATAAGACTTAACTTCTACAAAGTGGAAGGCAATCATAGGCGCTTGGTGGTGGGTCCCTGTGCGGGCATCGAAGTCGCACAAAAGAGTGACATCACCTGAACATGAGTATTTTTATATCTTTGGGAAAAGGAAATAGGGTTCACCATCATAGTTAAAACAAATGACAAAGAAGATGAAGGAGCAAGTTTTTATAATTAATAACATTGGCATTATACATCAAGCAAGATTATTTTGCCACTTGCAAACAAGGTTTGGCATTTGAATTATAACACAGCCAGATGTATTCGATTGGTGAGACTAATGTTAGTGCACAACTTCCAGGGACAATAATTGCACCCACGCAGGGCCCGATGAGCGAGAGAAGTTACCATCGGCAGATGCCAGGGGCAGACCAAGGAATGGAAATCAACTGAAGAAATAGTGATTCGATGCATGCAAATGCACTATTGATTTCCTTCGTTATAAGCTGCAGAGCAGCAAGTTCATTACAATTCTATGTTTGTATGATTTCATAGCTTCATATATATAAATTATCTTATTTTGTTTTTGATGGGATGATCCACCCACCCATTGCTCCGTTCCCCATAAGGTATTGGGCAGGGTTTTCCTTCGCGATCTGCTATGAAAGACATTGCCAATGATTTTGCTAGTAATGGTTTTCTTTCTTGTCACACGAGTGGCGAAGTGCATTTTATTCCTCTTGGGATAGCTTGGCATTCCCACGATAGCTTATCGCCAACACCTTCTTTATTTATTAAAAAATATATTTCCCCTCTTCATTTGATATTCGACAAAGTTTGTTTTTTATCTAGAAATGGCGGGGGAAGCAAGATAAGCTTATTTAATTTATTGATCATCCTAACATTATTCTTTCCCTCGGCGTGTTTATTTCTTCGTTAGAGGATAGTTTTAATAATATTATCTTCATTGTTTTGTAAACATGTGATGTCACATGGGGAAAAAGAATAAAGAGTTGGTCACCGATCTGGGACAATTTATACACAGATACATTTTTCTCGCCATAGCTGTTTATGTTATTTAAACTTTATCAAGATGCTTCATTTCCACCAGGGATGTTATTCAGACGTTATCAAGACGCTTCATTTCCACGGGAGATGAGCAACTTGGAGACCAATCCAGCCCCTTTTGTTAACGATCCCAAGGACTCAAGCAACTGTCGACTTCTTTTGCATTCCCCACCAAGGCATAAAGTTAACGAGATCCCACGGACTCAAGCAAGTGTTGAATTCTTTTGCCACTTGCAAATAAGATTTCGCATTTGAATTATAACGCAACCAGATGTATTCAACTAGCAAGATGAATGTTAGTGCACAACTTCTAGGGACATTAATTGCACCCACTCAGGGCTCGAGGAACAAGAGAAGTTACCATCAGAAGATGCCAGGGATAGTAGGAGTCGATTGCACCAACGAAAAAGGTAGTTGCGTGCCTTCACTCATAGAACAGTCACCTAGGAACATTGAGAAGGAGTAGTAAATGACAGGAAAAAAATAAACCAAGGTAATATGAGACGAGCTCATGCCCAAAAACCCTAGAAGGAGACGAGGAAGGGCACCAAAATATAGTGTTAATGCAGTGCGTGGGTTGAGAGCACAACAAATCACCACCCAAATGCCACTCACAGATAATGAACATGCAGGAAGGCAAGCATATATAAAAACAGAAGGAAGTACTGAAGCATAGTTGAAGATATTAGAGCAGCTGAGTAAAATAGGAGGGACCCCTATTTTGCTAGTGGAACCACATAGGAAAAAAATTTCATAGCAGCACCTGAGGGAGAGTACTTGCCTCATTGCATGATATTATTCCCAAACAGTTGATCTAACTCAGAAAGGAGCCGGGTTTGCATGTGGAATGATCTCGATGTGTTATATACTGAAAAACCAGTAGTGGTGACACGTATTGTTGCAGATGCATGGCATAAGAACGTGTCAATTATAAAATTCTTTGCGTTGGGAAGCAGATATCTGAGGCTTTCCACAGCAAGCCAAAATCTCTTCCCAACACAATCCATCACAACAATACGAAAATCATTTCGGTAGGATGGAGCCACTTACCTTAGAACGAAATTGCCCCATTGTAAGCCAGTTTTCGGCATGAAAAGGTAAGTAACGCCCATAATCTATAGCCCCATTTAATGTTTAATGGTTTTGTCTTCACGTTTGCAGCACAACGGGAATGCTAATGTACTTCAAGTATGATAATTTAATTCAACAATGTGTTTGTATGCGTGACAAATTTTCCTGTAGTTGCTAATATCAGTTTCCACGATATATAAATTCTACTGATTTTTTCTTGGATCTGCCAGTAAAATGAATGTCCCTAGAGTATCCACCTCGATTTTCAATACTCTTCATATATCCATAGAGAACGAACAGAGTATGAATATCATAATTAGTTCGTAGTTTTTGTTCGGAGAAAAGCAAGTAGCTCGACAGGGTTAGGGAAGAACACAAGGAAACAAAGTGCTGCATAGTTTTTCTCATCTTAGCTTTGGGTTTATTATTATGATAGAGGGATAAAAGATCATTAAGATCCATGTGTAATAAGTACCGAGTTAAGAGATTTGAAGAAATTCCATGGGATTGGTGAAAATGTCATCTAAGAGTGTTTCCAACAACTATTGTTAACAAAAAGAATTATAAGTTATTTAGAAAAGAACTCATGTCGACCTCATAATAGAAATGAACAATAAGACCTTAGTGGATATAAGACTTTCTTTGTTTATCATATTCTTATGTGCATTTTTTACAGGAAAGCCATACTGTATGAACACATTTTTGGTTATATCTTGCAAGTACCGTGTTATGACAGGAAAACATGCTCTTATCACATGAACAACTGTAATGCTTGATCTGATGTCGATACAGGACAAAAACATCACTTTCATTTTGAAGACTTCTCCTGCATCAGTTCTGCTGCCCAAAGATGTAGGTAGGCTCCTTTGATATAGTTGCACACAATTTTATTTTGTATGTCTGCATTAAGAAGAAAAGCAGAATGAAAAGTTTCATTTATTTTTCCTTTATTGAGAATTATGTTGTACCTGGATTAACAGCAGGGAGCTTCTGGATTAACAACATGGAGCAGAATCTAGAGAGCTTCTGGCAAGGTTCTCTTGAACTTGTCCTAGTATGAACTTGTCCCAATACCAGGATAACTTCAAGTAATAGCGAAATACCAGAGTAATTGACACAGAAGGGAAATTTGTAAAGATTTAAAGATGGAGATAGGAGATCGGTCATCAAGCGGTGCAGCGAGATCAACGCATAAATTAGATCGGTCTCAAGCGGTGCAGGGAGATCAATGCATATATCATGTGCTATGCATGATGGTGCATTGATATCAACGCATAAATTAGGCGGTATAAGAATATCACGCAGTGCAAGGAGATCAATGCATAGATCATGCGGTTGCAAAAAATTGGATTCACCAAATAATGTATCATTAATGGGTGTGCTGAGATGAAATACTAGCTCAAACTTACACATCAACACTTGCATTAATGGAAACAATAAATAACCCCTCTCTTCCTAAGAGCTCTGCCGCCATCCCGACAATAACGCTTCAAAGATCAAACCAATAGTATTGCAGATAAACAATATGTAATGAAATAACTAATGGACATATTTACCAAGCTATGTCAAAAATTTAGGAAATATGAAAAAATACGCAAAGTCAAAGCTAAACTAATATAAAGTCAAAGCTAATCGAATACAATAGTTACCCTGGCCTTCGGTAGGGACTAATAATAAAGTAAATCAATCAATTTAGAAAAGTTAAAATAATAATAAATTATAAATTAAAGAAGTAAATAAAAGAAATTGAGAAAATGTTATTAAGAATAAAATATAAAGGAAAAAAGGTTAAGTTTATGGTATTGTGAATTAGGGTAAGTGAGAAAAATGTGAAAACAATGAATTATTAAAATTGAGAAATAGGGTAATAAATGGGCTTATATATATATATATATAATTGGTTAGTTAGGGAAATGATAATAAGGGATAATAATAATAAATTAAAGAGATAAAAGATATGTTAGGAAAACCACTATAGATAATGAACAAGAGCCACGTGGTGGCAATGTCCTCGGCATTGCCATTGCCACGTGCTCTTGCAATTTTGATATGAGCAAATTATTTTGGTAAATGGTTTAAGCTATTTTGATATGATCTTGTCTTCATAACTTAGGATCTATGCCATTAATTCACATAGAATTCCTATCAACAACCTGCTATTCAAAATAAATTTTAATTTGATTGCTCATTTCAATAGCCATGACTCAACTAGTACTCATATTCACCCATAACACTAGATGTAAATGGCTACACTACTATTGGTTGCCTCTTTATACACTCTTAATGTTACATTTTCTTTTGTGGTTTAAGGGATGTCGTGGTCACATGTTTTCACCGTGATAAGAAGAGTTTTGTGGTTGATGCTATTCATAAAACACAAAACTATTGTTTGTTGTCGAGAATTACTAGCACCTAAGTACATATACGCGTTAAAATTCATGTAGAAAGAGAGTTACTTTTTCTTTTATCCTTACTCGGTGTAGATACTTGATGTCAACATTTAAATAAGTATATAATACGATATCCTTACTCGATGTAGATGATTAATGCCAACATTTAAATAAGTATATAATACTAACTTAATGTCAACATTTAACTAAGTATATAATGACGAAGTTATAATTTTCATATCTGTAAAACATTGACCAAAATGTATATTCCCAGCCCAAATAGTTATTATTAAAAGTATGATAAACATTTTAAGCAAAATCAATCTTTTTCCATTTGCAAATTGCTCAAACATTGGTAATGGTGGATAAGAACTTGGCAGAAAATGAACTCGAATTTAGTTGTGGTAATGGTGGATAAGAATTTGAAACTAGCAACTACTTTTTTTCCTACTTGAGAGCGCCTATGTTTTTGGTGAAGTCTTCCACAAGGGATGAACTCTTTAGTGTGAGGTTGTATGCAGTTGCATAAGCTGAAGATTCTCATGATGTTGATCCTATGAAATATTCATCCTTCAGCAAGCACATCATCTTCTGATCTCCAGTTCCACTTCTTCCATTCATTTTTGTTGGTGTTTTGCCTCTTCGTTACTTCTTTAGCTGTGAAGGGATTTGCAGATGCCCTGAATCTATTTCCTTTACTCAAGATCATGGGTTTTTCACTTCCATCGATGGCATGGAAGTATCCAAATCGACACCTATGTTCATTTAATTTATAATTTAATCTCTAAATAACAATCACGTCACCACACCAGGCTGTGTGCTTGGCAATGATTGGAGTACATGCGTCAACCCACAGTCACGCCTGTACTCCAACCTTATATTAACTAGTTCATTACCCTCTAAAACAGAGATGGGTAAACTCTGCATATAAAATCCATAAAGAAAAGATTCATAACATGGATACCGCAGCTCAAAATAGAAAACATTTCCACTCCCAAAACATTTCTAGCAAAACATTGATCCATGTTTATGTTAAAAAACATGGCACACAACCACTTCATTCAAACATGCAATCTCTCTTAGTCTGACACTGGAGTTGCTAACTATACCAAGAGTCATGTGTTTGTGAATTGGTTAAGGACACAATTTACGGTTCCATAGCCCTGAGTTGGTCAATGTGTATTTAAAATCATGAAGTCCCCAAAAGTCAACAATTTATTCTCAAACTTGTATATTATTTTACTCCTCTGTATTCCAAACAGTTGACGTAACAACATAACACTGTGACATTTTATAAGATGGAGTTAGTTGAATGCCCAAGTAAAATAACATTTATGAACTATCTTCTTTATCACTAAAATCTTATAAAGCCTTGGACAAACCAAGTATGTAGTTTCCAACATTCATTCAAAAGGCAATGGAAGTCATATATCATATAGCGAAGGCAAGTAAACAACAAGGGCTTATAAAATAACAATTTTATGTTGAATCAAGATGCCTAGTAAAAGTGACATTTCTTTTGTATGTATGTGTAGCATTTGGTGCAAGAAGGATTTAAATTTTGATTGAAGGGTAGAATTGGAGGCATTGAATTAATAAACACTGAAACATGTATATATTCTAGACCACCATCTATATTAAAGAAAATCTTGAAAACATAACTTCAATAATTGTCTTGCACACTTTTCTTGACCACCACCTTCACCTTTTGTGACGCTACTATTCATATATATGTATACATTCATCCTAGTGTGTCTAGAGTTTAGATTGCAACTACTTTATGTTTGTATTGCAAACCACAAAGGGATTATGAACATAGCTAAGAGGGAAATTTTTTCCAATTAATGGACTGCTGACCATACAACTATATGGACTCCTCTCCTCTTAACCATCCTATATAAATGCCTAGCCGTACATCGGTTTCTTCTCATGGTGATGAGATACATTTTTATATATTCGAAGTCATTTTGCATCTACTGTCCACTTTTGAGTCCTTGATTGGACAACTATCAAGGTTCAATATTCAACATCGACTTACACTTCAGTGGTTTGGAACATATGATGTATCATCCATGGCTGGACTTAAATTCAATTTACATCCATATTCTGCAAACTACATCACATTTGCGGAGCTCATCTTTTCTAGAGCAGTAGAACATCCAGCTGATGATCTCGAAGATATATGATGAATGTTAAACATGTTGAGAATCCCACTCACCATGGAGTTGTTGTCAAGATTCTTTATGCAGTCTATAGTCCTAGGAGGCATCCTAAGCTGCAGCTGATCCAATGAATATTTAGTACATGCTCGTGGAAACAATGTTGGCACCTGCTACAAAGCAAAACAAATTAGCCTTCGAATTTTAAAACAATATATAACAAATGATACAAGTTAAATCCCTATAATTAAGAACTTTGGGCACTAGACTATTCGATTTCGACCATGCCATCCATAATATAATCGACATTGGATATCGATAGTAGATTCTCTGAAACAAAATCCAGTTTCTTGTTCAATTATGTTCTGATCCTACCAATTCTAAGAAGCCAGATGTAAACCTTAAATTGTATCTCTCAGTGCATCCTCGAAGGAAAAAAAATTCCAAACTATGACAATTCTCAATATATTAACTGCGAAAGTATACAGACAATGATTACAGACAAACAAATTTCACAGAAAAAACTATAAGGACTGTTGCAAATTCTATTCTTATTATATGCTCATAGAGAATCTCAAACCGTGTATATCAAAATTAACAAAAAAACCCATATCAATAAACATACCGAACTGCCTTCTTCCTTCTCCATAGGGTTAAGAAACCTAAAATTGACCATAAAACGACTCATGCCAACTCTTATTTGCTTTCAGAGATCACCACCACGTGCAAATAGGCTTCAGATACTAAAATTAATACGATAAATCCAAGATTCATTCATACTTAAAACTCCAAAATAATTCCCAGAAACAAAAAAAAATGAAACACAATACACATAGAGATATAGCAAAACTGGGATTTGCGAAAGAAGCCACCGTTGTTTCAATTTTTGGAAGATATAAAAATATATTTTTCAGGCTTAGTGAACACAGTATTCATGATCTATCATCTAGAAATAATAAGCATACATCCAATATGCAAGTTGTGACCATAAAAGCACATACCTAATTGTGAGGATTCCACAAATATTAGGGCCAACAGCCCTCTCGTAGACCAAATCTATTCAATTGTTGCATGGAAAGAGTTAAACCTAGATTGATTCTCTCAACAAAATGAAGACATGATCCCAAGCTAGGTTAGAGAAATAAAACAGATTCTCTATTGGGAAAACAAACACTGTTGCACATGTCTGGGTATTTATACAGGAAAAAACCATGGATTGCAAGTTTTAAAATACCAAAATCTAGATGATGTATTGAAGGGCGGATGAGAACCCACTTTTTTCATACTTATGTGCCAGTGTGCTTGTGTTTCTTTAATGATTTTTTTGGTTTATATGTTTTCAAAATTGAAAAAAAATTAATTATTTTGTATTTTTTTAATGCTGGTCACATTCTGCCTAACTTTTTCATTGATGTTGCTTACAGAAGTTGCATACAGGACCCTTCTGATTTTATGCCGATGTTGATTTTTTCAACAATTATAAAACTGATCTGACACCTTTATATCCTCCTCCATTGTTTATGACAAAATCCTTGGGAATAGTTTCGCAATTCATATCAAACATGAGTATTGTCATATCTTTACGACATTAGTCTTTTTCAGTCGCCAACTTTAATTGTCTTGTAACTCCTGCTTGTAAACAAGTAGTTATGGGATCATTGCAACACTTCATTTTCTCCAAATTTGTAATTGAAACTGCATCCTGTCTATGTTATGTGACTCATGTCACAAGGATGCCATGACATGCATAAAACAATAAAAGGTTTCACTGATCAGGTGTTTCTTTGCTTCTAGAAAATCAGTTGTTCCCAGACATAGCTCATGGATATAGTTATTCGAGATCATGCTCCATCTCAAAAGCATTCAGAAATATAACATTGTATATATGAAAAAGGGACCAATACCAAAAATCAAACTACAAACATCATTTTAGCTACGTACAAATACATGGCAACCTGAATTATCAACTGACCAGTCTTTCTCAATGTACAATTTTCTGTTTATTAGTTTACTTATCAACAAACTATCAAATCAACAACATCATAGTTCTTAGCAACACAACATCCTTAAAAGTTAAAAAGAAGCTATGCACTTCCTCAAAAGTAAAATCACGCAATGAGATATGACTTCCTCCAATTTCAATCCGTATGATCCATTGCTCTTCCAAGCATATTGAACTATGTGCGCTATCAAAGTTTTAGAGGGGCCCATAGCATTTGCTACCTCCATCCTTGAATGCGAAAGGGAGGAGAATTCTAAACAAGGTGTACAGCATAAACAAATTATGAGCAACTAACTTGAGAGCATTTCTCGAGTTAGTAACGAAATCTAGTAATTCTTTCTCAATTAGCCATACCATGGTCTTTTAGGTCTTCTGTAAATTATTCATCAATTCTCAAATACCCTCACACGTTGCATTCCGTAATGGTCGAAAGATTCCCAAATCTAGAGGCAATGGAGCCATAGTACCCCCCACAATTTACAATAGGGCAAAGGTGGCAATGTAGAATTTAAATGGTGTATGTAAAATTTTAGTCAAAATTTTAACAGAACCACAAATTCAATCTTAAACAGTTTCTTCTGTTTTTCTAAATTAGTATTTTTATTTCTTAGCACCACTACTGATAGTCATAGTTAAAGTAGCTTCGACACACAAAAATCCTAAAAGTAACTAGCCTGGATAATGATTACCATTCGCTAGAACATGACCATATAATAGCAAAAAACTGAAAACTGAAAATTGAGTGAGACAGATGAAATGCATACCATTTGCGCAAAACCAAACAAACTTTATGTATGTATCTGATGACAAACCTTTAAAGAATTCCAACTTAAAACCAGATATCCAAAACTGCCTCCCAGGTTGAGGAGACAAATTTCTTAAAGATTGCCATCTTCCTTAATTCTAATATTGAAACCACTTTTGATGCAATATTAACATTGTTAGATCAAATAATATGTAAGTTACATTGTGGTTTCTCAGAATTATCTATTAGCTTTCTGAATCTAAATGTGACTTCATGCTTATCAAGTACCCACTTGCTCCTGATGGACTGTAAAGTCCATACTGAATTTTTTTTATCATCAAATTCTAAACTCTAAAGTTCTAAACTACTTACAATTTGAATCACACCACATAAAAACATTACATATTATTGCTTACAAGCAACCAACTGGTCTTCTTTCGTCCAATTCAAACAAGAGTCAATGCTCTTCACATCAATTCTTACTCGTAGCTGCCCTTTTTAAGCTCCACTATGTTGTCCATCGACATCACCATCGTTTCCTTCACTAGATGATGGAGCAGAGACAGTTGCTTGCACAGGGATGTGAAAGAAATCACTTGGTTATCATTCTTATTATTAGATTGATGCTTTCTAGCTGAGTTTTTGGCAGAGAAGCACATTCAAATTTTGAATATATATATATATATCCAAACCATTAAACATCAAATGCAAAGTTTTTAGCATTGCAAGGGTGAATATAGAAAAATAGCAGAGTCAAATACATATATGAAGTAAATACATTAACGTTGAGGCTCTAAATGGCATACTGAGTCCAAATATAGGCATAATAGTTTACAATCAAATCAAACTACATAAACATCCAAGACTAGATCCTCTACACTCTCTGCATGAGCATGATCAACCTCTTTACTCAATACCCTCAAAAGTCCAACATCAATGTCCATATCCTACTGTGGTAGTGGAAGCAACTGCATGTCATCCAAGACAAGTTTATTCACAATAGAAGGCCAGACAAGTTTATTCACAATAGAACGGGGCATCATTAAATAGATCAAACTAGGTTCTAGGGTGGTTGTAGATTTTAGCTTTTGGTGTTTTTAATTTTATTTTTGGATTTTCATGGGGAAGATGAGCACGAGTATAAAATTGATCAAACAAGTCAGCTCTGACTAGTTTTGTTGGTTTCAGTTTAGTTATGATAATATTGAACTAGATATATTATTACAAATCTTCCTTTTAAAATATACATTATATAAATGGTTTCATCTCCACCACGATCACATCAAGCTGGTATAGTAGAGCCAAGTGTTTATATAATTTTTCAAATTTCTAGCAGCTAACCTGAAAAATAACAGAGAACCTAATATTACAGGGTTGTAGGTATCAGACAACTATAAATTCTATTCACTATTCAAAATAAGGCTATCATTTCTACTATTTTGTGGTTTAATACAAGTGAGACATGCACACCAGTGTCCATCTCTTTCACTTACATTTGAAGCTCATGACATAAGCATCAACTACAATGGATGTTTTACCCAACTGTATATGCAATATATGTTACATCTAATATAAAATATCTAAAGAATTTTTTAAACATAGGAGCAATAATCACATACACGGGCTTGAATCACCTTGCGTATCTTGGAAAGAAATTGCTGCAAAGAGTAGACATATGTGTTCAATTTACTTTTCCAATTGCACTTGAATTGCAATCTCTAAGTTTCCCAAGACAACTTTGAAGAGTTTGCTTGAGTTCCTTTGTTAGCATTGTTGCTCATATTCGTCTCTGTGCATCTTAGGACGCCCCTGAAAAGTGGGTAAAGCATCAAAAGCACATGCCTTGAATGAACAAAAAAGCTCTGCCAAGCAAATGCGTGGATAAGAAGTCCATTTGGGCTTATTTTGCTGAGCTTAAACTCATCTTAACAAAATTACATGTTATATCAATCTCATTATAGGACAATCATAACTCGAGTATTATGTCAGGTTATATCTTTATCTTTGTTTTTGGAACAGAAAGCGGATATCTCTGTTTCAATAGGAAGGATCTGCACTCCCTGAAGCTGCGCTGGGGTTTCACCTTTTTCTATTCTATATAGAAGTTCTTTTATTACAACTTCGGGCTCTTTCTCCCCTAAGAGAATTAGATTCTTCTTCTTAACCTTTAGAAGGATTTCTATGAGTCTTCTAATCTCATCATTTCTATTGCCGTGGCATCAACACCAAACTTGAGAGCATTTCTGGAGATAGTAACGAAATCCAGTAATTCTTTCTCAATCAGCCATACCGAGGTCTTTTAAGTCTTTAGTAAATTCTTCATCGGTTCTCAAATACCCCCACATGATGCATTTCGTAATGGTCGACAAATTTCCCAAATCTAGAGGCAATGGAGCCATAGTTCCCCCACAATTTACAACAAGGCAAAGGTATTTCACAAAGAAATATGCACGAGGAAAATCATTGTTTGTCTCATTCTCATTTTCTCCACTTGTACCTGCTTCCTGCATTTCTGTTTCCTCTTCTTCCATCTCATTCTCTAGGTCAATGTCTTCTTAATTCATGCCGTCTTTTTCACTCCAGGCTTCCCCAGCCTGTTTGGCATTTTGGTTATGAAACCATATTCACAAGTAATTTTTATATCATTACATACAACTTCATAAATTGAATTTATATCAATAATGTGAATATCATGTCCAATAACCGAGTTTACCATTTGATGAAAAATCTATATCCACATACAGTTGATCTGAGTTCTATCTAAATACAGTTTTATATGTTGAATTTCTACTAATAACAACTATAAGTAAAAATATCAATGCTGAATTTCTACCAGTAGCATAGGTACCATATACTGTAAATTAATACACTAAATTATGAACATCTACTAATAAGATAAGGACCATATACTGTAAGTTGACACGGTAAATTATCAATACATTCTCAAAAAAAATATCAATGGCAGACTAATGGGACTGATTAGATATCTAGTCATGACTTCTCCACTGGTCAATAGAATTGAGTTTCTGAAAATGTAAATGTTTCATATTTCCTTGCTAAATGTTCCAAGTGAATTTTTCTTGAATGTATTGTATGAATAAGCATCTTACTGTGGTTATGTCATATATATATATATATATAAGGGTCCA
Organism: Larix kaempferi; assembly: GCA_027924585.1. Lineage (NCBI taxonomy): Eukaryota > Viridiplantae > Streptophyta > Pinopsida > Pinales > Pinaceae > Larix > Larix kaempferi. Next base: position 9,884,804 of record BSBM01000046.1, read on the forward strand.
TAGGCCCCATTGTAATCATTGTAATCATTCTCAGGGAAGCTTAGTAATTAATCACCTAGTAAACGTTTGTAACTTGAAGCTGCTGCATTAGACATGGAGTACCATCGATGGCTAGAAGAGCACCACCGTCACATGTGCGATCTTCGAGCAACATCGCAACATCTACCTGACAATGATCTTCGAGTGTTTGTGGATAATTGCATAGCTCATTACGAAGATCTCTTACAAATCAAGATGATCGGTGCCACAACAGACATTTTCTATGTGGTTTCAGGGATGTGGAAGACCAGTACACAAGTAATTCCAAACTCCAGTCTTCCAAGCTCTCTGTCCAACAAATATCTCGACGCTTTTCTCAAGGGACCCCTTGAGGATATGAATCTTAGAAACATCTCCTCCTGCATTATCGCTCTTGCGGCCATTTGGACCTGCTTGGCTGGATTTAACACTTTTCTTATTCCCCTCTACAAATCTATAGCAGTTCCCCATGGATGCAGAGATGCGCTTCTGCTTTTATTTCGCAGTATGCAGGTCCACCGGTTCACGTCTGTGTGATTCAGAGTAGGGCAGTCATTCAACTACCCACCTGTACGATTCACGATGCCTGAGTAGGGCATTCCACCTATGTGATTTACGATGCCTGAGCAGGGAAGTCATTTAACTACCCACCATGGCACAGAGAAGGAAGAAAAAAATACAGGGGAACATGTGGACTATACACGAGGTGTGACTGTCATGGGAAGATGGAGAGCATTAATTGCCCAAGGTGGAGGGGTCAGAGCATTTATGGAGGGCGCTGTGATTTCCGAACCTAGTCTGTCTTCTGCCCAGGACTAAGTGATGTCAGCACGCCGCACCCTGGGAAGCAGAAAATGAGGACATAAATGTTAATTTAAAAATTCTATTTAATAGTTTACACTATAGTCAAACTATAGCCATAATAAAAAATTATAGCTTCTAGACCTGAATTAATAGAAGCTTGGCGAAATATATATGATCCCCTTCGGGGACATAATAAGGGAAAAAGAGGGGAGGGGGTAGGGGTGGAAAAGAAGCTAGGAGATAATGAAATACAAATGGCATTTTATAGAATTAATGAATGGCACTTTATAGAACTAATGAAAATATCAGAGAATAAAAGGTGGAGGGGGGGTTATCATGAAAGAAAATGATTCGAGGGAGAAGAGAGAGTCCTAATCGGATGAAGCTAGCTTGTGGATCAAAGGTTTCCAAGAATTTGTGAATCTATGGGTCCTACTTTGGGGAATAATAGGGTGGGAATTGCAAGTGTACCAAAGAGGATAGACAAATTTATGGTATCAGAGAATGTACTACAAGGGGTGGACTAATATAGGTCATGGATTGATCTAAATAGATGTTTAGATTGCAATCAAATATTTATGGAGCTTGAACTTAGTAACCCTAAAATAGGAAGCCCCTTTAAATTCAATCATAGTTGTCTTGAGGAGGATTAATTACATTTACTAGTAATGGATGTGTAGAAACCCTATGATCCTAACCTCAACTAGTGAACAATTTGCAATCTTTCTAAGGATCACAAAGGAGAATTTGGCCTTCTAGGCAGGGGAAAGATATAGGAAAATAGACCCTCTACTTAAAGAAGCTGAAGTTGAAATATCAAAGATGTTTGTTGGGAATGTGGCAGGAATATTTTATGAAGAGGAGGTAACTAGATTAAAAGGTTTAAAAGCCACGGAATGCAAGTTATCGAGGGATAGGGAGATGGATTAGAGAATGAAAATAGGACCAACTGGATAGCCCCAAGAGATCATAATACTAAATACTTTCATAAATTTTCAAATCATAGGAAGAGTATTAACACTATCGAGAAAACGATGAATGAGGAGGGTGTCCAAATTTGAAGTTTTCAAGGGTTGGTTGATCTTGGGATAAAACATTTTGCAAATGTCTACAAAGAAACAAAAAGGGAAAAAATTGCAATTATTGTTAAAGTAGCCGCATATTTTCCAAGATTAGTCTTTGAAGATGATAACCAATCAATGTATGAAGAGGTATCAAAGGAAGAGATCATGTTTGTATTGTCATCCTTCCAAAAAGATAAAAGTCCAGGTCTAGATGGATGGATTGTGGATCTCTTTTGGGGCTTCTACGAGACATTGAAAGATGATTTGCTTTGAGTAGTTGACGACGTCAAAACAATTGGGAATGTATTAGATTTTTTCAATTCTACTTTTATTTTTCTTCTACCTAAAGTTAATAGACCAAAACTTTTTTTATGCCTTCAAACCCATTGTTTTGTGTAATTGTGTATATAAGATCATTTCAAAAGTTATGGCTATGAGATGGAGAAGTTGATGTCCAAGTTTCTTTCTTGAACAATTTGTTTTTTAGAAGGTTGACAAATCCATGAAGTTGTTAGCTTGCCCCAAGAGGGACTACACTCAATCAAAACCAGATAATTGCCAATAGTTGCGATCAAGTTGGATTTATCAAAATCTTATGACATGGTGTTTGGCTCTACCTGGGGTTAGTATTAATTCACATTGGTTTCAACTTACCTTTGGTAAACTTATCATGGGTCATGTTACACATGTTTCTATGATGTCCTTATCAATGGTTCATCCTCACCTTTCTTCAAACCCGCAACAGCCTTGGGGCAATAGTGCTCACTGGATCCACATTTATTTCTACTGGTGGCTGAGGGGTTTAGCAAATCCCTTGTTGAATCCAAAAAGGAAAGGGATATTCAAGGGATTAGGAATGTAGGTAATGGATATAGTACTCATTTATGATTTGTGGATGATATGCTTTTATTTTGGAATGGAAATATTGAGGAGAGAAGGAATTTAAGGGAGATACTACAATTGTACAAGAACACTATTGGTATGGAAATAAACATTCAAAAGTCCATTGTGGCATTTAATGAGATTGATAAGGAGACTTGACAAGTAATAAGGGATTATCTCCCCTTTAGCCTTATATATTTTAATGATAGAATTAAATATTTTGGCTTCAAATTGAAACCCAATGGATATAACAATAGAGATTGGCTATGGTTACTTACAAATATTGAAAAAAGAGTAAACTTTTGGTGTAATAGGTGACTTTCTAGAGGTGGTAAATTGGTGTTAGTTAAATTAGTCTTAGAGACCATCCCTGTCTACTGGCATTCTTTGGTGCACATTGATAAATGCATATTATAGAGAATTAGAGGGATTTGTTTGTTATCAGACAATCTACTAAAAGTGGACTTAAGGCGTGATCTCTCTAGCTCAATGCAAGTCTAGAACAAATGAGACAGAATATGAAATAACTTTCCTAGATCTAGTTAGAGATCAAGGACTTAAGCATCTTACCTTAGACTCATATATATTTCTCCTTGTAATCGTTCCGAGCTCTGTGATCGTCATATCTGCAGTTGCAAGACCTGTCAAAACATAGGGAACAAGACAAGCAGTAAAGTATGCCTAAACACTAACTAGTCTAAGTAAACAGTTGAGGAGGTGAACTATAAATATCATTAACACAACAACATTTATGGAAAGCATTTATATTACTGTATAAAAGGTGAGAAGTACAATACAAGAGATGATTACAACCGATGCCTCAACGTCGCAATCTCCTTCCGACAAGCCAAACCAAAGCTCCTAAAGAGAAGTAGGTGCCTCCAAGACTAGAGTATTGGATCACTAAACTAATTTCACTAGCATAAGAGTACCATAGACTTCCTCCCTTTGGAATGGGAAGGTCTCTTGTATTTATAGGACCAAGTGGATAGAGTAGGTTGAGGATCATGGGGAGAGGGTTAAGGGATCCTCCCATTAGGTTAGGGAACCGAAGGCCAGCTCACCTAGGAGTTAGGGATATGATCCACCTCATGCAACTTCTAGAATTCACTCGAAAGCTACCTTTATCCCAATTAACTGACTCCGGCGCATGTTGCATGAAGGCAACCTGTGCCGGCGCATGCTTTGGGGGGTATTCTTTTACACCCAAAATCTACACCTTGTAACCTCAGTGCCTGAATCCCTAAGTTCCCAAGATCAAGATAGTCATTTAGAGCAAGTTGATGGCCTTTGCCCACACTCCAATTAGGCCGGCGCATGTTGCTCAAAGACAACTTGCGCTGGCCTAATTGGAGTGTGGACAAAGGCCATCAACTTGCTCTAAATGACTAGCTTGATCTTGGGAATTTAGGGATTCAGGCACTGAGGTTACAAGGTGTAGATTTTGGGTGTAACAGAATGCCCCCCAAAGCATGAAGCTGGTAAAACTAATCAAGTAAAATTCTTTGATAGAAGGAATGGCAAGGACTTATCGGAGAGAAGATGTTGCTGCAATACAACTGACTCTGAGATCATAGTCTCATTTGACATACAACATGGCTGCCGACCAATACATTGCAGATCTATGGTAATAATGACCGACTGAACACAATCATGTCTACTAGACACAAGCGTAGATCCATGATGAGATGATAACATAGCCATGACCAATACAAAAGTGGATCCGTGTAATATGACTCAAACAATCTCCATCGCAACCTGGGTAAAACATGACTCCCAGGGTCTTCAAGTCGAACCCGCAATGATACGAATCTATCCATGTGATTACAAATGTCTTGATGTCGAACATGGTAGAAACCACTTGATTACCGGTCAATGATGTATATCGTTAATAAGCGCGAGGGAAATCACCATTAATGTCAATGATCCCCAAGGTATCATAGTACATATCATCAAGCGTGAATGAATGAGTTGAAGTCATGAAGAAATATTTCAATCAAGAGTCAATGATATACACTCATGTTGAAAGCGAGGTGCATGCAGGCCCAAGGTACTCGATTGGTTTCTAGATTCAATCCTTGGATGATGTGTTGAAGTTGACAAGGATGAATCCGTTGAAGGAGGGACATGATAAATCCCCCATCATCGACATGAAACTCGATAACAAATGTTTGGAGTAGATCGGATGGTACAGTAACATGCAAGACTGACTCAGAGTAGACCGACATGATGGAAGGTGTATTGACTGCAAATGATGAGCGGTGAATACATCTCTTGAACATGGGCATGGCATGAATTGGCAGTATCGACATGATGAGAACAACGCCAACTACTAATGCAACTAATGGTGGAAGCATTCTTTGGATGACCCAAAGGAGTAAGAAGAATCAGGGAGTTAACAAGACTCGAGGACAAATACTAAATGAAAATGCAAGACGAGTGCCATGTTCAAGAGCGACTAAGTACTGCCATAGATAAAAGTGTAACACAAAAAATTTCCTTTTTCCCCATCATGACTAATGAGTGCCTCATGTGTTTTTAACGAGCTTGATGAGGGTAACCAGATGCTCGGTATAGCTCATCTCATAGATGAGTCCAATCCCAAATGTTTTCCGAACCTGGGAAAGGAGGGGTTTGTTCCATGGCGGGCCCTTCAATGTTGAGTTTTAATGAGTCCAAAGAAGGGAAACTCGGCGTCATTTCATGTTTAGAGAGTCTGAAAAGAACTAAAGAAGACTCCAAAGGTCCTTTTTCATAAAGTTAGCCTTGTCGCCCGGAAAAGGGTAAAACAACGCGAGCGAGGACTCTTCCAGTCATGATTGGCTGGAGTATTCCTTTTTCGTAAGTAGTGCCCCCTGGTCCAAAAAAGGGGTAAACTATCACCAGGAAGATGAGCATTAAAATAATTTAACAAGCGTGAGTGACAAGTTCGCTTGGCAATCTTTTCATATTTCGAGAGCCTGAAAAGAGCTTAAAGAAAACTCCGGGGGGGGGGGGGGGGGGTCCTTTTTTGTAGGAGTTTAATGAGCCCGAAAAAGTGATAAACTATTACTCGGTGACTTATTCTCATCGTTTAACAAGCACGAGAAAGAACAAAGAGTTAGCTCGGTTGTCATTTGATAATTTACATTTATGAGCGAAATAATTACAAAAAGACGCTCGGAGAGTGTTCATACCTAATCATACTTACTAGATGACCACCACGTCAAGAAATGGCACTAATGAGGCACCTGTAGCTCAAAACCTAGGTCAAAAGTGGTTAACCAAGTATTAAATATAATAAACGACCCAAACTATAGTAAAAAACCCACTAAAAATCAAAATATAAAAAGGAATATTCTCTTTTGTTATAAAAAGAATGAAATAGTGAAAATAAATCACAATTGTTTTTTACCAAATTGGGAGAGTGCAAAGTGCCGTTTGGAGCCGAATTTCAAACGCAGTTTTCAGGAGCTACGATCAGTCATTTCGCGAGCCGTCAGCACCAGGTAACCCTAAACCTCCTCATTTAACTTTTCAGTAGATTAGAATTTTCCTTTTCATGTTTTTAGGTAGTTTTTAAGTGTTTTAAGTTGGTAGGAATGCGTTCACGGGCCGACGCAGGAAGCCCATTCGGGTTCTGCGCCGGCGCAGATCCCGAAAGGGAGTTCTGTTCCGACGGTGTATTGTCAGAACGGGTGATCTGTGCCGGCGTAAATGGCCAAATGAAACTCAAAAGCTATCAAAAATTAAAAGTTTTGGGTAGAGGGGCAAAGTTCTAAACATGTTTAAATGACTTGCTTGGCAGGCTTGGAGTGACACCATGGTCCTTGAATGGCGGGAATGCAAGCATGAGCTCGAAGATATGCAAGTGGAAAACAATCCACAAAGTGTCGCGACATTGCGAAACTGCGGGCTACTTAAGTACTTTCGAGTGCCAGGGATGAGATCCCAAGTCCATCTATTTACATACTTGGTCCAATGTTGGGACCCCATTCAGCAACACTTCCGGATAGGTGAGCACATGCTTACCATAGATGTCGAGGACATCTATTTTTTGACAGGATTACCCCGACGAGGGAATCCTGTGTCTTTGATCGGGTCACGTGGTGGTGACCGTTCGGTTTAGGATATGATAGTTCAGTGGTGCACCCTGGGTACAACTATGGTTGGTGGGAAAATTCCCATCAAGCATGTCGTGGACAGGAGCTTACGAGCGATACTCTTCACTGTTGAGCGAGTTGCTGGTAGCCGAGCTGCTCACTTGGCCAGCAAGTCGCAAATGATGTATGCTGAGGACTGCATGGCTCCTACAGTGTTTAACTGGTGCGAGGGGCTTCTTGTCACCCTCAAGGATCAGCTGACCAAATGTTAGCGCGAGGCGCTGAAACAGTTTGGTTATGGCTCGATCGTGGTATCTTTCATGATGGAGTGGGTACCTCTCTTGCACCCGCAACTAGACTTTGAGGATCGGGAGATACGCGATCCTCACATGTTGAGATGGGAAGATGCGATGGCTCGCCATGGTGGCGGGGGGCCCATCGTCAGTTTCGATACCGGGTTCTTCTCATGGCTGCAGGCATAGATCCTCATGATAGAGGATTATCCATATGTTGATACAGACTTCCGGAGAGATCTGGACCTAGTGCTTCCAGAGGGGATGCAGTGGGGTGACATAGGTAAGAATCACTGCTCGTGTTTTTATATTTTATATCTTTTACGACTTTTTTGTAGTAGTAGTACTGATAATGTTTACATGTTTCTATGTAGATGTGGGTCCAGAGAGACCATTGGTAGTCTCCCGCCAGGTGCGGAGAGGAGGAGTGCTAGAGATGGATCCCGTGGCCCGTGATGTTCTTGAGGAGAAAGAGGTGATAGGGAGAAGCTCCAGGAGATGACCTTTGACATTCCAGATCCTGCAGTGCACGACTTACCACTCCAAAAGGTGGCGAGGGCCATTGTTTGTTACCATGCTTAGCCTGGGGCTGAGCAGCCTAGGGCCATGCGTCGTAGGGTTTAGGCACATGGCCTGTACATGTATACTCTGAAATCTTACGGGATTCTGACTTTTTGTAGAGATGACTCCTACTGAAAGCTAGCATGCTTCATATTTTGTATTAGCACTACCATTTTGTACTTTTGTACGGATTTATATATATATACAGACATTCCAGTGGGTTTATACATTATGTGTTTTAATGAATGATTGATGTGATCTTGTTTACATGTTTGCTTATATGATGAATTATTTACATGTTATGTTTGCTTTTATATTTCATGGATATGTTATGTGTGTGCAATGTACCAATCCAGAATGAAGTTGGCCATTGAGTCGGCAACTGTGTTCCTGTCTCGTGGAATGTGCAGGTATTGAATGGATTCAAGGGACCTTTCCAGAAGACGGACTCGTCTATAAAGACAGAGTAAGGTAGGGTCACGGATAACATAAATCCGGTTGAGATGAGATACCACCAGTTGCGAATCCAAATAGATAACAACGTGGTCCATACCCAAGGAAAGAGTGTCGGTTAGGGTTCCAATGACTGCCTGATATTTCGTAGCATTGTTGGCCGCGAAACCTAGACACATTCCTCCTGAGCTGATAAGCTCGCCAGTGGGAGAATAAAGTATCCAGGCTGCCGAAGCAAGGTTACTGGTATGTCTGCTAGCGCCGTCCACGAATCCGTAGCAGGTTGCCATCTACACACGCAAATAGAAAATGGTATAAGAAGCGAAAACAAGATCTAGACACACTAAACAAAAGCATCACACCACACAAAAACACACACGCCATGTATAGTATATACAACGTACTTATGCATGAAAGACTCAGGCACAGTACCTCTTTAGGTAAAGCCAATTGCGGGGTTCACCTAAAGATATCTCGTCATAGTCTTCAAGTTCGTAGGGTCCCTTCTCTAGAACATGTTTAACTATGTAGGGTCCATGCCACATGGAATCAATCTTTCCTGCCCCTAGCTTATCGTGTCTTTGGTGTCATATGTGAGGAAAAAATCACCCTCGCTATAGACGTGAGGTTCTATCGACTTTTCATACTGCACTTTGATGCGTTTCTTATGTGCCTCGTTAGCAAGAGCGGCATCACGACGAGTCTTGTCGAGTTTTTTCAGGTAGAGGAAGCGTTCTTCCTCAACAGTAGTGTTAGGGAGAAGTTCAACTGTGAGTTTGAGGGACGGAATTTCGCACTCTATTGGTAGGATAGCCTCCAATCCATAAACTAATTGGAAGGAGGTAAATCCAGTGGCGGTTTTGACGGAAGTTCGATAAGCCCATAGTGCGGAAAAGAGCATATTGTTCCAGTTGGACTTGTGCGCACCCACCATGCATTGGATCATGGTTTTCAAGACCTTGTTAATGACCTCTACTTGTCCATTGGATTGTGGGTAGTAAGTTGTTGAGTTTTCATGGAGAAAACCCAATCTAGTGCTCAATTCGTCAACCATGTGGTTCATGAAGTGGGAACCATGGTCGGTAACTATAGCTTGAGGAAGTCCAAATCGCGCTATAACATGATTGAACATGAAGAGTGCGGCGATTTTGCCGTCGTCCGTGTATGTAGGCATAGCCTCGGCCCACTTTGTAAAGGAATACACGGCTACTATGACGTAACCATGCCCCCCGACCGAGGTAGGATTACAATGCATGAAGTCAATGCCCCATTTAGCGAAGGGGCCAACAGAAATAACCGGGTGTAACGAGGCTAGGTGGGTGCGCTTTTTAGTTTGAAAGTGCTGGCATGGAGAACATTTTTTGACAGCCTCGATACAATCTTTAAAGATAGATGACCAATAATATCCTGCGCAAAGTATCTTCTGGGCTGTAGCCATCCTAGAGAGATGACCACCACACGCCCTAGCGTGACAGTCATTTAAGACATGTTCATCCTCCTCATGAGTGAGACAACGTCGAAGAATAGAATCAATACCACGGTGGTACAAGGTATCACTTATGATCGGGTAATACTTTGCATGGTGGCGTATTCGACGACGGTCATCCCGAGAGAGTTGGGGGCTGAAACGTTGGGTCTGAAGATATAAAGTGATATATGCATACCATGGATCAGACGTGCTGATGAGGAACAATGATTTGTCTGGGAGAGAATCATTGGGCTCAAATTCGACATCAGCCCAGGGAAGATCACAGACCAGCTTGGCGAACACCAAAGACTTTTTAGACTTAGCTTTTTCTAATAGGAGATCAAATTCCTGCAGTATCACGTTCCAGCGTGAATACTTGCCCCCAAGCACCTGACATGTCAAAACATGGTACATGGGGTTCGAATCGGTGATCATGGTGGTGGTGCGAAGCAAGATGTAATGTTGAAACTTTTGGACAGAAATAACTGCCACGAGAGCGAGTTTCTCAACATGTGAGTAACGAGTTTCGGTGTCAATGAGACCCTTACTTAAGTAATATATCACATGTTCCTGGGCGTTGTTGTCTTCTTGTACCAAGACCATGGCGATCGTGGTGGCATAAGCGGCAAGATGAAGGATATAATCCTTGTAGTAATTGGGTGGTTGGAGCACAGGGCGTGCGTAATAGGATGTTTGAGACTATCAAAGGATTGTTGGGCTTGGTCGTCCCAAATGAACGGGACGTCCTTCTTGAGTAGTCTCATGTAACCCTGCGTATTTTGCTCGAAATTACAGACAAAACGCCTTAAGTAAGTTGCCTTCCCCTGCAAACTTTGAAGTTCCGTGATATTAGTGGGAGGTGGGAGAGCGATGATGGCTGCCACCTTCAAGGGATCAATGCGGATCCCATCTTTTGAGACAATGAACCTGAGGAGGTGTCCAGACTCGACGTAGAAGATACACCTGTGAGGGTTCAGGCAGATGTTATACCGCCTGCATATGAGGAATACCGCCGTCAGATGATCGATGTGGTACTGACGCTGCCTTGAATGGGTAGGGAGATCATCCAAGTATGGTTCCAAAAATTCCTTCACATCATGAAAGGCATACGACATGGCCCGCTGGAATGTGGCACTGGCATTTTTAAGACCAAAAGGGAGCTTGCGATAAGCAAACGTACCCCAAGGACAGATGAAAGCTGTCTTGTGTTGATCAGCCGGGTGGATCTCAATCTAGTTGTAGCCGGAAAAGCCATCCATAAAAGAGAAAATGACACTTCCAACACAGTTGTCGATGATCTGGTCGATAAAGGAAGTCGGGTAATTGTCCTTAGGACAAGCCTTGTTGAGATCCCGATAATCGACGCAGACACGAATGGTACCCTTCTTTTTAGCTACATGGACGATGTTTGATACCCATTATGTCAACGGGACAGGGTAGATAAACCCAACTTTCAAGAGATTTTCAATCTCTGTCTTGATTGCCGCAGTCTTTCAGGGGTTTACCGGTCATAGTTTTTGCCGGACTGGTTTAGCGTCACGATAGGTTTGAATTGTGTGTGAAACAATAGCGGGGTCTATCTCGGGCATCTCCTTGTAGGTCCAAGCAAACACGTCTCGAAATTGCTTGAAAAAGGCCGTGAACGTTGTAATCTCTTCAGGGCAACACTTCTGGCCTAAACGAATGTCTTCCACTACACCAGGAGTAACCGATATGTCGACCGAAATGGTAGGTTCAATGTTGGCCAAGTTGCCTTCAGAGTCTGTTTGACATGTGAGTATCGAGGACTGAGAGCAAGGGTAGACATCCGGTGTAAATATGGTGGTGATGCTATTCTCCACAGTATCCAATGAAGGAAGGAAAGACGATCGATGATGGAGGTCTGCCCACGGAGGGTCATCCACACTCATGATTTCCATAATGGACTCGTCAGAATGAAAATTCTGGAGCAGAGGATCGGTTAGGGATGATGTCCGCTGTAGAGAATAGGAGGTGGAGGCCACAGCTAAGTGGTCTTTCGGTGCTGACTAGATAGCCTCGTAAGTGAGTTCAACGGGTGAAAGAGGCATAATGTCTCCAATCAGGTGTGTAGTGGCTTCATCAGGTACAAGCCATTGATCAGTAGAGTTGGGGATAGATGAAATCCGGGAGGAGATCATGTTCACCGTGGCAACATGATTTGGGGGATCCGATGTTGGAAAAATGCCCATAAGGGATGATTCCTTGATGAGGCCAACCCCCACGCTCTCATATGGGTGCGAAGATTGTCCAAGTAATGGAACATTATCGCCTGGATGAGTAGCGGTGTCAGGTGTATAGAAATCCAGTTGGTCGACAATAACAATTCGACCTTGATGGGGGAATTGTACTATGCGGAAGATAGATGAGGCGATCGTAGTCATGGCGTAAAACCAATTACAACCAAGCAGAATATTATAATCTAACGGGGCAACGACCACTTCCACGTTAATGGTTGCGGTCTTGCCCCCCAAATCGACTGCTAAAGCTTGTAACATCCCATGAGGTTGAAAGCCAAACCCGTCGAATTCTTTCAAGGTGGTGGGAGAATGGTTCAACTCGGGAGAGACAATGACTCTCCTACATGAAATCGACATGAATGAAGTAGAGGCACCTTCGTCCAAGACGGTACGATGGATTGTCTTCCCAGCAATGTTTGTGGCAACTTGAAATGCCAACTGATGGGAAAGCCTCAGCTTAAAATACTCAAGACAAAACATGATGGTATTAGAAGAATCCAGATCAATCGTGTCGATGGCAGCGAGGAGAGTCTTGTGCTGGTTAGGACAGTTTTGCAAGACTTTAAGCATCGACATTGCACAAGGAGCTTGTTCCAGGTCCTCTACAATATTGTAGTTCTGAGAAGCCTGAGCATTGGGATTGAAAACAACTTTTCGAATCGTTCTCTTGGGCGGACGCAACACTGACTCTAAAGAAGGATTCTCAATGGTGAGAGAAGTGGGTGGTACGGTGACATCGAGAATCGAAGTGGAAGCGTTTTTAGTATTACTTCCAACGGGTTCCTTTTGAGGGATGGAGTCAAATGAACTAGAATGCGTGTTCAAGTTGACGGTCTCACTATGCATCATGAGAACATGTGCAGTGGAAGATGCTTCTCCTTGGGAAGGAGAGGTGTGTGCGATGAGTTGCTGGTTCTGAGTGGGGAAGGGATCATTAAGAACTGTAGTAGTAGAGTTTCCCTCGAGAAAATTCTGAACTTCGTCCCGGTGGGGACATTCCTTAGAGAAATGGTCTCCACCACACAGTAAACAAGGATACTTCAACTTCCTCTTCTGTTTGGTGTCCTCGGGAGTGGGATTGGTCTCCTGTTGATTAGAAGGTTTCTTAGGTTTCCCTTTGTTCTTCTTCTTACCACTGGATTTCTGAGATGAAGCTGATTGCACAGAATTCACCTCTTCGGTGGAGGCAGGAGTGGTGGACTTGGTAGTGCTGTTGCTATCCTGTGGTGGTGACGGGGAAGAACCTTGGGGGTTCGACGAGCCACCAGCTTGAGTAGAAGGCTGCGAGGTAAGGGGACCAATGATTCCATCGGCATGTGGTCCCTTGGGTGGTTTTGCGGGATCATACGTAGGGCGAGGTGCGTCAGGAACAATTTCATACAATGTGCTAGATTGAGCATAGACCAAGTCTAAGTAATGGGCATGGGCAATAAATTGTTCCTCAGTGACGGCCCCTCCCATAGCTACGTCTCGAGCTACGACAGGTAAAAGTGACTTTGCAAACCAGTCCGCTAAGAGTTGGTCTGGAATATGAGCCTTAATAAGACGTCGTCTTTGCCACCATTCATGAATATGATCTAAAATATGAGTGGCAGTGTTCTGGTGAAGGGAGGTCAATAAGTCCATACCAGTCTCATAGCGAATGGGCAATTGGAAGTGGGTCAAAAATGACATAGCAAGAGATCGGAAATCTGGAAAAGAATTGGGTGGTAGTTCAATATACCACTTGGCAGCGGGGCCGAAGAGAGTCCGTTGAAATAACCTAAGACGGATCGAGTTGTCCATTAAGGAGTTGGATGAACACGATAAATGGTATGCCATCACATGGTTTTTGGGATCCTCACAAGGCTTGCCATCAAATTTGGGGATATCTGATGGTAACTTAACCGAAATGGTTGGCCAGTTATTCTCGTGGAAAATGGGACCATTCGTCAGACGAGACAAGTCGGGAAGGTCCAACATAGCCAAAAAGGGTAGATGCTGGTACTGATAGTACTGATAGGGCATGTATGGACCGATAGGACCTTGAATCGACTGGTTGTAGGGTGTTGCCGGAGGAAACTGACCGTAAGGGAGTATGCCGCCCGGACCATAGGTGGGTCCGCCAGCATAATAAGGTGGTCCATTGCCATAATAAGGTGGTCCGTTAACGTAAGGTGGGGGCCCGCCTACACCGCCTCCAAATGGTGGTGGTCCACTACTACCACTGGGATAGGATGGGCATCCACTGAATCCACCGGGAGGAGGTGGTGGTTCGCCGCTACCACTGGGATAGGGTGGACCTCCACTGCCTCCGTCGGGAGGAGGTGGTGGTCCATCGCCACCGCCGGAAGGGTAAGGGCCTCCTCCTCCACCTCCACCAGGGTAGGATGGTCCTCCACCACCACCACCAGGATGGGATAGTCCTCCACCACCACCACCTGGATGGGATGGTCCTCCGCCACCACCACCAGGATGGGATGGGCCTCCACCACCGGGGGGGTGGCCCTCTGCCTCCGCCTGAAGGGGGAGGGCCCCCACCTCCATCGCCGGGGGGGGTGGGACGTGGTTGCCAGAATGAGGTGGTCCTCCACCAGAAGGTAGACGTCCGCCTCCCTCGGAATTGTGTGTGGGCCCGTCGCCTTCGATGGGAGGTGGGGGTGGACCAAACGGGGGTGGTGGAGCTTGAGGGATTGTAGGTGGGGGTCCATGTTGTAAAACATTTTGCTACCCCCATAAAGTGTATGGATTTCCAGGATAAGGTATCTCGTAGAGTGCGTTTCTGGGATTGAGTTGTCCCGACACAGGGTTAAGATAACCTGGATATGCTTGACTCCATGGTGGTTGAATTACATTGGATGGTCCCCCAACATGAGATAATCCTGTGGTGGAAGGTCCGATAGGTAAGGAATTTCCAACGGAAGGACCGATGGGAACTCCTCCTCCAGTATTATCGTTTGGAGGTGAGGGTTTCCCCCCAGCAACAACTTGCTGACCACTGATCAAGGGTTGACCCAACACGGGCTGTTGATTATCTACTACAGGGTTAACATTACTCACAAGGAAGGTAGGGGGTAGAGAGTATCCTCCCCATGAGTTTTGGGGTGGGGGATGAATGGGTAATGTAACCGTGGTAGTAACAGGTGTGTTGGACTGTTGTCCTTCAACAGGTTGAGTTTTCTGAGGTATAGGACTGGTCTCCTATCTAGGGTGTGTATGTGTAGGAGGTGAGGGTTGACTAGATTAAGAAGTGGTCACGTATTGGGTGGATGATTCCGGTGAGTCAAAAGATAAATAACAATTTTGATAAGGAGGTAACGTCGGGTCTTCAACCCTTCGTAAAAGACTTTTTCTTCGAAACGCCTTAGCCATTACACGTAAACGAGTCAATTGTTCACGATAACGTGCCGGAGGGTCGTCGGGAGTAGCCCAACTGGGTGGGGATGCAACGACAAAATGAGCCACTGGGTGTCCTAAAGATGATGTCCAATAAGCTGCAGCTAGACTAACAACTGTTGCAGGGTCATCCTGGGGTGGATTTAACCATTCCACCGATCCAGGCTCTCCTGGTAAAACGAAAGGTAGGTCTTGTGAAGTGGAAGTTTGCGCCTCTTCACCTCGTGGGGGGTTGGAGGTAGGTGAATCTGGAGGGAACATATGTGCTCCAATATTCAAAGTAGGGTTTTCTACTTTAGGTGACATGACCGTGGCTTGTGGGTCCATTCTTACCTTCGAAATTACTTCCTGGTTGAGGGGATATTCAAGCGGTAAGTTCATAATCCTATGGGACCTTCTCCAAGGAATGTCATCCAGAGTGACTGAAACACAAGTTTCTCCTAGGTTAATCTAAACAAAAGAAAAGCAGTCCATAAAACTCTACACAAACTAAGGCCACAAGCAAACTTATGTGATAGGTGTGGATTCAAAAGTCTGGAACCTCACGGGATTGTCAAGGCTTCGCAACTCGCTATATACCGCAGGGTCCAACAGTAAAATGCGACAAGGAGGATTGGGACCGTACCCTTGCCTGAATACCCGACTACCTGGATGACACGTGCGTAGTAATCTCCCGGAGTGCTGTTCTCGGTGTATTGCTCTGCCAAGATGGCCAAATGGATAGCTCAGTTGGTTTCAGGAATCCTAATGGTGTCTCCCGATATACTCAAGGTACGTGGGATCTCAAATCCGTAGTGGTGTTGTCTAATGCACAACGATATGGCACGAGACCTTCCTATATACTACTGAGTACGTGAAACACCTTTCTATATACGCCAAGTACGTGAAACACCTTTCGATATACGCCAAGTACATGAAGTACTTGGTGGGTACGTGAAAGAGCTTCGATATACCTGGATGGTATGTGAAAGAGATTCGATAAATTGGTTGGTAAGTGGAAGACTACAATACCCACAGAATACAGTGTTGGTAAGTAACGACAGCTGCCACGTTTTACGACGTCGGAACACATCTCTAACTTAACACACAAATTACTAAATTTTTTATTCTATTTCTACCGTTAATTTTATCTAGACGGTTAGGTGAATGCATGAGGTGAGTACATAAATGTAAACATAATGCAAACCCTAACTACATGAAAAAAATGTACTTTTCTTTTGATGAACTCTATGTATGGGAGGGAGAAATCTCTTTCCAAGTGGTTTTACCAAAGCAACAAAATGCAACACAATCCCAAATCTATCAAATTTGATAACAAAGATACTCTTTTCGTTTTTCTGTTTTTCCAAGCAAAACACAAAATATCAACAAGCATCACAACCAAATCTAAACATTTTCTTTTATCTTTTTGAATAAAAAACTAAGAGATGAAAAGAGAGAAATTTCCTATCTAGAGCACTCTAACTTTTCAAATTTCACAATTATGGCTTAAAAGCACAAAAAATCAAGAATGCATACAACTTTTTCAGGCACGAAGTCACTTTTTGTAAAACTTGGTCTCACTCAATTTTTTCAAGAAAATGAATGGTTCATAATTCCTAAAAAGCACAAATGATTAATTCTTCTCTCAATTTTGCAAAAGACTAATGAATGATACATTCCAATGCATGAACCAATTTCTACAACAATTTTCAAATGTACGTGAAAACGGTAAAAATGATGCACGTTTAATTTTTCCAATGAGATGCCAAGATTACAACTTGATAACAATGATATTTTTAAGCATGAAAAACTGAAAAGAAAGTTGATTTGCAACACTTTAAACACTCAGGAAATTCTCAATCAAACAATCGAATGCAATCGAAATCAAATGACATGTGCAAATGAGGTCTGGGATCTAAGCTAATGGAAGGATTAGATCAGGTGAGGAGAGCAAGGAATACAAGGCCAAGCAGATGAAGGTGGTGGAGACCAAAGTGTACACCACTACCAAACTCAATCTCGTCAAAAAATGGAACCCAAAGCCACTTCGAATTGAACCAAACAAGACCGACTATTGTCAATGCAACATCAAACAGGTCCTTGAATGGAAGGTCCAGTACAGAGAGGGTTTGCAAGATAAACCAAAAATCAGACAATGGAGAGGGATGACTCAAACCCTAGGTTTGAGTGGTCGACGCAGGCTGTAGTCAGGCATAGAGCACCTGTCGCAGATGGTCCACTGGTGTTTAGCACTAGCGGCGCAGAAGGCAAACAGGGAATCAGCGCCGGTGGCGCAGATCACAGAAAGGAAAAGCGCGCCTGTGAGAGGATGGCACTTTGGTTACACTGACTAGGTGCACCAGGAAAATTCCCAAAGTAAAAATGAAAAAGATCTCCAAGGATGAGCAATGAAATGATTTAATAATTAAACCCATAGACTCAGAGAAAGTTAACAGACCCTTCAACAAGAAGTTTGATGGTGAAAAAAAGGCTCAGGAGGCAAAAGAAATGACTTGTAAAGAAATCAAAGAATAAGACATTCAACTTGAAAACTTAAATCAAAGTACGTATCCCCAGTATGGTCACCAAATTTGTTATCAGAATATCTACCACCAGCGGACTTAAGGTGTGATCTCTCTAGCTCAATGCAAGTCTAGAACAAATGAGACAGAATATGAAATAACTTTCCTAGATCTAGTTAGAGATCAAGGAATTAAGCATCTTGCCTTAGACTCGTAGATCTTTCTCCTTGTAATCGTTCCGAGCTCTACGGTTGTCAGATATGCAAATGAAAGACCTGTCAAAATATGGGGAACAAGACAAGCAGTAAAGTATGCCTAAACACTAACTAGTCTAAGTAAACAGTTGAGGAGGTGAACTATAAATATCATTAACACAACAACATTTATGGAAAGCATTCATATTACTATATAAAAGGTGGGAAGTACAATAGAAGATATGATTACAACCGATGCCTCAACGTCGCAATCTCCTTCCGATAAGCCAAGCCAAAGCTCCTAGAGAGAAGTAGGTGCCTCCAAGACTAGAGTATTGGATCACTGAACTAATTTCACCAGCATAAGAGTACCATAGACTTCCTCCATTTGGAATGGGAAGGGCTCTTGTATTTATAGGACCAAGTGGATATAGTAGGTTGAGGATCATGGAGAGAGGGTTAAGGGATCCTCCCATTAGGTTAGGGATCCGAAGGCCAGCTCATCTATGAGTTAGGGATAGGGATCCACCTCATCCAACTTCTAGAATTCGCTTGGAAGCTACCTTTATCCCAATTAACTGACTTTGGCACATGTTGCATGAAGGCAACCTGCGCCGACGCATGTTTCTCAAAGACGACCTGCGCCGACCTAATTAGGAGTGTGGACAAAGGCCATCAACTTGCTCTAAATGACTAGCTTGATCTTGGGACTTCAGGGATTCAGGAACTGAGGTTACAAGGTGTAGATTTTGGGTGTAACATTGTTTTACTTTTCTTTAGAAAGGTGGTTCATATGATGAGGTTGGTACTCACCTAGGTAGATTCCAAATAGTTTCCACGCCTATGAATGAGAGAGGACAGGGACTTAAGAATATACATACATTTGGCCTATCATTTGTTGCAAAATCTCTTGTTGTAAAATTATATCCCTATGTACACTATTGGATTGGGTCATAAATGATAGGAAAAATATCACCAATGTGTCTAATCAATCGAAAACACTTACACTTGCTTTTCCAATTATTGGATTCTCTATGCCTTGGAGAGTTGGGGATGGAAAACAAGTAAGTGTTGAACTAGATGTTATTATGGGGTGTGGAAATGATGTATTCCTTCTTGCTGATATGATTCAATATCTTAATAATATAGGTAGATGCATGCTTAATTTGACAATAGATCTTATGGATACAAACATATGTCACCATGAATGGTTAACAACTCATTATATAGGCTTGGTGGATGCACATGTACAATATTGGAATGTTTTCTAGGATACGATACATGGAGCTCATTTTAGACTTAAGGATGAAGTTGATGTCTTGGTATGGGAAAAAAACAAAACCAGTGGTCAATATTCTTCTAAAGTGGGATACAAGGAACTTCATGAGAATGAAGATTTGGATGTAAAATGGTAGTGGAATAAAATATTTATGTTGTTAGCTTTGAATAACAAGGTTCTTATATATTATATGCTACCAAAAAGAAACAAGGAAGGCCCTAATAATTGTCTCTTTTGTAAACAGGGTGCAAAAACTACTTCACACCTTTTGAAAGATTGTATATTTTCTCAATAGGTTTGGAGAGATATGGGACAATGGATGGTCTTCAATAATATATGGACTAAGGCAAGTGTTGAAGAGTGGCTTAAGAACTGGTATGAGAGGTAGGAACTAGAGATATTTATAATCATTCCTTTCTTAGGTCTATGGGGCATATGGATTGCCTGTAATGTCATACTCTTTGAGGATAGTACTATCCCTACTTTCCAAATCATTACCTAGGGATGTGTTATTATCAATTATAGTATAAATCTACTTTAACGGTTAAAATAAATCACTAAGTGTTGATCGACAAGTCAATGTCTTGGGGATATTTCAAAGGGGTTTATCAAGTCCCCAATTCAACTAGTAGCATGGGGGGTAACCATATATCACCAAAAATATTTTATTTCAGTTCAAAGCTAATATGTAATAAGGTAGAAATAGTTTTGTGGAGTTCATGGCACTAAACATCTGATGATTTGGATAAGGGTTGTCAACTTCTACAAGTCTTTGGTGATTCATTTTTTGTTATTAATACAATGAAGAATCTACTACATATTCATAATATAACACTTCTTACCCTTGCACAACAACTCAAGGAGAACACTTTTTCAACATGATATCTTTCAATCACATATATCGTGAGTTGATCACTATTATTGATGTGTTATCTAAAGAAGGAATTTTGATGCCTGAGAGACAATTAATTTTAGAGAAGTATCTAGATGACTCTATCTTTGAAACTAGATCTAATATATAGTTTTAATTTTGGAGAAGTCTCTAGATGGATATATCTTTGAAACTAGATTTGATATATAATTTTGATGAACAATGTTTATAGGCTATGATGTTGGCAAGATTTTGAAATCAGAATTAGTACTGGATGACTATTGACGGGATTTTTAATTGGCTTCTAATTATGCAGTGGGAAACTGAGAAGTCTGTACATTAATTGTCAACACGAGGTTCGTTGGGAACTTGCGAGGTACGGTGCACTGTATGTGTGGGCCACAATTTCCTCTTACATTGGTTTATCTACTGTGAAGTTGTAGTCCAATAACCTCACTTACAAACAATGGTATGAACAATTACATCGTCTTGGCAAGGACCTAGCCAGCTAAACAAGTATTGAAACTAAATTGCAAGGAAACTAAATCAAACGACAAAAAAATAAATTCACACCATGCTGGAAAGTAAATGCTAAAACTAAATTCACACTTCGCTTGAAAGTAAAGGCTAAAACTAATTCACACTATACTGGAAAGTGAAGTCTAAAATGACATTCACATTGTGCATAAAATAAATTCTAAAATTACGTTCACACTATGCGGAAAAGTAAATTCCCACCGACTACAGGTATCAGGAGTAGGAATCAATTGTCTCCCGAAGTAACCCCATTGTTGTGTCATAAGATTAATTGCATAATTGGAATCCTAAATCACTCTTGCATAAATTGAAATTCACACCACACTTTGATAAAAAAAAGTAAATGGCACAAATCAAACCTAAAAGCTATTCTCTCCAAATACAAGTTACTATTTATAATTCAAAGAAGTGAATATGGTCATTGCATTAAGCTCAATGATTGTAAAATAAACATTTAAATCTCTATCTATGCATTGAAATCAAGTTGCAGAAATAAACTTCACACATAATAAGAAATGAAAACTAAGGAATGAAGTACAACTACATCAACATAAAATAAATAAAATCATATTATAAAATAAATTATAAAACTAAGATCTATATTGAATCAAGATGAAAGTATAGCTTTATTCCATCATTATTTGGACTATTGCTCTAAGAGTACTCACCCTTGAATGGAGAGTGAGCTCTTGTTTATACATGATTTTCCATAACAAATAATAAATGAAGATCCAAAATCTCCTCAACAAATTCCTAATAATTTGGATCTCAAAACTAATTCCAAGATCTTTTCTAACTACATGCTATTTATGATACCTTTGCAGTCAAATTCGGATTTAGGAATAGAGGCTATAATAAATATTCAAAACTCCTCCCAAATGTCTCCTAACATCTTTTGACTTCTTAGATCCATCATATATTGGATGGAGATTGACGAGTATTAATTTTGGTAGGTAAATCACGCACTCATAGCCTAATCATGCAGCCCAATATGGTATTATCTAAGGGGTTGAAGACATACTTTGAGGTTGATTAAGTATTTAATGAAGGGAATGATGATGCTAGGTGTTAGTTTTTCATAAATTTCAATCTGATCTAGGATCTTTAATGAGAGAGTAACATGTACAACATATCAATCACAAGAAGCAAACACAAGAGACAATAGACACACAGAGTTTCCTTGGGGAAAACCATAAAGGTGAAAAACCCCAATAACTTCCTCAGAGATAGATAGAGCAATGATACAACCCAATTACAAGAGATAGTCCTCCTAGGAGCAGCTTCTCCTCCTCCACTAGTGCGCCACTCTCCAATGAGTGTGTGTGTGAAGAATAGAATGATCAAATAGAGTGCCTCCCGCACTCTATTTATACATGACTTGACTTGCCTAATAACCTTTACAAGGTTGGCCTCAACTTAACCACATAGCATAATGTTGACAGGGCCAACCCCCAATAGGGTGGTCTAATAACCCTTTAACCCACATGACTTATACAGGGCCGACCCCATCAAGGTGGTCTAATAACCCATCAAGTATAAGTCATGACACTTACAATATAAATGACGACACTTCCATATAGAGGAATAATAACATCTCTATAGCAATACAATATACATATATGTGAAATACATTCCAAAGTTACAATTACATCAACACTCCCTCTTAACTAGGAAGGTATTTCTCGACACAGATCTGCTAGAACAAGTCTTCTTCTCTAGATCATCGTCACTGGATCATCGACATCGAATCATCGTCATCGTCATTGTTGCTGCTATCTCAATCAATCTATGAAATACTTATCTTAGGAAGTTCTACAAAGCCAACCCTTTTTCATGCTAGATGTAGGCCTACCACCTGTAGGTCTTCATCATCACTGGCCATACTGTGGAATCCTCAGGACTGATTACGTGAGTCAACAAAACCTTGAAAAAGCATCTTAGGACTTTTACGAGCACACTGCTCAACCTATCGGATCTCCCAGGACCTTTTACATGCCACTGCACAACCTGCCCACGACCACAGAGTATCATCCCGATACTCATGATCATCGTTCCCGAAGCACAACCCATATGCACATCACACAACACTTATACTCACTGGCATGGGAAGACATACTTCAACCATTCGTGAACGGCTCAGCACTTATATTTGCGCCATGGGAAGACACACTTCAACCATGCGAGAATGGCACAACACTTATATCGAAGCCATGGGAAGACACACTTCAACCATGCTCGAATGACACAACACTTATATCGCAGCCATGGGAAGACACACTTCAACCATGCTCGAATGGCTCCATCCCTTACATCTGCACCATGGGAGAACACATCTACCACCATGTGAGAATGGCTCTAGCCCTTACATCTGCACCATGGGAGAACACATCTACCACCATGTGAGAATGGCTTTGGAAATTACATCACGACCATGGGAGAACACATCTGCCACCATGTCGAAAAATTTCGACAATTACATCGCGACCATGGGAGAACACATCTACAACCATGTCCGAAAAGCCCATGTGCATCTGTGTCTTCGGAACTCATCACACATAATCCAACTGATTATGCAATGTATCCACCTGATACATATCATCACATATGACCATCTTGATCATCATCATAACATCATCCTGATGCATATCATTTGGAGCAACATCCTGAAGCTCGTCATCCATGATCATTCTGATCATACAATGCATCCACCTGATGCATACCAAGTATCTACCAGATACATATCATCATACATGATCCACCTAATCATACAATGTATCCACCTGATACATATACAAATACATGATCCAACTGATCATATCAAGCATCCAACATGATGCATATACAAATACATGATCCAACTGATCATACAAAGCATCCAACATGATGCATATACAAATACATGATCCAACTGATCATACAAAGCAGTAACTGGAGCATCATCCTGATGCTCATCACACATCGCTTACATCCACAGCCATGGGAAGGATCCTCCTCTCACCATGCTTGGAATGGCTCCTGTAGATGTGTCCCATCACTTCTTCCTTGAAGTATCTTCTATCTGAAGAACACCAAGCCTCTCTCTGAAGTACTCAAACTTCACTCTCGCTAGTGGTTTCGTCAACACATATGCATCCTGCTCATTTGTCGCAACATACAGGAGCTTCACTGCTCCTCTCTGCACCATATCCCTGATATAGTGATATTTGATCTCAATGTGCTTCGATCTATCATGGAACACCGGGCTCTCAGACAGTTTCACACAACTTTGGTTGTCACAAAAAATACCAGTAGCATCCAACGGGAGATCAAATAGCTCAGATAGCAGCTTCCTCATCCATACTGCCTCACAACTTGCCGAACAAGCTGCAACATACTCAGCTTCGGCTGTACTCAGTGCTATGCAAGACTGCTTCCTGCTAAACCAAGAGATCACACTTGATCCCATACTGAAGCAGCACCCAGAAGTGCTCTTCCTATCTGTAGCACTGCCTGCCCAATCTGAATAACCCTGCAGGTTAAACTTATGATTCGCATCATACTTGAGCCCATAATCAATTGTACCCTTCAGGTACCTCAGAATATGCTTTACCGCAACGAGGTGAACACCTCTGGGATCTGTCAGGAACTGGCTCAATGTGTTCACTGCAAAGCAAATATCTGGTCTCGTGTTCATCAAGTACATCAAGGAACCAATCATCTGACGATACATAGTGGCATCAATCGGCTCAAATGAAGCATCACACAGAAGCTTCAAGTTCGATGCCATAGGCAGTGTAGTGGCCATGGCCTTGCAGGCCATCCCGAACCTCTTTAGGATCTCTATTGCATACTTCCCTTGTCCAAGGAAGATTCCATCTGCACACATATGACTCCCTGTCATGTGTCTCAAAACCGAGTGGCTGCTCCACATACACTTCCTCTTCGACTACACCATTCAAGAAAGATGTCTTGACATCCATCTGGTGTATCTTCCACTTTATCACTGCAGCCAGAGCAAGTACTGTTTTGATGGAAGTGTATCTGACTACATATGCAAAAGTCTCTTCATAATCAATCCTTCTTTCTGGGAGAAGCCACGAGCTATAAACCTCGCTTTGTATTTCTCTATGCTACCATTTGCAGCATGCTTGATCTTATAGATCCACTTGGAAGTCACAACGGACTTCCCCTCAGGTCTTGCGACCGCATCCCAAACATCATTCTTCATGATCAATTGGTATTCCTCGATCATGGCATTCTTCCATTACTGCATCCTGAATCCTGGGAACTTTAGATTCTTCAATAGATAGCTTTGTTGCTGAACAAATGTTGTAGTCCTTCTTTTGTAGGTGATTATACAAGATCTTTCCTACAAGTCAAATTCAATTGCATGATTAGAAACTTCTCATAGTTTTCATAACAAAATATTACGCATAAAAACATATGTCATACAGTCATGCAATTATCTTATCCAATGCTTCAATACAACATTTATCCATATTCTGTAACTTTCTAGATTCCTTCCATCTCTACCAGAACATTGTTAAGAGTTTGCACTACTCCCAACATGTCAACAAAGAGGTTTCATTCTAGATAAGTAGCAATGGAATGTTGTACAGTGCAATAGGCCACTTACTCATTATATGCATATTAGTAGTATACTGTTCATTAATGCAATTATTCTAATATGCATAATACACAACCTAAGTCTAGGAACATAAGTATATACATCATTGAATAATACAAGAATGACAATTCAAATACTTATCTTTGTTTGTTTGTTGGATGGACTCCCTCTCAATCTTTGCTTCCTTGTAGGAACTACTGGAGTGTGCTCCCTCTTGATCTTTGCTTCCTGGATTACCTGTCCTTGAACCTATATGCATGCTTACTAGTATCATCATTGTGTTATCCTTGAGATCTCATACATAATCATACATTCATTAGTATAATCTTAATACTATCAAAACACAATAATCTTAAACATGTATAGTCATGATCATTTCAAACACAGATAATAAGCATTAGCATTCAAAGTTTCAAGTAAGACTTCTCTTACTCATGCATATTCATATTTGACCATAGAACTCTTCTGGTTAGTCATATCATCAATCAAGGTAAGAGACATAATATGCATAAACCCTAGATTACTCAAACTTGTAACTTCATGAGTAATCATTATCAATCATACAAAAGTATGATATCCTTACATAGGGTAGGATTCTAACTTGATATAGAAAAAAAACATACATGGTCATCATATTTGCTAGTTATGTCTAGCAATGTTTTCTTTTTCTCTTCAATGACCTGCATAACTCATAAGTTAACCATTGTAGAACCAAATTATACATACCTCTATGTGATCCATGACTATGGATGAGTCTTTGTCTTCATGTCATCATGGTCATGATCTAGAACTTGATTTGTACCTTTCATGTTAGCGGATAACATTATCCTCATACAACACCACAGTGCGTTAGTACAATCATAAGTGTCAAAACCCTAATCAATGAATATCTGCATTCATAATTTTATTAAGGTGATACGACAAGTCTAAAGTTAATCAAGATTGTACTAACCTTAATGAAGACAAACATACCATAAACTTAATCATGAATAGATCTCGAAACATACCTGGATAAGTCATACCTGTCGAGATTGCTTGTAATCTTCTTATGTAAGGCCTTAGCCTCATCTCCCTCTGAAAAAATAACTTCTTCACTTATGCAGGTGACCAATCCATTCTCTTCTAGGATTAACCCAATCCACTTAGATTTGCTGAAACTGGATCTGGAGTTGGATTAGGGTTTGTCAAAGAAACCCTAAAAATTCAAACTTTGAATTTAAAACTTTTGAAAGGATAGAAAGATGCACCTTTCTGAGCTGGTCAAGCCGGTATACTCAGAATTTGAAAACTGCAAAGTTTCACCCCTCAAAATTGCCTTTTAGATTTCCGGATTCACTTGGGAGGACCCTGAATTAGGGTTTGATTTTCTTGAGGAGCTTCCAGCCATGGTCACATAATTCAAAAATTCCAACTTTCGTAGAAGCCCTAATTTTCCACTTTTTCAATCAAAGTCCCGAACTAGGGTTTGATCAAGCCCGACCTTCTGCCCAACCAAAAAATTTGATCTTAGTCTCTAAATTTCAATTTTGATGAGGAGCATCTAGCCGTGTTCTCCGATACAAAAAATTCCAACATTCTCCGAAACCCTAAATTCCCGGAGCCATGAATGAAGGTACTCAAAATCCAATTCTGTTTTGACAGAAATATGCACCTGCTTGTTTCTGCTGTAACTCCAAAATTTCAGATCTACAGAGTCTGAAAATTCGGCCTGTGGTAGCTTGACCTGTTATCTTTCCAACCCCACAGGTTTGACCTCAAATGGATTCTCTTAGAGAGAGATGTACCAAATGTCGCAACGTGACCTGTTTATGGGATAAAACATGAGAGAGAACTTGTACGGAGTGCCATGTGTCACTGGTTTAATTTAGGCCTCTGAAAATCGGACTTGTGAAAGTACAGTCCGTGACCTACCTGCCAATTTTTATGAAATTTCATTTGGATCTTCCTAGCCCAAGTTGTGACCTTTTTTCCCAGGTCACCTGTTTATGAATGAGATCTGGAAGAGGCACAAACCCTATATTGTACAGATCATAAATTTGAAAGTACAATGAATTAGAGTCTCTCCTTCAGACACAAGGTACATGGGGATCTTATCTTCGACCTGTAATATTTTCAGATCCTGAAACTTTGCTAAAATGGATTTATAGCGAAAGTGCTACGATGACTGGTTTTTTATATATCAAGCCTTAGCTTCGCAAGTGCAACAAGTGTCCTAAATGCCATACCATGCCTTCTTTCAGGCTAGCTCTGATACCATGTTAGTTTTTCAGAAATTTCAATTTGATCTAGGATCTTTACTGAGAGAATAACATGTACAGCATATAAATCACAAGAAGCAAACACAAGAGACAATAGACACACAAAGTTTCCTTGGGGAAAACCACAAAGGTGAAAAACCCCAATAACTTCCTCAGAGATAGATATAGCAATGATACAACCCAAGTACAAGAGACAGTCCTCCTAGAAGCAGCTTATCCTCCTCCACTAGTGCACCACTCTCCAATGAGTGTGTGTGTGAAGAATAGAATGATCAAATAGAGTGCCTCCCGCACTTTATTTATACATGACTTGACTTGCCTAATAACCTTTACTAGGTCGGCCTCAACTTAACCACATAGCATAATGCTGACAGGGCCGACCCCCAATAGGGTGGTCTAATAACCCTTTAACCCACATGACTTATACAGGGCCGACCCCATCAAGGTGGTCTAATAACCCATCAAGTATAAGTTACGACACTTACAATATAAATGACGACACTTCCGTATAGAGGAATAATAACATCTCTATAGGAATACAATATACATATATGTGAAATACATTCCGAAGTTACAATTACAACAACACTAGGAATGCTTATCTTTTCTTTTTCTTGATTCATTTCAAAACTTGTATAAAGAATTCTAATGTGTGGTATTAACATCTCATTGTGAACTCTAGGGGATTGCATCAGGAACTAAAGACAAAGATCAATGCTATTTTGAAGATCAATCCATAAGCCATGGGAAAGCTCCACCTCCAGTCACGATTCAATCACAATTGAAGTCACTATCATAGGATTAACTAATATCTGGAGTTCCAGAGTTCAATGAAGGAACAAACAACTAGTTAAGGGTAGTTATACTAGCCTCCAAAACATTTCGAGACCTTGGCTCACTATTATCTCCAACATTTGTAGGGACAAGGGCTCGGTTGTGGCTGAGAGTAATTACAGTATTAGGTTTAGGTATTTTTATGATTCTTGGTACATACATATATAAGCCTTCGGGCACATATAGACTTCTTATTCGTTAATATTGGCAGACAAAGATAAGTTATTTTTGTAAGTTCTGATACATTTTACATGGGAATGAACAACAAACCAACTTTATATTGAATGGCATGTTTCCTATCTACGAGTACTTAATTTTAATTCGCTCTTGTGTTGTTGTAAGGAAGGCCCCCCTCATCGTGATCACATGAGTCTTCATTTAATTAGAGTATTCAATAAATTGGATGTGTGTGTTAATTGTAATTTGATTTCGTTAAATTTCTAGTTATGATTCCTGTAGCATAGACTAGTAATTCTTGAAGTTAATCGTAATTTGATTTCGTTAAAATTATGGTTATGATTCCTGTAGCGTAGACTAACGATTCTTATAGCACTATTTATTTACTCCTGTAGTTTTTTTGTAGAACTATTCTCGTGCACATTCAGTTTTTCAGTGAGATTGAAATTGCTTATTTTCATAGATTTGTTTCATCGAAACTAGAATTAGTTACTTCCATGGGATTATATTGCTTTAATAATCAGTTATTTTTTCATTCCAAAGTAGTGATTCAAAGTCCGAATTAATTAGTATGGCTATTTGTTTTGTGAAAAGGTTAATTTGGTAATTGCTTTCACAACCAAGTTTAAATTTTCATTTCATACAATTAGAATTAGAACATGTAGTTGCCACTTAGATTACTTTTTCCTTCCCTATTCAAATTTGCTTTAGCACTTCATTTCCATTAAACCATCACCTTATCCCCACAATATATTAGATCCTCTTGAATTTTCACATATAGTGCCAACACCTCTTAAGTTTGTATGATCCCAGATTGACAGAATAAAGTAAGAATAATGTTTTGAAAGCTTTGAATTGGCTATCATACAGGAGATCCACCAGAGATCTTCAAATATTTGTGGATAATCCAAATATGCACTTATATCCACCTCCATTTACCACCTTTAATTTTCAAATAATTTAACATCATGATTTGAGACATATAAGAATGATAGAAATAATGGATTTATAAAAATCCATTACCCCTAATGAATATATTTCTCCAAAGTTCATGGTTGAAGGTAAACTTGAATTATCGTCTTTTTGCAGCTTCTGTATAGTATTTGTAGCTCTGGTAGGCTTTGTAGGAGGTTCCACAACTCACAGGTTTTGTAGGAGGTTCCGCAACTGGTACATTTTGTAGAGGTTTCGTAGCTCGCATGTTCTGTATAAGGTTCAACAACTTGCAGGTTCTGTAGGAGGTTCACCAACTCGTAGGTTCTATAGGAGGTTCCGCAACTTGTAAGTTCTGTAGAGGATCCGTAGCTCGTAGGTTTTGTAGCTTGTAAAAGGTTCCACAACTGATGTAAAGGTTCTACATCTTCCTATAAAGGTTATGTAGCTACATGTAGAGTCTCCGCAATTGCATACAAAGGTTCCATAGCCTTCACAATATACCTGTATAGGATCTGTAGCTGCTACAGAACTACCTCAAAGATTTCGTAGCTGCTTCCTAACAAATGAGTCAATATCCAAAGCAAATACATAGTATACCAATTCCCCTAATGTTAGTAAAATTTCAAATGCAATACTAAGACATGTAATGGAAAAACACCTTTAGCCTAAAACCCGCATACTAGTATTATAAGAGATAAATACATGATTATGGATAAGCAAAAGGGATATAGATAAGGTGAAATGATGATAAAAATATGCTAAATCCAAGTCTTGTCATCTCTCCAAATTGAAAATGTTGCATGTCCATATGCAACCCTATGTGAACCAAGCTGAATGAAAGATGTTCTTTTTTTTCAGTGCATACACCCAAATTCACTGTCAACAAGCTAGAACCACTGTATTTGATCATCAAATATATCATCCTGAACAACTTTCCATGTCAACATACCTTCAAAAATAACATTTTCAAGGCAAAAATGCAAGAAAACTAGGTTATGTAGTTAATGGACTGGCGATTTGTAGCTGGATTTGCGATTTGTAGCCAATGGACTATTTATCTGTAGCTTTTAAAAAAACATGATTTCTCCAAAAATACAAACTAGGTTTTGGGCAAACTTTGTGGGGCTATTAGGAATTCCATTATGCTTCTCTCGGCCAAAAATTGGAGAAACCCAAATCACGGTTTTAGAGAAAATGAGAAAATGGTTGTAGGTGACTATGCTTGATTTCTCGAAAACCGTGGATTGGGTTGAGCTGAAACTTGTTGGATTTGTTCTTCTTACCATAATGCTTATCTCCAAATTTCACAAATACCTAGTTCGTCGTTTGGGATATATCGCCAATTCAATTTCTGCAATTTTTCATAAAAACGTGAATGGAATACATGATCTGGAAGAATAGATGAGAGTGCTTTGCAAGGAACAAAAACCATATGACCATTGCAAGGTCCCCCAAACTGATGAAAAAACATGCCCTCATACTTTTTCTTCTAATAATAGAGGCAGAGCACAATGCATAGTTCAATTCACATCCATGGAGGAATTGTAGTTCATTAAGACTTGGACTGCATTATCCTCTAAACATAAGATTGCTGAACACGTAGTCTTTAGCTTGCTGATATAAATGCATCACTGTTGTCATCTTCCAAATTTGTACAAATGTGCTACTACATGACATCTCACCAACCAATGTTGAAATCTTGAAAACCATGTTGGCCTTGGATGCTCATGCTACCACCCACATTTTCCACCACTCACTTGTTTGTTGCTACTAAAAAAAATGGTTATGATACGTAGGTCCATGGTGACAAATTCTCAATCCATCCCGTTGTCTTCACAATTAGATTAACTTCAGAAAAAACTGCTCTATTATCTCAAATATATGCAAATCCACCAAGATGCAAAATTTTGTCCATCTCTAGTATAATGTCTATTGTGCTTAGTGGAGAATACAACAGAAGCATGATGAAGATCATAGGTTCGTGGATATGTATCAAATGCCTTACACCAATCATGAATAACTCCAATGAGTCCACTCATAGGAATTACATTCATTATTTAGCAATCAAGATTCAACAACGCTACAACACACCCCCCAAGTTTTGCTCTCATCTGCATCACATTTCGAAATTTTTGTTTCTTCCAACCAAGCCTGTGTAAGTAGATTTTCATGACCATATTCCAGTATCCTGTTTCTGCAATACAATTTATTTTTTCTTGGCTAGATATGCATCTATCTGTACAGATTCCAATATGTCAATCAAAGTATGCAATTGCTCTTCGACTTCATTAAATTTCCTCCATACCTATTTTCAGATAATTGGGTGATACAGGCCTTCATTGGTACATCCCAACCATCATCTGGATCCCTACATACATCACACAATGGAGGATCAAATCCCACATATCTTTTATTTCTGTATTATGCAGCTGCATTGACGACATTATCATTTGCCAAATACCAAGAGGGTTTTATGCCTGCTGAAAATGGTTGCATGAATTTATAAGATCAAGCTTCCTTTAAATACTTGAATCAGTTGGTGGAGAAAGCTCTGTCAAGCTGCCACATGTAGTGTTGTGTTTCCTTGATTATCGATGGCCTCTATAATTTATAAAGATACAAGAAATAGCTCCTCCACCACCTCAAATCAGCCTTTTCTTGCAGCAAAATGAAATGTAGTTGAGCTTCAACTATCCCTATACAATGTGACATCAATACAATATTGCAAAAGCTCTCTCAAGATCTCCTCACTTCCGCCCCTCGCAACAACATGTGTGTTTTCGCATTAGGAAAACAATAACCAGTCTTGGCATCTTGTGGGTGGAATTATCAGCAGATCCCACACTTGGTGAACCATCTCAAAGGCAGTACAAAAGAAAATAACATGAAGTTTTTTCTTAGATTTGTTCAGGGCCTTGTTTATGGGTGATTTTCGAGGTCCCACCCCTAGCAGCAAGCATTTTCTTCCAACAATAATATCATATTTGCATTGACAGGAAATTCAGAATGGAATTCAAGGCAACAATGTATTCCTCTGCGAAAGGCTAGTGCATCTTGTGATGACAACATAGTAGACGCTGCACCCTCTTCATTATGGAGAGGAATGGTAATGGAAAGGAAAATTTCATAAGACTGTTCTATGTCAAAATAGTTATCTGTTGGTCTATTTACCACTACATGGCAGATGTTTGGAGCGAAGAAATATGGCTGGTATTGACATTAGATGTGTCTTGAAAGAAGGCCTTCAAATGGGCTATGACAGATTGGAAAATATGCTTTCTCAAAACCACCTTTAATGCTGTCCCAAATAGATATTGGAGGCTGCTACAAGATGTTGTGATGGCTGCTAAAGATGCTTTACAATATAATTATTATAGCAATTAGAAAAGTGTCCTGAAGATGTTTGTTCACACTATAATTTTTATAGGACAGTTGAGACCATACTTTGAAACCTTTGCTTAGAAAAACTTGCATCCAGTGACCTCTTTTAAATAATTCTTGAAGAAGATTGCTTGCCAACGTATTATGTGTATGCTCTTCAAACTTTGTGACTAGATGTGTTTGATTGAGATCAGCCCTGTAATTAGATTACATACCTTTGCATAGGTATGCAATCTATTTCCCTTAGAAAGAGTTTGTTGGACATTAACAACCCGTGTTGGAGTTGCTCAAAAGATATGTCCACTAATTGCACTCAGATTTACTGTTGTTGAAAGATTTGTTATCCATTACCCTCTTTATAACATGGCTTGAACTAGGGCTGACAATAAAATATATCTTTGAATGATCCATTTCAGAGTCAAATGCATTTATTCTTGTTTTCATGGGCTTGTTAAGATGTGCATCAACTGTAATATTGATGTTGATACACATTGACCAACCCTCACATCAAATTAAAAATGCAAATGAAATCTAATAGAGTTTGGAGTTACAAAGGCTAGACTGGTCATGATGGTTGAAACCAATGTATGCAATAATGGATCATGGAGATGAGACAAGGAACTCATACCTTTGTCTTCCCTCTGCTACATAACATATGTTGGGATGACTTCTACAACAATTTACTCTGATGTAGGTTCTTGTGGCATGCCTACTCCCTTCTTCCAGTAGTGGCCTTGGATTGTATATCAACTGCTCCCCTTCTGCTAGTTTTTCTGTGGCAGCAGCAAGCATCTCCTCTTATTGTTGGTTCTTGTGTGACAACATCAAGCTTCTTCTTCCAACAGTTTCTTTGGCTTGTCCATATAAAAAACTGGAAAAAATAGAACTATTCCCCACTTCAGAGTAAAGTCTGCATATAAAAACAATGAACCGGAATGGGTCTTCTACCCCCAGTCCATTCTTCCCATGAAAGCCAGCCGCTTCACCATCTAATTCCTCCTTCAATAGAGTATCTGCCACATCATTAAGGTCCCTGTAAATGTGATCTATAGACATATCATAGAAGTAAGACATCAAGGAATCAATCCTCTTACAGCAATGGGAGAAATATACCACATTCATATTGTACTTCTTTCTATCCCATTGAACTATGGCCATCGAGTCACCAAATATTCGAATGGAATCAATGCCAAAGATATTTTCAACTTTCAGTAATCCCCGAAGAGAAATTAGTTATGCTCTTGTGTTTGTACCGGTACCACATGAAAATATCATTTTAAAGCAGATCTCTTTACAAATAAACAGATATATACCTGCACCACACCTACCTCTAGCCGATGCACCATCGAAGAATCCAATGGCCCTATTGGATGAAAATATATCCAAAGCTTCACGCCTTATAGGAACATTTAAAGCTCTCTGATCTAAAGTATAATAGTTGAATAAATAAAAGACTCTGTTCACCACCACTGTCACTGAAGGAGAAATATGATGAAAAATAGATGGGTTTCTGATCTTCCATATCTCCCATGCAACCAAAGCTGGAAGATTTTTGTAGTTTCTATGATTTTGAACCTAGTTTTGATAAGAGTCTTCAAAACCACCTATATCCCAGCTGTTAGCAATTTGTAAGGAATTGCAAATCACTGACCAGACCTCTCTTGCAAAGTGACATTGAACAAAAAGATGATTGACAGTTTCACCTCCCTGCAAACACAACACACATATATTTGGGCCTGATCTTCCTTTGCGCATTAAGTTGTCCCAAGTCAAAATACGATCTTCAAAGGCAATACATACAAAGCACTTTACTTTCAGAGGTATACACCATTTCCACAACACATAAAATCACCATTTGATCTCCCCATCAAAATGTTCATCAACAATTGACTTGTATGCGGACTTCGCAGTCACATGCCCAGTTTATGTTTTTGCACCATATCAATTTATCTTCCTTCGAGTTGATTCGTATACCTGTATAATTCAATTTATGTATGTAATGATTCCATTCAAAATCCCAAACACTCCCAAGGCCAAGGTCCCTAGCCGTTAACCAGTATGAAGGGTTATCACTTATCAGGCAGCCAAGAGGGCCTTTTAATTTTATCAAGGGTATTAAAACCCAAGTCTGCAAGATGACCCCGAATTACCGGAGAGAGAACATATTCAGAATCATTTCCAACGTACGGATCTATGGGCCAACGAGCACGTTCTTCCCATTTCCAATCTACTAGGCTAAATGACTATTTATCCAAGGAAAGGATTTCATAAAACCTCTCCGAAATAATGTTTGAGGCATTCCTGTAAGTAGAAGGAGGCCTTCTAATCCATTTAATAATATCCATTGTGATATATTTATCAGGCAGAACTTCAGTCCAAATCCCAACACCAAAAATTCCCCTCCATATGCTCTTCATACACAACACGGTATTAAACCAAAAAACATTTTTTATATTCCACCCACCCAGTTTCTTGGGTAATGAAATACGTTCCCAATCGACCAGATGATAATGTCCTCCCTCGGAAGTATCGGACCAAAGAAATCTAAACATCAACGCTCTAATATTCTTTAAAATAGAATGTGGGATTTGCGCCATTAAGGACCAATATACAGGCATACCAATGAGAACGGATTTTAGAAGTGTCAGCCTTCCACCTAGCGAGAGGAATTTTAGGCACCATAAATTGATTTTCCTCTCAAATCTTCCGATTAACCAAAACCAATCACACAAACCATAACAATTTGGCTTGATGTAGTACTCATTGTATTTAAATCCATCTTCTCGGACATACATCTTGTAGTGTAAAATTTGATTTAATAATGGAATTTCAACATTGTTGCATAAGAATGTAGACTTGTCATTACATAACAATTTGGCTTGATGTAGTACCCATTGTATTTAAATCCATCTTCTCGGACATACATCTTGTAGTGTAAAATTTGATTTAATAATGGAATTTCAACATTGTTGCATAAGAATGTAGACTTGTCATTACTGATTTCTATAACTGAAGCTGTACAAAACACTGTATGTGCAAAAATTCTCCACTCCTTGGTGAAGTTTATTTTTGTTGTATATAATAATTTTATTTATGCAGTGGTGGAAGACATGATATCATAGGTTATGCAGTGGTGGAAGACATGATATCATAGGCATGGTTCATAAGAGGCGACGCACTATAGTTTTAAAGTTCCAAGACTGGAAGAGGGGGATAGATACAAGTCGGAAGAAACACCGTTTATAAGAGGCAGCACACCGTTTATTGGAAAGCAAATGCATTGTCCAATTGGTAGAGCCGCTTGGCTTTTTATGATAAAGAATTTGCTCAAAGAGAAATGCCCACACACAAAAAGGGGAGAGCACCCTGTCTTCACCAATTCCATCTCTTCTGGAAGGACTGAAACTGTTGATTTATTTTTTTAATCAACAATGTCAATCCTTCAAGCAGAAATGAAATTGGTGAAGACCAAGAAACAAAACTGGTGAAGACCAAGAATATGGTCTTAGAAAATAATATCGTTTTAAATGCCCCAATCTCACAATAACAATGACAGATTTACCATTGCAACTCTCTTCCTATTCAGCTGTGTCAAAATTATGGAGCTAGAGCTAACAAAATCAATCCATAAGGTCACTCAATGTTGATTAAAAATAATTATAAAATTGACAGATTTAGCATTGCAACTCTCTTCCGATTCATGCTGTCAAAATTATGGAGCTAGAGCTAACAAAATCAATCCATAAGGTCACTCAATGTTGATTAAAAATAATTATGAAAAATTTAGATCAAATTAATAATGAATAGTCATTGTCATAGTCATTCAATCATCACTTTTTACATTAAAATTTCCAACCTACGATTTTTTTTAAAATTTCTTCTGGCACATTGCACTCACCAGTATATTGTTAACTATAATTTACATATGTTGAGTGTGAGGGAACTAATTCTTCACGAATGGCATGTAAACTCTAACTCTGTGATCAATTCCAGCTATGACCCGTGGGCTCTTTATACCATCGCTGCAGCAGGCGATATGGATATGGTCCAGAGACTGCTGAGGAGAAAGCCCTAGCTGGTTTTTGGTGACAGTGAGTTTGGCCTAACGAACATGCTCTATGCAGCTGCCAGAGCTAATAGCTCGGAAATATTCATAGAAATCCTCTGTTTTGTTAATGATGATTATCATTCTCAATATCTCATATCGAATGATAATCATATTGAGTATTGCAAGGGGATGGTTATAGGTGTTCCGTTTGAAGTTATGAACAAAGCCCTTCATGCTGCGTCTAGAGGAGGAAGCATGGATATCTTGAGAGAGTTGGTTAAGCAGCCTAACTTTCACATCCATCATCTTCTGAATGTGCTGATTTGGTGCAAAGATAGCAGACGTGGAACTGCTTTACATTTTGCTTCTAGTAGAGGCCATCTTGAGGTGCACTGCCATTCTTGTTTCCTTTGGTCTGTCATTTTATTTACTTCACATATATCACAATTAAATCAGACTGCAAGCGGATGAAGCCCTGTGGTGCCTGAGTAATGGAGATTGAATGAATCGTGACCAGTGTGCATAGCGAAAAACATTGAGCTTTCTTGCTTCTTGCAGAGTCGAGAGGCATTTTAAATTTTACAGCGGAGTAAGAAGGAGATCTTGTAACATGTGTTTGTCGAGTAACAAAATAATAATACAAAGTAAACAAAAAAAAATAATACAAAGTAAAAAGTAATAAATATTATGTGGGCCATAAACATACAAAGTAAAAAGTAAATATGAGACTTAAAATAGAGACTTTAGAGCTTAGATTAGGTGATAAATATTATGTCGGTCATAAATAAAAAAAATAATACAAAGTAAAAAATAAATATGAGACTTAAACTAGAGATTTTACTTTTTACTTTAGTAAATATGAGACTTAAACTAGAGACTTTAGAGTTTAGGATTAGGTGGCTCTGATATTGCACTCAAGGAGCTATTCAATGAGAGGTTTGCACCTCTGGAGATTTGATCCCTCTGAGCTTAATATTTGGATCTATATTGGTGTACCGAGCAGTGCTAGTGCAAAGTTTTTAAATTAATGATTTAATGTTTATGTGCTAGTTGATGATATCTAAAATTCTTGATTTTTTTTATAATAATTTTTAAATAATTTTTACATCCAAAAAAACATTCTCCGTGGATTTATGTCAAATCCAAAGTGTACTCCACCAATAGAAAAACTTGGTTTTTCTTTTTCAAAAAATATAAAATATATTTTTGAATTTTCAAAAATTCAGTTTAATAGCTATTTTTTGCAAACATCACAAAACTTTACAAGATAAAAAATTAAGAATTAATACAAAGTCAAAAGAATTTGACTTTCCAACTAAAAGTATATCCCTACCTTGGTAGGGAATAATAACAGGTTGTAAAAAGAAGTATATAGTTCTATATTAAAATCACATTAAAAGTTACAAGTATTAGTTAAAAAAAGGTATATAGTTATGATATTAAAATCACATTAGAAGTTACAAGCATTATAACAAGCCTATGACTTAGTGTTGAGATCACATTGAATGTTACTGGGGTTTTAACCATAGTAGCATAATTCGAGTACGAATACAGTTGCAAATAAGATTGATACGGAAAAAATACATAATGAAAAAATACTTAATGAAAAAATGCAGTACAGGTAAAATACTGAAGTAGACTTGTTTTTCCAGCAGAAAAAAATCGTACTATTGTTATTCAGCAGAATCAAATAGTACAAAGATAGTCTGATTATCTGATACCATGATAATCAAAACATATACTGTTTGCATGATATCATTCTGATGTTCAGTCATAATTTATCGATTATCCAAAAATAGATACATACAAAAAGGGTCATCCCGATATGATATCAAATTACAATAACTTAAAAAAAGTCTAATTGACCCTTGTCAATCAAACAGTCATCCAACCATTCCTCCCATGAGAGGATCCCCACAGGACCCGTAAAAGCTTCTTTTGATAATAAATCCGCCTTTTTGTTGTGTTCCCTGTATATATGCTCAAACGTGATCTGACACATTCTTGAGATTTCCTGTCTTGTGCGAAGACACCAATAGTTGAGGTCACTGACAATAATTCTGTATTCTTGCTTAGCCCATTTAATGGTCACCCTAGAGTCTCCAAAGACTCTGAGATTCATCAGTCCAAATAAATTTGCTGTTTTAATCCCCATCCAGAGCGCCATTACCTCTGCTTTCATATTAGAGCCCCTTCCACCATTAAGACGAAGGGAGAAGAAATGATTTTCATTTATATATATAACCCCTCCCACTGCACATAATCCATCCCTCGCTGCCCCATCGAAGAATAAAATAGGTTGAGAAACCACAAATGAAAAGGATGAGTCTCTGGTAGAAGTATTACCTCCAACTTCTTCAGGAAAATTTCGTATCAGCATGCAAACTGTACTAACACAGTGAAAAGGATCAGCTTTCTTATCCTGAAAAAAAACTTCATTTCTTTCATACCATACAAGCCATGCAATAAAAATAGGGAGATATAACGGCTTTTTTTTCCCTCTTATCCAGTTGTGCAATCCAACATTAAAATCATTATCATCCCACACCACCTGCAAATTTTGCTCCTTACAACATAATGTCCATACAGATTGATAAAATGTGCATTCCATCAATAGATGTAGAGCAGATTCAGGTCCAGATCGACATAAACAGCACCATCCAGGTCCCATCCATCCTCGCTTGATCAAGTTATCCCATATTTTAAGGCTTCCATTTAATACATGCCAGAGAAAACACTTTATTTTCAACGGAATAGACCACTTCCATATCATGGAATACCACCATAGATTTGGATAAATACATTGAGCCTGTATAATCCTTTTATAAGCCGATTTTGCAGTAACACACCCTTCTTTTGAATTGCCAGACCAATATAATTTATCATCTGCACCTGTAATCATAATCCCTGCGGCTTTGATAGCATGGATATAGTTCCTCCACTCTATTACCTGTTCCTCATTCATCCATGTATGAGATTCCAGCCAACCACTACCAGAAATACAGGTTAGACGATGATCATAAATATCATTTAGATAAACCAAACCCCTATTGTTTAAACATGTAATCAGATTCTCTGATAATCTGTAGTTTTCTTCTATTCCGAGCACAGGGTCAATACCAATGAGACATCTGACTCCATTACCTATGCGCCAGCAGATATCATTTGCGATCCAGTCATATACTTTAAGAAAACCACGCCAAATCGGGGACATCAATCCAGTAATGACCTTAGGTTTCCTCATCCAACTGATGAAATCTGGTTTTATATATTTGAAGTGAAGCACATGTGACCATAGAGAATTTCCACAGAGACCGCGCCACATGCTCTTGAGTCTTAGTGCTTTGCTGAATGCGTGGATATCAATTATACCCCAGCCACCATTTTTCACCGGTTTTGCCAAAACATTCCATTTCACCATCACCAGTTTGGAACCTAATCTAGAGCCAGACCACAGAAAATTAAAAATCATCCTCCTAATCTTGTTGATAACAGAAACCGGAACAACAAGTAGTGATAACCAGTAAACTGGTATGCTCGATAAGACAGCTTTGATCAATACCAGTCTACCACCCGTAGAAAGGAATCGATAAGCCCAATGATCAATTTTCCTTTCAAATTTCGTAATTAACCAACGCCAGTCCTCCACTTTATACGAATTAGGCTTTAAGATAAAACCTAAGTACTTCATACCATCAGTCATATCCTTACAGGAAAAAGGTAAAAAGGCTTCAATTTCATTCCTCCTTCCAGGATCCACCAAATGCTGATAAAAACAAGATTTAGATATGCTAATTTTCATACCTGATACTTTACAAAAAAAGTTGATGATATTGGAGAAAACCTTCCATTCTTTAACCGTATCAATACCAGCCAGCAGAACATCATCCACAAAGATGAGATGGGACAAGAAACAATCCATCCCCACCTTAATACCTTTAATCAAACCAAATTCTTTTGCTTGCTTGATCAGTCGGCTGAAACCATCAATAATAAGAATAAATAGTAACGGAGACAGCGGGCATCCTTGCCGAATACCCCGACTACACTGAAAAAAAGAGGTGGGGTTCCCATTGACCAGCACTGCGATACTGGGTGTTGTTACACACGCCATAATCCATTTAATCACTAAAGGAGGTGTCCCAATTTGGATCAAAATCAACCGGAGAAAAGACCAATTGATTCGATCATAGGCCTTTTCTAAGTCCATCTTCAAGATCAATGCCTTCATCTTCTTTGACTTGATTGAATGCATTAATTCCTGAGTAAGCCCAATGGAGTCATGAATTTGCCTTCCCTTGATAAAAGCAAACTGTTCGGGAGTGATAATATCCACTAATATACCCTTTAACCGTTGAGCAATGATCTTGGATACAAGCTTATAGATGAGATTACACAATGCAATCGGTCTGTATTCCCCAAATGACACAGGCTTATTACTCTTGGGTATCAATGTGAGGAATGTAGCATTTAGAGCCCCAGAAATGAAGCCATTAATCCTAGTGAATTCCACCAGCTTTAGAATGTCCTTCCCCAGAAGATCAAAGAAGTGCATATAAAATTCCACTGGCCACCCATCAGGACCAGGACTTTTGTCCTTGGCAAACAGCTTTAAGGTGTTTTCAATCTCATCAAGCGTTACTTCCATGCCCAATCCACTAGCTCCATCACCATCGATGCATCTCGGATAAAGCTGGGCCAGTCTAATCTGATCCATTAAGTCACCATCACCTTCTTCTTTAAAGTTATTACAAAAAAACCTATGAGCCTCCCTACTCAATGCCTCCATACCAAAAACAGTGTTACCATTAACATCATTTATATCCCAGATATATTTTGTGTTCCTCCTGGCAGAGGCGTAAGCATGAAAAAATTTTGTGTTCTTGTCACCCTGTTCAATCCATACCGCTCTGCTTTTAAGCCTCCACTCCTTTTCTTCTCTAAGAAGAATCTCCTCTTTTTTTTTCTCATATTCTTTTAAAATAACAAAATCTTCTCTATTCAACGAACCATCAAAATTATTAAGGCAAGCATTATGTATTGATGTTTCCAGCTTATATAGCTCAGCATCATCAGCCCTCTTCCTTTCTTTAATCCAGTTGATTACTGCCTTCTTAAGTTCCTTCATTTTCAAACAGAAATAATCAACCGGGTTCAAATTCTCCACATCAGAATTTGTCCAAAAATCTTTAACCATTCCACAGAATTCCTTATCCGAGAGCCATGAGCTGTTAAATTTAAACGGATAAATAAAATTTTGACCATAATTCTCAAATTGGAACACAATCGGCCAATGGTCAGAGAATTTAACTTCATGAACCCAGGATCTTGTATTCTTAAATATTTCCAAAAATGAAGACTTTACCATAAACCGGTCCAATCTTTTGTGCACT
Source organism: Larix kaempferi (assembly GCA_027924585.1). NCBI lineage: Eukaryota > Viridiplantae > Streptophyta > Pinopsida > Pinales > Pinaceae > Larix > Larix kaempferi. Next base: position 9,927,080 of record BSBM01000046.1, read on the forward strand.
CCAGCATCTCCCAAACGCCCATTAGTCCAAGTAGGAAGTAGTTTTGTAGGAGTTACATCAACCAAATCATGACGATTAAGATAATCCCTAAAGAAATCGGCCATCGGATCAATTCTAGCCCCCCGGCCCCAAATCTCAGATGCAGAAGAAGAAAAATTCAAATCACCACCTATCACTAAATTGTGCAACCCAAGAATCCCAGAAGCCGCCAGGCCCTCCCAAAAGGTCCTTCTCTCATCATAAGGAGCATAACAATTTAGGATGTTAATCTGTACATTCAACCCAATGCATCTTCCTTTCAACAGTAAACCCCATGGTGTAGCAAAGGCCTTGAAGTAGTATAATGCCGGGTTCCATGCTACTGCTAGGCCACCAGAGAGCCCATTGAACAAATAGCTGCCACCTCCCAGCTAGGTAATCTGTCACTTAACCATTTGATAGCCACCGAATCAACACAAATAGTTTCCTGCAATAAAACAATACCAGGACAAATAGCAGTTGATAATTTGGAAAAGGCCTTTGTCCTAGCAGCCTTCCCCAAACCACGGATGTTCAATGATAGAACAGACATTAGGAACCAGCTTCACAGGGCATCTTCGCTCTAAGGCCCAAATCATCCGGTAAAATCACATTAGAACCCTTCAATCCCAAAACCTCCGACGACTGGTTTACAAAATCCCCAGAAAGACCAGTCCCCCCTTTCTTCTTCTTACCCTTACGGATAGTTACATTTTGAAATTTAACTTCCTGAAACGGCCGAGCATCCGAACCATCAATAGGGTTTTTTAAAAATGTGGTTAACGGAGTTAGGTTTTTAAGAATCCCACTAACCATGAGACCACAGTCCTCAGGATCCCCACTCTCAATAGGTAAACACGAGATAGGGTCCCTATCCCCAGACTGTTCAGCAAAAATACCCCTATCATCAGCCATCTGCCCAAAATCCCGACAAACCTCACTATAGTCTGGCTCATCAACAGAAACTAATCCTTCATCAGCCTTATCCCTAACAGGAGATAAATCAAATGATAAATTACGAGCAACCGGCAATTTAAACAAATCAGCATTCCGTTGAAAATCCCCAGCAGATGGAGTATGAATACCATGTCTTAAGATAACTTCCCCCGAAGCTATACGTTTATCCAAATCCTTTTCCGAGACTTCCATCATAGCTATGTCATCCTTAGAAACCTCAGAATATACAGAAGCAGGATTAGGTATAAACTTACCAGAAACCCTCGGTGGAGAAAGCGAATCCAGGAAATCCTTCAATGGCGAGCGCTCCTTCAGCAGTTTAGGGCATCTAGCACGAGTATGCCCTACCTCTCTGCACCCAAAGCACCGGAATGGTATCCTGAAGAAGTCCAAACGTTGCTTCCAGCAACGATTACCCCAAACGATCTCCACTTCCGCCGGTAAACCCAAATTCATATCTAATTCCACCATAACCTTAGCATACTTCCTCACCACACCAAACAAGGAATTCCTGTCAATGCGAATATATTTGCCGACCGCATTAGCCAAACCGCATACAACTTCTTCCGTCCATAATTCGATTGGCAATCCCGGGATCATCATCCACAAATGCTTGAACCTTTGTTTCTCAGTCAATGGATCAAATGCCATGTGCCACCTCTTCAATATCAGAGACACATCTTTGAAGAGCCAAATACCCTCCAAAACCTTCAGCATCGATGCAGAATCAGGGAAAACAAAGAGTATCCACCGGTTCAGCAATAAATTTATCCGCGGGAGCAGACCAGATGCAGACCCCCAATTAACCTTCACCCAGTCGACTATTTCCTCCTTGGTTCCAGAAGTAAATTCTAAACGGACAACTAAAGCTCTATCAGCAAGCAGAGCCACCCTGTCTAGGCTAGCACCTTCTGGAACCACAAATCTAGCCAACGACGATCGTGCCTTGTAAGTTTTTAACTTGCGCCTCACCCTCGCCCTGGACCCGAATAAGTTAGGGTTTGATGAACCATTCACTCTCTCAGCGCCCGGGTATGATGAACCAGTCACTCGCTCAGCGCCCGAGTTTGATGAACCAGTCACTTGCTCAGCGCCCGTCGCTGGCCCGGCAGACAGAAAACCCTCGTTTGTGTCGAATTCACCAATATGTAAATCCATCTTAGGGCACCGGGAGAAGAGGTCACCCGTCCAGCACAAAGCAACCCACACCTGTCCTGCAAAAAAGTCACACACTTGTACTGCACGCCCCACAAGCCCACACCTGTCCAGCACAACGCAGCCCACACCTGTCCTGCAAAGAAGACTCACATCTGTCCTGAAAACCCCACCAAACCCACACCTGTCAATTCGATCTACCCATCCTCCAATACATCAGGCAATAGGGTCTCAAATCGATGGCAATAGAGGGAGTAAACTTAGGATATTGCCCATCAAACCAGTCCCCATCAGATCTGCAGTGCCGGACCAAAACCCCATCCCCCCCGAACCCCCGCCATCTTCCTTCCTTACCCAAGTAGACTTGTTATATATACTATTTTTAATTAAATATTCATCACTATAGTATAAATGTACATAGACATCTATATAATAAAAATAAATAAATATAATATTTTTAATAAAATATTAAATATCAAGTATTAAATATACAATTATTTTAATAAGAGTACGAAATTGAATTGGATTTATGTTTTATAGTGTTAAAATAATTAAAATTTGGTTATTTTAAAATTGATTAAATCAAAATTTAATTATATATTAATAAGAACCTGTATTCGTATTACACCTACATAAAATATTCAATTCTTCTGAATTTCGATACACGAATACGATCAAATTATACTACTATGGAACTTTTAACAAACCTAGCTATAACAATTTGTAGGAATAAGAGATATATTATATTTGATAGTCACAAATAATTGCATCTATAAAATTTTATTACAATGCAATAAGAATAAAGTTGATGAAAGACTAGGTTGTGGGTTGCAATATAGATGTTTTAAATAACTCAAGAGTTATTTGTTTAGTAAACATAAATACTTTGTAATATTTTTTGTCATTATAACTGATTAAATTAATAAATTTTATTTTGTGTTGTTTTGTATTTTTTTTCTTTAAATGAATCAAATTTGGACTCTCTTCCACAAGAGGTAAAACTACAACCAAGGATAGTATTATGGATTTATGTATGAAGTTAAATCATTTTGGATACTTGATACCACATGACCTCTGTCTACTTAGCCTAAATGATGATGGAGAACAACATTTATTGGTATTTTGGGGATAACGTAGGGGGTTGAAACAACCTTTATAGTCCTAAAGTGAGACCTAAAACTACTTCTGAGTGGCTAAGAGCTCGTCTTCCTCGAATGCAAGGAAACATGTTATTGGCCCAAGACTATTGTCCCAAGACCCAAAGGCATTTGGCAAGAGTGGAAGTCTGCCCCCTTACAAACCACCAGTAGTTTACTACAGGTGGTGTGGTTTTCCTTGAATTACGGCACAATTACGGTGATGAGTCAACTTGCATTTGCGGATAGCACGTATGTAATACCCCCATTTTGGCCCTTAGGAAATATTGGATTTTAATGTAGATATTGTATATGTGTGATGTATGATTCCTAGCATGGAGCTCAAGGCCAAGGCCTCGCTAGTGAATGCTCAGCTTTATGAGGCAAGTATTTGATATTGTGTTATCCATGTGCTATTAAGCCATGAAAATTGTAAAAATGATGTAAACAAATCTCATGCAATAAAAATACCAAGGGATGGCTTTGGATGGAACTAAATGAGGGGGCTATGTGTATCCACTAGGGAGAGGTGACGGGGTTGTGGGATTGAACACTAGGCTGTCATATGTCATCTTGAGAACCCTTTTGACTTTCCTTGCTAACATTTAATTCTGTTGTAAGGAAGTGGTTGAAGAAATTAGCTCATGAGAGTGATGGAGTATGGGAAACCCTGAAATTCGTATGGCAGGGTATGGGCTTGGTTTGCTTGACCCATAATTCACTCCACCTCTTGGGAGGACGTTTTCCTCATTCCCTATTCCATGGTGGGGAAGGAAGCATCAGTTTTTAGTTTTTGGGGGGAGAGAATGCAGACCCAGCAGGAAGCAAGAAAACTCGAAATCACGACTTGGAGAGAAGTCGTGTTTTGGAGTGCCAAGATCACTCAAAAAATTCGTGTGGGAAGTGAAATTCGATAGGGGGATCGATAGACCTGAACCGTGGGCGTATATGAGAGCGAGATATGCCAAAAAATCCACGAGAAAACCCAGATCTGATAACCTTAAATCCCAACAGCAGGGAAGAGCCACTCGTTCGCAATCCTGAGAAGATCCGAGAGAGGATCACAGTGGGAATGATCACCCGAAAATCCAGTTGCGGGAAAGAGCCTTTCGGCCGCAACGCTGGGGAGATCCCAGAGTGTATCGCGGTGGGAGAGAGACCGAGAGGGGTTAGACTTCATGGTAGAGCCAGTGAGGGATCATTCATCCTTGGTTTATAAGTCGGGACCATCCATACCTGCCCAGGTCAGCACCGAGGGAAGGGGCGCCCGAGAGACTGTGTAACAGAGAAGGGGGCCTTACTTAGGCTGAGAGTGGAGGTTATGGGGGTGCCTGGACTTTCTGAAGCCAATTGGATATGCTTGTAGCTCCGTGTGGATCTCATTGACTTAGAAACCTCTTCTTTATCTCCCCACTCGCTTGACAGAGCCAGCTGTGTGCTGGATGACCCTGAATGATTGTGAAACCAAGGCTCTGAGTGGACATGAGTAGTTCCTCCTTAGTGGATACATAGCACATACATAGCCCCAGCTTGGGGGTGGTCTTTGAGTGCTGAAAGAATATAGGCTAGATAGAGACCTATGGTTGGGTTGGAACGTTGCAGTCCATAGCTAGTTTCTTGGTGATTTCACCTTAAAGATAATTATTCTATGTGTTTTACTTCTGCAATAATTTAATTATTGATGACTGTTATTGATATGTTGAATGCATGATATATATGTGTGTGGATAATTTTTCATTCCACTATGTTTATTTTAATATGCATATGCATCCATGTGTGTTTATCTATATGAATTTGTTCATTAAAGTTAAGGCTAAGTCTTGTTGGGGCCCAGGAGGTTCAAAATGTTTAGTCATGACTTTGGGGGAGAAATAGACACCCCCTATTGTGTTCATGTTCCCTCTGAGGGTCTGGATTAATGGGAGGAGACATGACAGAGTAGTATAAGATTCCTTACAGAGTTGTAAAGAGGCCTTGATGAAGTTTGGGGCCACATTTTGGGTTGGAAGAAGGATAGGGTTAGAGTCCTTGGGTGTGGTCGAGGAACATGCAGTTGCATAGGGATTGTCGAGAGATTTCCAACGGTACTAAGTTTGTCAAAAATGGACTTAAGATGAGAAGGATATCGGCCTGAGAAGTTAGCAGTAATAGGGGTGTATGGCTGACTTCTGACTTTCCGAAACCGCATTTTGGATTGAGTATTGCAGAAGTCAGAGGCATGATTTATTTGGAATTGCACGATGTGGTTTTGACTTCCCGACTCCCACAAGGTGGATTGTGGATTACGGAAGTTGGAGGAGTAATTTTTACAGAATTGTGAACTCAGGGTTCCGACTTTTTGACTCCCGCAAGGCGGATTGTGGATTGCAGAAGTCAAAGGTGTAATTTTCCCGAAGCTGTGAATTTGGAGTTCCAACTTTCGACTCCCGCATCTCAGATGGCAGATTTTGGAAGTTGGAGGCATGATTCAGAGAAGTAGAGAAATTGGGGTTCTGACTTCCGACTCCCGCATCGCGGATTGCGGAAGTCGGAGGCGTATATCTTCGAAGTTGTGAATTTGGTGTTCCGACTTTTTGAATCCCACATCGTGGATTGTGGAGTGCGGAAGTCGCAGGCGTAAATCTTTGAAGTTATGAATTTGGTGTTCTGACTTTCTGACTCCTGCACTGCGGATTGCGGAGGTCGGAGGCCTATTCCTTCAACGTTGTGTATTTGGTGTTTCAAGTTTCCAACTCCTGCACTGAGGATTGTGGAAGTCGGAGGTGTAATTCTTGAAGTGGTGCACTGGGGTGCCGAATTCCGACTCCCGACTTGCAGATTGTGGATTGCGGACTGAAGTTGTTGTGCTCATGCGAAGGTGCATAGTTTGGAAATAAAAAAATAGTGGGTTGATTCTAAGGAGATCCCCCATCAACTCTAAAGGCCATTGAGGGGACCGGGGATGTGAAAGATGGTATCAGAGCTTAGTTTTAAACATTGGGCCTACATGGGCTACATCTAACAGCTTGCAGAGGTAATCTTGGTTCCTGCTCAGCATTGGTGATCAGAAAAATAAAGAAATATTTTCTATTTTTTCTAAGTTTTGATTTTTCTGCTAAGTGTATGTCGGCACAAATTGGAAAAAACGCCGAAACTATCGGCGAGGAAATGAAAGGAGCACTGATGTGTTTCGGTGAGAAAGAAAAAAGCTGTTGAAAAGGTCTTTCGGCGCGAAAATGAAAGATGCACCGACATGTTTCGGGGATTTTTGCAGAGTTGCGCCTATGGATTTTAGCAAAAAATGGTAAGGCTTGCTGAAGGCGTTTCAACGCAAAAGAGACAAGTCCATCGATCGAAGAGAAAATGGAAGTGCATCAATCGGAGGGAAAATAGAATGTGCACATAAATAGATTGGCGAGAAAATGGAAGTGCGCTGATCGGAGGGAAAATAGAGTGTGCACCGAAACAGATCGGCGAGAAAATGGAAGTGTGCTGATCAGAGCCCAAGGTTACAGCATTGGGGCTGCTTGGGCCAAAGTATGAGTTTATAGGCAGGTAACCAGAATTTGAATGAGGTGCAAGGGCATACGATGTGCCTTGAAGGAATCCATAAGGAGTTGGAAGTGAACAGATTGCCATGTTGATAAAGAGGGAAATTTCTCACCTTAAACTATTTTTGTTTATAGCATAGGAATAACATGCTTTGAAAGTAGCAAGTAAGAATGTTATACATGAGTATATGTATTGAATTGCTGCTTGGTGAGAAAATCATAGCTAATGATTCCTTTTGTGCTTGCTAGAGAGGCCATGAAAGTGGATCAGCTATGATGTGGAAGGGGAATTCCATGCTATGATGAGGGATTGGAAAGGGAGAATTCCTTAACTCCTATCTTGCTATTGTATTTATATTTTATGAGCTTTATATACATAAAATTATGGCATAGGAATACTGAAAATGCAAGAGACTAGATAGATGAAATGTATATGCACAATAGGCATATTAAAGAGATAACGCATAGTACATGTGAAGTTGTGTGTGTTTGCATATTCCATTGCATATCGGTAAAAGAAGTGAGATTTTATATATGTAATGAGCCACTAATGATAATTATTGTGGTTGGTAATAATTATTTTCGTGGCAATGGTTGTAAGACCAAGATAATAGAAGCATGGCTGAATATTTTGATGATGATATTGCATATGACTAGCATCCTTGTGAAGAAAGGTTAGAGCACAAATCTATGATCAAAAGATCGGTGGAATGACTATGTATCTCTCGGTAAGAGGCCAACTGATCAGGTAACATCAGATATGTTGATGGAAGCCATACAGGTAATGTTTTATTTATACTAATTGCATAAATATTGAGAAATGATGGGTAAGAATCCCTTGAACCATGTTTAGTAATAATAAATTGGGATGTATGTGACTATGAATGCATTCATGCAAACCTTATTCCACTGGGTACGGTGAGGTATGTGGTAGCAAGGGAAATGATCCTTATACCATATAGTTGTTTTGAATCGTAAATGCATTCATATGAAAATATATCATGTCATTTGTATGTGTTGGTTATGGGTTTAATAACCAAAGCAAGTGATGAATTATAGTCTTGTTGTGGTAGTGCATGCCATATGAGACAATCATGGTTAAGGCCATAATGTAGTTGGAATGGTGATGCTATAGTGATACACATGTGTCCCATGAACTACCTATTGGTGTTAATTTGAGATGAAATCTCTTTGCCAACAATCAAGGAGTGAGAACACTATTGATGTGTTGTTCGAGTGGAGAAGGAAGACACCAAATATTTAACCAAGTGATTGGGGAGATGGCTGGGTATGGTGTTGATGGCTAGGATGTTCAACTTACCATGGTAAGAAACTTGTGTAGGCACAAAAATGTTTTAGATCAATGCTGTAGAGAATTGGGTGCATTGAGTAAATGTACATTGAAAGATTTTATAAATATTGTGGTTATGCATAAATATGCATGAGTACATATGTTAAGATGCATTGTGTGAATGCATGATCGTGGTGTATACTTCATTACAATTCGGTGATAGATGAAATGGTAGAATTATTGAAAATTCTAAGATCCTTTCATGATAGGATATGGGAAAATAATTGCATGAAGAAGGTAGTCATGTTTGATGGGATACCAGAATGCTTTGTTGGGAGGACATAGTTTCCTGAATGGATGTGATTCTATAATCATGAGAATTGGAATTTTTATTTAAATTGCATAGATAATGTGACTATGTCTTGCAATTTATTTGTGATAAGATGTACATAAAGTAGAGGTATTTCATTGATTTTGAGATAATACAGCTGATCGTGTTTGAATTATTGAGTATTATAATTCTGAGATCACTTCAGTGACTGTTGTAACAATGAAAATATTATATGCATGAATGCTCACCAAGTGCTTGGCTGATTGAAATTTCAGATTACAGGTAAAAATGTCTTAGGTATGGCAATGTGGGTAAGTCCATGATAAAGACTGGAATCTACCATGAACAAGAGCCAAATATTAATTGTGTCAAGAGGACGTTTTGTAGGTGGATGTTCAGGTTATGGAAGAAAGTGTAAAACCATAATGGATAGAGTTCTACCACTTACAAGAGCCAAACAATATGAGGATGGCCTCGTGGTTAAATAAGTCAAATTTCGGTAGGAGACAGAATTGTAAATTCATGTTTGAATTTGATTATTAATGCCATGGACTGGTTATGGAAATCATATTTGAATTTGATTGCTAATGTTGTTGACTGTTTGGATATTTGAGAAGTGTGTCAAGAAGACCTTGTGCTATGGCCTGCATAAGCCAAAATCCATGGGAAGGATCCCATGCTTTGGAAATGGGTTTCGGGTGAAACGCCATTGTAAATTTTGATAATGTCTCATACGAACTGCTTGTTGGTAAACAACGCGGGTGAGATGGTGAAGTTATGCCAAAATGGCATATGTTGTTTATGAAACGAGAAAGGGATTAGGGTAACAATCCTGAGGGACTATTAAATCAGAGAAGGGAGCCCCATTCCTCGTGAAAGGAAGAGAAAATACATCTGCAAACCGATAAGTATTTTGTAACCCTTGCTGAGAATATGCATGTCTAATTATTAGAATTAATATACAGAGCATGTTTTTATTTCAGACCGCTTGAGTGTTATTATGGCCTACATGGCTCACATTGGAAAGGGGTGCACACCTTTCGGTTGTTGAGTCATGTTATGGTTGTCAACATTGACCACACCCTAAGGGAATGGACGCATTCCTGGTGTTTCAATATTAGAAAGTGATTTTTTATGAAATATGTTACAATTTTATATCATGCCATTTGGTGTTGCATACTAAAGAAGCAAAGTGAGGTGGGTGTCGAGACTGGATGGAACCCATTGACATTCCTATGGCTCCGTAGTAGATCCCTTGACTTGGAAATGGTTATGGTGCAGTTTCATTCCATTGTCCTGTTGACCCAGACAAAAGTGTTGGCTTGGCAATGGAGAGGGAAAACCAGGTATGGGACTGGTTTGGCACCATAAATGCTTGGTAAATCCAGTCAGTGCACTGGTTGAGCATTGAATGTTGTGGAGAAGCCTACATGCTGGCCAAACATTCGTTAAATGCCTGATAAAACCAGTCAGCGTACTGGCTTGGCATTGGTTATTTGAATGTTGTGGAGTAGCTTGCGTGCTGGCCAAACATTCTTTATTGTATCCACAGTTGATCAAAGGCTTGTAAAGCAAAGAAGGAGCCTATGGAATAACGTGAAGACATCCAATACATATAACTATTTGGTTATCTCGCATCTTCTTGCTTATTGAATGTGAATATACATGCGTATATGATTCGGCTGTGTTTTTTTAAACTCTTGTTTAGAGATGAATCCTATAAAAATGGATTTGACATGTGAATTGACTCAATGTTGAGTGTAGGTATTGTTGGATGCAAGGACCTTGAAGGCATATTAATGATGCATTTGGACATGTGAATGTCTAGAAAGCTATGTTAAAATATGTGTTGGCATTGATGTCAATATGCCCGCAAAGTTTTAATTAATTAATTAATTAAAAAATAGTAATAAACATAGATTTAAATTAGAAGTTAATAAACAAAGATTTGGAAAGGCACGAATTGGAAAGACAGAGAATGGAGAGGTGTGACCTGAAATATCATAGGTATTTAAATGGAGCTTTTGAATTAGAAGAAAGTGTCTCAAAAGTGCAAATCGCAGCAGCAGTAAGAAAAGAAGAGACCAAGAAGCATGAAGAATTTCCATAGGCAAAATTGATGAATTAAGAAAAGATTGTGAAGTTATAAATATTAGGGAGGCAAGGTGGTGTTGGGGGCAAGTTGAATCCTGTCAAGGAGGTTGTAGCCTCCTTCCAGTAGTAGCTGAAAAACAGGGGTGTTGTAGCATCCTTATCTGTTGGTGCAGATAGAAAACTGGGATGTTGATGCATCCTTTCTGTTGTAGCAATTTTTTTTTTTTTGTAGAAATCATTTTATTAATGAGTTTTATTTTTTGGTTTGATCTTTGGGGTTTCCACGATAAAATTCTCTGTCCTTGCTTGTTTGATTCATAACATATTTTGTTTTAAATACTAATTGTTTTAATAAAATAAAAAGAAGTTAATAATGATTCACCCCCCCCTCTCAGTATTGTTGGATAAACCAACAATTGGTATCAGAGCAAGGTTCCTTCACTACAGTTTAATCACTGGAAGGAAGATCCTATAAAACACTATGGATCAACAAGAAGGTTTAGCTGCTAACAGACCTCCATTATTCACAGGAGAAAATTATGCATACTGGAGTGTAAGAATGAGATGCCATCTAATGTCTCTTGGATGAAAAGTTTGGAATGCTGTTGAAAAGGGTTATAAAATACTAGGCAATCCACCTACAGATAAAGATGAGCAAGATAAATATGAAGCCAATGCAAAAGCATTGAATGCAATTTTGAATGGATTGTCAAATTCAGTGTTTGTAAAAGTCATGCAATGTAAGACAACCAAAAATTCTTGGGACAAATTAAAAAATGTGTATGAAGGAGCTACCAAAGTAAAAAAATCCAAACTCGAAACATACAAAGGACAATTCGAAATTTTAAAAATGAAAGAGGAGGAAAACATTGCAGAATATCTTCTAAGAGTAGATGAAAGTGTCAATTCTATCAGAGTCCTGGGAGGAGAAATACATGAGAAAGAAGTTGTTGAAAAGGTACTAAGAACACTACCAATGAAGTATAACTCAAAAGTGTCTACTGTAGAAGATCAAGATGATCTTTACTTTCTAACAATGGATTGTTTACATGGAATATTCACTTCCTATGAGATGAGAACATAACAGAATAAACCAACAAGAAAAGAGGCAGCATTTAAAGTCACGAAAGAGTCAAAGAAATATGAAGCATTACCCAAAAACCACTCTGAGAACTCAGATGATGAAGAAGCTCTTTTCATTGGGAAACTTGAGAAAGGTACTGGAAAGTACGAAGGAAATATACCCTTGAAGTGCTTTAACTGTGAAAGAATTGGGCATTTTGCCTCAAAATGTCCCTATTCCCCAAAAAATGATAGTGATGATAGAGAAACATCTAAGAAAGTCAAGAAGAACACCGCAGCAAACAAGAAGAAGTTTAATGGGAAGAAGAAGATCTTTTACACTATGGAAGATAGTGAAGATGAAGAAACATAAATTCTATTCATGGGAATCAAAACTCAAGCTCCAGATGATGAATCAGATATGGAAGGAGAGGTGGACCTAAAGGCCGAACTCATAAGTGCTCTTGAAGAATTGAGAAAAAGTAAAAGGAAGAGTAAATGTTTAAGAACACAACTATCTGATTATGAAGAAGGACAAAAGACAAGAGATAAGGAGTCAAGCCAAATCATTGTAGATCTAAAGATCCAGCTCCAAGAGGCTAAGAATATTGAAGAGAACCTAGAATTGCAGCTCAAAGAAAGAATGCAAGAATCTGAAAGACTTGAAGCAGAAATTATTCAGCTTAAAAGGAAACTTTATGAGAAATATATTAAAAAAAAAATTGAGAAGAGCTCGAAGACTCTAGATGACATACTAAGTTCCCAAAGACCATCAAGTGACAAAACTTGGTTAGGGGTGAAAACACGAAGTTGGGTAACACTTTTGGCTTGTTTTTGACAAACAAAACTGCTAAATTTTATGTTTTTCAACTTCGACCTCTTCAAACCCATATCTCCCTTAGGAATTTAAACTTGAAGCAAACACAAAGGCTTTAGAGAATTAAATTATCTTTCTACTCGTTTTTTTTATAAATTTTTTTATGGACATATTGTGGCACAAATTTGGTGCACACCAATGACATATACTTGAAAATTTTAGGTATGGATAATGAGTGACCTGTGTGGACGTCGATTTTTTGATAGATGGTTATTCATTTTAGAAAAAAAAATTGTATTCCCATAATCTGCACACACTACACTTGTGTATGGACTATATTTTGAGTTTTGTAAGACTTGGGAACTATTTTTTATTATTTATCGAAACAACATATGTTCAGAAAATGGTGCATTATCAACACATGTTGGTGAGCTTCAATTTTCTTTTTAGTGTGACTCTTATTGGAAAAAATAAAAGTACCCTTTTGAAGAGGACGAGCCAATTATGATCGCTATGAAGATTTCAAATTTTTTGGTGTTGTCTTTATTATTATATTGAATTTTCATTTCGGCTGATTTTCAGAGTAACAAAATTCTTAAGGGATAAGGTTTAGAATTTTTTTATTAATAAATAGAAATTCAAATCAAAATGAAACAATTATTATATCATTGGAAACTAGATTCATAGATGAATCCATTGCTACCAAGTTTGACAAATAATATTTAAAATTTGCAGGCGTTTGGGTTTGTTGAAGTTGCAAGTTCCAGAAGATGCCAGATATATTCGTAGGTTTTGTTGACCATAAACTTTCAGCCAAAAAAATATCTTCCAAACTCTCGGTCGAGAGTTTAGTTCAAACTCTCATCCGAGAGTTTTTTTAAAAATACAGTGCAGTGATTGGTTCAAACTCTCGGCCTAGATTTTTTTGAAACTCTCGGCCTAGAGTTTGAGGTTATTTTTTTCCCCTTTTCATCTGCGCGCTCTCTTTTTTTTCACTCCGTTGTCACGAAATTGTTTCCTAGCTTCGCGTTTTCACCCTTAGTCTATAACAAAAAGAGTTATGTTGCTGCACTTAGGAATCCAACCAAAACAGGGGATATTAAAAAATATAATCCTTGCTTACATGAGACAAATATGGTGCCTAGAAGATCAATGACAAGCAGGTATCAGCAGATCTTTTTGGGTCACTGCTACTCATGTAATAATTTTGGACATAAAGCCCTGAATTGCAAAGCATATGGAAAGGTTAATTTTTATAAGAAGAATACATCTAACAATTATCCAAAAGAAAGAAGAGGAAACCATAACTCCTTTGCACCTCTACAAAGCTATGATATAGAATGTTACAAATGCAATAACCATGGACATATATCTAGAGAATGCAAACTGATGAATCCTACAGAAAAGAATAATGCAAAAAGGTTTCAAGACAAAGAGCAGATAAATGTCTAGAATAAAAAGGAAATAGTAGAGAGGACATAATCCATGATAGCTCTATGTGCAACATAAAATCAAATTATATGGCATGTTGATAGTGGATGTTCAAAACACATGACAGGAGATCCAAACAAGTTCATAAGACTAAGAAGAGATCAAAAGTGAAAAGTAACTTTTGGATACAATATGTCTTCTAAGATAATTCGAAAAGGTACAGTTGCTATCAGAAATAAAATCAGAGCTGAAAATGTGTTGCTAGTAGAAGATTTAAAGCCTAATCTTCTCAGTGTGAGTCAAACATGTGATCAAGGCCACATCTGCATATTTGATTCCAAGAAATGTGAAATCAGGAAGAAAAACTCAGGAAAACTTATTGGGATTGCTGTAAGGAATTCAAGTAATGTATACATCCTAGAAAATGAAGAGCAATGCCACATGAGTATGATTGAAGCAAGTTCGCTATGGCATAGAAGGATGGGACACTTGAATTTTGAAAATCTCATAAAGGTGAATAAGAAGGAAGCTGTAAGAGACTTGCCAAAGATTGTGAAGCCTCAAAATTAAATCTGTAAACATTGTCAACATGGGAAACAAACTATATCCATCTTCAGAATCAAGGAATATACATCCTCACAACCATTGAAAATAGTTCTCACTGATCTTTGTGGACCAACAAGAACTAAAATCTTGCAAAGAGAATCTTTTTTCGTGTTGTTCATTGATGATTATACAAGGATGAATTGGGTGACATTCCTCAAATAAAAATCAGAATCTTTTGAGAGGTTTAAAATTTTTAAAGCAATGGTTGAGAATGAGACAAATCTGAAAATCAAATTTTTACGGTTGAGAATGGAGGAGAGTTTACCTCAAACAAATTCAATGAGTTTTGTGAAACCCAATGGGATTAAAAGACAATTTTCAGCTCCAAGAACTCCTCATCAAAATGGCGTTGTGGAAAGAAAGAATAGGACAGTCTAAGAAGCAGTCAGAACTATGCTTAATGAAGAAAAACTTTCAAATGCATATTGGAGAGAAGCAGTATATACAACTGTTTATATACTCAATAGAGGACAAATCAGAGTAAATTATGACAAGACTCCTTATGAGATATGGTATGGAAGACCTGCCTCTGTCAAATATTTCAGAGTGTTTGGTAGTAAGTGCTACATAAAGAGGAATGAGGATGATCTTGGTAAGTTTGACTCCAGAACCTATGAGGGAATATTTCTAGGATATTCATCCACTAAGAAAGCATACAAATGTTACAATCAAAGACTACACAAGATCATAGAAAGTGCAGATGTAAGAATAGATGACACGAAGCCAAGAATAACTAGAACACAAGATGATGAGATAGAAAATAATGATAAGGACAAAAAAGACTCACAAAGGAAAGAGGATTCACAAGATGAAGAAGAAATTGAACAGGAAGAAAAGGAAGATGAGGTATCTCAAGAAAAAGACAAAAAAGATTCTCCAAGACCTGATACAAGAGCACCATCAAGAAGAATTCAAAGAGATCATCCTGAAAGTCAAGTTATTGGTGACATAAATACTGGAGATAAAACAAGAAGAAGGTTAATATATGATCAAGAACAAGCACTACTTTTGCTAGTAGAGCCTAAAACATTTGCAGAAGCTAGCAAAAGTGATGATTGGATCAAAGCTATGAATGAGGAGCTGGACCAAATAGAGAAGAACCAAACCTGGGAAATTGTACCAAGACCTAAAGACAAGAATGTGATTGGGACCAAGTGGATCTTCGAGAACAAGTTAAATGAATATGGTAAAGTAATAAGAAACAAGGCCAGACTAGTATGCAAGGGATATGCTCAAGTGGAAGGTATTGACTTTGAAGAAATGTTTTCCCCTGTAGCAAGACTTGAAGCAATCGGGATATTCTTAGCTTTTGCATGTTACAAAAATTTTAAATTATATCAAATGGATGTTAAATATGCATTTATGAATGGAAATATTGAAGAAGAAGTCTATATTGAACAACCTAAAGGTTTTCTATTATCAGAAAACCGGTATTATGTTTGCAAACTAAAAAGGTCACTCTAAGGTCTCAAACAAGCTCCAAGGGCATGGTCTCAAGACTTGACAACTACTTGAAGCAATAGGGATACAGAAGAGGGGCCACTGACAGTAATCTCTACATAAAATTTTTAAATGAGAATATGATCATTGTTGATGACATCATATTTGGAAGTGATCTACAAGTCTTGAGTGTAAACTTTGCTTCAGATATGAAGAAAGAATTTGAAATGTCTTTGTTGGGAGAACTAATATTCTTCTTAGGATCACAAGTCACTCAATCAAACAAAGGGATCTTCATTTCTCAAACCAAGTACATTAAAGAGATGCTAAAAAAAATTAAGATGGAAGACTCCAAGCTTGTTAGTACCCCCATGATCACTGGTTGTAAGTTAAGCAAAGATGATGAATCTTTGGAAGTGGATCATGCTATGTATAGATCTATGATAGTTAGTCTGCTATATGTGACAGCTACAAGACCAGATGTGATGCAAGCTATAGGATTGGTTGCTAGATTCCAATCAGCCCCCAAAGAAACACATGTAACAACAGTGAAAAATAATTCTCAAATATTTGAAAGGTACTATGGAGTATGGTTTATGGTACCCAAAAGGCCAAGACTTCACTGATGCAGATTGGGAAGGAAGTGTTGATGACCAAAAGAGTACCAGTGGAGCAACATTCTACTTGGGAGATTGTTTGGTATCATGGCTAAGCAAGAAACAACCCTCCATTGCACTATCTACAGCAGAAGCTGAATATATTGTTGCTGCATTATGTTGTACTCAAATCATTTGGATGAAGCAGACATTGGAAGACATACTTGTGAAGTATGAGCATCCCATAGTGATAAATTGTGACAATACCAGTGCCATAAACATATCAAAAAATCTTGTCATGCACTCGAAGACTAAGCACATTCCAATAAAATATCACTTTCTAAGAGATCAAGTGTCACAAAAGGTTGTCAAAATGGAATATATTGATACAAAGGAGCAGATAACTAATATCTTCACTAAGCCATTACCCAAAGAAGCCTTTGAGTATCTTAGACAAAAATTGGGAGTAATCTCCTTATAGTAGATAAAAAGAAGAAAATACCTTGTCAGGGGGAGCTGTCAAAAGGGGGCCCTTGTCATTGTTGTCAAAGAATGAGACTATCTTTGGTGTTTCCATCAATGCCAAAGGAGGAGAATGTTAAAATATGTGTTGGAATTGATGTCAATATGCCCGCAAAGTTATAATTAATTAATTAATTAAAAATTAGTAATAAACAGAAATTTAAATTAGAATTTAATAAACAAAGATTTGGAAAGGCACGAATTGGAAAGACACAGAATGGAGAGGTGCGACCTAAAATATAAGAGGTATTTAAATGAAGTTTTTGAATTAGAAGAAAGTGTCTCAAAAGTGAAGATCGCAGCAACAGTAAGAAAAGAAGAGACCAAGAAGCATGAAGAATTTCCAGAGGCAGAATTGATGAATTAAGAAAAGATTGTGAAGTTATAAATATCAGGGAGGCTGGGTGGTGTTGGGGGCAAGTTAAAGCCTGTCAAGGAGGTTGTATCCTACTTCCAGTAGTAGCTGGAAAACAGGGGTGTTGTATCATCCTTATCTGTTGGTGCATATAGAAAACTGGGATGTTGATGCATCCTTTCTGTTGTAGCAGAAAAAACAATTTTGTAGAAATCATTTTATTAATGAGTTTGATTTTGTGGTTTGCTCTTTGGGGTTTCCACGATAAAATTATTTGTCATTGCTTGTTTGATTCATAGCATATTTTGTTTTAAATACTAATTGTTTTAATAAAAGAAAAAGAAGGCAATATTGATTCACACCCCCCTCTTAGTATTGTTGGATAAACCAACAATCTCAGTATGAGTATCAATGGAAATGGTGCTAGTGGACGGTGTGGGTCCTAGCAGCCAAATGTTCTGTAGGATACCATGGGGAGGGGTTACCTAGTTGATAATCCTTGGACAAACCTTAGACACCAAGTGTCATCGCCAAAACAAGAAAAAGGCATGTCAAGCATTCACATTTGAAGGGAAAGAGACCAAGGAGCATGGAACCATAGTTGTGGTGGGGCTCCGAATTGGAACACGATTAAGAGGGGGAAACTCTTACTCTTCTCTTTCCTTTTGATTGATGCCTTTTAGAGACAAAAAATGTTGAATGCATGTTATGGCTAAAAGTTGATGGTGTTTATCTTGCTTGAAATACATTGTGAATGTTGAATTAGTTAATTCCCTGTGAAAGAATGAACACGAATGAGTTCATTTGCATGTTGGACTAGCATGAAATGTGTGGAAGTCTCATGGATAAAGCATGAACCTCCATGTCAATTGGGAAATTAATTTATTGATCTTAATTCTTATGTTAAGCTTGGCCTAACAAGATTTTCAATGATGAATTTCACAGGTGAAAAATGAATCAATTGGTTGCAGTTGTTACAAGACAAGTATTGCTAGTAAGCAAAGTGTGGGAAGTTGTGCACATTGACCATGGAAACATACTAAAATATATTTGATTTGGCTGAAAATATTCTTCAAACAATTTCCAAGACCCAAGAAAATCTTGAGGAAATGCTCAAGCTACAAAAGCAACATAATGAGATGAACCACAAGGTTTTGCGGGACTCTATTTTTCTGCAAAATGAGGTAAAAGGAATTATGGAAGCTATCAGCAGTGGAAAGGACAACGAGTCAATGAAGAGGCATTCATCCAATCAGTCCATTAAGAAACGCTCAAGGATGGAAGAATCAAAGGAAATAGAGCAGGTAAAGAAAAAGAAGCCACTGAAATGTTGGAAATGTGGAGGAAATCATTGCCTCTGTAACTGCCCAACAAAGGACAGCAAGAAAGATAGTAGCCATAAAGTTTCCAGACTTGTGGATCAGCTGGAAGGTAAAGAAAAGGAAGGGGATGTTGTGGACAAATGTCCACATGTGGAGCTGGAAGGTGAAAGCCAACAGGAGAAGCTTGTAGAAGCCAAAGGACTTGGTCCAGGAAACTCAAAGTAAAAGATGAAATGCAGGGAAGACCTGCCACCTTTTGTGAATTTTGGACATATGTAAACAATGTGTAAGTATTCCTAAGTATTGGAACACCGATGAAGGTGTTATTCTAAGGGGGAGGGGATTGTAATACCCCCATTTGACCCTCAGGAAATATTGGCTTTTAATGTAAATATTGTATATATGTGATGTATGATTCCTAGTGTGGAGCTCAAGGCCAAGGCCCCGCTAGTGAATGCTCAGCTTAATGAGGCAAGTATTTGATATTGTGTTATCCATGTGCTATTAAGCCATGGAAATTGTAAAAATGATGTAAACAAATCTCATGCAATAAAAATACCAAGGGGTTGGTTATGGATGCAACTAAATGAGGGGGCTATGTGTATCCACTAGGGAGAGGTGAGGGGTTTGTGGGATTGAACCTTAGGCTTCCATATGTCATATTTAGAACCCATTTGACTTTCCTTACTGAAATTTAATTCTGTTTTAAGGAATTGGTTGAAGAAATTAGCTCATGAGAGTGATGGAGTATGGGCAGCCTTGAAATTCGTATGGCAGGGTATGGGCTTGGTTTGCTTGACCCATAAGTCACTCCACCTCTTGGGAGGACATTTTCCTCATTCCCCATTCCATGGTGGGGAAGGAGGCATCAATTTTAAGTTTTAGGGGGGAGAGAACACAGACCCAGTAGTAAGCAAGAAAACTAGAAATTGCAACTTGGAGAGAAGCCGCGTTTTGGAGTGACAAGATCACTTAGAAAATTCGTGTGGGAAGTGAAATCTAATAAGAGGATCCATAGAACTGAACCATGGGAAAATATGAGAGCGGGAGATTCCCAGAAATCCATGAGAAAACCCAGATCTGATAGCCTGAAATCCCAACAGCGGAGCAGAGCCACTCGGTCACAACCCCGAGAAGATCCAAGAGTGGATGGTAGTGGGAATGATCGCTCAAAAATCTGATTGCGGGATAGATCCTTTCGGCATCAATGCTGAGGATATCCCAGAGCAGATCACAGTGGGAGAGATACTAAGAGGGTTTAGACTTCACGGTAGATCGAGTGAGGTCTCATTCATCCTTGGCTTAGAAGTCGAGACCAGCCATACCTAACCAGGTGAGCATTGAGGGAAGGGGCACCCGAGGGACTGTGTATCAGAGAAGGGGACCTTACTTAGGCTGAGAGTGGAGGTGATGGGGGTTCCTGGACTATCTGAATCCAATTGGATATGCCTATAGCTCCGTATGAAGCTCATTGACTTAGAAACCTTCTTCCATGTCTCCCCACTTGCTTGACAAAACCAACTGTGTGCTGGATGACCCTGAATGATTGTGAAACCAAGGTTTGAGTGGACCTGAGTAGTTCATCCTTAGTGGATACATAGCCCCAGCTCAGGGGTGGTCTCTTAGTGCTGAAAGAATATAGGATGGGCATAGACCTATGGTTGGGTTGGAACGTTGCAGTCCATAGCCAGTTGCTTGGTGATTTCACCTTAAAGATAAGTATTCTATGTGTTTTACTTCTGCAGTGATTTAATTATTGATGAATCTTATTGATATGTTGAATGCATGATAGATATGTGTGTGGATAATGTTTCATTCCACTGTGTTTATTTGAATATGTATATGCATCCATGTGTGTTTATCTATATGAATTTGTTCATTAAAGATAAGGCTAAGTCTTGTTGGGGCCCAGGAGGTTCAAAATGTTCAGTCATGACTTTGGGGGATAAATAGACACCCCCTGTTGTTTTCATGTTCCCTCTGAGGATATGGATTGATGGGAGGAGACATGAAAGAGTAGTATAAGAGCCCTTACAGAGTGGTAAAGAGGCATTGATGAAGTTTGGGGCCACATTTTGAGTTGGAAGAAGGACAAGGTCAAAGTCCTTGGGTGTGGTCGAGGATCATGCAATTGCATAGGAATCGTCGAGAGCTTTCCATCGGTACCAAGTTTTCCAAAAATAGACTTAAGATGAGAAGGATATCGGCCTGAGAAGTTGGAAGTAACAGGGGTGTATGGCCGACTTCTGACTTTCCCAGCCCACATTGCGGATTGCAGATTACGGAAGTTGGAGGCATGATTTATTCGGAGTTGCACGTTGTGGTTCCGACTTCCCGATTCCTGCAGGGTGGATTGTGGATTGTGGAATTCGGAGGAGTATTTTTTTCGGAATTGTGAACTCAGGATTCCGACTTTCCGACTCCCGCAAGGTGGATTGCGGATTGTGGAAGTCAGAGGTGTAATTTTCCCAGAGCTGTGAATTTGGAGTTCTGACTTCCGACTTTCGCATAGCGGATTGCAAAAGTCAGAGGCGTGATTCGACAAAGCAGAGAAATTGAGTTTCCGACTTCTGAATCCTGCATCGCGGATTGCGGAAGTCGAATGCGTAAATATTCAAAGTTGTGAATTTGGTGTTCCGACTTTTTGACTCCCGCATCGCGGATTGCAGAGTGCGGAAGTCAAAGGCGTAAATCTTCAAAGTTGTGAATTTGGTGTTCCGACTTTCCGACTCCCGCACTGCGGATTGTGGATTGCGGAGGTCGTAGGCATATTCCTTCGACGCTGTCTATTTGGTGTTCCAACTTTCTGAATCCCGCATTGCGGATTGCGGAAGTCAGAGGTGTAGTTCTTGAAGTGGTGTGTTTGGGTGTCGACTTCCGACTCCTGAATTGCGGATTGTGGACTGAAGTTGTTGCGGTTGTGCGAAAGTGCATAGTTTGGAAAAAAAAATTAGCAGGTTGATTCTAAGGAGCTCCCCCATCACCTCTAAAGGGAACCGAGGGGACCGGGGACGTGACAACGTAGTGATGGCTCTCCTCATTGCTAGTTTGACAGTTGAGTTATGAGATGTTTTACTAGATCTTTGGAAGAAAAATAATGAATCAAATGAGCATAAGCATACATATGAAGTTTCTAAATGAACAAAAGGCCATTAGTTCTCCTTTTGATTTGGGTTTTTGTAGAGTCTATGGTTGCAGGATCTAAAGACCCATGCATAGCCTCTTTTAATGTAATGAGGCCTAAGCATTGGACATTGACTCAATAAAGTTTTTAATATTGTTTTTTTTTGTAAGTAAGAAGGAATCATATTAATATTAACAAAGTGTACATAGATGTTTGTATTGGTCTATATGTTAGGACTGCCAAAAAAATCCTTTAGAACGTAGAAAATCATGAAAACATGCCTGCCTTAGGGTGAAACTAGGCCATGAAAGGAACATAATATGTCTTATATGATATCTTAAAAAATTAAAACTTTTAAAACTTCCTATAACTTGGACACAAAAGCATGGAATAGAGTTGTAAAACAAAAACTATTAAAACTATAAAGCTTGGTATTCCTTTGCATGAGGAATCTGAGAGAAAGGAAGACACTTGCAACATTCTGATGAACAACGCCAGCAAAGGATTTTTCCCATGGATGACTCATAGTAGGAGGGTGAAAGGTGCCTCCATTATGCTCAGACATCCAAGTGACCACTATTATAAGACAGGTGTTTTGCTCCTCAAGAGTCTCCATATGGTGCTTCAGCTGGAAAAAATATTCATCCTTAGGCAACATGCCTAGAGCTGCCATCATCTTGGTGTGCTAGTACGGTTCCAAGGTCTTGTGAAATTGAGAGTTGCGGGTTCTAGAGTATCCCAAATATGGAATTATTCTTGTCACCTATTGCTCAACATCCTCATTATCCTTGAATTCCCTAGCCATCCTGACCTCAGCGTCCAACGCAGTCATGGTCGATTGGTCTTTCTCAAGGACTCAAGGACCGATTCATGATAGAAGTTTGCAACATCTACAATGTTCTTAGCGGTGCACGATGACCTAGCAAGGGAGAGACGGGGTTTCCATCCATGGGGATCCATGAGATAGTGAACCAGAGGAGCCAAGGTTCTATATACCACCTTAATGTGAACTGAATCCAACCGCCTAAGAGAGTAGGGACAAGGAAGGATTTTAGCCATGGACTCCCCGCCTCAATTTATCGACACTTGAACCATAGTTACTGTTACTTCCAGACGTACCGGGTCCATTAGAGGAAATTTGAGGTCTAAAATGGGCCTTATAAGCAAACGAGCCATCATATAAGAAAACGAGCCAACCATAATTGCTTGATGAGTTGGAATTCAAGAACCAATATTATTTCAATAAAATGAGTCAAGCAAAATGGTTGACTTGAGATATTTGTTATAAAAAACTTTTTTTTGTCTGTATTTTCAACATATCTCCTTGTGTTTTTACTCAAATTTCGAGCGGGAGTACTCATTGGATGCGGAATTAAATTCCGCATCCAACGAGTACCCACAATGCATACTTTTGAAGGACCCCATTGCCCCCAAAACAAGAAATATCTGAAAAAAGCGTGATGATGACATCATCATCACGTTGTTTCAGGTATTTCTTGTGTTTGGGGCAGCGGGGTCCGTCAAAAGTATGCATTGTGGGTACTCGTTGGATGTGGAATTTAATTCCGCATCCAACGAGTGCTCCCACTTGAAATTTGAGTGAAAACACAAAGAAATATGTTGAAAATACGAACAAAAAAAGTAGTTTTTTTCTTTCTTCCTCCAAAATTAATAAATATTATTTTATTATTTTCCTTAGGAGTCCCATTTTAGACCTCAAATTTCCTCTAATGATTATTGCGATTTTTGGATATGGAGAGAAACATGATGTTATGTTGTGTGTTGTGATCCCAAATCGTGGGAGCCATCGAAACCATAGTCCTCCAACCCCGCACCATTAACTTTCCCGATCCTTTAGCTACGATGGAGTATCGATCCATTAATCCCTGGATCGTGAGACACTCCCATCTATTGCATCCATTCCCGTGTTGTCACCTCCATTGTGGACACAAGGCTCTCATTACCATTAGGCACCCCATCCAATGAATTTTTTTTAATATTGTTTTTAAAGGTCTTTTTGTAATTCTTTTATGATAACAACCTATGTGTGTGAGTGGTTTGTTTAATTTAATAAATTTATAGGTTTTTTATTTGTTGTGAGTGTTTTTTGTGTGTGACTTTAATCTACAATCCAGTAGGCAGTGCATCACATATTTTCCAAAAATTATCCACCTTCAAGATATAAACTTGCCAACAACTAGGTTTTAACTGATTTTGCACTTTTTAGGAGATGCAAGCAACTATCACAAAATTACACACCAAGGTCTGCATATGGTCTCAAATGATGGTATGAAATATGCTATGGATTAGTCATGAGATACCACATAGTATCTTATGGTTATACTTCATGTCTCAATTCTAAAAGTTTGCAAATTTAGATGTAAATGTGACTATCTAAAAATTGGGTAGATGTAAGCCAAAATTCACAAATAATTGCACTCCTAAAGCCAAACAATATTTTTAAATATTTATGGATCCTTATTAAAATAAATTATACCTATATATCCATATTGGATAGATTACTATGCCAGGAATGCTCTTGCATCATCGTTCATGTAGAATTCGACACGTTAGCATGCACTAAGAGTTGTGGTTCAAGATAATAGAAAGGTGTGGCACATCATGGCCATCATTTCCAAATGTCAAATTATTAAGGGAATTCCTATCTATGCATTGGAATGCATATATCCAAAGTTAAATTTTGATGCTAAAAACAACTAAATTGAATGTCTTGGCATGCATAATCCAAAAATTCTCAAAAATGTAAAAACCAACCAAGTAGACTCTAGCATATCCAAATTGGGGAGCTGCAAATTTTATTGAAAAAAGTGAATATGGGGTATTAGTATCCATGTGAAATATTCCATCCTAATACCTTTTGTTTAAACAATCATGCATATTCTATATTTGGTGTGCATTTTTCTAGGCCATATCAACATGATTTGCATATTTTGTCCAAGAAGCCAATTTTGATGTATTTTGTAACAAGAAGTTTTCAAGGTTCAAATTGAAGGTATAACACTATGGGAAGGTATGGAATGTCATAAACAACATTAATAAAGATTCATTGTTTATTTGATTGCTTATGCAAGGAAAGGTATGCATTTTAGTGACAACTATGTGCTTTTCTCTATGGTAAAAAATAGGAAAATCTTTGAATGTACCATTTTGGCACCCCTTTATCTTTTAGAAGGGAAAAATTTGAGAAATTTGGAAATGTAATGTGATGTAACAATTGAAATAATATATAGGGGAGGCAGGAGGGGGAGGGGTAATCTTAAACCCCGATGGAGAACGAATTTTAACTTATTCCTGGAACTTAGGAATAGAGTCCAATAATGTAGCGGAGGCAATGGCTTTGTGGCAAGGTCTCAATCAAGCTATCAAACATGGTATTCAGACACTCTCGGTAGTGGGGGACTCGAGGTTGATCATCCATAGTTTAAACACTATGAATTTACCCCCCTCCATCCATCTCCATCAAATTCTCAGAAGAACCTTCCTCCTTTTACCTCTCTTTCAGGATATCAAGTTCTATCATGTCATGCGTAAGAACAACGAGCAGGCTGATAAAGCGGCCAACGAAGCAATAACCCTTGGGAAAGGGACTCTCAAAGTCAATAATGAGCAAAACTTGGTTGCTATTCCGTAACACCACGGGATCGGTTAAACATGGGAAGGGACGTCATATCAAGAATTACTTGACAGATGGCCTGCGCTCCTGCCGACGGTTGGGAGCTCACTTAGCTAGCTGCGTGGATCCTCCCCACGTGATCTCTATAACTCGTCGAGCCTCTCCTTCGTTCTCGCATCAGTGCGGCCGTATGCCCATCCTCAGAATGATGTGGTTATCGTCCTTGAGGATGACGATAGGTACCAGCTCCAGTACGTTAGCCAAGGCGCATTTAAGCAGAAGGATCTCACAGACTAAGGAAATCTCGCACTCATCAGCTCCCAGGCGTGCGAAGTCTTACTCCACCAGGCAAAGTGATTTAGGCTCCTTAAATACCAGAGTTATGAGGCTACATGGACCGTTGATATGTGAGAAAGATAACCAGGGCAATGATTACCGAGCAGCTCCCTCAATCGGTAATGAAAGATGCCATTTATGGACGCGTACGGGAGCCTGGAAGTATGATTCTATCAGGTGGTTAAAAGGTTTCCCATCCAGCCCCAGTTCGACGGCTCTTAATCCTCGTTGGGATCATAGAAACGTCCCCAGCAATATTCAGAAGGTTTCAAATCTACCACCCTTGCCACTGTATTTCACTCTGAAGGCGGTCGCTATTGGGGGGCAAAGTTGTTCGGAGCTATTCGAATCCCGTCCTCTGTATCTCCCGGGGAGCAATTGGTGCGTGCTCGACACTATGGCCTACTCTGGGGACTCTGCCGCGTCCTCCCCAGACCCGCTCCTGGAATTGGAAGCAGACATAAGAGTTCTCCGCAGGCGGGTTCGTCGACAGGGTGAGTTTATGAGGCAAATGGATTTGCAGGGAGGACATAGGCTTGACAGAATTGACGAGGAGATTGGTAGAACGCGTGCAGAGGTCGAAGCAGCTCTGGATTCTCTGGAGACAAGGGTTGCAGTAGCCATTGAAAGCATGAACACCAGGTTGGGAAAATTGGAGGATGCAATAGCGAAGCTGCGGGTGGACGGAAATTCAGAAATCACCAAGAACCAGGAGGATGGCAAACCCTCCTCAAGGGTTAAACAGCGCTAGTCTCAGTCTATCCTCTGACTCCTTTTCTTTTAGTTATATTTCCTGAAAGTCCTATTTTGTTAATACATTGGCATTTGTAGTTAAGGACCTAGAAAGCCCTGTTTTTGTTAATACACAGGCATCTGTTTTAAGGTTCATAAGACTGATAGGATGTTTACAGTTATGGAGTTGTAATTTTGCTGGTGACTCCGTCACCCTTTTTTAATACAATATCTAGCCGTTTTTGTCAAAAAAAAAACAATTGAAATAATATATAAATAAACTTTCTTCACTCGCTTGCATGCAATTATGATATCTTGGCATACTAGATTTCATAGGGGATTTTTCGCTTCCCATAAGTACTTTGTTTTTTACCAATATTGAAGTTTTGAGGAATTAATGGAGTTTATAAGTCACGGGAGTAAATTTAGGATCTTGTTTTACATAATGGATGTGATCACATAATTATATGATCAATGAAACTCTACTTCTTGAGTTATCATAGGAAAAGGGGCACAACTAGAATGAACAGATAAGGATAAACAACCATTGATAACACAATTGATTTTTAATAGATCCTTTACATCCTACAAATATGAATAAAGTATAAATTGTAAGGATTTTCTTTTGGATTGTTCTAGTCTATATTTTGAAAAAGTGCAGCCCTTAGAGGAAATGTTTTGCTAATTTTAAAAGACTAAAAACGATTGTTGGAATGCCAATCATGCATCTAGCAGTAATGATGTTTAAATCCAAAATAATATAGGGAAATATGTTATCAAGTTCGTGTTATTCAACTATGCAATGTGTCAGCAAGGGGACGTTCCAAACATTGATATAGTTTATCTTCTTAAAGGAGAAAGTAGTTTAGAAGAGATCACTATATTCAAAGTTATCGATGAGTCCCATATGGTAAACTTAGAGTTGACATGCTTGGATATGTGTGGTAATGATCATCCATTTCTTTACACTACTGGTACTAATGACATGTGAACCCATAATATGCGTGATGTTTTACATGTTTAAATTGTGTATGAAGATGAAACTGGATAGATTATGTTGTACTATCCTTCATTAACTAAATGAAAATCATATTTAAATTCAAGTGGGTCAGGTGAATATCATAAAAAACATTCCACTATAGTCATCAAAGGAGGGTTTAATATGGGTTCATGTTTAGATATGACTCCCTTGTTGAGAGAATATTGTTTTTGTCAAGATTGGTAGAAAAAAATTGGTTCAAATGGATAGTATGTTGGTGCACAACACAAATCCATTTGATTTTACCATAAAGGAAGCCATGTATGTTCGTATTTATTATGATTTTTTTTTTGGTATGTCTAAAGATGAGTCAATGAAAAATCCATATCATGTGAAAGTGCCAAAATGTTAAGTATAGGTATTCACTAGTGAACATTTTATTGGATAAGAATATTTGAATATTGCATGGATGTTATATGTATAGCCATATTCTCAAAGGTGTGAATTTTCATCCACATGAGGTGTTTTATATAAAAAGAGGTTTATTGATACCAACTGAAATTGTTGATGATGAGTATACATGTGTATCTTTTAATATATGCTTTTAGTTTGTATGTGTGTGTGTATAATATATATATATATATATATATAAAATGTAATGTTATCTTCATTTTTATTGTAGGAACTATTGACGTTTTCTTTACTGTAGTGATATCTATAAAAGATAGGGCATGAGCACTCGAAAGGGGGAAAAAATTCTCATTTTATTGCTACGAATGATGATAATCATACCACTTTCAAACTTATTGCAACAAAAGGCAATGTTGAAGTTGCGACTATAATATTAGCTACCTCTACATAATATGGAACACACAATGCATTACCATCCTATCTTGGAGTATTGCATCCACATCGAGTACATCATCCCAAAATTCATATTTTGTTACCAAAGTTTTCAATCACATAGGTCTTAGAACATTATACATAGTGAATCTTATGTGGAAATTCCTTCATCATATCAAAATTCATGGTTATTTTTTAACTTATTACAATGCATTCATGATTCTATGCCTTTGGAACTATGAAGAAGAACAATTCTCCAGAGTTCATCATAGAAGGTTACATGGATATTAAAGAGGTATTTTTATATACATGTCCAACCTTTCCTAATAGACATCAACCATTTTTAGGCTCAAGCAATAGTATTCAACCACCTGGTAAATGGAGAGTGGAACCAACATTTAGATTTCATTGTTATTCTTTTTTTTTGTTCGGAATTCCCTCATTTAGCAGGAGTGGCCTTTGGTCTGAGAAACCATGACCTAGAGGCATTTATTCCGTTAAAATCACTCGGGGATTGCACCCAACCTTGATCACACCAACTGTCAACTTGGTTGGATTATTGCATGGATTTTGGGGTGTCTCCTTCAACCTAGTTCACTCCTAAGGGGAATTGAACTCAGGTCGCCTTGCTGACTAGACCCACACCTTAACGGAATGAGCTTGCGTGGTGATTTGACAAATTTCATTGTTATTCGCACAAATGGGATCTCGCCCATTTTTGTTATGGATTAAGGATGATGATTAATTCATTCCATTTGGAGTAGTAAACATTATACATTTTATTAATATATGTATATACCATTTGGTGTAATATCTATGTTGAATTATACAATTAAATATATGAATATTTTTTTTGTTACATTCATTTATTTCTGTCTTGACATATTAATATTGTGGTATCAATGGTTTTTATTTTCCAATAAAATAATACTTATATTTGATATTTAATTAAATATACATTTTATATCATGTCATCTCTTGAGAAGATACTTATGTATTGTCTTCAAAATATCTTAAAGACTGCTTATTTTAGTCTCCTAAAATTAGCAAAACATGTCCTCTAAGGGCTGCACTTTTTCAAAATATAGACTAGAACAATCCAAAAGAAAATCCTTACAATTTATACTTTATTCATATTTGTAGGATGTAAAGGATCTATTAAAAATCAATTGTGTTATCAATGGTTGTTTATACTTATCTGTTCATTCTAGTTGTGACCCCTTTTCCTATGATAACTCGTGAAGTAGAGTTTCATTGATCATATAATTATGTGATCACATCCATTATGTCAAACAAATATCCTAAATTTACTCCCGTGACTTATAAACTCCATTAATTTCTCGAAACTTCAATATTGGTACAAAAACAAAGTATTTATGGGAAGCAAAAAATCCCCTATAAAATCCAGTATGCCAAGATATCATAATTGCATCCAAGCGAGTGAAGAAAGTTTATTTATATATTATGTCACGTCCCCTTCCATCAATCCGGTGCAAGGGAGGGAAACATGACTGACATACCATGCTTATTGGCAATCTCATCCCCAGTCATTACTAATAAATTGATAACAATTAAAAACTTATGTGTGCAAATACATAATCAACATAAACACATCGGAAATAAACACAATTGCACACAGACAAACAATAATGCATCAGCTTATTTGACCTAGGCAGATGATGAATCAACATGCAGAGAATTTGGTCTCGTCCTCATGCTATGCACAAGCTTCATATCCACCATATTAAGATATTCATTTCATCTCATCAACATGAACAATTACATTCAGAGTTAACATATTGCAAAACATAGAATGCATATAAATTAATCCACAAAGAATACTTATCTTGAAATGCAAACTTCCAAACAACTGGCTATGTGAGAGCAACGTTCCACCCAACCATAGATCTCTGTCCAGCCTGTATTCTTTCAGCTAAGAGATCACCCCCGAGCTGGGCTGTGTATCCACTAAGGAGGAACTAGACAGGCTCACTCACGGCCATGGATTCACTCAAACGGTCATGCTAAGCCAGCACACAGCTGGGTTTATCAAGCATGCAATAAGGAAATGATGAGGATGCTAAGCTAGTGAGCTCAACCACAGAGCTACAGACATCTCAAGCTAAACTCAAGCAATCCAATCCTCTGTTCAAACATCCACACTTGGATTTTCTCTCATTTCTGTCAACAAATAACTCAATTTCGTCACTGGATTTCTGGGCTATAAAAACTGGGTTTTCCAATGGATTCCGGGGTAGCTAATGCTCTCAAATTTGCCCCAAGGTTCATACCTATGGATCCCCCATTGGATTTCCCTATCAAATACCAATTTTGGGCGTTTATGGCTCTTCAAAACGTGGGTTCTTTCACAGTTACGATTTCTGGTTTTTCTCACTGCTGGGAATTCGTTTTTGGATGAAAATTGATGCTGGGTTCTTTCACAATGGGATGGGAATGAGGAAGAAGCAATCCCCATGACGTAGAGTGACTTGTGGTACAAGAAAACAGAGTCCATACTCTGCCATACGAATTTCTGGGCTGCCCATGCTCCATTGAAGCCATGGACTGAAATCTTCAACTACTTCCTTACAACAGAAATAAATGTCATCAAGGAAAGTCAAATGGGTTCTCACAATGACATTTGGCAGCATATGGTTCATCCCCACAGCCCCCTCACCACTCCCTAGTGGATAAACATGTCCCCTTCTCATTCGTTGCTTCCATAGCCAGTTTTGGTATTTTATTACATGATGTTTATTTACATCATTTTTACAATGTTCCATGGCTAAATAGCACATGGGTAACATAATATCTAATACTTGTGTTTTTTAAATAAAATTTGAGCTTCCACTAGCGGGGCCTTGGCCTTGAGCTCCACGCTAGGAAAACATACATCACATGTATAGAATATTTACATTAAAAACTAATATATCCTAAGGGTCAAAATGGGGTATTACAATCCCCTCCCCCTTAAAATAACACCGTCCTCAGTGTTCCAATACTTGGAATACATATACAATTTACACGTCCAAAAATTCCAAAACATTTTTGCAGACCTGCCCTGCATTCTATCATTTACTTTGAAATTTCGAGATCAAGTCTTTTGGCTTCCACAAGCTTCTCCTGCTGGTTCTAACCTTTCAGCTCATCCACAAGTCTGAAAACTTTATGGATGCTATCATTCTGATGTTCATTTGTTGGACAGTTGCAGAGGCAATGATTCCCTCCACATTTCCAACATTTCACTGG
This sequence comes from Larix kaempferi, assembly GCA_027924585.1. NCBI lineage: Eukaryota > Viridiplantae > Streptophyta > Pinopsida > Pinales > Pinaceae > Larix > Larix kaempferi. The sequence continues at coordinate 9,958,640 of BSBM01000046.1, forward strand.
CTGCTTCATCTTTACCTGCTCAATTTCCTTTGAGGCTTCATGTCTGGAACGTTTCTTAATGGACCGATTGGATGAATGCCTCTTCATTGACCCAATGTCTCCTCTACTGCTGATTGCTTCCAGAATGTTTTTTACCTCCCTTTGCAGACAACTAGAGTCCTGCAAAACCTTGTGGTTCATCTCATTCTGCCTCTTATGTATCTTGAGCATCTCTCCAAGATTTTCTTGGGTCTTGGAAATTGTTTGAAGAAGACTTTCAGCCAATTCCAACAGCTTATGGTCTGCTGCCATGGTCATTGTGCGCAGCTGGTTCTCACTTTGCTTACAAGCAACACTTGCTTTGCAACAACTGCCACAAATTAGTTTCACTTTCCCACCTGTGAAATTCATCATTGTAATTCTGTTAGGCCAAGCATAATATAAACATTAAAATCAGTCAATTAATTGCCAATTGACATGTGTAGTCCATGCTTTATCCATGAGAATTTCATACTTTTCATGCTTTCCCAACAGGTACATGAGCTCATTCATGTCCATTCTTTCACAAGGAATTAACTACTTCAGCATTCACAATTTATTTTAAGCAAATAATCACACTCTACTTTCAGCCATACATGCATTCAACAATTTTCTGTTTTTATAAATGCATCAATAAAAAGGAAAGAGAGAGCAATAAGAGTTTTCTCCTCTTCATCTTGTTCCATTCTGGAACCCATACCACCAATGTGTTTTTCATGTTCCTAGCCTCTTTCACTTCCATGTGAATGCTTGACCAACCCTTCTTGGCTATGACACTTAGTGTCTATGGTCATTTTCAGACCTCACAACCATGGAGTCCCTCCACATGGTTTGTCTACAACTCTTGGCTGCTAGGACTCACACAGTTTCACTAGCCCAATCTTCCATTACTGCTCACGTTGAGCTCTTTAGGACGGTTACATGTCCACATGCATCCCTAAGATGCCTTCATAGTTCTTGCTTCCAATAATACCTACACCCAAATATTGAATCAATTCGCATGTTTAGTTTATTTTCATAGGATTTATCTTTAAACAAGAGTTTAGGGAATCATAACCAAATCATATACGCATGTATATTCATATTAAATAAGCAATAAGCTGCAAGATAACCAAATACTTATCTGCATTGGATGTCTTCACTTTATTCCATAGGGTCCTTCTTTGCTTTACAAGCCTTGGATCGCCTATGGACTTGGATGTTTGGCTAGCGTGCAGGCTGCCCCACAACATCAAATTGTCTTGTATGTTTGGCCAACACGCAGGCTACTCCACAACATCAAATAGTCTTGTATGTTTAGCCAGCATGTAGGCTGCTCCACAACATCAAATAGTCTTGTATGTTTGGCCAGCACGCAGGCTGCTCGACAACATCAAATAGTTTTGTATGTTTGGCCAACACGCAGGCTGCTCCACAACATCAAATAGTCAATGCTCAACCAGTCACTCTCTGGATTTACCAAGCAATTTATAGTTCTTTCAGGGTCCTTGCTTCTTGTATTATGCGTTTCCAACCAAGAAACAATAGTGTATCAGCTTAGCTGTTAGAAGACTAATACCTGAAATCTTTATTATTCCAAACAAGAAATAAATGGAAATGAATACTTATATGTATTATGCGTTTCCTCTCTGGTCCACAGGGTCCTGCTTTTCTTTACAAGCCTTGGGATCCTCCTGCGGACTAGGATGTTTGGCTAGCACGCGGGCTGCTCCAAAATATCAAGTAATTAATGCCCAACCAGTACACCTTCACGTCGACTAGATTTACCAAGCATTTGGTGGTTCCCAACCAGTCCCACACCTGGTTGGCCCTCTCCATTGCCAAGCCAGCACATCTGTCTGGGTCATCGGCCGATGGAAAGTAACTACGCCACCAACCATTATAGGTCAAGGCTCTACTACTCTACCTTAGGCTTGCATCAGCCTTTCACATGTGTCACAATCCCTCAATGCGCATAACAATTATTCACCCACACAAGGGTGGCACTCATTCTCTTGTGCAAACCAGCGGTTCCCTTTAGGAACTCTTTAGGTGGCTTTCTTAACTGCAAGATATCATGGCCCCATGATACCCACTTACACTACACAAGGGTTACCACTTCTCATACAGTCCTCTTGAGTACCCTTTTCTTCACTTCTCCCTTTAATGTGCAGCACCAAATTTTATATGTATAAGTTGTCAACACAAAATGGATAAGCAAGCTCATTAGTATTGCTGCTCTAAAACTGTAAACATATTTCATAACATTCACTATCCAACATTAAAACACCAGGAATGCGTCCATTCCCTTAGGGTGCAGTCAATATTGGCATCCCTAACATAACTCAGCACCAGAAAGGTGTGTACTCCTCACTGATGTGAACTATGTAGGTCCTAATCATATTCAAGCAATCTGCCATAATGGAAATAAAATCAGAACAGGCTTTGCATATTTAATCTAACAATTAAACATGCATATTCTTATCTAGGGTCAGAGAACACTTATCCATTTGCAGATATAGTCTTTCTTTATTAATGAGAAATGGGGGCTCCTTCTCTGAGTTGACAGTCCCTCGGTTTTTCCTCCCAACTCATTTTGATGTTACATAACCCCCATATGTCTTACTGACATAATATTTACCATCTCATTCATATTGTTCACCAATCATGCAGTGCAGATGAGACATTCATAATGTCTAATGGCATTTCACCCGAAACCCATTTCCAAATCATGGAATCCTTTCCCATGAAGTTTGGCTTCTACAGGCCCTCTCTCTTGGTCTTACTGCAATGTGTCTTCCTCGCACACTAATTAAATAGCCAAACAGTCAGCAGCATTTAACATTAAAATTCAAATCTGATTGTTTCATAACCAATCAATGGCACTAATAATTAAATTCAATATGAATTTGCAACTCTGTCTACTACATAAATTGATTTTCTTAGTCATAAGGCTATCCTCATATTGCTTGGCTCTTGTAAGTGGCACCATTATGTCCATTACGGATTTATGTTTGCTACCATACATGGACATCCACCCACAACATGTCCTCCTGACACAATTTTACATAAGCCAAACAGTCATTAGCAATTATTAGCAACATTTCAAATCTAAAAATTTACAAATCTGAGATTTAAAAATATGTAATTCACAATTATTCTTTCTAATAGAATTTAAAGTTTGCAATCATGAGTTCCTTCTCATGAGGTTTGGCTCTTTCACGTGGTAGATTCCATCCTTCATCATGGACTTACCCATATTGCCATGCCTAGAACAATCTACTTGTAATCATAAATTTCAATCAACCAAACACTTGTAAGCCTCTATGCATATAATATTTTTATTGCTGCAACAATCACTGAAGCATTTCCAGAATTATAACATTCCCATAATTCAAACACTTATAGCTGTTAACATATCAATATCACCAAACTCATTTACTTCACGTAAATCAATATCATACTAAAATTGCAAGGTAGAGTCACATCATTTATGCAATCAACTTAAAGCTTTTAAATGCTCATTAATTCATAGCCATATCATTTATACAACTTTGTCCTTCCAACAGAGCACTCTGGAAGACTGTCAATCATGACTACCTTCATGCAATTCTTCCTCTGCATTCATAACAGCTCATGAAATGATCTCAGAATTATCATTAATTCATCATTTCATCTATTGCTCAATTGTAATGAAACATATACATATATCACAATCATGCATGCACACAATACATCTCCTCAGGTGTAACTACCCACATGCATGCATATTCACAACATTTACTCAAGTTTTTCATATGCATTCACTCAATGCTTAACTACAAGATTTATACAATCTTTTAATGTACAGCCACTCAATGCCGCATTGCATTGTTTCATGAGTACTATGCATTCAAGCATATTATGACTTAATCATGACTATCTCATATAACATGCATTACCATAATTAGGACCACCAGTCCTCACTTGCTTTGGTTATTAAGCACATAACCAACATACACATGGCATGATGTATTTTATATGAATGTAATCTAAATTTATAAACAACCACATGGTATGAGGCCTCTTTCCTTCACCACTTCATGTTCCACCACACTATGGCAGTATGGCGTTCACATGAATGCATTTCAACTCTAAATGCATACCATTTTATGATTACCGAATATGGTTCAATGGATTCTTACCCAATCCCCTTCAACACTTATGCAATCATCATAAGTAATCCATTACCTGCACGGCTCCCATTTACACCTTTGATGTTACCTGATTTGTTGGTTTCTTACAGCAGATTGCAGCATTCTTCCACCAATCTCTTGATCATGGATTTGCTGCCCTAACCTTTTCTTCATAAGGTTTGTTGGCCATATGTAGCAACATCATCAACATCTTTAGCCATGTTTCTGTTGTCTTTGGTCCTACAACCAATACCAACACCAATAGTGATTATCAACCACAATATTTACCGTTAGTGGTTCATTGCATATGTAAAATCCCACTACTTTTACCAATATGTAATATCATAGGCGTGCAAAATCATATTCTCATGCACTGTGCATGTTTATTAGTATGCCAACCAATGCATATTCATGCCACTCATCTAATCTCTTGCATTTTTAGCATTCTCATGCCATAATTTTATGCACATAAAGCTTATAAAATATAAATACAGTGGAAAAACGGGGTTAAAGGATTCTCCCTTTCAATTCTTCATTGACGCATGGGATTCCTCTTCCACATCATAGCTGGTATGATTTCATGGCCTCTAGGAAACATACAAGGAATCATTAGATATGATTTAATCACCAAGCATCAATTCAATACATATACTCATGCATAATATTCTAACTTGCTACTTTCCAGACATGCAATTCTAGAAATTGCCCATATTGACAACAATTTTGTCTAAACAGCCGCTGGCACTTTTCTGCTCTAATTAACTATGGATCATGATAATCTCATTCAAATTCAGACTATGCACCATTGTTCCTTGCTGGATAAGATTTCCAATGCCTATCCACTTGCTCCATTATGAAATCGGGTGTGGAAACTGCATTACTTCAAAAATGACAACTTTCACCACAATTCTGCACATTTTTACACAGTTGTATTTTGGTCTGGAATGCCAACTTCAGCCACCTATGGAAGAAAATCTATGAAGAATCACAAAAAATTTCTACCGGGCGAAGTTATTCTATATAACAAGGAACGCTCAGCAACTCGCGTATCTCTGTTCCAATGCACCATTCATCTTCTATAAAATTATGGGTTTGACTACTTTCCACTTTTCACATTTTTCCAAAATTCCAAATTTTGGGCAAAAAATGGCTATTTCCCAAACGGTGCATTTCTGGAAAATCTTTGTCTAACGGAATATGTCTGGTTTACTGAGAATATGAAATGTTGAGTTCAGTAATTTTCTTGATTTTGAATTATAGGGTCGCTTTCAACCACTGCAAGCTTTTCAAAATCCCAAAAACGTGGCTCAGAATAGTGCTTTTTGGATTTCTTGCACACCCCGACTCCACCTCCTTTGGAGTTTGGCTCCAAAACTCCAAACTTAACACCGTGCCTGCTCCATGACCGCCCCATATCAGTTTTAGCTCAATCCGACCTTCTGTCAAGCGTCGGGACATCAATTTGTAAAAGTCATTCATTCTGATTTTATGCCAAATCGGAGCATAATGGGCTCGGGATCTTCACTGGTTCATTCATGGCCTCCGTCAATGGCCTCAGAATGCCCCTGAACTCATCAAATTCTGACCTTGCAAGCTCCTGTAATCCAAAAATCAAATTTCGGGCTCTATGTTTTTTTTTTTTTAATATCCCGTCACATATAGGCCGCAACCCGAAACCCAAAATGTGGGATCGGGATTGCGGAAACCGGAACGCAACTTTCCAAACTTCTGCGTCCATGCAACCCGCAACCCAAAACCCGAAATGTGGGATCGGGATTGCGGAAACCGGAACGCAACTTTTCAAACTTCTGCGTCCCCACAACCCGCAACCCGAAACCCGAAATCGGGATTGCGGAAACCGGAACGCAACTTTTCAAACTTATGCATCCCCGCAACCCGCAACCCGAAACCCGACATCCCGAAAGCCAAAATTGCGGATTCGGGATTTCGGAAATCCAGAACGCAATTTTCAAAATTCGCGTTTCCGAAACCCGTGGAACACCTTCGTCCCTACAACTTTCGGGGTTCATAACTCCTTTGTCTCTTGGCCAAATGAGGCGAGTTTGGTACCGTTGGAAAGCTCTTGGAGATATCTATGCACCTGTATGATCCTTTTCCACATCTGAGAAATATGACCCTGCCATTTTTCCAATCAAAAATGCCGCCCCAACTTCACCAATACTGCATTAAAACATTATGTCACTTGCCTGTAACTCAAAGTTTTGGCCCAAGAAGCCCCAGTGCTGCAAGCTGGGCTCTGATACCACTCTGTCACGTCCCCTTCCATCAATCCGGTGCAAGGGAGGGAAACATGACTGAAATACCGGGCTTATTGGCAATCTCAGCCCCAGTCATTACTAATAAATTGATAACAATTAAAAACTTCTGTGTGCGTATACATAATCAACATAAACACAGTGGAAATAAACACAATTGCACACAAACAAACAGTGATGCATCAGCTTATTTGACCCAGGCAGATGATGAATCAACATGCAGAGAATTCGGTCTCGTCCTCATGCTATGCACAAGCTTCATATCCACCATATTAAGATATTCATTTCATCTCATCAACATGAACAATTACATTCAGAGTTAACACATTGCAGAACACAGAATGCATATAAATTAATCCACAAAGAATACTTATCTTGAAATGCAAACGTCCAAACAACTGGCTATGTGAGAGAAACGTTCCACCCAACCATAGATCTCTGTCCAGCCTGTATTCTTTCAGCTGAGAGATCACCCCCGAGCTAGGTTGTGTATCCACTAAGGAGGAACTAGATAAGCTCACTCACAGCCATGGATTCACTCAAACGGTCATGCTAAGCCAACACACAGCTGGGTTTATCAAGCATGCAATAAGGAAATGATGAGGATGCTAAGCCAGTGAGCTCAACCACAGAGCTACAGACATCTCAAGCTAAACTCAAGCAATCCAATCCTCTGTTCAAACATCCACACTTGGATTTTCTCTCATTTATGTCAACAAATAACTCAATCCCGTCACTGGATTTATGGGCTATAAAAACTGGGTTTTCCAATGGATTTCGGGGTAGCTAATGCTCTTAAATTCACCCCAAGGTTCATACCTATGGATCCCCCATTGAATTTCACTATCAAATACCAATTATGGGCGTTTATGGCTCTTCAAAACGTGGGTTCTTTCACAGTTGCGATTTCTGGTTTTTCTCACTGCTGGGAATTCATTTTTGGGTGAAAATTGATGCTAGGTTCTTTCACAATGGCATGGGAATGAGGAAGAAACAATCCCCATGAGTTAGAGTGACTTGTGGTACAATAAAATAGAGCCCATACTCTGCCATACGAATTTCTGGGCTGCCCATGCTCCATTGAAGCCATGGACTGAAATCTTCAACTACTTCCTTACAACAGAAATAAATGTCATCAAGGAAAGTCAAATGGGTTCTCACAATGACATTTGGCAGCATATGGTTCATCCGCACAGCCCCCTCACCACTCCCTAGTGGATACACATGTCCCCTTCTCATTCATTGCTTCCATAGCCAGTTTTGGTATTTTATTACATGATGTTTATTTACATCATTTTTACAATGTTCCATGGCTAAATAGCACATGGGTAACATAATATCTAATACTTGCGTTTTTTAAATAAAATTTGAGCTTCCACTAGCGGGGCCTTGGCCTTGAGTTCCACGCTAGGAAAACATACATCACATGTATACAATATTTACATTAAAAGCTAATATATCCTAAGGGTCAAAATGGAGTATTACATATTATTTCAATTGTTACATCACATTACATTTCCAAATTTCTCAATTTTTTCCCTTCTAAAAGATAAAGGGGTCCCAAAATGGTACACTCAAATATTTTCCTATTTTTTACCATAGAGAAAAGCACATAGTTGTCACTAAAATGCATGCCTTGCCTTGCATAAGCAATCAAATCAACAATGAATATTTATGAGTGTTGTTTATGACATTCCATACCTTCCCATAGTGTTATACCTTCAATTTGAACCATACCTTTCCATAGTGTTATACGTTCAATTTGAACCTTGAAAACTTCTTATTACAAAATACATCAAAATTGGCTTATTGGACAAAATATGAAAATCATGTTGATATGGCCTAGAAAAATGCACACCAAATATAGAATATGCATGATTGTTTAAACAAAATGTATTAGGATGGCATATTTCACATGGATACTAATACCCCATATTCACTTTTCTCAATAAACTCTGCAGCTCCCCAATTTGGATATGTCAGTCTACATGGTTGGTTTTTATGTTTTCGAGAATTTTTGGATTATGCATGGCAAGACATTCACATTTAGTTGTTTTTAGCATCAAAATTCAACTTTGGATATATGCATTCCAATGCATAGATAGGAATTCCCTTAATAATTTGACATTTGGAAATGATGGCCATGATGTGCCACACCTTTCTATTATCTTGAACCACAACTCTTAGTGCATGCTAAAGTGTCGAATTCTACATGAATGATGACGCAGGAGCATTCCTCGCATAGCAATTTTCATCGTTGTATAGATAATTTATAATTGTTTTCCTCATCTACCATCCTCTTCAACAAGTACTTGGAAAGATTCTTCAAAACATTATGGTGATAATGAATTCATTTATTTATATGGCAATGGATTATGGTCTATAGTGAACATGATTAAATTAATATATATAAAAATTGCAATCATGATAGAATTCCCAAACGGCCGACATAGGTTACATATGGGACCTTTAGAAAGAAACTTTGATTTATTTTCTCCTTGCAACCAAGTCTTTAGCTTTGCATCTAGAAACAAAAAATGCGCAACAGAAATTATAAAAATAAAGTAACAAACCTATGAGAATATAACATGAAAAAATAGGGATTATTATCATTTACATTAATTAAACTTCAAAAAAATTGGATAAAGGTCCTAATAAACTATTTTAGAGTATAAAATGAAAACCACAACCTTTGAGTTACCTGAAGCAATAAATTATTTGTAACTCTTTCCAATAAAGAAATATTCCCACATGTACCTTCAATCACAGAATATTTCATAAAAATCCTCCTTTAAAATTTCCAAAAATAATTGACCTTGGAATAATTTTGAAGCATGTAATATTTCCCACAATAACACAAATTAGTGTACAATAAGAAATTGCTTATATCATGTACCTTAAATTACAAAAGGGAACCTAAACATAAATAAAACAAAATACATCTTCCAAAAGATATACCCTAGTGAAAACAAAATCATCTTACTAGTGGATCACCTTCGTTTTTGTACAAAATATTCCGATGCAATATAATTTTCCTTGATTATGGATCACAGATGATATGATTTGATCAATGGTTTTATTATTGTTATGTAGGGCATCAACCTAGTTCACTAAAATGGTTCTCTCATAGTGTTCTTAGTATTCATTCAAGGAGGGGATTAGACTTTGTTTTCTCATGGGGTTCTCTTATTAGGTTTGCTCAAGAATGGAATACAACATGATATGTTCAAAGAGTTATCTTATGGAGTTCATTTGAGAAAGACATGTGGCTTGGTTTTATAACAGGTTTTGGGTAAATCCGAGGGAATGAAAAAGAAGGGATTTTTGAATTGTAACCCTCTTTCATGAAAATTTCAAGATTGTGAGTTAAACCCACATAATTTTGTGAGTAAAATAGGTTAAACCCACATTGTACATCGTGCAATTGGAAAATATTTCTGAGGGAAATAGGAGTTTGACTTATTGTATGAGTAACCATGTTAATTACTTAATTTAATTATATTTTAATCCATTTCTTATTTAGGATACATTTTGAGGGTGGTAATTTCTTGTGTTGGGGTCCAAAATTTTCCAAAGCACATTCAAAGCATTAAACAATAAATTTTGGGTCAAACCTTTTTGAACAATTTTTTCAACCTTGTGATGTTATTCTTCACATCGATATCTTTCCAATGGTGTAAAGATCACCTCAATTGGAGTTTGTATGAGGAAGTTATTCCTCGTGCAAGTTGATAATCATGTTGACCACCATGGTACTAAGTGAATGCCATCCTAGGTCCAATTACTCACTCATGTGGACATTCAACAATATTTTAGAGAGTTCAAAAAACTAACCCTAATAAAAATTTGAGTCATGCCAAAACCCTAACCCTAACTCTAGATGACTATCAGGACATTGTTAGTTATTGGGTTGACAAAATGAAGGGTTTCCATTCTTATTGTATTGATCACCATTCCATACTTGATTAGAAAGAGGGTGGGGGATGTGTTGAGGCCTCGGGTGTGCAGGGTGTGCAAAGTGCTGGAATGGGTTCCAAGGCTCTCAGCAGAGGAAGAAAACCCAGCCAAAGGCTTCAGATAATCTTACGCAAGTATTACCCTATCCTAGAGTTATTTGGGATGGAGATCTCCCACAGATACAAAGGCCTCCACTGGCACTTATGGTTTTTATCCTAAAAGGATCTGTCTTCCAAAAAGGAAAACAAAGTATGTTCAGTTAGGAAACAAACCTACCCAAAAAGGTAAATCTAAACTAAGTTAGACCTACTTTGAAAAGGTGTCTTGTTTGTATTGTAGATTAACTTGATGTGAAATGAATAAGTGTGTTCATCTACTTAACATAAATGTGGAGAAGATAAATTCCTTATTTGCTTAAATCACAACCAATCAATTAAAATTAATTGAATGCAATATTAAGTGTTTGAACTCATTCAATATTAACCTGTAACTTATATGTCAATTGAAAAATTAACATAGATTAAGATTCACTGTAAATCATTTGCAGAAATCGATAAATATTTTAATTAAAGAAATTCAATTAAAACATTATGCATACACAGATCAAACAAAAGGAGAAACCCAGATCATAGATCCTTGTATCAAATATTAGTTGCAAATGGATTAAACAACATAGATAACAATCTGAAATAGGAATCAATATTTATCAAATAAACTTTATCAATGAACAAAAGATGGTGCAAGATAATAACTTTACTGTATTAATGAAAGTCTGTAATAAATTACAAGCTTAACACAAAACAGAGCATCTCCAGTCTTCTTTTGTCGATTTCTACCCCAAATTGATCATCCCCTGCCTAAGAGAGATCTACCCCTTAAATATTAAATTACAAAAAATAATACAAAGGATAAATTCCCCTAAAACAGGGATTACAAAATCAAAATATCCTATCTAGTGAGGAAATCTTCCCACTTGTCCCAAACTTCCATCAACTCATCTATATCTGGATAATGAGCAGATTCGAGCCCTAGTTGGGCATCACACATGAATCCCTCAACCTCATGTTTAGATATTGTATGCCACGTGCGGATGAACATGAAGATTTTAGCCTCCATAGAAACAGGTTGCTTGATCATCCAATCCATGTCTTCAATTTGGATGTGCTCAATCTGCAGGATTTTCTCCTTGACTTGATCACAACAATTTTTGACCTGCTCAATCATCAGTTTTGGTGGATCTGCCTCCTCGATGAGCCCCATTGCAGGGAATGCCAATATCTCCATGAGATTGTCTGAAGCATACCATCTTTTTCAGCAAAGGGCTTGAGCCTGGTTGATAGTATCCTGTACCATCTTGATGACATTGTCCCAAGCTCATACAACAGTTCTGATCCTTCTGAATTTGAGGCTGCCCAACTCAAGAATATCAGCTGGCCTATCTTCAATATACTTTTGCCAGTCTATAATGTCTTCTACAGCTTTAGAAGCCAGTTTAGTTTTCTCCACTTGTTGGGCTAAGGTGCCAGACAGTTTGACAAAGTCGATGAAAGTCTCAGGGATTTCACCCAAGGTAGTAAACAGTTTAGCTACAAGCTGATGATGTTCCAGGTTGACTTAATAAGCTAGGTCCTTGAATTCTTTCTCTGAAAACCTAGAAAACGCAGAGGAGGTTGCACTTGCAGTTGCATCCTCAAGTTGCCTTTTAAGTACAACAATTCTTTCCTCGACATCTTTTTCTGTTTCTGCATCATTTAGTTTATCTTGGAGACAAGAATTCTGCAACTGCAGATATTCCAACCTGTCTTCAAATAGCTTCCTCAGATCTTGAACATAAACCTCATGCTCATCTTTGTTTTTTGTCAATTGCTCTTTAAGGTTCTTCAGTTCTTCTTTTTTCAAGTCAATTTCCCTGTTCAAGGTTTTTACTAAATCCAAATTGGCACCTGCAAATGCACCCAAGGCTCGGGCTGCATCCACTGCTTCCTCCTGGATATCATCAGACTAGTAAGCCCAAATTACTTGATCAGGAATGGGTGCCTCCAATCCTCCATGATCTTTGCTTCTCTTTTTTCCTCTCTTCACAACTTCTTTGGTTGCTTGAATGTAAAAGTATTCCCCCATAGGCACAATAACATCATCTTCAAAGGTATCCACCACATTAGTGGATGATGTAGTCACATCTGTTGTTGTAACCAAAAGGGGTGTCTGGGTGACAGTAGGGCTAGGAATAGTCACAACAACTTGAGATGAGGTTTGGGAAGAAGGGGAAGCTTCACTGGTTAATGGTATAGTGGTTGATGAAGGAATGGAAGTAAGAACTTCCTGTGGTGGATCTTGAGTATTAAAAACTGATGGTGAAGAAAGAGGTAAGGGGTTTGGAGCATTAGCAACAGAGGGTAATGAAGAGGATCGAGCTGATTGCAGGGGGACAGTCGAAGACTGGACTTCTGCAGTGGTTGAAGGGGAAATAGGGAGTGGAACTGTTGAAGGTGGAGGTGTAGAAGTGAACAATGCATCAAACAACTGAGACATGGTTGTTTGAGGTGATACCTCAGCAGTTATAACAGGAGGAACTTTTGTTGAATGAAGTGATGTGACTGCAGTTATTACAGCAGGAACAGAAGAAACTTGAGATAAACCTTGACCTGATACAGGTTCTTCCATAGTTATAGTGTCCAGCAGATCTGAGACTTCCTGTGAACCTTCAGTGATTTCTTCTAACACAGGTACAGGATAAATTACTTCTCCCTCTTCATCACTATCAATATCAAAAGTAGGAATCTGAGAAGAAGCAGTTATGAGCTTTTGTCTCTTTACTAGATTATTAACCACAATTACTTGTACATCACTAACTGAGCTAGGTGTTTTGACTTCTTTGGTATGCAGTGCTAAAGTCATTTGTGCTAGTTCTTTCTTGGCTTACTGGGAAGTTTGAAGCAATTCTTTGTATTGTTCATAAATCTTCAGCTGTGGAGGCTCCTCCATAGGTCCTTTTCCCTTATCACCATTAGGATAAGTCAGCATGAGAGGAGTTTTATCTTTTTGAGCCTCCTTCTCTTCTTTTTCCCTTCTTACCTGCTCTACCAAATCAAATTCCATTTTCCTGCAGCTGAAGACCTTGTCTTTGAGCTCTTTCTGGTAAAGCAAAATCTGGCTCTGTTCATCCTTGCTTTTAGCTTTTGCCAGGACTTAAAAAAAAGTGTCAACTCCCAAGTAGATGGAGTCATCTGGGATATCTTCATGTTCATAGCTCATCTTCATGTGATTATGCTTGAAATGAGCATCCAAGAATTTCTTAGGATCATGTCTTCTTTTAGGAGCATATCCAAGTTTCAGAGAAGCAATTTTATTACCCAATACTTGAGCCCAGGTAGAAGTAGGGATAGCAAAATGTCCAAGTTTCAATGGAAATTTGGGCCATCCTCTCCTCTTGGGACCTATAAGTTTGAGGTAAACCCCTTCAATAACAGTCTGATAGTATACTTCTTCAATCAATAGCCTATCTGGAACAATTCTAGGCAACAGGTGAGCAGCACTGCTTCCCCAAATCCTGACATAAGAGAAGGATTCCCCTACATACCAATCCCCAATTGTAGCAATGAAAATCTTAGCATTAGCTGAGAAAGCTGGTGCATCTTCCTTAAATATATTGAGATAAATGGTGCCAAGGAAATGATCACAGATGTCATATAACGGAGGCGCATAGTTATCCTCCCACAGTGCAGAATGATATATATGAACAGGAGGAGCAGCAGGGGTCCAATTCCACCCCATGTTGGGATACTGAAATTCAGCACATAACACATCCATCACATAGGCTGAAAGAAAGAAAGAAGGTTTCTGTGTGGCAGGGGACTTCTGGTACTTTTCAATTGCAGTTTTAAGCTCCAAAGATAGAATAGAAGCCCAAGGAAAAGATTCACCTGTAGTCAAGACATGATGAGCCACAAGATCCCACTCAGCTTTAAAGATTGAGGAATTAGGAAGGCCATACAGCCGAGAAAGCATAGCTACAAGTAAAGAGTAGGGTTCTTTAAACCATGACACTGGATATAAATTGTCAGGCTTGCGCATGAAGCTGGCTGGTTTGTGCATCCAGGATTTGATCATCTCATTGAAGTTAAACCTGGTGTTTGCAGACTCTAAGAATGCGGCATTGAGGATCTGCACAGGTGCCCTAAGGGAAAATGCCCTGATAAATACCTTAGGATGAAATGTGGTTAACTGGGAGCCCACGCTATCATTGAATGAGCGATCTTTAGGGTTATCATGTTGTACTATCCACTTCACTGCATCAGTATAAGGAAATATGGCAAGTCTAGCAGCAATTTCATGAAGCTGGGAGTTCCTAATATTCTCATAGGCCTGACGGTCATTCTTAATGTCGGATAGGTCATCGTTGTCGAATATGGAAAATATTTTAGACCATTCCACCTGGTAGGTTTCAATGATTTTACCACTGGTGTCTGAGAAGATGCCATAATTCGGGTCCTTGTTCAATTGGTCTTTCAGGGCAATCTTAGAACGTGTGCTGCGCGACATTTTTGCAGACTGAAGAAATTCTGACGAATGAAGGGATGACAATAAAAAACAATCCCAAACGATTAAAACTGTAAATAACTGAAGAAAGAAATAGATAAAGCCAACCTGCTTCAGCTGAAAATGGCAGGCAAAGGACCGCTGGTAAAAACTCACAGTAAAATTCAAGTAGCAGGTAATTTTTCGGAATTCGAAAATGATAAAGAAAAATAAGAAAAATGACCTATTTAATAAATCGAATGGGTAAAATATAAGCCGTTGTATCTAAACCAATTAACGGCTAAGATCAGTTATTAAGATTTGCGGGGAACAAATTGCGGGGCTTGGTTTCATAGGTATGTACATCGTCCCCACAATCCGCAATTCACAGCTGCGGGTTGCGGGTTGCGGGATCGAAACCATGCTTATTGAATGAAAAGATAATTCCGCAATCCGCAATCCGCAAGTTGCGGGTTGCGGGTTGTGGGATTACAAAGTTCAAAAATTTTATTCAACAACTTCCCGCAATCTGTAATTGCGGGTTTCAGGATGCGGGAACGCAAACAACCTTTAATATGAAATAAAATTTCCGCAATCCTCAATTGCGGGTTGCAGGTTGCGGAAACACACCACGCATTTTTATTCAAATTGATTTCCTCAATCTGCAATCCGTAATTACGGGTTGTGGGTTGCGGGACGAAAATTTCAACAAAATATTTACACAGTCTTCTCGCAATCCGCATTTGCGGGTTGCGGGTTGCGGGATGACAAAATTCCGAAAAAGAAAACAAGGCCCCCCGCAATCTGCAATTGCGGGATTGCGGGCTGAAAATTGACCTTTTGGAAGAATTCAAGGCTTCCCGCAACTTAAAAAAAACAACGAAAAAACTAAGAATTTTCAAAGGGAAAACTGTAAATTTAATCAAAACAATGCAAAGGAATGAAATCCTAATAAAGATGATAAAATCCCCTAATGACAGAGGGATTTAAAGCATTACCTTTGCATAAAAAATAAAGGTGGGGTTCCCATGTTCCATTAGAACATGGGATCTGTTGTACCTACAATGGGATGTTGGAGCATAAAAAGGGAAGTAGAAGATCCTATAACAACCATATAGGAAATAGTGTGTAGGGAAACTCATCTTTGTGTTTACATTTCATAATTAAGAAGAAAAGACCAAGGCATAGTCCTCAAATTTTGGTTGGGTTTTCCCATATTGGGTTTCTTAGGGTACATATTGTCACTTGTTTTAATTTTTTGGATGGTGTGGTATTTGTTTTAGTTTATTTTATTCCTATATAAATTTATTTCAGTATTTTGTTTGCTAAGCTAGTAATATTAAATCTAAATCTTAAGTAGAACACTGCATAACAAAGAGTTTGCATAAACTTGTAAGACTATTATGATGAACCGTTTCACTGTAATATCCATAACAATTTATATATCATATTGTTATTAGAACAATTTTCTTTATGGTTTTATGGGAAATTGCAAGATACAGAAATTGGCCTAAAGAAAGAAGTCATAAAACCCTAACAATGGCGAGTGAGAACAATAATAATCTAATTTATTATTTGGAGGATATATTTTCAAATCTTGAAGCATATGTCATTGACATGTATCAAAACATGACAATCCCCATGGCATCTATAGAGAGAAATTTTGGACCTTTTAGGGATTTTGGTAGATCTAACCTGAAAGTTGACTCAGACAGGAAATTTGGAGACAATGAAGACCCATAAAACTTAGCTAAAAAGGGACCCAAAGAAAGGGATATCAAATTCCAACATCACCTCTTCTTAATCCATGTTCAAAGTAGAATCAAAAGTTGATATCAAGCACTATCAAGGTGAGATTGATGCCATTAAGTTTAATAAATGGTTGTAATGGTTAGAAGTCTATTTCAATGTTCACAACATAGAAGAATACCAACATATATCATTTTCCTGACTGAAGTTAGAGGGCCATACCCAAAATTGGAGGGAAAAACACACAAATATTCTTAGGCTAAAGGGTGGTCCCCCAATAACTAAGTGGGATGTATTTAAAACCCTCATTAAGTTCCAATTCTACCCTATTGGGTATGAAGAGGACCAGTGGACTTGTTTTCATTACTTTTGGCAAAAGCAAGGGAAAAGTGTAGAAGACTACACCACAAAGTTTAGAAAACAAGTCATTATGTTGGTTATATATCCCATGAACCTGGATGTACTCCTTAGGATTAGAATGGTATCCACAATCATTTAAGGAGGAAGGTGATGATTTTTCAATCTAGGACCATTGTGGGGCATGTGTGCAAGCACAATATATGGAGGATATAAACAAGAGGAAAGCATAGCCAAGTGGTTCTGAAAAGGAAACCAAGACACTTCCAAGGAGGCAAAGAAGAAGTGGAAATGAAAGGATGAGAAGACAACACCCACTAAAAATTAGTGCAAGGATTCAAATAGGAATTGTCATCATAGTAAAATCAATGGCCATACCAAAGATAAATGTTAAAATCTACATACAAAGATGAACCCAAAGAACCTCAAGAAGGATGTCGAGAAGAAGAACATGTTAGCCATGGATTCAATCAACTAGGTAGATAACAACTCAAATTTGGTTGAAAATATTGTTTACACTACAATGAAAAAGCAGGTGAACTTGATTATCATCCATCCCAAGGAAGAGAAGGAGATGGCTAAACTCTTCCGTATTAAAATTCAAGTTAAGAAGACAAAGTTGGATGCTCTATTTGATTTTGGTTCACAGACCAAACTCATAGCAAAGTATCTGGTAAATAATCTTGGATTGTAAGTTCATGACTATCCTCACCCATCCCCATTGGGATGCGTAAATATGGGTGAAAAGCTTAAGTTCCTTGAGCAATGCAATATCAAACTTGTTGTAAGCACAAACTATATTAATGGAGTGGAGGTAGATGTAGTGCCACTTGATGTGTGGGGTGTAGTGTTTGAAATCCCCTATAGAGTAAACCAATACCACTTGATCAATGATGGGAAGTATTTCATCATCAACATACACAAAGGTAAATCCAATATCTCTCTTGTAAGCATAAACCAATCCAATAAACTAATTATTTCAAGTAGGAAGTTTGTATTTCTCTTCTTAATACATAATCAACAAGGAGATGAATTGGTAAATACAAAGGCATCTTTGGAGGGGTCACTAAAGAGCATAAACGTCATTTGGAGGAGCTTGTATAGGCCTATATAGAAGTGTTCCAACAGCCTAAAGGGTTACCACCGAAGATGGTAGTGGAGCATGAGATACAATTTTACTTGAATCCCCATTGTCAAACGTAGGACTATGCATACAATCCATACTAGAAGAGGTTAAAGGGAAGAAACAATTGCAACAACTGTTGGAGTATGGAATAATTTTACCAAGTACCTCACCTTAAGGGTCACATATCATCATAAATCCCAATAAGGATGGGACTTGGATAATGTGTATTAACTATGTAGCTTGAAGTAATACCACCATCAAGAATTCATACCCTTTGTCAAAGATCTAATACTTGCTAGATTACGCTATTGTACCTAATCGGATCCCCTCTGAAGACATTTGATGCATCATTGAATCAATTACCCACCTTCTCCCCTCTCACGAAGATGAAGAACTTCATCAATATTGTTCTAGAATTCTTAAGTCATCCAAACTTCATAAACCATACCTCTCTAAAGAAGAATTCACCGCTCTTTGAAAACTTAATGACAACAAAGAAATTGTTGTTCTTAAATCTAATAAAGGCAATGCCATTGTAATTATGAATTCTTTCGACTACGAATCCAATTTTCTTTATATCCTATCTTCCTCTTCTTACAAGCATCTATCCAAAAATCACATTTCTCAAATAACCATTCTCATAACCAAATCCATCAAATCTTCCTCTCTTGACTCTGTAATTAAAAATCAAATTCTCCCTCGCAATCCACAACCACCCAAAATATATGGCCAACCCAAAATTCATAAGAAAGGGATCCCTCTTCATCCCATTATCAATGTCATAGGATCCCCCATCCATGCCTTATCTAGGTTTCTATCAAATAAACTTCTTCCTTTCACAGGTCAAAGTCCCTCTTTCATTAAAGACTCGTTATATTTTATCCACAAAATTAAATGTTTTTGCCTCGATGAGGGAGACATCTTGGTAAGTTTTGATGTGGTCTCTCTCTTTACCAAAATTCCTTTCCCCGAAGCTCTCAATATCATTTCCAATCTAGTTGATAAATAAAATTTAAATCTCATTCAAATTTGTCTCACCTCCCCTTTTTTTGTTTTAAAGGCACTTTTTATGAACAAATAGAAGGAACAACTATGGGATCTTGCTTATCACTATTTGTGGCCAATATTTTCATGGAACAATTCGAATCACAAGGTCTCAACAGTTTTCCAAAGAAACCAAAATGTTGGTTTCACTTTGTTGACGACATGTTTTTCATTTGGCCTCATGGAGAGGCATCCCTTCATAAATTTGTCGATCACCTAGATAGTATTTCTTCTCACATTCAATTCACCATGGAAATCCAACAAGAAAACTCTCTTCCTTTTCTTGACGTCTTGGTCACCTGTCAACTAGACGAATCCCTATCACACCAAGTGTTCCACGAAAAGACCCATACCGATGGTTACTTTCATGCTCAATCTCACCATCACCCTAATAAAAAATCCATTGTCCCCAACACATTGATAACTAGAGCAGTACGCATATCCAACCTTGACAATTTTGATAAAGAAAAATCTCATCTTACCAAAGCCCTCTTAGCCAATTGCTATTATCTTCACCAAATCAACAAATCCTTTCAATTTATTCTTCACCCCAAACCCAAACGACCCCCCCTAACTCTCAAACCATAGGTATAATTTATCTCCCTTATATCTCTAGCATCAGTGATCATTTATCAATACTACTATTCAAAAATAATATTAAAACTATTTTTAAACCCCACAAAATCATTAAACAATAACTAAGAAGTGTTAAAGAAAAATTGAACCCTTTCTCTCAGAAGATGTCTACAAAATCCCTTGTTTTTGTTGTAAATATTATATAGGTCAAATCGGTAGATCCATCCAAGCTTGGCTCAAAGAACACATTGCGGATACTAATCACAACTGTTTGAAATTTTTTTCCATAGTCGAGCACTCCTTCAAATCTAAACATCTTATATGTTTTGACCTAACCAAAATCATTGCTTCCACTTCTCATTACACCTCCCTCCTTATAAGAGAATCCCTGAAAATAGAAAAGAATCCCCATAATTTCAATCGAGAAGATGGTTATAAGCTAAGTCAATCATGGAAACCGTTAATCCATCATTAACCCGTTAACTTTATTAATCACCCCTTCTCCTCTTAATACCTCTCTTTTAATCTTTTTTTTTATTATCATGTGTGTGTGTGTTATAACCTTTTTTTCTCAATTCCTCTCTTATTAGTGCATTTGTTTTTAACTCAAACAACCCTAAACCTTGGTTCCATTTTTTAATCTTTAATCTTTTCATCATTCTATTTTTTTAAATCTTGTCTAACCCTCTTAAGCCATCCCCACCCCATTCCTCTTATTTTGCTTCTATATTTTTAATTATATCTTTACTTTACTATTTTCTTCCCGTAAATCCTCCATCCTTTATATATTTATTTAATTTACTTACTTACTTATTTCTTTATTTATTTTCTCCTTCTAAGTTTATCTTATCACTCTTTTCCATCTTTTAACTTTATCATTATCCTCATTATTTGAATTTAACCCTAAATTCCCCTTCCCTCAAAAATTAATTATTTAAATACAATTTTTTCAATTTTAAAACCCTAAACTTCACCTAACCTTTCCTCACTTTGTGCACTTATTATTTATTTATTATTTTCCATCCAACTTAAGGGATTTCACCTTCCATTCATTCTTAACGGCTAACTCTATCCAACTTATTTATATATTAACTTTCTACTCTTTTCTACTCATCAAAGCTTCTTCTCTCCCTTGATGATGGGTGGAGCATCCACCCGAAATGTTGGGTTTCAAAATTCTAACACAGTGTAATCCAGAAGAAAACATCACAATAGTTGTAGCATTCCAACCACTTCACCAAGTTCAGTCTCTAATTGGAATACCTCCAAGAACGAGTAAAATATGAAGATGCTTGGAAGGTTTCCTTCGAGATGAGGCAAGGGCTATATGAATGGTTGGTAATGCATTTTGTTTTATGCAATGCACTAGCTACACTTTTGTGTTTGATGAATGATGCATTGTGTCCCTTTCTAGATTCATTTGTGATAGTTACTTAAATATATATTGGCTTATAGAATCCTATAAAGAGCATATCTATATGGTTTATATCTCTACCTAGGAAGAGCATATCTCACATGTCATGTAGTTGTTATAGATCCCGAAAAAAACATCAACTACTAGGAAATATTAAGAAGTGAATTTTCCCCAGATACCTTGGGGTGTTTGGGATATTTAATGGAGGATATTTAATTAATGTGAAAATGGACGCCATCATCAAGTGGCTAAATCCTACTAATGTCACTAAAGTTAGGAAATTATGAGGTCAACACAATACCTTTAAAAGTTTATAGCATCCTTTTCAACTATGGTTGTGCTACTCCATGCCATAACAACCGATGACAAGAGTTTCTAGTCAGGAAAAAATCAAAATAAGGATTTTGAAGATCTAGAAAAAAATATTAGCAAAGCACCAATTCTTACATTACCCAATTTCAAGAAGCCATTCAGTGTGGAGATAGATGCAAATGGATATGCTATGGGAGCGGTCTTGTTGCAAGTAGGTAAGCCAATTGTATGCTATCATTATGAAATGTTCCATGCCATAGTCATAAATTACCTACATATGGAAAGGAGATCTATGCTCTATTTCAATTTGTTAAGAAATTGAAGCATTATTTGATGGGAAATGAGACCATCATCCACACCAATCCACATCCACTGTAGTATTTGCACACTTAGAGTAAGCCTCAACAAACCAAACACTACAAGTGGATGGATTTTTTATAGAAATTTCATCATGTCATCAAATATAAGAAGGGAAGCACTATTAAGTTGGAAAACATGCTTTGAAGGCCACCCACATCTAATATCAAAACTCCGTGTACTCTTGTGCACGTGGACCCTTTTACCCGTGATGCATACAAAGAGGAATATACAGAAGATGAGGACTTCAAGGATATGTTTCAACAACTAGAAGTCCAATTTTGTGTAGAAGAAGGTGGTATCAAGGTTTATTATCATCTCTAGGATAAGTTGCTCTACAAGCTCAACAAGCTTCGTGTTCTTAAAGGTGAAATATTTTAGCTTATTAGAGAGGCTCACAACTCCAAATTTATATGGCATTTCAGTGTTAGGAAGATAGTTTCCAAATTATAGAGGTATGTGCATTGGTCCAAAATGAAAGAACATGTAACTCAATTTATCAAAGGATGCATGCTTTGTTGTACTAGAAAACAAAATAATAGGAATCAAGGTATATAGCATCCCTGTTATGCAACAAATTTCCAAAAAAGAGCATGAGAAGAGCAAAAATAGACCAGAAAGAGTACTCCATGAATTTACTGAAGGAAATAGATGAATAGCAAGCCTCTTTGAGGGGGGAACCTACTTATACAATGTACTAAGTACACAAGACAATACAAGACAAGATGCTCCAAATGAAAAGGTCTCCTTCCTATATATAAGAGACTAAGAGGTACAATTCCAACTAACTGACCCAAGTCGACGTAAATAATATAACCATACTAATGATAATTACAATTAATGGACCAAGCCAACATTAGAACTAATATAATGTGACCCATATAAGGGGAAATGTGTCCACATTTAGGGCTTATCATGCCCCTCCCCTTTAGACAAGTGTTGTCCTCAACACTTGGTTAGTTGTGGATGCTTTTGTATGAAGGACTCATCTTGCCATGTCGAATATTCAATAGGTAAGTTCTTCCAATTGATGAGGTACTCCGCAATAGCCCGATTATGTATTTGCTTGGTCCTTGTATCAGTGATTTTTTCAGGTTCCAATATGAATTTTCTTTCTTCATCAAGTTCTGGTAGGATTGTTTGAATGGGAATCTTGTCTTCGATTACCTTCTTTAAGCAAGAAACATGGAAAACTAGATGTACCCTTGAAGATGAAGGGAGCTTCAATTTGTATGCCACTACCAATATTCTGCAACACTTTAGAAGGACCATAGTAATTGGATGATAATTTATTGTCCTTATTTAGTTTCTTGAGGGACATCTATTTGTAAGGTTGTAGCCTTAGAAATACCCAATCCCCTTCTTCAAAACTTATTTCATTATGATGTTGATATGCTTGTTGTTTCATCCTGCTTTTTGACATAGCCAGGTTGTCTTTCAGTATTTGGAGAACTTCTTGATGGTACTCTATATGATCTTCCACGACTTGAACTTTAAATATTATTTTTAAGGGAGATGTGATAGATGGAGGCTGGTACCCATAAAGTGACATGAATGGAGACTTTTTTGATGATGTATGGAAGGAAGTATTGTACGACCATTCTACCAAGGACAACCATTTCACCCATTATGTTTATTTATTAGATGCAAAGCAACGAAGATATCCTTCCAAACATTTATTCACTATTTCAGTTTTCCCATCAGATTAAGGATGATAAAATGAATTATGATCCAACTAGGTATACACACAAGAAAATAATTCAGTTCAAAATTTACCAGTGAAAAATGGATCTTTATCACTTCTGAACTGTATCTATGAAGGAAGTAGTTATTGTACTTTCATTAAAAGTGTGAGAAAGTGTGCATACTTCGCGAGTCTATCGACAACCACCATAATAACATTAATCCCTTCTGACTTGAGTAGTCCTGTGATAAAATGCAATGATACATCCTCCCAGCACTAGCAAGGTATCTCCAAAGGTTGCAAAAGACACAGGGTCTTAACTCCAACCTTATTTTTTTGGAAAACCAAACATTCTTCCATGAACTTTTGAACATCAGATTTAAGACATTTCCAAAAAAATTCCTTCTTGACCCTATAGTAGGTTTTCAAGAATCCTGAGTGCCCACCTATATGAGAGGTGTGTAATTCCAAAAGGACCTTTTGTATAGATTTTGTATGAGTGTCCACACAAATATGTCATTTTTACATTCTTCCCTTGCTGCTACCACCCAATCGGGTTGTATAATTAAAATCACACAAAGTATTGCCCCAACATCCTCATCTTTTCTGGAGAGTGCATCTTCCACCACATTATATTTCCCTTTTTTATAGATGATTTCAAAGTCATATCCCATTTTTGTTGCTCTTTTGAAGATAGTCTATGTTCCAAGAAGTATTTAAGACTATCATGATAAGTTTTGACCTTGAAGTGCCTACCTCTTAAATAAGGATTCCATTACTTAAGTGCATGTAGTATTTCCATCATTTCCTTCTCATAAATTGGTTTTTGTAAGTTATTTCCTTTGATTGGTCGACTTTCAAACGAAAAGGGGTGTCCTTCTTGCATTAGAACAACACCAATGCCATTTCTTGAGGCATCACATTCCATAATAAAGTTTTTTGTGAAGTCTGGTGTGACCAAAACAGGAGCTTTTCCCATTTACCCTTTAAGTCCTGCAAAAGCTTGAGTTTCTTGTGGAGTCCAAGAAAATGCTTCTTTCTTCAAAAATGTTGTTAGAGGTTCTATTGTTCTTCCATAGTCATGAACAAACTTGTGGTTGTACCCTATCAACCCTAAGAATCCTCGAAGATTCTTCAAGGTTTTGGGAATCGGCCAGTCCATCATGGATTTAATTTCGTTAGGGTCTACTTTGACACCTTTATGAGATACATTATGACCCAAATATTTTACCTGCTTTGCCCCAAAGGAACATTTGGAATATTTTGCATATAGTTGTTTCTCCTTTAGTAGTTGTAGCACCATGTCATCATGTTGAACATGTTATTCCCAATACTTGCTATAGATTAGTATATCATCAAAAAATACCAACACAAATTTTCTAAGGAAGGGCTTGAAAATGGAATTCATTAAACCTTGAAATGTAGAAGGTGCATTCGTGAGACCAAATGGAATGACCAGAAACTCATAATGACCTTCATGAATTATGAATACCGTTTTTGGGATGTCCTCCTTCATTCTAATCTGATGATACCCGAAACGGAGATCCAACTTTGTGAAGAAAACTGCTCCATGTAATTCATCTAACAATTCATCAATGACAGGAATGACAAACTTATCTTTAATTATGATCTTGTTGAGCTCTCTATAATATGGACACATACGCCATAAGCTCTCCTTCTTGTGTACCATTACCACTGGTGTGGAGTAAGAACTTTGGCTATGCCTAATTATGTCGGAATCTAACATCTATTCAACCATACACTCAATTTCACTCTTCTGGCTATAGGGGTATCTATAAGGTCTGATGTTAGGGGGAACACTTCCCAGAATTAAGTGAATAGCATGATCAAAATATCAAACATGTGGAATACCTTTTGGAATATCTTAAAATACCTTGGAATGCTTATTAATGACCCTTTGGAGATATGGGGAAATAGGAGTCTTAGACGTTTGAACATCTAAAGAGCATAATTGTGCAATTACACCTTGATGTCCCTTTTTCAATAATTTTGTCATACCATTAGAGATTATCACCTTGCTTAGCTTCCCTTTGATACCATTTGAATCATATTATTTTCCTTTCCATGAAAATTTCATGAAAATATTTTGAAAATTAAAAGCCATTGTTCCTAAAGATTGTAACCATTGAACCCCTAATACAACATCAACACCACCCATTGGGATAGAAATCATTGGACTATTCAATACATATTCCCCCATCATAAGAATTATATTAGGGAATTTCCTAGAGAAATTGATAGTTCCTCCATCTGTGATCATTACTTGAAACTCTGGTGTTGGATATACAAAGCAATTGAGAAATTTGGCTAATTTGCAATGAATGAAATTGTGAGTACTACCAGAATCAATCAACACTGTTACCTTTTTGTTTTTGATATATCCTTCGATCTTCAGAGTTTGAGGATTGCTAGTTCCATCCAGTGCATGACAATATATGGTGGGAGTAATCTCTTCTATTTATTCAACTGGATATGGTTCTTGTTCTTTTGCTTCTTCCTCCTCACAACCGATGTAGAAGAATTTCTTCTCACCACACTTATGTACCTTAAAATACTTGTTGTCACAATTAAAGCATAAACCGTTTTCTCTTCTTTCATCCAATTGTTGAGGTGTCAACCTTTGAGGATGGTTAGAAGAAGGAACATTATTCTATCTATATGTGTTGTAGGTGGTCCTTTTAGTAGTCATTTCCATATTTCTGCTTTCAACCTTCCTTGCCAGCATGAAAGCATTCTCTAAGGATGTGGGTTCGAATAGGTGCACCTCGTGTTGGATGTTATCCTTCAAGGTTCCAATAAAGAGATCCAACAATTTATCATCTAGTATTCCCTCCACTCTAAGACTCAACTTTTGAAACTGTTGAATGTGCTCGCTTACTAGACCCTAGTTTTGTCTTGGATTTATCAATTGGGTAAAGAAGGAATTTCTCTTAACATCATCATGATATGATATCAATTCTTTTGTAAAAATGGACCAAGAGATAATGGAGTTATTTTTGTGTTCACAAATCCATTGGTACCACACAAACTGCTCAAGTTCTAAATATAAATATGCAATAGGTACCTTTTGGAGATTATGCACGTGGTGTATATCAAATAATTGCTCCATTTGGAATATCCATGTTATGCGGTCCTTGCCATCAAAATTCCTCATGTCAATCTTGGGGATTTGGATACCCATTGGGGACTATCCCTGATTAATTCCATTATTAACATCAAATCCTCTTGGATAATTCTTATTAATTAAAGGTTTCTCAACATGGACACTATTTTTATCTTCCTACGTAGCCAGGGACATATCATCACCTTTAGGAAGATTTTCCTTTGGATTGTGTAAGAGCTTAGCAATCCTTTCTATATTTTTATCAATGTTTCCCATCCTTTCATCCATATTAATCTCCAAATTAACTAAATAAACCTTACTCTCTATCCCTTTGATCATATCTTCCAACTTGGACACCTGAAAAGATAGATCTTCACTTTCATCAAAAGTGAGGGATGAATCCTATGGTGGCTTGATTGGAGTGTGATTTTTTCCACTCCCTTATGGTGGAATTTTGAACAATATAAATAGATATCACACCCTATGTTTCACCTCAAATAAATCCTTCTACTCAAATTTATTCAAATTTAAAATGGCGTACCTTTTTCAAACATTGATTTGGAGACTGTTTACTAGCTGACTTGGGATTGAGGTAAATTTGAATTTTCAGCTCCTATGGATTTCAAAATTTGGCCTCTTGTATCCTGATGTGTCCTCTTTCCAATTTAGTAGTTTTAACCTAATTCTTATGTGCCAGTAAGAAGTTATTGCAAATCTATGAACACTTCTTATTTTGTGTCCTTTCGGAAGGGTGGACTTGTACAGCCTACCATGTGTACAATATTTAGTATTTGAGTTTGAAAATGCTATCAAAAATCATTTGTTTTGACTTATTTATGTTGCAATATGTCTCACCCAATTTGGAACTCGCATGCTCTAGATATGACACTTTTCCCAAAAAACATGTTTTAGATTGGTTTTCGGACTAGTCAGAAACCCTATCTTCCAC
This sequence comes from Larix kaempferi, assembly GCA_027924585.1. Taxonomy (NCBI): domain Eukaryota; kingdom Viridiplantae; phylum Streptophyta; class Pinopsida; order Pinales; family Pinaceae; genus Larix; species Larix kaempferi. The sequence continues at coordinate 9,986,255 of BSBM01000046.1, forward strand.
CGTGAATATCTTTGTACCTCTAACTGCTCAAGATATGAAACTTGTACCACATATATCTCGGACTGTTTTCTAGATGAGTTAGTCTCACTGTCTGAAACCTTGTAGAAAAACATTTATAGCGAAAATTCCAAGATGAATTGTTTTGAAGAAACCAGTCCCGAGGAAAGAGCTCTGATACCAAATGTTATGCAACAAATTTCCAAAAAAGAGCATGAGAAGAGTAGAAATAGACCAGAAAGAGTACTTTGCAACTTTAATGAATAAAATAGATGGATATAAGGCCTCTTCAAGGGGAAAATCTCCTTATACAATGTACTAAGTACGCAAGGCAAGACAAGATGCTCCAAATGAAAAGGTCTCCTTCCTATATATAGGAGACTAAGATGTACAATTCCAACTAATTGACCCAAGTCAATGTAACTAATATAACCATACTAATGATAATAATAACTAATGGACCAATACGACATCAAAACTAATAAATGTGACCCATATAAGGGGAAATGTGCCCACATTTAAGGCTTAACGATCCCTTACCTATACCCACTAGACCATGGGAGAGAATCTCTATGGAATTCATGGGTGGATTTCCAAAATCCAAGTGGGGACGTGATTATCTATTTGCGGTATCTGACATGTTTAGCAAGATTTGCATTCTCATGCCTTGTAAAAATACCATCAAGGGACAAGATGTAAGAAACATGTTCTTTGGAAATGTCTCAATACACTTTGTGATAAAAACCAAGGAGCATAATATTAGATAGGGACACTAGATTTATCAATGTCTTTTGGATTACATTCTGGGACAATATGGACACCAAGTGACCTGAATCATATAAATATATAATTTGTCATATATTTTGGTACTTATAAGACCCATTTTAGGGGTAGGTACTACTTTGCAGATTTGGGGTACAGAACCTTCTGAGGCTTGTTTGAGGGATTAAATGATGTTTTTTGGGGTCAAACGTTTGTGAGCTTAGCTCTCAACCCCTCAATTTTGTTATACACTGAGACTTTTCCAACAGTTCAAGAATGTCCTCAATCGGAGTTCGTTTGAAGAAGTTATTCCTCCCGCAAGTTAATCCAATTGATCACCATGGTATCGAGTGGATTCCATGTCACCTCTCATTACTCACACATGTGGATCTAGTCACATGTGGAATTTCAAGAATATTCAATAGGGTCCAAAATATTAACCCTAATAAGGAGTTGAGGCATGTACAAATCCTAAAACTAATCCTAGATTACTATTGTGCTATGTTAAATATTGGGCCATCAAGAGGAGAAGGGGTTCCATTACAATGATGTTATTGTATTGTTTCATAGCTGAGAAACAGTAAGGGAGTGGATATTATATCATAACAGAGGAAGTAGGATATCATGTACTAGTCGTGCAAGCTAACAGTATCAGAGGTAACTCCACGGTGAGTACCACTTTCTTTGTATTTGCATTACGTATTGGAGAAGAAAAGAGCAAGGCATAGTCCTCACTTCTAGATGGGTTTTTCCCCGTAGTGGGTTTTCCTAGGGTATATCTTGTGTTATTTGTGTGGATGTATTATTTTTCTCTATTTATTTTCCTTTCAGTTCCAATTTATTTATCATTCTATCGCATTAAGCTAACACAAAGAATTAAGTTGTAAGATTTGTTATGACGAACTATTCCAATGGAATATCCACGATAATTTATGGATCATATTGGTATTAGAGAAATTTTATTTTGGATTTTATGGGAAATTGTTGTATCTAGGAGTTGGTGGAATAAAGAAAAATTCTTAAAACCCTATCCATGGCGGTTGATCCTGGTGAAGAATCGAGGGACGAATATGAACAAAAATTTACAAAGTTCAAAATACAAGTCACATATATCTCACTGAATATGTCAATCCTCATGGCGGCTCTAGAGAGCAAGTTTGGACCTTTCGTTGATTTTGGAGGCTATAAGAGATTGAATTGGAGGGGAAATCGAGAGACAAAGATGCCCCAAAAAAGGAGTCGAGGAAAGATCCCGAGAAACAGGAGCCAAGTTCCAGTGCCATTACCAATTCCCAGTTGTTGTTTGAGATGGAAGTGAAAGTGGATATCAAGCCCTACCAAGGTGAGATCAATGCTTTAAAGTTGAATCATTGGTTTTAGAAATTATATTTCTACTTTAGTATCCACAAAATAGATGAGGAGAAGGAGATTTCATTTACTCGATTGAAATTAAAGGCCCATGCACTAACTTGGTGGGAAAGCCACACAAAGGCACTAAGGCTAGAGGGTGACCCACCAGTAACTAAGTAGGAGGATTTCAAAACCCTCATAAAGTCCCAATTCTACCCTATAATATATGAAGAGGACCAATGGATATGTTGGCATTAATTCATGCAAAGGAAAGGGCAAAATGTGCAAGAGTACACCACCAAATTTAGGAATAAAGTTATTATGTGGGTATCTCACTCAGGAATCCAAATGTACTCCTCAAGAATCTAGGGGGGTCTAAATAGTCATTTATTAAATGAAGTGATTCTCTTAAAGCCCAATACAATTGGTGAGGATTGTGTGCAAGCACAATATCTAGAGAATATAGGCCACAAGAAAGGATAACCAAGTGGTTCCAAACAGAAAGAGAACCAAGACACTTCCAAGGAAGGGAAGAAGAAGTGGAAAGGAAAATATAAGAATAATACAGCCATGGAACATCAGTGAAAGGATATGAAAAACCAATGCAATCATTGTAACATCAATGGTCACACTAAAGAAAAGTGTTGGAAGCTAAATCCACGACTGAACCCTATGAACCGCAAAAAGGATGCCAAGAAAAAGAATGTTCTAGCCGCAGATTCGAACAAACAGGTAAAGAGAAGCTAAGATGTGGATGAGAAGATTGTCTTCACTTTAGTGTAAAAGGAGGTGAATCTAGGAGGCCTTCATCACAAGGAAGAGAAGGAGATGAAAAACTCTTCCATATCAAGATACATATCAAGAAGACCAAGGTAGATACTCTATTTGACTCCAGTTCACAGGCCAATCTCATAGCATACAATTTGGTTAGCAAGATTGGGTTGGAGGTTCATGATCATCCTATCCCTTATCCATTGGGGTGGGTAAAAAAGGATACAGATATCAAGGTCACGAAACAATGTAAGATCAAATTTGTTGCAAGTGCAGACTTTATTCAGTGAAGTGGAGTTAGATGTAGTACCCCTTGACGTGTGTGGTGTAGTGTTTGGAAGCCCCTACATGTTTATGAGGGATGTGATCTTCATGAGGAGATAAATCCAATAACACTTGATCAAGGATGGGAATTCGTTCATCATTAATGCACATAAAGGTAAATCAAAGATATCACTATTAAATACCAACCAAGCCAAAAAGTTGATTAATGCAAGTAAAAAATATGTTTTTCTTTTATTACGAGAGAATTAGTCGGGTGATGAATCAATAAGAATAAAGGAATCCATGGAGGGATGTACCAGAGTGGAAAAACATCATTTGGAGGATTTGTTACAAGTGTATAGAGGAGTGTTCTAAGATCCTAAAGGGATACCACCTAAGAGGGAATTATATCATGAGATACAATTGTTGCCTGACTCCCCATTTCCAAATATTGGGTTGTATAGATAGTCTATTCTGGAAGCAAGTGAAGTAAAGAAGCAGTTACAATAGTTGTTGGAGCAAGGGGTGATTCAACCAAGCACCTGATCACCTTGTGGATCACCTATCATCATCGTACCCAAGAAGGATGGAACTTGGTGGATGTATATCAACTACATATATTTGAATGACATTACACTTAAGAATCAATACCCTTTTCCCAAGATTGACGATTTGTTAGACCAATTGTAGCTTTCCAAGTACTTCACCAAGTTGGATATCAAATCAAGATACCACCATGTACGTTTCAAAGAAGAAGACACCTGGAATATTTCCTTTAATACAAGGAAAGGTTTGTATGAATGGTTGATCATACCTTATGGTTTATGTAATGCACCAGCTACATTTACGAGACTAATGAATGATGTTTTGCATGCATATTTATATTTTTTTGTTATGGTTTATTTGGATGATATATTGGTTTATAGCTCTACCTAGGAGGATCATATTTCCCATCTCAAGCAGGTGTTAGAGACTCTGAAAGAGCATCAACTAGTGGTTAATCTCAAGAAATGTGTGTTCACTTAGTAGTCATTGGTGTATTTTGGGTATGTGATCGGTGGATGGGAACTCAAGATAGACCGCCCAAAGATGGATTCCATTATAAAATGGCAAGTTCCTACTAATCTCATTGAATTTAGGAGCTTTGTTGGGGCAGCACAGTACCTACAGAATTTTATCACTTCCTTTTCAATGGTAGAAACGACACTCCGTTCCATAACAGTGAGTGTAATATTTTCCAATGGGGAAAGAATCATCATAAATATTTTGATGAGCTAAAACAAAAGATTAGTCAAGCACCAGTTCTCACATTTCCTAACTTGCAGAATACTTTCTAAGTGGATACAGATGCAAGTGGGTATGTTATGGGAGCAATTTTGATGGAAGGAGGTAAGACAATATGTTATCATTCTGAAATGTTTCATGGGGGAGTTTTGCACTACCCTACCTATGATAAGTAACTATATGCCCTGGTTCAAGCTATTAAGAAGTGGAAGCACTATCTGATGGGAAATGAAACAATTATCCGCACGGATATTCAACCACTACAGTATTTGCAGGCCTATAATAAATTACAACAAAGAAAGCATTGAAAGTGGATGGGGTTCTTGCAACAATTTCATCTAGCCATCAAGTATAAGAATGGAAACGCTAATAAGTTGGGAGACATGCTTTCAAGGCCACCCACATCCAAGATTACAACTTTGGGTACTCTTATGCACATGGAACCTTTTGCCCATGCAGCATAAAAAGAGGGATACATAGAAGATGAGGATTTCAACGAGGTGATTCAACAGCTATAGGGTAGGGACAATTTCATGTAGAAGAAGGTGATAGTTGATGAGCTTCATAAACGTATCATTACACTCATCTTCTTTTGACATTTTCATGAACATTTAACCCCTAAATATCCCATCTTATTCCCTAAACATTACATATGATATCCTATTATAGCCATTTGGATTTTATCTATTAACTCCTTGTAAATTGATGTATTTGATAGCTTTTATATATTTTTTTAAAGGAATGCATGAGTTCTTGTAAACCATTATATGTTGGAGGCATTAATGATCTATGCTGCAATACAGTACTATTGTTTATTATCTTTTCTACAAAGAGTTTGACATTTGGGAAATCTTCTTCGTCCAAATTATACATGCGTAGGTGCTAACATAGTTTGTTGATGAGTCTGTTGACAAATTTGTTGAATCCTTTCACCAATGTTGCTGACGACTTTTTCCACAACAATACCTAGACATCAAGACCGGTGAATCACGCTCAACAACATGATGCCATCAAGAAATTAAAACAACTACAACAGTAATCATTACAATGCTAGATCATGTTCTTTTATTGATTGTGTATTTTTGCCACATTTCCCCTTTTTAAGGGGAATTGGATCTCAATTTAAAAATGTTTATAATACACTCATTTATTTTCTGCTTCCACAAAATAGGGAATCCGACCACTAATTTAGGATAATTTTTGTATAAGAACAAAGACAAAAACTAAAGAAGGGACTAGACTACTCATTTTAGTTTTAATAGAAGTTTGAGAGAGTTCTTCTCTATTGGTTTTTCTGAATAGTTGTGGGTTGCAGGTGTTCATACCTTGCTCCCTTTGGATCCAAGGATCCAAGGGTGCAATGGAGGGATGAATCCCCTCTCTCAAGGATGCATTTTCTATAGCTTCATTAAATTTCTAAAAGTGTGTATTTCACCTCTTTCTGCAAGTGTGTATTTCAATTCTTTCCACAAGTGTGTATTTCAAATCTTTCTGCAAGTGTGGATTTTAAATCTTTCTGTAATTTTGTATTTCAAATATTTCTGCAAGTGTGGGTTTCAATTCTTTTATGCAATTTAAATTGTGACTCATCAAGTTTACTTTGTATGCCAAGAGTTGTAGCATATATGATCGGTTGAGTAGATATGGTGAGATTATATTTTCTTAAGATTCATATCCTTTCTGCAATTCATTTCCTTCTACAATTTAAAGTGTGACTCATCAAGTTTACTTTGTATTCCAAGATTCATAATGTATATGCTCGGTTGAGTAGATCTGGTGAGATTAGATTTGCTTTAGCTTTATTTCCTTTTTGCAAATTATTTATGTTATTGTATTTAAAGTGTGACTCATCAAGTTTAATCTGTATTCCAAGATTCGTAGTCTATATGCTCAGTTGAGTAGATCTTGTAAGATTAGATTTTATTTCATACAATATTAATGGTGTGACCCAATTGTTAGGTTTTCTTATACTAAATCTGATTTTTTTCTATTAATATTTTATACCCAGATTATCTTGCAGATATGAAATAATAACAAAAATACATGGATATACTAACAATAAATTTACAGTGGAAAACACGGAAAACCATAACCATAGCACAATTATTTTACCCTGGAAAACCCCAAAGGGTAAAAACCAACAAAGTGTTTGTCTATTATTCTTTCACTGAAAGAGAATTTTACACAGAAATTACAACAATCTGGAACTTACAACTCAACTCCTCAAACACTTGGAAAATCCGCTCCTAGGGAGGAATCAACACCTTCCTCTTGATATATCAACCAATTGGAAAACCTCTCTCTTAAATCAATAAGACCCTCACTTTCCCACTTGGGAGAATCTCTCTCTCAACACCTGAGCCTCTTTCTCTTCACTTGAGAAAATCTCTTTCTCAAGTACCACTCTCACAATCTTGAGAAAACCTCTCTCGAGACTCTTGTGATGGGGTATGTCTCCTATCCTTACTATTTCTTTTATAACCTTACAATGACCAAAACCCTACCCCTAATATCCAAATTGATGGACGATTAATATCTTATCTTGATCACTTGAGATCAACGATCACGACTTAATCTTAAGTTGACTTAACTTAAAAATCACTTTTTAGTCATTATAAAATAAAAGTCACTTTAACTTTATAAAATGAATTTAATGTCTAGAGAGTCACTTTTCATACCACTTATACATGCTAGACACATAGCCTATGTGGAAGTACACGTCCAAGCTACAAACTCTAACAATGTTGAGTGAAATTTGTGTGCCAAGATTCATGGAGATATGTTCAGCTGAACGAACTTAGTACGATTAGGATTTACTTTACCTTGCTACATAAGCTTTCACTTGATATTAAAGAAAATTACAGAGCAAAGAAAACCTCCCCCATCAATAAACTTAGCATCTCCAGACCGAGGAATCATTGTTGTTGCATATAAAGTGCAGATTGTTTGAAAAGTATTATTCCCTCGAGTTGATAATGAAAGTAGCCTCCAGCACATCTTGGAACGTTCAATCCCATGCATTACTAGAGGCCATCAACAATAAGGTTGATTATCACCTTCGAATGGGTTACGCTACAATCTAGACAAGCTATGTGTTCCTAAAGGTGAAAGATTGCAATTTATCAGGGAGACACACACCTCCAAATTTGTAAGGAATTTTGGTGTCAGGAAGACAATTGCTAACTTGCAAAGGTATGTGTATTGGCCTAAAATGCAAGAAGATGTAGCACAATATATTATAGGATGCATACTTTGTTGTACCGGCAAGCCCAATAATAGAAATCAATATGTGCATTATTATGCCTTGTAAAAAGACCATTGAATGACAAGAAGCATCACACATGCTCTTTGAGTAGGTCTAGGTGCACTTTGGGATACCAAGGAGAATCATCGCAAATAGGGATACAAGTTTTCTCATTTCCTTTTGGACTACACTTTGGGAGAAGATGGGCACTAAATTGAAGAGATCTACAACATTCCATCCACAAACATATGGGTAGACAGAAATAATCAATAGGAATTTGCTGCAACTTTTGAGGGGTTACAAGCATAAGCATCTGAAGACTTGGGATGAAAATATAATCTATATTCAACACTCTTATAATATAGCAGTCCACACTTCCATTGATAGGTACATTTTTAAAACTTGTTTTTTGTATCTACCACCTTCACCTCTATATGTCGTATATGGACAGCAAGGGGGAATGATGGAAGGCACCATAAGTGAAGCATCAAGAGAAAAAATCAGTATTGATAAGATCAGATAAATCCATTTACAATTACATAATACATTAAAGAAGTCACTTGAAAAGTACAATGCTAGACATGACCAACACAGGGTTGAGAAATCATTCAAAGTGGGGGATAGAGTTTGGTTACAACTAAACAAGGAAAGGATAAAATGTCCTGGTAATAAAATCAAGGCTCTGCGATATGGTCCTTTTGAGGTATTGGATAAGGTGAGAGATCATTCCTACAGACTCAATTTACCACCATACATGCGTATTTACTTAGTAGTGAATGTGTAAAATTTGAAACTTTATGAGCCTTCCATGTTATATCAAGAGGAGGAGCAGGTTCTACCTACTATAGAGTACTTAACACCTCATGCTCAAGTAGAGTTGGCATAAGACATGGTTTTACTGAAGAAGTCCAGAACTACCAGACAATATGACCTTCGATAGATTGGGTTCAAATGACAACATCCAGGCAAGGCTAAATGGTACTTTGGGGAGAAGGTAGAGGAAAATTTTCCTCACATCATTTAGTAAAATATTTTGGGGACCAAAAGCCTCCCAAAATGGGGAGATATGATCCAAATTGGATCAATATATAAATTTTCATCTATTTTGGTGCTTTCTGGGTGAAACAATTGGATGAATTGACTTGTAGGACCCATTTTAGGGGTAGGTCTTACTTTGTAGATTCAGGGTACAGAACCTTTTGGGGCCAGTTTTAGGGCTTAAACAATTTTTTGGGGGGTCAAAAGTTTATGAGCATGCTCTCGACCTATTAATGCAATTCTACACTCTAAGACCTTTCCAACGGTGTAAGAATCGCCTCAATAGGAGTTCATATGAGGAAATTTTTCCTCCCGCAAGTTGACCTCTTCATTTAACCACCATGGTACCGAGTGGATTCCATGTCATCTCTCATTACCCACACATGTTGAGATAGTCACAAGCGAACTTTCAAGAAAATTCTAGAGGGTCCAAAACCCTAACCCTAATTGGGAGTTAAGGCATGTACAAACCATAAAACTAACCCTATATGAGTATCGAGCTATGTTAAATACAGAGCCGTTAGGAGGAGAATGGGTTCTATTCTGATGATGTTATTGGATTGTTCTGTAGCTAACAAGTAGTAAGGGAGTGGATTTTAGAGCATAAAAGAGGAAGTAGGAGATCTTGTAGTATTCGTGTAGGCTCATAGCGTCAGAGGTAACCCCACAGTGAGTACCACTTTCTTTGAATTTTCATTGGGTATTGGAGAATAAAAGAGAATAATCTGTTAGAAAAACAAGATCGCAGAGCAATAACAATAAACAGAAATGAAAATATAGACACACACACACATTACAAGAGAGACACAGATATATCGTGGTTCACCCAACTTGGGATACGTCCACATTGAAGTTGCCAGTCCTTATTATTATTCCGTCTAGCAAAGTGAAGGGATACAACCTGCAGCACAGTCGCTGCACTTCCTCTTCACTATTTCACAATCTCTCTTCTTGATCTCAGATATCTTTACAATGCATAATACCTAATACATAAACCCTAGCCGTATTACAATGTCTTTCTTTTATAGGGAAAATACAATGGAAAAAATACCATGGGATACCCAAAACCATGGGCCCGCAAAATAGCTAGCAAAAACAGCCCCGAACCCCTAAAAATGCAGAATGGGTGTATAGTCCTCCGGGGTGCACGGCTAAGACAATATCATCTATGAGACTGGAAGATCTGTCTCCACAACCAACAATCTCCCACTTGGAGACTGATCATAGCAACTCCACCGTTGTCGCACTTGCTGGACTTAGACTTGAAAAATTTCTCCTCTTCACCTTCATGCTAGAAGGCCAACTGAAACCAAGCAAGAACTCAGTTTCTCTCTGGTCATTACCTTTGTGAACATGTCTGCAGGATTCTGGCTAGTATGTATCTTTTCCAGCTTCAACAGTTCATCTTCCAGAACATAGCATATGAAATGGTACTTGAGTTGTATATGTTTAGTCATGGAATGGAATGCTGATTTCTTTGCAAGATGAATGGCACTCTGGCTGTCACTATACAACCTGCTATCCTTCTGCTTCCTACCCACTTCCTCCATAAACCTCTACAACCAAATCATCTCTTTACTAGCCTCTGTAATAGCAACATACTATGCTTCCATTGTTGAAAGTGCAACAACCTTCTGCAGTTTCAAAATCCAGCTTACTGTTGTTCCACCTACAGTAAACACATACCCTATGGTGCTCCTCCTGCTATCCTTGTCACCTGCCATATCTGCATCAACATATCCCTGTAGAACAATGTCTGAACCTCCAAAACATAATGCCTGAGTGGTAGTACCTCTCAAATACCTGAGAATCCACTGTACTGCCTTCCAATGTTCTTTACCTGGATTATTCATATGTCTGCTCACAACTCCCACTGCATGTGCAATATCTGGTCTTGTGCACACCATAGCATACATCAAGTTGCCAACTGTTGATTGATAGGGAATCTTGGACATGTAATCAGTCGCTTCCTGTGTCTTGGGACACATTTCTTTACTTAGACTGAAATGGCTGGACAAAGGTGTACTTACTGGTTTTGCATTCTGCATTCTGAACCTCTCCAACACCTTTTGTATGTACTCACTCTGAGACAATGTCAATTTGCGATTTTTCCTATCTCTCGTTATTCTCATACCAAGGATTTGCTTTGTAGCACCCAAATCCTTCATCGCAAATGAATTAGATAGATTCCTTTTGAGTACATTTGTATCCTGCATGTTAGACCCTGCAACAAGCATGTCATCCACATACAATAACAAGATAATATATCTTTCATTGTCTAGCTTCTTGAAATAAATACAGTGGTCAGAATGACATCTACTATAACCTTGTTCTGTCATAAACCTGTCAAATTTTAAATACCACTGCATTGGAGCTTGCTTCAAGCCATACAAACTCTTTTTCAACCTGCATACCAAGTTCTCCTTACCTTTGACCTCATACCCTTGTGGATGCTGCATATATATCTCTTCCTCCAAATCCCCATGGAGAAAGGTTGTTTTTACATCTAACTATTCAAGATGCAAATCTTCTATCGCCACTAGACTTAAGATAGTCCTAATTGAAGTCATCTTAACAACAGGAGAAAATATTTCATCAAAATCAATACCTTTCTTATGTGCAAACCACTTTACAACAAGTCTGGCCTTGTACCACTTCTTACCTCCTTCTTCTTCCTTCAACCTGTAAATCCATTTGTTCTGCAATGCTCTTTTACCAGCAGGCAACTGAACCAGATCCCAAGTCTGGTTTCCTACCAATGAGTCCATCTCCTCATTCATGCTTTTCTCCCACTTCTTTCTAGTTTCCACCTGCATTGCTTCTTCATAACATTCTGATTCACCAGAATCAGTCATCAATAAATAATACATTGAAGGAGAGTACCGTTCAGGGAGTCTACTTAACCTGGTAGATCTTTTTACAGTTGCAAGAGTTTCAGGTATTTGCTGTTGTTCTTGATTTTCTGGCACCTTTGGAACTTCATTTTCTTGAATTTCATCAAGTACTGTGTACTCTATGTTTTCCTTTTTCCTGTTTCTTTCCCTGCAATTGATCTTTATACATGACCTTTTCATTGAATATGACATCTCTACTTCTAATGATTTTGTGATTTTCATAATCCCATAAACGATAACCAAAATCATCAACCCCATATCCAATAAAGGTACATTTCTTGGATTTAGCTTCAAGCTTTGTTCTATTTTCTTTATCAATATGGACAAATGCTTCACAACCAAACGTTCTCAGAAATGAGTAGTTTACCATTTTATCTATCCATGCCTCCTCTGGAATACCACCATCCAAAGCACTTGAAGGTCCTCTGTTTATTAAATAAACAACAGTACTTACAGCATCCACCCAAAACTGTAAGGGCAACTCTGCATGCAGTCTCATACACCTTGCACGCTCCATGATCATTCTGTTCATCCTTTCTGACACACCATTTTCTTGTGGTGTTCCTGGGACTGTCTTCTCTCTACGAATCCCATGGTATGAACAATAACTATCAAAATCCTTGCCACAATACTCACCTCCATTATCAGATCTAAGACACTTCAACCTTTTTCCTGTCTCATTCTCAACCAAAGCTTTCCACTTCTTAAAAGTAGCAAACACATTAGATTTTTGTCTAATGCAATAAACCCAAGTTTTCCTAGTTGCATCATCAATGAATGTAACATAATAATGAGATCCACCAAGAGATTGTACCTGAGCTGGTCCCCATACATCTGTATGCACTAGCTCTAACTTTTCATTCTTCTTTTGTTTCCCAACCCTGAGAAATCTGACTCTCTTATGTTTTCCATAAACACAGTTCTCACAGAATTCCAAACTTCCCTGCTTCAAATCTGGCAGCAACTTCCTTGAGTGGAGAATCTGCATCCCCTTCTCACTCATGTGTCCAATCCTATGATGCCACAATGCTGTATCTATTCCTGTGGAAGATAAAGAGATAGAATGGTCAGTATTCTGAGGACATAAATACAACGTACCTACCCTATCTCCTTTTGCTCTCACCATTGATCCTTTCGTGATCTTCCACCACTTTTCTCCAACTGTAGATAGACAACCGCCATCTCCCAACTGCCCTGTTGAAATCATATTTCTTTTCATAGCAGGAATATGCCTAACATCTTTTAACAGCCAGTCAGTTCCATTCTTAACTTTTATCCATACCTTACCCATTCCAAAAATTTGACATGGCTCATCATCACATAATAAAACATGTCCAAAATCGCCTAGAACATAATCATGAAAGTATTTCCTATGGGGTGTAGCATGACATGAAGCCCCTGAATCTACTACCCAATAATCACTAGTATTATCTAATGCAAGAATCAAAGCATCTTGTAACACATGAACTGCTACATTTGCTTCCTGGGTAGTTTCCTTCTGTGCATCTCCTTTCTTCTTTAGAGATCTGCAGTCTTTCTTCAGATGTCCTTTCTTTCCACAGTTCCAGCACTCTATCTTTCTGAGTCTGGACTTGGATATGCCCGTTTTAGACTTCCCACGATTACCTTGGCTCTTTCCTCTCTCCTTTTGTCTTCCCCTGGTCTCCATGGTCAACGCATTACCTAATGTCTCGCCTGTGCTTTTTCTTCGCATTTCCTCGCTAAGAATAACACCAATAACATCATCAAATTTCAAGGTGTTTGAACCAGAGACAGAGTTACTTACAGCCATGACCAAGCTATTCCAATTTTCTGGCAATGAACACAAGATTAGAAGAGCCCTAACCTCATCATCAAAGTTCACACTTACAGAACTTAGTTGATTTGTAACCGTATTAAACTCATTTAAATTATCAGTAACAGATCCACCTTCATACATATTCATATTAAATAAACGCTTCATTAGAAATACCTTGTTGGAGGCCGAGGGTTTTTCATACAGCTTACCCAATGCGCTCATCAACCTCTCCGTTGTCGTTTCTTTTGAGATATCGAAAGCCACCGACGAAGCCAGGCTCAACTGTATTGTTCCCAGATCCTTTCTGTCAAGAACCTCCCATTCTTCGTCCTTCATAGCTGCCGGCTGCTTTGTTCTTCCTCCCAACGGTAGGAATAGATCCTTCTGGTACCGATAGTCCTCCATTTGCATCTTCCATAACTGGAAGTTTTGGCCGTTAAACTTCTCGACCTTAAACTTTCCTTCTTCCGCCATTGCTCCCACTCGAACTAGAAACCCTAGATTCCTACGGGTTTATCTGCCAAATAGACCTTTGGCTCTGATACCAATTGTTAGAAAAACAGGATCGCAAAGCAATAACAATAAACAGAAATGCAAATATAATCACACACACATTACAAGAGAGACACAGATATATCGTGGTTCACCCAACTTGGGCTACGTCCACACTGAAGTTGCCAGTCCTTATTATTATTCCGTCCAGCAAAGTGAAGGGATACAACCTACAGCACAGTCGTTGCACTTCCTCTTCATTGTTTCATAGTCTCTCTTCTTTATCTCAAAGATCTTTACAATGCATAATACCTAATACATCAACCCTATCTGTATTACAATGTCTTTCTTTTATAGGGAAAATACAATGGGAAAAATACCACGGGATACCCAAACCATGGGCCCACAAAACAGCTGGCGAAACCTGCCCCGAACCCCTAAAAATGTAGAATGGGTGTACAGTCCTCCGAGGTGCACGACTAAGACAATATCATCTATGAGACTGGAAGATCTGGCTCCACAACCAACATAATCTTCACTTATGGTTGGGGTTTTCCCCATAGTGGGTTTTCCTAGGGTATATCTTGTGTTATTTGTGTGAATGCATTATTTTTCTCTAGTTATTTTCCTTTCAATTCGAATTTATTTATTATTCTGTGGCATTAATCTAGCACAATGAACTAAGTTGTAAGATCCATTGTGACAAATTGTTCAAGTGGAATATCCATGACAATTTACGGGTCACCATGTTGAAGAGATATAGAAATTTTCATTCATAGATAGATGGGTAGACGGGAGTAGTGAACAATGTATCAGTTCAACTTTTGAGGTGTTACAATAAGAAGAATCCAAGGACTTGGGATAGAAATTCAATGTATGTTCAATGCTCTTATAACAAAGTGGTCCACACTTCCACTAGTAAGTCCCCTTTTGAAATTTGCTTTGGATATTTTCCCCCTTCACCCTTAGATGTTGTATATGGAAAAGAAGGAGGAGTAAGGGAAGACACTGTAGGATAGGCATTGAAGGATAAAAATTCATTGATAAGATCAAGTAGAACCATTTGCAAGTATAAGATACATTGAATAAGTCACAACAAAAATACAAGGCTTGGCATGACCAACACAAAATTGATAAGAAATTCAAGGTGCGAAACAAAATCTGGTTGAATTTGAACAAAGAAAGGCTACAAGGTCCTTAAGGCTCTATGGTATGGTCCTTTTAAAGTGTTGGAGGAGGTAGGTGATAATGCCTATAGAATTTGGCTAGCTCCATATATGTGCATTTACTAAGTAGTGAATGTGGAAAATATAAAATTTTATGAGTCTTCCATGCTAGACTGAGCAATTTTTACCTACCATATAGGACTTAGCAATTAAATACCAAAGTTAGCATAGGATACAATTTTGCAGAATAATACCATAAAAACTACATAACGTCAACACAAGCTCTGGTAGGTTGGGTTAAAAGGACAACTTCCAGGCAAGTCCAAATGTTACTCTAGGGAAAAAGTAGAGGAAACATTTCATCAACTCCTTTAGTAAAATATCTTGGGGACTAAAAGCCTCCAAAAATGGGGATGTATGATCCAAAATGGATCACTATATAATTTTTCATCTATTTTGGTACTTTTTGGATGGAGAAATTAGAGTTATTGGATTGTAGGGCCCATTTTAGGGGTAGGTCCTATTTTGGAAATTTGGGGTCCATGAAATATGGAGTGTGTTTGAGGCATTAAATGAAATTTTACAAGATAAAAAAATTACTAACAAAGTCCCCAAACAATTGAATTTGTTCTACACGTTGAGATCTTTCCAATAGTGCAAAGATCACCTCAATTGAAGTTTGTATGAGGAAGTTATGCCTCCCACAAGTTGACATGTCTTATTGATCACCATGGTACCGAGTAGATGCCACGTCCACCCCCATTATTCATAGATGTGGAGCTAGACACATGTGGAATTTTAAGATATTATAGATGGTCCAAAACCATAACCCTAATCAAGGTTTGAGGCATGCAAAAACCCTAAATCTAACCCTAAATAGTTATGAAGACATTGTTAAGCACTTGGCCAATGGAAAGGAAGGGGTTTTATTCCTTTTGTATTGATTATTATTCCATAGTTGAGTACATCAAGGGATTGGGATATTGGATAAGAATAGAGGAAGTAGAAGATCTTGTAACAACCATATAGGACATGGTGTCTATGGAAACTCCATTGTGAGTTCATCAATTCTTGTATTTGCATTTCATAAATGAGAAGAAAAGATCAAGCCATAGTCCTCACCTTTTGGTTGGGTTTTTCCCATATTGGGTTTCCTAGGGTACATCTTGTATTTATTGTGTGGATGGTGTGGCATTTATTTTAGTCTCTTTTATTCCTATCCCAACTTATCTCACTATTTTTTTTCTCTAAGGTAGTAATATTAAATTTGAATCTTAAGTAAAACATTGCATAAGAAACAATTTGCATAAATTTGTAAGATATGGTGTGACAAATTGTTCCCCTGGAATATCCATGACAGTTTAGAAATCAACACTAATAATTTTTAGCATAAATTTATCTCAAATAGGGAGCCTTGTCTCAAGATATAATTTAGTGTAGATGCATGCACATATATACTAGTTGGTTTGTGAACCTCCATGTCTAGGAATTTTCTAATTATATTTCCTATAACTTGGTGTCTTGGATCATCCCAAAAATTCAACAAACAAGCATAATATAGACCTAGATTGGTACCATTTTTGGGATGTCCTTTTTGGCATTGAAATCCAACATCTAACAGTTCATATATAGACCCCAAGGCCCTATGAAGTAGGTGCGCTATAAAATATCAAATCTTTGTCTTCCTTGAGATGAAACAATAAGACTATTTAATTGTAGAGAGAGATATTTATTGGCCACTTCATCAAGGGAATCCAATGGTATTCCGATGAATGTTCAAGATCCTTGTGGCTCGACCATTCACCCATAAAATTTCCTATTAGGGACTTCTACACAAACAATATAGCCTTATGCCTTCAGTGCACAATGTACATGTCAATTTCTAGAACATCATAAGGTTGAAAACGCAAAGTTGGGAAACACATTTTGGAGTGTGTTGTTTTAAACTCTCGATCAAGAGTTTTATTCAATTAGAGTCGTCTATTAAAAAAAACTCTTATTTAAGAGTTTAAAACTCTTGGCTAAGAGTTGGTAGAAAACTCTTGACTGAGACATTTTCTCAAAGTAGAGTTTCTGGTAAAATGTTTTAAAAAATATCCTACATCTTTCTAGAAAATGCAACTTCGAAGAGGCCAAACCTGTGCAAATTTTAAAGATTATTTTTTGGACCTAGTACCTATGGATTCATCTATGAATCTAGTTTCTAATTATATAAGATTTTTTCCTTTTCATCAGTGATTTCTATTTATTAATAATTTTATTCTCAACTCTATCACTTCAAAATTTTACTATTATGAAAACTGCCTACAATGAAAATTTAGTATCTTCAAAATGACAACACCAAAAAAATAGAAAAAATCATCGTGCACTTCCTCTCCATGTCCCCTTCACAATGGTACTTTTATTTTTCTTAGTGATGATGACATCAAAAAGAAAATTGACAAATCACAAAACGTGTTGAAACCTCACCATTTTTGTCTTACTCTATTTCATTAAATAAATAAAAAATAGTGGTTCAATCTAACAATTACCTAACAATAGTTCTTGCACTAGTACAATTTGTGTAGATTGTGACTATATATATATATATATATATATATATCCCCAAAATGAATAGCCATATCTAACAAACATAACGGATTAGTAAGTCACTCATTATCCTAAAGTAAATTTTAAATTATATACAGTTAGTAAACACCAAATTTATCCCAGTAGATGTCCATAATTTTTTTTACAAAAAATAAGAGTATGGAGGTAACAAAATTATCTACAAATCTCTTTTTTACCTCAAGGTGAAATTCTCAAAGAATATATGGGTGTATAGGGTTGAAGTTGAAAAAACATAAAATTTTACATTTTTCTTCGTCAAAAACAAGCAAAAAGTGTTTCTCAACTTCATGTTTTCACTCATAAAGATTCTTAATAAATTAGTAAAAGTTGGTTCTAGAGTGTTTCCCTTATTTATAATTCATTGTGATTAGGGCTTGGAACTCTAAGACCGCTTGCTCCATCACCTATAAATTGAAGACTCCCACTATTGTTATTACCCTGATGTTTGGCTCTACTACTCACACTGTGGAACAAAGAAACTAAGATCAAATCCCTAACTACAAACATGAATTTTTTTAAATTCCCTCATACTCATTATATCCTATATCCCAATATTAACCTACATACTACATATTAAAATATATACTTACCCAATAATTTTTTTATTATATTTTATTTTATATTATAAACACACATACACACATATAATCATATTCTCGTGTAAATTTGCTTTCTATGCTTGAAGAGGTTTTCATAATATTGGATATTTTTTTATTTCTTCTCTATTCGACATGTATACAGGGAATGGAAATCGGATGTTGATGTGCTTTCTAAGGAAGGTGTTTAGATGGGTCACGGGAAGTGGATGATAATAGGGATCAAAGATGGAGAACATTTTGAATTTTATCACAGGCCTTTTATAGAATAAATACCAGCTATAGAGCTCCAACAATAATAATAAAAAATATGATGGATAATTTTGTCAACTTTGCTATTTTGTCTATATTCGGACTCCATGATCTCATGCTTGATATGTTACTTATATGAAAGATCCAAATGTATGAAAACAATCCTTAGTGAGATGTATCGTTTTTGACAGTTTATCCACGGGAACAGTCTGTGTTGTCAACGGACACTTTGTTGATTTTCTATGTTCTGGTCGAACATCTATTTGGCAAAGACAAGCTCCCTTTTTTTAAGCGAAAATACATGGAAACATGTATTCTACAGAATGTAAATTTCTTTTCTCTACAGATGAAATAAAATTTATGCTTTTTTCGAAGGGAAAAAATAATCATATTCTCGTGACTATATAATCTTATTATATTCCGGTCCTTGTAACCATATTATAAATATATTCATGTATTAAATTATTTATTTATTTGTTGGATTGTTATTTCTCTATATTTTGTGTTTATTCATATTGTTAAGAATGCCTTAGAACCCTCGTCCATATGACTCCATAAGTGAGTTCCTCAATGAATATGCGAATCCTTAGAAAAATGTAATAAACACTAGTCAACCACTAACTGATTATGTGAAAGAGCGTCATTCATGTGGCTATGCTCAAACACAATGCAACAACCATAAAGACACGCTCATAAACTACACCTATTACACTTATGGTTCATAGTAATTACCTACTATCAAATTAACATCATATTTCATTCATATTACTTAAAGCTTTAAAATTATAATATGTTATATTTAGCATTTTTTTATTATATTTTATAACTCTTTATGTTAATAAGAATTATAACTCCCTGTATTAATTAAAAATTCCTTGTACTTAGTGATTATCAAATTAATATAATATTTCATTAATATTACTTAAAACTTTAAAATTATAATATGTCATAAATCATTTTTCTCATATATTTTATAACTCTCTATGTTAATAAGAATTATGACTCTCTATATTAATTAAGAATTACTTGTGCTTAGTGATTATGCAGTAAGATTGATGTTTTCAATTAAATGGCATACTATATAGTATATCATATTCTTCCCGTCATAACTTTATTCTATTGAATTAAATTAGATTTGAAATTTATAATAAAGTTAATAATTTAATCAATATTTATGATAAAATATTCATTTATATTAATTCTTGTTTTCTTAAAACATCTTTCAAGATGAATTCTAAGGTTAGTTTCTTTATTTAAAAAATGTGTATTTCTCTCGTCATTTTCTTACCAACTCTATTAAGGACTAAGAACTCTTTAAACAACCAATAGTTGATAAGTCTTGTTAAATATAGATATATACTTCCCATTCGTGTGCAAATGGTAAGATAATTCCATCTTTGGAAAGCCTTACGATTTTCAATCATAGAAATTGTATTCAAAATATGAAACATTTAACAAAAATCCCCATAAATTTATGTCAAATTTGGTGCAAACATTTATCTCCAACTTTGCAAAAAAACCTTACTTTGCAAAAAAAATCTCATAAATATATGTTAAATCAAATATTTGGTGGTAACTTTTATCTCTAACTTTGAGTTTAATTGGTTCTTTGGTTTTGGATTATTCTCCAATTTTATTTCCATCATCGTGACTTTGAAGTAATCAACACTTGGGTTACTTTGCAAAAAAACTTCATAAATTTAGGTACTTTGCAAAAAAATCTCATAAATATATGTTAAATCAAATATTTGGTGGTAACTTTTATCTCTAACTTTGAGTTTAATTGGTTCTTTGGTTTTGGATTATTCTCCAATTTTATTTCCATCGTGACTTTGAAGTAATCAACACTTGTGTATAACCTAAAATTTAGTAATAATCAAAGACACTATTAAGTTTTAGTAGAAAGTTATCTTGAATAGTATTTCAAAGACATCTGAGCTGAGCTTGAAGCATTTTCTTGTGCAAAATACAAATAGGTGAAGTCAATTTACGTTGTAACTATTATTTTAGTAACTTGCTAAATTAAAGTAGGATGTTATATATATTACCTTAAGTTGAGAGTTTAAGAGTTAATCAACGATGCCAACAACTTTTTGAGTTTCAAAAGAGGCTATAAATTTTGGATCCATCATATATATAAGTAAAATAAATGTTTGCAATGTCTATGTTAGGTCTATCAAAGACACCAATAAGTTTTAGTGGAAAGTTATCTCAAATAGTATAATTTTATAAGTAAATATCTACCTTATATTGAATGAAACCCTAGTTTTAGATCTCATCTAAGAAAAAACATGTCTGGATATGTGACTAGTGGAGGAAGGGCACCTCAAGCATAATTATGATGTCCAAAATCCAATGGAATAGACACTTCATCGATTGGATTCTTGGTTTCCATTTTATCACGAGTCACAACCAACATCCAAATGGCATTTAGGGACAAGTGTAGAATTGGTCTGGGGGGCATAAAAATCAAATTGATAGCATAACCACATTCTGTCACATCACATGTATTTTCCAATCTAGATCCAGGAATACTCTCTGTTGATGTACAAGGTAATGATTTTCAAATTTGACCCCCAATGCAAACTTTTTGTACTATGCCCCACTTAACATAACCCTAGTTTTAGAACTCATAAAAAAACACATGTTGGGGTGTGTGGTTGGAAGAGGAAGGGAGCCTCTAATATAATTACAATGTATGGAATCCAATGGATTAAATGGTATGTAGATTCGACGCTTGGTTTCTATGTTATCAAGAGTTGCAACTCGCATCTAAATGGTATTTAGGGACACCTACAAAATTTGTCTCGGGGGCATAAAAACCAAACAAATAAACATAACTGCATTATGTCACTTCACACACCTTTATATTTCCATTCTAGATCCCACCACATCCTCCATTGATTTTCAAGGCAACGATTTGAAAATTTGACCCCCCAATGTTAACTTTTTGCATTGTATCTGATTGAAAGAAACCCTAATTTTGGAACTTTTCCAACAAATGCATGGCGAGAGTGTCTGACTAGTTGAGGAAGGGTGCTCCAAGAGTAACTATAATGTTCAGAGCCCAATGGAACATATAGTTTGTAGATTTGGTGCACGGTTTTCATTGTATCATGAATTGAAACTCACATCCAAATGGCATTTAAGGACACTTGCAAAATTGGTCTCAAGGGCATAAAAATGAAACAAATCGTAGAATTGCATTTCATAACCTCAAACATGTATATTTTCCATTCCAAATCCCACCATGTCATCTGTTGATGCCCAAGGAAATGGTTTGCAAAGTTGACCCCCTAAGCAATTTTTTTGTGCGTTGCATCCCACTGAATGAAACCCTAGTTCTAAAACTTGCCCAAAAAAACACATGTTGAGGTGTGGGACTAGTAGAGAAGGAAACCCCTAAAGTAATTATGATGTATAAAATCTAAAGAAACAAATAATTCATCAATACAACACATGATTTCCATTTTATCATGAATTACGACTCACATGTAAATGACATTTAGGGACACCTACAAAATTGGTCACGTGGGCATAAAAACTAGACAAATTAGTATAAATACACTCTCTCACCTCACACATGTGTGCTTTTTTATTTTGAATCCTACCACACCCCCTATCAATGACAACGGCAGTGATTTGTAAAGTGACCCCCCAACACAAACCTTTTTTATTGTATCCCACTGAAAGAAACTAATTCCAAACTTTGTCCAAAAAACACACGTTGGGGTGTGTGACTAGTGGAGGAAGGGTACTTCTAATATAATTATGATGTCCAAAATCCAGTGGAACCAAAAAATTCATCAATTTGATGCACAATTTTTATTTTATCATGAGTCGGAACTAATATCCAAAAGGCATTTAGGGCCACTTGCGAAATTGATCTTGGGGGCATAAAATTAACCAAACCGGTTAGCATAACTATATTTTTCACCTCATACATGTGTGTTTTTTCATTCTATACCCCATCATTCCCTTCATCGACGACCATGGTAGTGATTTGTATAAGAGTGTAGTATTAAACCATAAAACAAGTACATCATGCAATCTTAGAGGATGGAAGATTGTCATCATTAGCAACTACATCATTATAATGCATTGAAGGTTGAAAAATGTCTTTCTTAAGTGGTAGAGAGTTCCTTGAAGGTTAAGAGATCTTTCTTAAATCCAAAGGCGGTTGTAGTAGACAACTTAGAACTTTCTAAGAACACAATCCTTACTCACAGTTACTTCCACATTAAGTCCAATAAGTACTTACTAAGAAATCAATCCACGTGGTGTGATCATTACCATTGCTCAAAACAATGTTTTTCCAATACCTCACCATCCACGTACTAATTAGCCCACCATCCTTGTGTTACATGGGTGCATCAACATATTTTAGATGTGAAAATTGAAATCATTGAATATCCATGGTGCTAATTCCTCTGCAAGAAAAGATGAAAGATTAATTTACTTTGAGACAATATCCAACTTTGCCAACAACATAATCATAAGTTCCATATACCATGTTTATTCTTAGAAAGCTTTGATCACTCTCATTCATTTTCGAGGAAGCGTGCACTTAATTATGAATATGATAATTCTTCACATCAACTCCTTTTCTTTAATCATTTTAATGTTTGTATTATTTTGAAGTTAAAGAAGCCTTGTTTTTGCTTTTAATTCATTCTTATTGAGATCCTTCGAAGATCGTCATCAATTGTCAATAGTGAGACATGCAGAAAAGTAGCATACTATTTACAACATAAAATCTAGATGCATAGAAGTTTTAAGATCACAAGCAACTAGCCCAAGATACACCTTGTTATTTCCCATCTATTATACAAACATGTTGAATACATCACCATAGAAAATGGATGCGATGTGGTAATAATTGCACACACATTTTTTCCTGTGCTAGGGTTTGTTAGGCATCACATTTTTAATAAATTATTATAATTTTTAACATATTAATAAATTATTTAGAATCATTGTCTATGTAATTGGTAGCAATCAATGTCAAATAACCCTTTGGGAAAGGCATAAAATTCATATGAAAGGTTATTATTGTATATAACAACATTTTCTTTATATAGAATTTAACTTGTATATGTCGGACCATGAGACAATATTGACCTTAGTAAGCCTTACATAATCATGTCAACTCATGAAATCGACTAAGTTAATAGCAAGACATCTATATACTTGCATATGAAACCTATGTATATATAGTACAATGAGACATAATGTCTTAGTGATATCCCTATCGTTAGTTAATTACAAATCAAAGCCATGACTATTGAAATGAAACACAACTTTGATTTCTTGAGTTTCCCAAGCTTCTTAAGTTGTATGACTTGCATTCCTTTGCTACACTTGCCTCTAAACTTTTTGGACCACATAAGAGAACACCAATACCAACAATCTCCCACTCATTTGAAACTTTGAATTTTAAGCATCAATTTCATCAAAGGATCAAACTCTTGGATCACATTTGTTAGCTCCATAGCAAGTGTTTATCGACTCGTTTCCAAACCTAAAAGTTTGGTACTATCAACATCAAGCTTCTATAACATAAACTCTATTGGGCTTTGTTCGTGGGAATCTTCTTCATCAAATTGATGATAGACCTTTGAATATGATGTATTGGAATATGGGTAAAGGACTATTTACATATCTTGCTATTGGAACATCTACCAATAGTAGTCTAAGAAGCTCTTTTGGTAATGAAAATAGGATACATATGAAAATGGGATACATCTCAAAGATCTATGCTACCTACATGGGAATTTCCTGAGGTTGTCCCTTTTGTTGTTGATGCCATGTTTACTACTTGTGCACATGGAAGGCTTTATCCCCGAGACCTTAAAATGGGTAGGTGACAAATAATTGTCCTTAGTTAATGGGTTAGTGAATTCTCGAGAATATTATAACCTACAAAAAATCAAACTTAACCACTCAATAAGGCATTACAAATGATATCTTAGCTTCAAGGAGGTTGGCTCATTAAGTGGGATACTTAGCTAATATTGCTACTAACATCCACACTTTGTGACCTCTAACTCCTTTCAATAGCATTAAACCAAAGCTATAAGTACTAGTGGGAGACTTGGAAGATAATGTCACCTAAAAAGGGTTTGGACTTCCCTTCTTCCAACCTTAGAATTAAAGGTTTTATGGTCACATACACATTTGGTGGCATTGAGCTTAAAAATAGTATATGTTTATGTTTGTGCTACATTGTTAGCTTGTCTCAATATAGTCATTGATCCAATAAGATTTGATATAGTTATGGATGGGGAGTTAAGATCTATTAGACACTGAATTTTTCAGTTGTGGGTTGAACTAGTAATGCTTGTAACAACATTTCTATCAATACCTAGATATGAATAGAGAAGCTTACATAATCTTCATATCCTGCAAATCAATTTATGGAACAAACATAATACGTTAGATAGTAAATTAATAGACAAAGCTCAATGGAGAGGAATCAAATGTTAAAAAGTTTGGATAAATCCAAAAGTAACCATTCTTGCATAACAAAATGAGGGTCAGATCAAAAGTTGTCTTAGGGGGGTCAGATCAAAATTTTAGGGTTTACTCTATCACTTCCACAATTAAAGGGTGTGGTGGCCATAAGAGTTGTTGGACTATATTTTCCAAATTGATCATTTGCCTGCAAGGGATTCCCCATGTGGTCAACAGTGATTGAAGTTGTTTGTAGTGTTGACTTGAATGGTAGTAGGGCTACAATCAAGATGCCTTTGCTTCAACAAGCTACAATGCCAGTGATACGAGTGTTGCCATGCTTTGTCTTGATATCATGGCAAATCCTTCCCCCACTCATATAAAAGCAAAGGCTCCTAATGATTAATTTGCTTGTCATCAACCACCATTTTCAAACACATGCCTTCAATTTTCAAAGTTCAACCCAAAAGCTATACCAAATTGATTTTATTAACTATCTAAAAACTCCTTTGGAGCTTGTCAAAAAAGTGTTATTCAAGTTTCAAAATTACAAACTCCTAAGTGAACAAGATAAACAAATAAAAATCATGCCTCATCACAAACTACAGGCATGAGCAAGAAAAATATTGTAGGGAATGTCCCAAATATTGCATTGCAACCTATACTAAAACATCAAAATTCGTACCCAAATATAGTAGTGTGCTAGTTCTTTTTCTTTGGTGAATGATATCATTTATTGTCGTTTAAGTCTAGAGAGTGCATGGATTAAATGGACAATGATTTGAGTTGCAAGTTAGCTAGGCACATAAACCATGTACAAATCGTGTTGGTTAGCTAGGCACAAAGAACACATCAAAAATTGATTCTTTTTCCTCTTTATTATTTTACTCCTATGGAAAAGCTTAGAATGTTTTCGATATATCAATGAGCAATTCGATTTATAAAATGCACTTAACGCCAACGTTTAATATCTAATATTGTTTTATTTTTAGGGAATTAGATCTGAGGATAAAAACATGACAATCCAACTTTGTTGGCATTGAATCGGAGATAGGAGATGAGGAGGACAATGAGGATGAGGAGGAAAATGAGGATGAGGATGATGATGATGAGGGTGTTGATATTGGTGGTGATGACACTATTGAGGATGATGATCATTAGGATCCAGATGCTAGTGAGTATGCATAGATTATATTATAATCCATGTGCATGTTGTATTCTCCATCATATTGACTAGTTTTATAGATTGGTGCCAAGATATCACAATGATGCATACATTGTTTTGACTTTTGTATACATGTAGATCATTGAACATGTTTCTTATAATATTGGTATCTACATCATATATTTGACTTTTTTTAATTCATGATGGTGATGATGTCGATGTAATCGATATTATCTTGCGCGCACGCACACACACATATATATATGGGAAGTTGTTGACTTTTTTTGGAGGTGAATTCCTATGATGATATTATTATGGTTTTACCTTGTTTATAATATATGAGTTGTTTTTATGGATGTTTTTATTTTATTTTGAAATGATGTCCATTTTCTCAAATGCCTTAATAAATGTTATGATTTAAATTTGAATTCAGATATTTATTTAACATTGTTATATTTTATATTAGAGTTCCAATATTTTCATTAACATAATTTAAATTAATAAAAATATTATTATAACATTTAGATTTGAATATCAAATGTTATCTTAATACAAATTCATACATGTAATGTTTGCAAACAAATAACAAAAATTGAAAGCAAACCTCGATGCTAAAATGAAATAAAAATCCGGTGTTAACATGGAAGCTAATGTGGAAGCTAAACCTAGGGAAAACAAGTGTTAAAGTGGAAGCCAAACATCAACAAAACAATTGTTAAAATGGAAGCAAACATTGTGCAAGAGTGGAAGATATAATGGAAGCAAAACCCGATGTTAAAGGAGGAGGATATTATAGAAGCAAAAGTGGGTGCTAAATCAAACATTGTAGTGAGTGCTAAATTAGATGTTGTAGTGGAATAAAACCTTGATGCTAAAGTGGAATCAAAACTCGTCAATGAATTGGAACTAACATCTAATGTTAAAGTAGAATCCAAACTCAATGATAAACTAGAAGCAAGCATTACAATGGAAGCAAAACTTGGCATCAAAATGGAAACAAAACTCAATGCTAAACTAGAAGCCAAACTCAATTCTAAAGTGGAAGCTATACTGAAAGCAAAACTAGATGTTAAAGTGGAAGAAAAACTCGATGCTAAAGTGGACATTATAGTGGAAACAATTCTTGAAGTTTTTTTCTGACACAAACACAAAAAAATGGTAATTTCAGAGCTACACCAAAAGCTATATTTGGAGCAATATTAGGAAGCAAATCTCCCACTACAGTATGCACATTGGTTAGCACTAAAATTGGTGTTGTAAGTGCTAGTTGTTACTAAATATGGTGCTATAATTGGCACTAAACTGGGTGCATCCAAAAGTTAGTGCAACTCCCGATGCAAAACTATGAAAATCACTCTTGTCGATTTTTGCATCAATAAAACTTTTTAATTCAATGGAAAATAGTTGCACTAAAATGTGGCACTAAACTATGCACTAATGGCCTATTTTGTTGTAGTGATTGTGTTGCATAGCGAGACATTTTCTCAAATAGGGACTTCCATTTCCATCTAACTACTATAGGTCCCATGTCTATACATATACAAAAATAGGACAAAACAAATAGGTGTACCCTACATTTTTGTCTTACCTCTAGGCATTTAGTTTGTTATTGTCTTATCGTCATCGATCTCGATTTCATTATGGAGGCATCATATTAACTCTATGCTTAGATGAAAGAATTCTCAATTGATCTCTTTATCCTTTAGGGCTTGTGATAATCAATAGACATCTCCAACCTCGTCTCATTATGCTTGGCTTGCCCTGGAACTCATTTATTGTAAGTTCAAACCATAAGATTTCAGAAAACACAACAAATGGTCCATGCATTTAATCAAAATGCCTCCCAAAATGTTGGCCCTTGGCAACAAACATATTGGGTGTGCTTACAATTATTAAAGACAACACTATTGTAGGAAACTTTAAATTGAAATAACAATGCATTACAATATTAACACATCATTCATCAATGCATTAGCGTTAAGTTTGTCTAGTGTAACCCTAAAATAAATGATAACCCATTAAAAATGATGACAAGGATAATCAAGAATATCACAACACAAGATTTAATGTGGAAAACCCTAATACATGCAGAAAAACACTCTTAATATTAGCCTTCATCATTCCAACTATCAATCACAAAATTAGGACATGTCTATCCAATGTACTCACTAATCTAAATGTACTTGTCTTTCATTGCTAACACAAAATGTATATTTTCTTAACCCTTCTAAACTCTTAAACATGTTATTTTATACTACAAACCTATCCTTTGAACCATTAAAAGGTTAGATGTGATAAATGTCCATATTTCTCATTACATTATCCAAAATAATTATGTATTTAAGTTATAATTAAAAGTATAACTAACCAATTTAGGGGCAAAGACACTCATAACACTTTTATAAAATGTTATTATTTTTATTTTTAATGGTACTCAATTTATGAAAGGCGGTTTATCATCAACTATGTCGTAACAAAACATCGGACCATTGTATTATTTGAACAATATGACTATTTTCATTTTTGAAAGGTAGAGAATTGCAATAATTACAATGAAGCTATAACATTATTGTTCTCAATACTATTTTCATTTTTGCAAGGTAGAGAATTGCAATAATTACAATGAAGTTATAACACTATTGTTCTCAATTTATGTGTGTCCGTTGGATAAATGTATGCATATTTAAAAGGAATGTCGATTGATAAGAGTCCTCATTCAGACATAAAGACAAGCTTCTCGAGTGTTACAATTTGTTTTCATTTCATTTGCTTAAGTGGTGTCCATTTCTTATTTTCCTTTACATTAATGTTTTGCGAATGTTTGGATGATTCAAGAATATATGTTTTCTTTGCATTTATAGTAATTTAAATATGCAAAGTTATTTGTATTCCATATAGATATTAACAAAATATTGATTAGCCCATGTTTTCAGAGTTGGATGGTGTGTTAAAATCGTGTCATATCTTCTCACTTGACACCATCATGTGAAAACATTTAAAGATAGAGATGAAGCTTCCAAAGGTTGAACTATATTTAAATCTTCATTGCTAGGGTACTCTACAATTAAGATAGTTGTGAATACATTTAAAGGCAGAGATGAAGCTTCCAAAGGTTGAACTATATTTAAATCCTCATTGCTAGGGAACTCTACAAGATAAAAAATGATTATACTAAAAACAACTTATGAAGGAAATCATTAGCAAAATTATGGATACATGTAGATTCAAAAGAATGACAAATACACATTAAAATACAATTGAAACCTATCAACAAAATGACAATATTATGGACAAGGAAATCAAAGATGAAGTAATTATATGAACAAACTCATTGATTGACACTAATCAAAATTTAGTATGGATGGAATTGATGATAAAAAAACAAAGACAATTCAATTCTCGCTTATGAAGATATTACATATGCCTCATCTTTTGCTTCATTCTTGCTTCAAGAATGAAGCATTTGTATGTAGGGAAAGAATTGGTGTGAACCCTTTAGGAGGGAAAGAATTGATGATCAAGAATGAAGTCAAATAAATTCTCATTTACAAAGACTTTATATATGGATTTCATCTTATATCTAAAGACAAGCATTTTCATGAAGGAGATAATTGGTATGTAACCCCTAGGAAGGAGAGGATCGATAATCAAGAATGATGATAATTCAATTCTCACTTATGAGAATCTTACTTATGAGCCTTATCTTATACAAGGATGAAGCATTTCCAAAAGGAAGAGAATTGACATTAGTCAATATGAAGGACCATTTGTATATACCAAGATTTGGTCCTACATGATAAATATATATATATATATATGACTATTTAATGTTATGCTCTTCTATGATTATTAGAAGAATTCTCCAATTTCTTAGGAGTTGCAACACAACTCATCATCACTCTTATACTTTGGAGATGTGATCCTCACTTGTAATTGGCAGCAACAATATTTATTAGGTACATTGCGTCTTAAATTATAGGAATTAGGAAATGAAATTACTTGTTTATATATATATATATATATATATATGATTAATTATACTTTAGAGATGCGATCCTCACTTGTAATTAGCAGCAGCAATATTTATTAAGTGCGTTGCGTCTTAAATTATAGGAATTAGGAAATGAAATTACTTGTTTATATATATATATATATATATATATATATATAATGTTCTGATCTTCTAGGATTATTAGAGGAGTTCTCCAATTTCTTAGGAGTTGCAACACAACTCATCGTCACTCTTATACTTTGAAGACGTGATCCTCACTTGTAATTGACAGCAACTATATTTATTAGATATGTTGTGTCCTAAATGATAGGAATTAGGAAATGAAATTACTTGTTTAAATTTATATTTATAGCCAAGTAGTATTCAAATGGGTTAAAAAAAGGAATTGTTGTCCTATCAAAATATGACCCTTGGTATTCTCAATTTCATTTGCTAATAATTTAAAATCTCATCCCCTCCCTCTCCTCTTCTCATAAATGACCTCTATTTCAAAACATAGGTGGCATAATAAACTTATTCTTGATTTGTTAACAACAAGCACGTGGCATATTTTTGCTACCAGCCAGCAATTGACAAGCAGCTTTATGTTTTTTTTGCTAAAACATTGGCAAGCAGCTTGAGATTTATGTTTTTCTTGTTAGAACATTATAGCAAGAATTGTGTACTCGTTGATAATTGAGCCAATCATTATAAGAGGTATGCTTGATATTACTAAGCAATCCTTAATGTGTCTAGAATCAAAGTGTATTTGCTAATTGCACCAAGAGTAGTAAAGTACTCTTCAGATCAGTATGGAGGAGGTGTCTCATAAGTACGGACGTGACAACATCAAAATTAAGTAAAGGCATATGTCGGTTCAACTTTAAATTTTACTTAAAAGCTATAAAAAAATAAAACTAGCATAAATCCATCTTCAACCTGAATATATCAAGCACAAAGAGAAATCAAATTTATCAAGGTCTAATTTTTTTATCACTTAATATGAAGGAATTAATACATAACATATAATTAAGTTAAATAATAAAAAATTACCCCTCAAAAAATTTGATCACTCTTTATAAATCAAGGTTTAAGACAGATCCATTGATAATAAACAATTCTAGTTTGTGAACATCTCTTGACCCAATTTAAACCATATATAAAAGTATGTTGAACCATAATATGAATGCAAAAGCATTTGATGGGTTATAAATACTAGCATTTAATGCAAATTAACAAACTGAAAATATACTACATCCAAAATAGCTCAATACTATTATCACCTAATCTAAAGATAATTTCTATATAACATGGATTTAAAAGTTTATGTGCTCAACCATAAATAGCTAAAACAGGGTGCATGCATCCTATCTATATATGAATACAGGCTCAATATCAAGTTAATCTCAAATTATAACATGCAATGATGATGATGATGGTTAACATCCACTTAGACCAATTTGGTTTATCGGACCTTAAGAAAAAAAATGTAAATAACTACTTGATTTGCTTTGGAGTTTTATTTATGTGCTCAAAAAACTTGAAGAGCATTCCTAAATACTTTCTTAATAGTATCTAGAGATTCTTCTAAGCTAGCATCCAACAAAATTTGCTCATGTGATGGTAGGCTAATAGTTCCCTATATAGCAATAGTATGTATGACTACTTGAACATCTACTTCTTGATGTTAACATGAATTCAATTAAATTTCAAATTTTTTTGATATCCATTAAAGAGTGTACTCCAGTCCAAATCCCAAGGTCTAGTTTATGAGAGGATAGTGATATTAAAAACCCTATTCCATAAGACATTTCCTATGCTTCATAAACCAGTATGAACAAAATCTAATTATAAGAGCCATGTATTACAATTCTTCGTTAATATTAAATAGATTTATTTATTATTTCTTATTGAAATTTAAAACCAAAGTTGAGTTGGGAACTGCATGTTTGCAACATATACATTCTTCAACAAGTTAAGGAAGGCAAAGGCATGTTAATTATAATACTAAGTGATAAAGTATACACAATATGCTTTTCAGATAGCAACATAATCTTGTTTTAATAATACATGAGAAATACATATGGTTCTAGAACTTTGCTTCCAAGTTTACCATATGATTTCCTTGTTGCAAGCTTCAGCCTTACTACCCAGCCAATCGATTTATCGCCTTCATTCAGCATCCCGTATCATATGACACCAAACCTTGCAACTCAGGGCCCTTCAACCTTGGATTGTTCTCAAAACTGCAATAAAGAAAAAAAATTACTCCATTTTTTTAGCAATTGTACACGAGCATTCTTGAAGAAAATTGAAGAGAACTAAAATCATGATAAACCAAAAGATGCACAGAGCAAGCCATTTCATAAATCATAGATAACTTGCATATTCCTTCTGTTTTGCTATGACTAAAGCTAGTCGCTTGGGAGAGAAGACAATGTCTATTTCCATATATCTAAAGGGTTAGTTCAAGTGGTCATGAGCCAGACGTGAGATCTCTTCCCACAAAGTTGGAGAGGTCATGGATTCGACTCTCTTGACCTCCTCGGGTTTAGGCTCCATAATCAGGGCTGACGGTTTAACCCATTTATCATCCATAGATCATGGGGAAGTTTCCATGATTTATTCCATCCGAAAAAAATGTTGTGATGTGGCAAATGTAGTATGTTCTGCTTGTATAATGACAGACTCCTTTTTCCTCCTAGACCTTTCATTTAGGTGGGGTTGTGTTCACATGCTATTAATTCAGAATAAGTAAAAATTGGTTTACTGCAAAGAGGCCACTAACATTAAGTTATAATACCAAAACTATCTCTCTACTATTACCAGCTTCAAGAAGAAAATAATTATCCCAAATATAACAACAAACTCACATGAGCTTCATAGTGACACTAGGAGGCGGACAACACCTAAGACACCCTAGGAAGAAAGAATTTGTAAAGTTTGCAATTCTAACAATATAGGAAATGGAAAGCATTTTCTTTTGGAGTGCACAACCTATGCAGAGATCACATCTCATTTTTCATAACATTTCTAACAGC
This sequence comes from Larix kaempferi, assembly GCA_027924585.1. Classification (NCBI taxonomy): domain Eukaryota; kingdom Viridiplantae; phylum Streptophyta; class Pinopsida; order Pinales; family Pinaceae; genus Larix; species Larix kaempferi. Next base: position 10,019,423 of record BSBM01000046.1, read on the forward strand.
ACTGATATTTATAATGTGCTAACCCATAAAAAACAAAGAGAGCTACGTAATCTTATTGCAACCTATTAGAGTTTAAAAACAACATAATAAAACAGAATAAGTAACTTTTATTTGTTAAGGTATGGTAGATGTTGGTCTCAATAAACATTAACATCATCGTCATCAAGAAGGAATTTATCTCTTTTAAAAATGGAGCTAGTATGCCCACTATTATGTTTCTACTTGGACTAGATGCAATGATGCGATCCAGAGATGCCAAAGCAATACGAGGATAACTATACAAAAATACTCAACACCAACCTACAAACACAATAACTTGCTCACAAAACACAAATATCAAATATGTATCTCCTCAACTTTGGACCTGGACGTACAATGAAAATAATGAACTATTGCTTCAATAATATTGAACACTAATAAAAAATAATGTTACTTCAGGCATAAATGTTAAAAATACAAGAGAGATATATTTTATTTTATAGAGCAAAAAATACCTCACACCTTACGTAACTCCTTGGGATAATGATCTCGTTCTTACATGGGAGTTATGATTTCTTCTTAATAGTTACAATCTGACAAGGATTATGATAATTAGAAATCCTCATGAGATGGAAATTACAATCTGTGAGGTGAGTGACATGTACTATAACATAAAAGTTACTCGTGCACTAAAGGGATTATATGAGGATGAGATAGAATTTACTATTTTGATGGTCTCAGCATTTCCCCCCTGATGTAGATATCAACCTCAACTTATGAATGATTTCTGAACTGATCCCTACTTGACTTATTCTCAAAAAAGAGCCATGTACTTCTAGGTGCATACAAAGACTCGTCCCGGGTTAGAAATAGTACTATTGGAAGCTTAGGAGAAATTGACCCAAAATTGTTAGATAACTTGTGGAACTCCTACTTGAATCGAGATGTTGTTGAAAGGACCTTGAATATGCCATCCAAAATAGAGTCGATATGCATGGGATATCCTCCCTACTTGAGAAGTATTGTCAGGAGGAACCCAGATTGAACAAAGAGCTATTTGGGGTAGGTCTCCATGTTTGTGGTGCTATTGTGGGCACAAAGCAATGGTTTTGGTGGCCATGTTGGCCACTAGTGTTGGCAGTAGAAATGAGCCTTATTGGCCATTGGTGTTTTTGAGGGAAGAGATGGATTGTGTTAGTAGTTTTGCCTGCCACCAGTGCTATTAAGAGCACAGATGGAAAGTGAAGCTAGGCATGTTGTCCACTAGAAACACAATTGAATTGTATTAGCCTTGTTAATGGTCATGTTGGCCATTAGGGTTGTTTAGAGCACAAATGAATGGTGTTAGTAATCATTTAAACTGCTGAAAAGACAAATGAGTTGTATGAGTAGCCCTGTTGGCCATGAATGTTGTCGAGTGCAATGATGAACCACATTGGTAGCCATGTTGGCCACTTGTGTTGTTGGGAAACATAGGCACTATTTGGATAGCCTTAATCTGAAAAAGGGCCAGATTTATCTGGATAGCCTTAATCTGAAAAAGGGCCAGATGGCTTTGGATAAATTTCAACTGCAGAGACACAAGACTTGCCGTGATATGTGCAAATGTGCCCAAGAAAGATAGAGCTATCACATATCAAATCCAAAAGTGCAAATATCTTGGCTACATATGTTCTTGATGTCAATAAAGCAAAGGTGAGTTACTTTGGTTGTCATGTTTGTGTCAGGGTGACAGCAAAATGGAAGTGAGCATGCATTAGCTGCTGGAAACTGATGTCTTGTGATTGTGACATAGAACAGGCTCGATCCATTGGTTTCAATTTTCAACATGTTGCTTATGAATATTTACTTTGTAAAAGCTTATGAATAGGTAAAATGGCCTTTCATCCTAACCATGTTTCAACTTCTCAAATTTGGTCCTTTTTTTAACCTAGGCTACAGAAACTTTTTTGTTGAGGCCTCAAGGTAACTTAATATTAACAAAGTTAAGTCTAAAGAGATTGAACTCTTCAGGTCTATTCATCGAGGCTGGCCACTAGCATTGATGCTCCATGTGACGGTTGTGCAGAGTCTTAGTTATCTTTTGCAAAGAAGTTTGAAGATGGGGAGATTCGAGGCATCCCTCTTCCTAGGCAAGAAGATTTACAACTAATATATGGGCATTTTTGTTGATGATTTCTTTCTCACCATCAAAGCAATTTTTTGGCTTTTGGCTAGAGTATCTTGTGGAAGAAGTCTCCATGCCATCGCTAGAGTTTAGATCCATTACTTGGATTGTTGGTAGACATAGGATGGGTTTAAAGTTTTAAACCCAGCCTGCCCAGATGTTTTTAATTCTAGGGGTATTGTCAAAAGGAAAGTTACTAAGTGGATTTCCAGGCTTCTATCTTTGGCACCATGTCATCAGATCTACTAAGGTCCTTGTTGCAATCCACGTTCACTATTTCTCTTATTGGACTCCCTCGCCTATGCTTATGCAAAAATTGAGAAGCTTTTGCATGCCTTTCTCTAGGCCAACTGGGAAGGGAAGAGGTGCTTCCATTGTGTGGATTGGAGTATTTGTTGTACTCCAATGGATAAAGGAGGGTTGGGAGTTATCAACGTACAAAAAGAAGGCCTTTCCTTGGAAGGGGGCAAAGATTGGAAGATATTGTAAAGTTACTAAGTGGATTTCAAGGCTTCTATCTTCAGCACCTTGTTATCAGATCTACACTAAGGTCCTTGTTGCAACCCACATTTAATATTTCTCTTGTTGGGCTCCTTCACTGGTTGCTTTTGCAAAAAATGAGAATCTTTTGCATGCCTTACTATAGGCTAAGTAGGAAGGGAAGAGAGGCTTCCATTGTGTGAATTGGGGTATTTGTTGTACTCCAAAGGGTCAAGCAGGGTTGGGATTTATCAACATATAAAAATAAGGCCTTGTCTCGTGTGCTAAATGGATCCTCCGATACCTAAAAGGGGGCTGATGTAGAAATTTTCCACATTGAGGCAATTAATGCAACTCACAAAATTTCACCTCTTTCTTAGAGGTTTCCCAAATCTTAATCCTGTGAATTTTCAGCCTTAGGGCTATTATGAAATATAAATAAAAACAGCAGCAACAATGGAAAATATTTCACCTCTTAACAACCCCATTCCACTAGGCAATTCAAGAGAAAACATACCGATGTGTGCCAATAAGTTTCATTACTCTAGGGCAATCTTGTCATGCATAACCCAGATCCGAAATTCACTTTATGACAGTTGTAAATACAGCAGCAAATTTGCTCCATCTTCTTCAATATTAATGTTAAATCACTTAATAATTTCAGCCTTAATTTATGTCAAATCAGCAAGTCATACAAGTGCTGGAAATTACCAAACCATGAAGAAACAGATGGCTGAAAATCAAATCTGCAATAGAGAAGTTTGGACAGCTGAAAACCTCATATATAGGTATAAAGATGAAGTCCACGTACATACCATAGCCTCTTCTCAAGGCTAGTACAATCCTTTAGCTCTTCAAAACCCTAGCTCACACTAAAGAGCTTCAACAAGCATCACACAAGCATGTCCTCAAAGGCAAGACGTCTCCTCTTCTTCTTCTCTTCAAAAAGTACAACCTCAGGTTTCATCACAAAACCCTAATCTCCAAGCCTCTAAGGAATGAAACCCAAACCCTGGTATTCAAGATACTCCAAAATCTCCAATAAACCCTAGCGATTGCAGGACAAGATATATAAAGTACAAATGCACAAGAGCAATGAAGACTAGTGCACTCCTCTTAGTCACATCTCTAACACAAGACAATGAACAAGAATGAGAATGATGAAAGGACTCTTTCCTTCCTCTGTATATATGAGAGGTAAGGGAGGCCAATAATACATATGTGGGCTTAAAACCTTACAAGAAACCTACAAAACCACAAGTGTGCTCACACATGTGGACTGCTACACTCCAAGGGTACACATGTCAAGCTTCACGGTGATGTCATACACAAACAAGGCTCCATTGCAAGGGTGCTCCATGAGATGTCTCCAACACTCCTTCAAGTAGTGTTACAAAAACTGGACCGGAACTGAAAAAACCGGCTGATCAAACCACTACTCTAAACCGTTTTTGACCGGTTCCGTACAGAACCAGTTTTTTTCCTCAAACTGACTGGTCCATACCCGTTCCGTACGGAGCCATACAAAGGACCAAAAAACTAGATTTTTTAAATTAAAAAAAAAATGTGGGTCGACTCTAGTCTTTCTATATGTGGGTTGACGGAGTTTGAGGCCTCTGAGCCTAAGGATTCGGATGATTCAGAGGATTCAGATGAGCCTGACTCATGAGGATTCAAATGAGCCTAATATGGATTGCACTCTGTGCTAACTGCTATTTTGGTTCTATGCACTCTTATTTGCTATATACATGAGAAACTTTGCATATTTGTGTATAATGGTTTGAATTCACATCGATGCACATGAATATATATATAATTTTTCGAAATTTGAATATTTTATGTACTTTTGATGGACCGGTTTTTGGTCCATTTTTTTTCCGGTTTGGTCCGGTTCCGGTTCTTGGGGTCGACTGGTTCGACCACCGGTTCAGTTCTTGTAACCTTGCCTTCAAGCCTCCAAGCACTGCAACGATCCTCCTTAGCCATGTGCTCCACTAGATCCATTCCCCTTGCATGATTTTTATTGCAACCCAAGCATCCCAAAGTCAACTCCATGCAAGCATCCAAGCTACCCCATGCTATCAAGGGTTAATTCCCTCCTCCTGAATGTCGAATGCTCCTCTTCCAATGCAAGACAATCTCCAACCAAGTAATCTCCTCCATGTGGTCGGCATGTAGAATGTCACCAAGCTATTTGAAGATCTCCAATGCCCTAAGGAAGAATGCTATGCAAGAACCCAACTAAGGTCAAGCAACCACTGAGTGAGCCATTTCCAAGTTGCAAATCCATCAAATCATCTAGGGGTTGATCATACACCATGTACCCCAAATCTCATGAAGCGCCCCCAAACATGGTGTAAACACTTTCAGAGTAACCATGAAAGCTATTAGGTGAAGCTTAGAAGCTATTGCTTTTGCAATTGCATAGCGTTCAAATCCCCTTATGGAAAGAAATGGTTGCAAGGTCTTACTCTTCTATACCTCCTCATTACCCTTAACCCCATCAAGATTAAGGGTTTGTATGTGACTGAAAGTGCATGGAAGGCTTGGGAAGATATTAAACCTTTGTTGTCTTTGATGGTCACTTGTGATCCTCAATGTTGGCAAGCCTCTTGTTGAGAACATTTGATCTCAGCTCTTGATTTTTTCAGAAAGGAATTATAACCCTTCAAGACATATTCTCTTTAGATACCAAAGAATAGATTCCATAGACTCGGTTGAAGCTGATTCTTTGTTTAAATAATTTTGACAAGTTTAACTTTTATAAGATTCAGACTCTAGTCCCTGATTATTTGTTGTTTGAGTTGGTAGTAACCCCTGGACAAAATGATGGAAAGATTGGGCTTGGTGTGCATAGAGCCCTTTCTCAAATGTACATTTTTGGATCGTATAAGTGGCTCAACCTACCTCCAGTGTTAGACTTAAGGTTCAATACGACATAGAAGATGCAATTAAAGCTCACCATATGGATTTTGCAGCTCCTGGTAACATGGAAGTTGCCTTTGGAGCCTAAAAGGCCATATTTGTGTCGCCTCTAGTTTCAATCCCACATATGAAATATCATTTTTGATATTATCTACATAGGGTAAGTCATTGATGCATGGCCCCTATCCCATGAGCATTAGTCAGGATGACCAATTTCTCACAATCTTGAACAGTCCACTTACAACTCATTACATTGGGTGATGCTCACAGGAGTGAAGAAGTGGGATTGAAAGTAGTGTTATGATTGCATAGCATCAATAATCAACCCAGGAGAAATTCACATGGGAGAGTTATTTGGGATGTCTGGGTGAAATGTAATTTACCTGGTCATGTCATACCTTCAGCCTGAATCTGCAGAGTAGACACCAATCTAAACCTGTAGCAGACATTTTAAAAAAACTGCATATGGGCTTAAAGAACTTTGTTGGAAAGTAGACCTGTCTATCGGAGTTGTGATGCAATAGAGACATCAGATCTGTCAAACCAGTAGAAGACCTGTAACAAAAGTCTAAGAGAGCATGAACATGTTGAAAGGCGAATGTTATTTGACCTTTAGTAGAAGCAAGATTTGTGGTGTTGGGAAGGAACTAGGCATACTAGGTGGAGAAAACATTGTTAGGAGACAATCTCTTGGAGCCCACTTATTAAAGGCTATCCATCATGCAGAGATAAGGGTGCAGATCCCAGGACTGAAATATATGTAGGGTTCGGTCTGTTTTGGGGATCAATCCAGATTTGGAACTGGCCTAATTTTGTAAGCCCTAAGGGTCTCTTACTCAGATATATAAGAAGGCTTAGGTATAGGGCTTAAGTATTCCGTTTTTATTTAAGCTCAGAGTGAAGGAGTAGGATTTGTCTACAGCATTATTATTCTGTTTTCTGCCATACTAAACAGTGATGTGATTTGGGACAGACCTGTGAGAATTATATTCTATATTTTCTGGAGTATGTGTTTCAGTGTCTAGCATTCAAAGATAACAGTTCCGATAGGTTGTAAAGCTTTATGTTACCTAGGGCTTTAGGAGATTCTTTGAATACAGAATCTGTCATCGTCATCATCTAGAAAATTTAACAACCACAAGGAGCAAGAGTAGAAACTGAAGTTGAGGTGGAACTCAAGGAAGAACTCTCCTAGCAATCAAGGTTAAAGGATCCATACTGAATGAGGATGACAAAGTTTCCATAGCTCAGGATGTAGCATAATGAATAATTGGAAAAAGGATTTATTAGGCCCTGTGTTTTTCCCATGGGGAGCTCCATGTTTCTTGCTAAAATAAAGATGGAAAGTTAGAACTCTGTATAGATTACCAATAATTACATAAGGCACTTATTAAAAGTTGGTATCAAACAAATAGAGGATTTGTTTGACCAAATGAGAGTAGCCAGTGTTCTCCAACACTACTCTGAAGTTGCAATATTCCTAGATTAGAATCAATGATGAAGACATATAAAACTACATTTCAAACAAGATATGGACAATACGAGTTTGAGGTGGTGCCATTTGTCTTTATGCAACAACTTTTATGTCTCATGGATAGCATATTCCAAAAGTACTTGGATAAGTTTGTATTGGTTCTCTTAGAAGATATTATGGTATATTCCAAATTGGATGAGCTTAAAGAGCACCTAGAAATTGTTCTTCTAGAGTTGCAAAGTGATCTATTGTATGCCAAACTAAGTAAATGTGAAATCTTTTGCAAGCCAATACAAAATTTGGGGCACATTATCCTAGGAGGAATTTTAGTAGATCTTTGGAAGATCTAGGCTATACTTGATGACTTGCACCTAAAATGTATCAGAAGTATTATGTTGTTTATGGGAATTTTTGTGTAGTGTAAGAGGTTTGTTAAAGGATTATCTATGATCACACACCCCTTTATGAAAAAACAAAGAAAATGAAAGAAATTTGATTGGTTGAAGAAGTGCAAGGAGAGATTCCAATTGTTAAAGAAAATATTGACCACTACACCTGTTACCTCCTAGACCTACACTCCAACGTATTCAAGTCCCTAAACTAAGTGCAACCCTTACAGGCACTTAGAAAAATTGCCCACTGTCACCACAACTCGTCCCCTCGCTTTAGGTCAATTCTTTTCTGGCATAAGGGGGGAAGCCTTAGAAGACAATGTTTAAGATGTTCTTTAGAAATAAGGAACGATGGACTACTGAGATCAATGCCTATCCAATTGGGTGATGGAGTTAAGATCAAAGAGAAAGAGGGTTTGAATATTCAATATTGTAGAGAAGACATAATTAAGCCATTCATTGATGTGCCATAATAAGTCCAAAACAATTTTTTAGATTATGCAAGAATGAGTGAGAGCCCTTATACAAGATGCACCATCACAACCATGAAGTTATAGCCAAGCAATAATGTGCAAACATGAACAATAAAGGAATAGCCACATATGGAACCATAGATGAAGTAGAGAATGGTAGGCAAGCCTTCTTATTGAACAAACAATTAACAATACATCACATCTTCAAATGTGATGTCATCACAAGATCAAGACAGCCATAATGTGCCACACTTGATCTTCTTCCTTAGCTAAAACACCTCAACATGGAGTGAACAACCCTAACCAAAGAATTACAGCAGCAAACTTGTTCAAATATCCAAGGTTACATCAAGAGTTAGGGAGGGTCTCACTTTAACCTTAACATCCTCTTATTGGACCAAGATTGCCTTTCTTCAAAGATTATTTCAGCATCAAAAATCCTATTAATCCATGAAAAGAAAAGAGAGATGAAAAACCCCACATTGAACTTGCCCCTCAACTTCTTCCTCCCAAAGGTCTTCAACTAAGCTTGGGGGGGAATTCCCATGACTCCAACCATTGCTTTAGCAAATGAATCTCTCCCTCTATTTATATCCTTCAAATCAAACCCTAATTCATACAATAATATTTCTTTTTAGAAGGCCCCGGAATCCTCCTTGACTTTGCCTTTTGAGTGAATACGATAGGTCCATATTCCCATTTGTCATCTTTTTATTTCATGGGATCCTTTTAAAACATGTGTTTATTATTCTTTTGAGGGTTTGACCATAATGATACATGGCATCTCCTTGTGCAAATACATTTCCTCCAACTATGTAGAAAACTCCTCAAGCAAAGTGTTCTCACTCCAAATCCCTCCTCAAAGGTGAAACACACCTCCAAATATGTAGAAAAGACCTTGAACAATGTGTCTTTACCCCCAAATACCTTAAATGGTGCAATATGCCCCCAAATATATGAAAATGGATTAAATAATGTGTCCTTGACTCCTTACCCATACAAGTTCTCCTCAAAAGAGGAAACATGCCTCCAAATATGTGGATATGCGTTGAATAATGTCCAATGCCCCATAAGTCACTTTAATATGCTTTAAATGCTTTATTGCACAAAACATCCCTCTTAAAGGGGATATGCTTATGATCAAGCAACCAAATGTTCTTTCTACCCATGGAGTTGTATGCTCCACATCAGATGACCTTTATTTGACCATCCAAATGCCTTTAGTGCCACATGTCACCATTCTAAGCAAGGAATTCCTCCTTTACCTTCTTCCTTCACCATTTATCATGTCCTAGGTTTCCTCCAAGGTAGGGCATTTTGCTCCTCCAGGCTTTGCTTTTCCATATTCCATGCTTTAAACTGTAAACATCTTGTAAAGGCTATAATGTAGGGCACTCCTTTTCTACGATTGCATCCAATCCTTACCTTTCCATAAATCATGCCTTGGACACTTCTTGAGGTAGGGAGCTCATCCTCCACGGTTTTCTTATTTGCTCACATCCTCCATCCATGTGGTCGAGGGTCCTAGGTGCAACCAAGCAACAAGGTACCTTATCAATGATGCCACAAAAGATAGTATAATCCATGTAACCATACCTCCAAATCGGTGTCAAGTGCACCTATGTGGAACCTCATGGTGAAATGTTTCTCAAAAGTCTCGATCAATACCTCCCAATTTTCTTCCTACAACCTACGACTACCACTAAACTTTGAGGACCTGTTGTGCTAGCGAGAGAAAAAAGGTCCATGAAAATGCCAAATGAACCATGCATTTTCAAGGGGTAATAACTTGCTCCATAGGGGTACTGCACTCCCTAGTGGGGTGCAAGAGAACTCCAAAATCTTTGTCATACTTGAAAGGTGCATCAAAGGGTTGGATGTCTATGACAAGATAGGTCAAATGCTTCACATCTCTTCCACATAGTACACAATATCTTCAATCGAAATTTGTTACAAAAACTTGAGAATGTCCATATAACTACTCATTCTCAAGGGGCGTTGCAAACAAAGGCATGAGCCCAAAATGCCAAAAGGGAGCATAAATGGAGTCTACCACTAGTGAACATCTAGCTTATTCTCCCTACCCTACTCTATAGCAAGAAGATGCAATGCTAAGTGAAATCAAAGACCAATGCAACCACCATATCATCTCATCAACAACATGAGATATCCCCCTGTGCTTGGTAACTAACCAAAACAAAGCTACATCAAGCATCCTATAAGCATAGGTTGGAACCTCTATCACTGTATGGCTGAAAATTGAGGTGAGCTCCTAAAGATGGAAGAAAACACCAAGAACAAATAGATGTTGGTGTGTGCCAATACATGCTTGCTTGATCAAATGTTGGATAGGGATGATATAGTCATCATCTCCAACATATTAATGGGGCAAACCGTTATTTAGCCACAAATCACCTCCATGCACTACAAAATGTCTCTCCAAAGGATGATGTACATGCTTCAACAATCAAACTCCTCCGTTTCCATGCAAATCACCTATCATAGCCTCTAGCAACAAGGTTGTAGAAGGTGTGGCTCCAACTTCACCTCCAAGGTAAACCTGCAAAGACTTCGTTTGCCCCTTTGCTGCCCTCTATCAAACATCTACATAAAGCATGCCAGAAAATTTCAGATCTGGAAAACAAATCAGCTCATGATTTGAGGCTTGATGCTCTCCCCTAGAAAGCTGGAAAATGTCAAAATACATCAATGATTGAGCATGCTGCTGTCCCAAAGATATTGCAGCCCTGGGATTACATCCGCTTGCTGATTTTTTATACATAAATTGGGTATAAACTTAAGATATCCATGGCTGGAAAATTTATGCACGTGTAATATGATCATAATTCTTTATGCTGCAAGAAATCTGCCTCATTGATGAGAACACCTAGATGCTGATCAACAATAAAAAGTGCATCACATACTTCAACATCTTTTGGCTGTCCAAGATCAAACGAAATAGATCTCCAATGTCCTCTTCATGCTTCATGAGGTGTCTCTCAAAGCTGATTGGAAAAGGAAGGTGCAAATTCATGTCTTGATCCACCAAGCTCTCACCATCTATGTCATAGATGGGATCTCCACGAACAAACTAGTAATCCACATCCCATCTATGTCTCCCAATCACAAAAACACTGCTCACATTGTCATCCTCCTAGCTGCCATGTTCTTCACATGAGCTAGCGGAAGCATCTATAGTTTCTTCATCCTCCAAGGGTTTCTCTACAAGAGCTATCCCTTCAACTCTTCAAAAATTTCATCATGTCCATATATTTGAAAGGAAATTCACCATACCTTACTAAACACTTGCCCTTGGAAATGTTGATGGCTGTTAGAATGTCATCACACAAGTGCATATCATCCTCACAATATGTTTCTTTAGAAACAAGAAGGAATGGATAGTCTTCAATGGATTCTTCTCCATCAAGACCTTCATGAGGTGCTGCAATAGGGTTTTCAAGAACTTCATCACAATTCTCCTCTCCTGAATCTGAAATCTCATGCACAAGTGGCTCATCATCAAGCTCTTCAACGTGTTTTTCTTCTTCATAACTAAGATCCCAATGCTTACGAAATGCTTTTATTAAATCTTCAAATGAAGATAATTCCTTTCGACCAAGCCCTCAAACTATATTTTTGTAGATCTTCCAAGGTACATAAAAACATTCTCATCATGACATATCCTCATGGACAACATCAAGATCTGAAATAATTTTCATGAAGGATGTAATATGTAGTGTAATTGAATTAGTGTATCTATGGCATTTCACAGCATGCTCGTCCCAATAAGTCGTTGGGAGGTCATTCAAAAATCTTAGGATACTCAAGAAATCAAATGGAGCATACCATCTTGTTATAAACATAATAAAATATATAATTATAATAGTATAATTAGGCTAATAAAAAATCAAAAGGCACACACCCATTCACCTCGTGATCAATCAATGCATATAAACATACCATCATGAGGCTCATTGTAACATTATCTTATCAGCAATTTGGTATCATTGTAACAGATTCCATATTCCCATGTGTTGGAAAAACTAGATGTACGTATGAATTTTTAAACTTTTTGTATCATATAACAGTCATAAGCATACATCTACATAAGTAAGGATCACTGAAGGTAAGACAATCATAGAGAGAACACAAGATTACCCTGGGAAACCCTCTTGGGGTAGAAAACCCACCCAAAACTTCTCTTTAGATTCCTCAACAAAATACAACACCAGTACAAGACTTGAGACTTTGAATTAACTAAGTAGTGCTGAAACAATACCTTTGTTTCAGCACTTATAAACTCCTCTAACAGAACTGGTAACACACTTACAGACACTGTAGCAGACTTATGGTAGACAGTGACACTGTAGCAGCACTAGATCTCCCTCCTTGTACCAGACTGTAACAGCAACACCCTTGATGATTTGCAGCCTTATAACAGCAGAGTTCTTCTCTAAAAATCGTGTGTCCAAGTGATGGGGGTTAGCCCCTTTTTATACTTCGACTTGGCTGCCCTAAGCAGCCCCCTAGGACTTCCCTAAGCAGACCCCCTAGGACTGCCCTAATCAGGCCTCTAAGCAGCCCTTGACACTTGGCATTAGCCTTTTGACGCTTGGTATGAGCCTTTTGACCCTTGGCATGTGCCAATGACACTTGGTCATAAAGTTAACACTTGGCTTGAGCCTTTTGACACTTGGTCATAAAGTTAACACTTGGCTTGAGCCTTTTGACACTTGGCATGTGCTAATGACACTTAGTCATAAAGTTAACACTTGGCTTGAGCCTTTTGACACTTGGCATAAAATACTTTTCATGTACCTAATTTAATTACATCAAAAAATAACTTCCAAAGCTATATATTTCAACACTCCCTCTTAGCAAGGAAGATATTTTTTCCAGTACCACCTGTTACATCCACTTGTCTTTACTTGGTTATTGACTTGTCAATTCATCAAAAGAAGTTTTGCATCCATTGCTATCAATCTGGAATCAGTAGCATCTCTGGTGGGCACACTGCTATCATTATAGGATTTTTATTCACTCAGTTCACCAAGAACTGTCCTACTATTCATAAGCTAGAGGAAGCTATACAATTCACCAAGAATTGTCTTACTCAGTGGCAGTCATTTTTCATACTGGATGAGTAGTCTTAGAGCCAATCCTTTTTCATACTGGATAATAATAGAATAGCCCACATCCTACCTATAAATGATTTGACCTGCTACTGTCACCAGATTCTTATATGCAGCTCCTTACTCCCTCTTACGAGGGACCAGTCCAAGCTTGTCTCTGAAGTACTCAAACTTCACCTTTGATAGAGGTTTGGTTAACACATCTGTGACCTGTTCAGTTGTAGCCACATAAAGAAGCTTCACTGCTCATTTTTCTACCATATCGCGGATAAAATGATACTTGATTCCAATATGCTTTGATTTGTCATGAAACACTGGGTTCACTGACAACTTTATGCAACTCTGATTGTCACAATAGATACTAGTTGCATCTAACTCAAGATCAAATAATCCTGAAAGCAATTTTCGTATCCATACAACTTCAGTACAGGCCAAACATGCTGCGAATGGCAGTATTGAGAAATACAAAGCAGGTTTGTGGCTCGTGGGTTCTCCCAGCAAGAGGGAGTAGATTACGAAGAAACCTTTGCTCCCATAGCAAGATACACTTCCATTAGATTTTTTTTGGCTATAGCTGCAAAGATGGGATGGAAACTACATCAGATGGATGTAAAAATTGCTTTTCTAAATGGTGTGATAGAAGAGGAAGTGTATGTGGAACAACCACAAGGATTTTAGACACGTGACAAACGGACACATGTGTGCAAATTAAAGAAAGCCTTGTATGGCTTGAAGCAAGCACCCAGGACATGGTATGAAAGAATTGATAGTTTTATGATGAGCTTGAGCATTATTAAAAGTAAAGCAAACTCCAATCTTTACTATAAGATTGAGGATGATGACCAGGTGATTTTACTATTATATGTGGATGACCTGTTTCTAACAGGATATGAAAAGCTCATCACCGATTGCAAGAAGAAGCTTGCTTCAGAATTCGAAATGAAAGATTTGGGTCAGATGAACTATTTTCTAGGTCTGGAAGTGTGGAAGAATCCAGGTGGGATCTGTCTTAGTCAAGGAAAATATGATGTGGAAATTCTAAAAATATTTGGAATGATGGATTGTAAATCCATAACAACACCTATGACAACAAATCCGAAGTTATTATGTGATACTTCATCAAAGATAGTGGATGCCACCTTGTATAGACAAATAATTGGATCGTTGATGTATTTGACGAACACAAGGCCAGACATATGTTTTGTTGTGAATACTTTAAGTCAGTATATGGTTGAACCTATAAATGTTCACTTGATCATAGCAAAACATGTGATGAGATACTTGAAAGGTACCATTGAATATGGTATAAAGTATGATGCAGATTGTGAGTTTAAACTACAAGGATACTCTAATTCAGATTGGGCTGGTAATGTCACAGATCATGTAAGAGTACATCAGGTTGTTGTTTTAGTCTGGGATCAGGAATGATCTCATGGTTTAGCTGGAAGCAAACCAGTGTTGCGTTGGACACACAATTTAATTACATCAAAAAATAACTTCCAAAGCTATATATTTCAACACCATGTGATCCATGCAGTTGTTGTTTCTTCTAAAGTTGTGCCCCCTTAAAAAGCCATCACCCAACTTTTAGTTTACATATATTTTTTTCCTTTACCTTGGAATATTTTATCAAGGTCAACTTGGCTGATAAAGTCAAATTTATTAAAAATTAAATTCTCAAAATGTTATACTTTGGAAAGAAGGTAAAATTAAATGTGGTCCCACAAGAAACCATCCCCAACATGGGTAACAACGACGAAGCGCACACAGAAGATCATTGTTATGAAGAAGAAGCCAATAGTGCCACATAAATTATGAATTGTATCAAGAAGTCTCAGAAAGAGTTAGTGGATGGACAAAAAGAGTTAGGGAAGAAATTCAACAAGATAATTGAAGATTCCCAAAGACAGTGGCTAGAATCAATAAAGAAGGGAAATATTTGTTGTGAATGTGGTAGGAGATGGATTCTAGGACATCTATGTGAGGACAAGATACTACATTATTTGAAAATTATGGACAAGAATGAAGTAGGAATTTCAAAACCACCAAACAAAATTACTGGTGGGTACAATTTAGAGCCCAACAAAAGTAAGGCATCAAGAATGACTAATGAGCTTAGAGAAGGACTTGATCAAAGTCAAGATAGATCCAAAAACTTATGAAAATATGCCCAAAAGTCCAAACTCCTCGACCAAAGTTCATGAAAGAGGTCAAGGTAGAACAAGTCAACTTAATAGATTTAAAAGAAAAATACCAACATTTAATAATGGAGCACCACAAAAAATATCATTAGTGTCAACCTCATGTGCCCAACAAACCATAAATGAAGAAGACGTGCTTCAAATGGAAACCATTACTTAGAAAGACCAAATACAACAACTGATTGCAAAATACATTCTACCACATCTTAGAAAGGATGATAAGATCTCGATTCCAAGAAAAGAAGAACGGAAGCCTACAATGCCACTTTCAATCATGATAGGGAAATCTCAAACTAAGAACTTGAATGTCACAGGGCTAGACTTTTCATTCCACTTAACCATCCTATACCACTCAAGAAGCCTAGTTGTTGCGCGGCACTGACGTGACCTTTCTAGTTGGGCATGGCCATCAACCACTTGTAGCCTTGTATCACCCGAAATATGCCTAATCAACATGTCATGATTGCACCCAAGCCAAGCACCTTATACTTGTAGAATGTTAGAGTGCTCGTTTCACAATAGGCAATACTGCATCGCCACCCAACCATAGGCACGCTTTTGTCGCCTCTCCCAACCCAAGCATACTTGAACAACCAATTGCTCAACATGAGACCATGTTGTCGTCCATCTACGAAACACATGATAGTCCATGAAGATCATGTCCCTAATTTGTTAGGCATTCACATATCTTCAAAGCACTTATCGACATTGTTCCCTTGCCACGAACAACACACACAATCCATCATATTACCAATCACACTATCCTCCATTGAAGCCTACTATGCAATGCCTCGTTGGTTGTCCACCCCTACTAGGCAAGACATACTTGGTCCTCTTAGCATGTGCGCTAGTAGTTGAAGATTTTGGTAGTACTCATAATTGTGTAGACATCGATGTTGCTAAACAACTAAACCTTTTTGTCTATCCCACTAAGGACCTCATAGTTACATCGTTGATGGGAAAAAAGTCAAAGGAGTAGGTAGATGTCATAAAGAAATCCAAGAATTAGAATTACAAATAGGATTCTACACTCTACCACTCGATGAGATGGATATGATCCTAGGTGCAGAATGGTTGATGCAGTTGGGCACTTGTACTACCAACCTTGAAGAAAAGTTCATGGAATTTAATTGGCGAGGTCAACATTATAAATTATATGGTGTTAAAAGGTTTGTTCTCAAGAAAGATCAATTACAGCTAATGAAAAGAGTGAAAGAAGAACAAATGAACATACAATAATAGAATCAAGAAAAATATGTCACCAAGAAGCATCAAGGTTTATGTTAAACAAACAGGTCAAAAGATTTCAAGATATGATGCAAACAATACAAAGGATCAAAGCAAGAACAAAGTCAAACCCCTAAAACTAAACAAACATGATGCCACCATAGAAACATGCTCAACTAGAGGGAACCCTATTTTCTATGCTTTGAGGATAAAGCATTCCTTAAGGGGGTGGCAATGTTATAAGCATAATAAAAGATATAATTATAATAATTATAGTATAATTAGGTGAATGATAGGTCAAAGGGCATGCATCCATTCACCTCATGACCAATCAATGCATACAAGTATACCATCACGAGGCTCATTGTAAAAACATAGTATTGTTCTTATCAATCATTATATTATTCAATATATTCTTATATATATTTGCAAAAATATTTTTGTCTATCCGTGATAAACTCGAATTTGTTTACTACACATCCTCCCATAGAGGCAATGCCATGTTTCTTCACTTCCAAATCTTCATTATGAATAACTAATATGAAAATTTGAAAATATATTACAATCATACCTTTTTCAATATCAGTGGAGTCGCCAAGAGAGCCTTCAAATGCCTTCCAGTCTAATGGATGTCATCACCTCTGCAAACAGCTGATGTATTTCAAATCTTTTGGAACAGGCTTTCATTCCTTTGTGAAGTCACCAAATGAGAAAATATCTTCAAAGAAATGCCCTCATCAAAATCATTGTAGCCAATTTATTGAATCTTAGACTTTGTCGCTGACAGTGACACCAATTTGTTACCTCCTAAACCTGCACTCCAAGATATTCAAGTCCCTGAACTAAGTGGAACCCTAAAGGCACTTGAGAAGGTCATCCACTATCACCACAACAACTCTTCCTCTCACTTTAGACCGATTATTTTTTGGCACAAGGGGAGAAACCCTAGAAAAGAACGTTCAAGATATTCTTTAGAAATAAGGGATGGTAAACTACCAAGACAAGTCCTATCCAATTGGGCGATGAAATTAAGATCAAAGAGAAAGAGGGTTTGAATATTACGCAAAAGATGTAATTAAGTTGTTCACTAATGTGCCATAATTAGTCCAAAACAAATTTTCAGATTATGCAAGAATAAGTGAGAGCCCTTGTACAAAATGCATTATCACAACCATGAAATTATAGCCAAGCAATAAGGTGCAACCATGAACAATAAAGGAATAGCCACATATGAAACCATGTATGTAGACAAGGAAGGATAGCCTTCTTATATTGAATGAACAACCAATAATATATCATATCTTCAAATTTGATTTCATCACAAGATCAAAAGAACATAACATGCCACACTTGATCTTCTTCTAGCTAAAACAACCATCAAACATGGAGTGAACAGCACTAACCAGAAAATTACAGCAATGAACTCCAATTATCCAAGGTTACATCAAGAGTTAGGGAGAGTTTCACCTCAACCCTAACGTCCTCTTATTGGAGTAAGACTGCCCTTCTTCAAAGATTATTTAAGAAGCAAAAACCACAACAATCCTTGCAAAAACCCTAATAATCCACGAAAAGAAAAGAGAGATAGAAAACCTCACATTGAACTTGTCCCTTAGCTTCTTCCTCCCAAAGATCTTCAACTAAAATTGGTGGGGAACTCCCACAACTCCAACCATGCCTTTAGCAAATGGATCTCTCCTACGTTTAAACTTTATATCCTTCAAATCAAACTCTAATTCATAAAATAATATTTCCTTTTACAATGCCCTAGAATCCACCTTGAGTTTGTCTTTTGAGTGAATAAAATATGTCCATATTGCCACTTGTTATCTTTATATTGGATAAGATCCTGTTAACACGTGCATTTATTATTCATTTGACGGTTTGACCATGTCATCAATGCCACATCACATCTCCTCATGCAAAGATCTACCCTCCAAATATGTAGAAAATGCCTTGAACAAAATTTTCTCACCCCAAAGCCATCCGAACAAAATTTTCTCACCCCAAAGCCATCCCTCAAAGGTGAACACACCTCCAAATATGTGCCTCAAACAATGTGCCTTTACACCCAAATACCTCAACATGTAAATATGTGAAAATGGATCAAATAATGTCCTTACCCCTAGAAGTTCTCAACCAAGAGGAAACATGCCTCCAAATATGTGGAATATGCCTCGAATAATGTGTAGTGCCCCATAAAATCACTTTAATATGCTTTAAATGCTTTCTTGCACAAAACATACCTCTTAAAGGGTATACATTCATGATCAAGCAAACAAATGTTCTTTTACCCATGGAGTGGGATGCTCCACATCTAATGACCCTTATTTGACCATCCAAATGCCTTAAGTGCCACATGTCATCATTCTAAGCAAGGTGTTCCTTCTTTAGCTTCTTTCTTCACCACTTGCCATGCCTCGAGCTTCCTCCCAGGCGGGGCATTTTGTTCCTCAAGGCTTTGTCTTGCCACATGTCATGCTCTAGACCTCCTATAATGCAGGGCACTCCTTTTCTAGGGATATGTCCAATGAACTCCAATCTTTAATTCACCATAAATCATACCTTGGACACTCCTTGAGGTAGGGCATTCATCCTTTAGGATTTGCTTGCTTGTTTACATCGTCCATCCATGTGGTCCAGGGTCTTGGGTGCAACCAAGGAACAAGGTTCCCCATCAATGATGCAACAAAAGATAGTGTAATCCATATAATCATACCTCCAAATTAGTGTCAAGTGGAACCTCATGGTGAAATGTCTTTGAAAAAGTCTCCATCAATACCTCCCAAGTCTCTTCCTACAACCTATGACTACCACTGAACTTTAACGATCTGTGGTGTTGATGAGAGAAGAAAGGCCCATGAAAATGGAAAATGAACCATGCATTTTCAAGGGGTAACAACATCAATATTAAGGTTTTTAAACCTAGAACAAGATTATGTGGTATGTATCGATGCCTACACAAACGGCATAGACATAGAAAGGGCACGATATTCCATGAATTCAAAAGTTAAAAGACTGTGAGTTTAACCACCCAACCCGTGATTTAGATTTGGAAGTCATTGTCCACACCCTAAAGATGTGGCAACATCATTTACTAGAATGAAACTTTAAATCCAGTGACCTCAATGATAGACAAAGGAGGTGGCTCAAATTTTCAAGCGAATATGATTTTGAACTTAGGTATGAAAAAGGGAAGGAGAACAAGGTAGCTAATGCCTTGAATCATTGGAGGCACCTTGTTTCTAATAATATGCTTGAGATAGATTTTACGCAAAAAGTATTAGAAGCATTAGATAGAGATGTGCATTATCACCAAGTTAAGATTAGGATTCAAAATGAGGCCTCCGATATCCAATCAGAAGACAAGGAATAGCGCGTTGAAAAAGAATGGCATCTAATTATAAAGGTCAAATGTACATAACCAATTCAAGCAAATTACGAAAGCCAATTCTAAAGGAAGTTCAAGATACACCATATTGGGAAAACTGACAATACTAGAAGATTGGTGTATCCTTTAGAAGGCAATATTATTCGTTGGGAATGAAAAAGGATGTGGCTAAAGACAGCCCAATGTTTGGAATGCCGGAAAGTAAGGTGTAACATCAACATCGTATAGTATTGTTGCGGTGATTACCAATTCCATATTGGAAATAGGAAGAAGTGATTATATAGATTTTATCACAAAACTTCCTTAAATTTAGAGACAATATGATTTCATCATGATAGTTGTGGACAGACTAACAAGGACAACCTAATTCACATCAATTTGATCTATGGAATCAGATTACAAATATTGCAAAAGTTTTCTTAAAGGAAGGAGTTATCAAGAAGATTATTTCTTAATGAGATCCAAAGTTCACTTCTAATTTCTAGAAAAGTTTGGTATGGGCTATGGGGATGTAATTGGACTTCAATATAGCCTATCATCCACAAACTGATGACAAACTAAGTAGATGAATCAAGTGATAGAACACTGTTACAAATATACACATAGAAAACAAATCATCTAAGTGGGATGACTATTTGCATTTGGTTGAATTTCCCATAATAATGAATATTACACTTCCACTAGATTGAGTCCATTTGGGAAAAAAGTACAATTTGGGAATATTTAAGATTATTTCTTAATGAGATCCAAAGTTGACTTCTAATATCTAGAAAGTTTGGTATGGGCTATGGGGATGTAATTGGACTTCAATATAGCCTATCATCCACAAACTGATGATAAACTAAGTAGATGAATCAAGTGATAGAACATTGTTACAAATATACACATAGAAAACAAATCATCTAAGTGGGATGACTATTTGCATTTGGTTGAATTTCCCATAATAATGAATATTACACTTCCACTAGATTGAGTCCATTTGGGAAAAAAGTACAATACTCCATTTTGTTGGGGTAATTCAATGGATTGAGTAACCATTTGGACAGAGTTGTTGCATGAAATGGAAGAGCAAGTTAACAACATAAACAACACAAAATTGATGGAAAAGTTATGTTGATACCCACATGATTCAATAAGATCAAGTAATATTGGGGATCCAAGGGTGAAGGTTGAAGAAAAGTTCCCTGAGATTGAGGACTTGTAGCACTAGATTATCATGAACCTTTTGACATTATAGATAGGATGAATCCTATATCTTACAAAATACCATTGGCACTGAATATTGAAGCTTAATGTATTTTGTGTTTCATTGTTGAAAATGTATGTACACAGTGCTAATACGATATTTGATTAGTCTATGATTTAGGTGGACCCAAACTGACAAGTGCAAGTAAAACCCATTTGGATATTGAACAGGAAGATCACAATGCTTTAGAAGGAAAAAAGCATGCAAGTTGAAGTCCAATAAGATATTACAATCTCAGCAAGGCCACTTGGGAGATGGAAGATGCTATTGAAAAAGTAACATCGAAAGTTTTTCAAGGTTAAGCAACACCAAGGTCAGAGTCCCTCTTAAGGGGAGGGAAATATAATACTCCTTATTTTGGTTATTGTAAACATCAAAAATATTGTTAATGTAAATAATAAATATATTTCAATGCCTTGTAAATATTTCATGTAATAAAGCACCATGATGGGAGCCCATGGACAATGCCCCATGCAAGGAAAGAATAGCATGTGAATTCATCATATCAAAATCCACATTGGGTAAAGCACAATACGTTCAATGATGGTTGTGATAATGGAGTGCAATGTAACTAATTACGATGGGCTCCTAATTTCCATGGATCGTGAGAAAGTATGTGGGGGGTACATTATGTAACAAGACAAGACAAGTGGCAGGCATTTAATATCTTTTGTAAATCTTGTGGATCCACTATCCCATAAGACTACTGCTTTTTAAACCCTAAGAATCTTTATAAATATTGATGTGTTTAGGAAAGAGTTCACTATTACTAGTCTACTATTCTATCACAGTAAAATATTGTTGCTTTGAGCAATGTTGAACTACTATTGTTGTAGTTTCCATAGCAAGAAGCTAGAGGTGTTGTGCTTGGTTATTGTAAAACTATACACTAAGAACCAATTGTCCATCTCACTAGGTTACATCCAGTTGGGGATGGCAATTTGAGATGGCAGTGGGTGGATGTTGTTGTTGGTGAAATGAGTGCCTAGAACTATGCGAGGACCATAAGCTATAAGTATCTTGGCACAATGGATGAAGATCAAGCCTAGAGCTATGCGAGAGTTATGTGATTCTGAGAGCTAGAAACTATGTGAAAGGATTGTGTGATTCTAAGAGCTTAGAACTATGTGTGAGCGTGGTAAGATCGTAAACCCGAAATCATGAGTGCGAGTTTAGGGCCTAGAACTATGTGTGAAAGGTTGGAGGTTGCCACAAGAGCAGTGTCGACCCACTAGTAGTTTATTTTATGTTGCTTTATGCTAGCAAGGGGTCTTGGGCCATTAAGAAGCACTTCTTATTCTAATTTGTCCCGCAATGTTCCTTTGACCTGCCTGACTTGTCACATTAAGTGCCCCAGCTCAAGGGTGGTAATCCCAGAAAATACCTATGGTTGGGTGGTGAATTGACATGTTCCAATCAATTGCCTGCACTATATGAAAAGTATTTCTAAGTTGTAAACTCTATAACTTCTATTATATTAAACTTTTAAAGTCTTCAATATTAGTATCTTCCTTCTAATGCACTATGTTTTTTGTGGAATGTCTGAAAAAGACCACAATAGTTTAGCAAGACTATTGTATTGTTGTGATAAAAATTTAAAGAAAAGGCATTGTATCATAGAATATAGTTCATTATGTTGGGCATGGTTATGTAAAATCACCTATGAATAAAGAATAGCTGTTAACAATGGTCCATAAATTTGTTATTTCAAAGATTTTGATGATTAATAAATGATATAGAAGTTGTTACTAAGCAGTGAACGAATCTCATTTCTCCATTTCTAGGACTTAATTACATGCGCTTCTAATAAGTAATCACAACTCCTAGTAGCATAGGAGTTTATCAAAAATATTCCGTAGTGTCTCCCTTAAAGTTGCTAGAACCGTGCAACAATCCTTGGTCCCTAGCCAAAGAGAAGGAGGAAACAGAGCAGCAGTTGTCTTACTACTTTATTAGAGCCCCAAGTATGGCCTTGAGGATAGACCTAATCAGAAGAAGGTTGGCAGAATTGGTGCCTGCATTTGCTTTTGGATCTATGGATTTAGCACCAAGCTACCACTCATAGGCTTAGAAGACACAAATGGAAGACTTTGATTGGGTTAGTGTTGCCTTCGCACTAGGCTTCAATTATGTGAGGCTAAAGAGAAGTGTAATACCCTGGTTTTGACCCCTTGATTATATTAGATTAAATCATTCACATGTCATTAATAATTATGATGTGTCACATGGATAATTTGACAAGTGCCAAGCCAAGTGGATTTAATTATAATGAACCCATGATGTAAATATGTAAAATGCCCCATAAATATTCCTAGTATGGAGCCGAAGGTCAAGGCGTGACTAGAGAATGGTGGACATCTTAGACATAGGCTTAGTCTCTTATTTTTAAGTTCCATGTTTGCTGGTCACCATGAGGTAATGTTACCATGGTGTGTTTTATATCATGCAAAAAGGTAAATAAAAATATCATGTAAAATCCACCAAAAATGTGGCTGAAGGAGTAAAAGGCGGCTATGAGCCCATGAGGGGAAAAGGGGAAAGGGGAGAGGGGCTATGAGCTTTTGGAGATTATCCCACCCTTCCCATGTTTGTTGAAAATATTACCCACCACTGGCCAAAGTAAAATCCGTTATCCTTGGGAAAGGGCGCAAATGCCTCAGACAAAGGGAATTGTATAAAGTGTAAATTGCTTTGGAGAGTTTCTTCTTCCATCCTTCTCATGATTCCAACGAACCACTATGCCTCTCCCACAGCTACCATCCCCTATAAGTAGTACAAGAATACCGCGATCTTGAGAGATGTGTGAGTCTGTGGAATCTAGAGGGGTGGTTGTTGGTAGGAGAAGGAATGGGTTGATTTTGAAGGGAGAATCCATAATTGTAGAGTGAGCAGGGAGATTAGGCAGGCTGAAAACCGATGACCCAGTTTGTCTAAAATCATTGTTGACTCTATATGAGCCAAGGTCTACCATTCCATGGTCCCAGAGGCCAATCAATGGACCATACTCTCCTTGCCTGCACTGGAGCGCTGGAAGGAACTTTCCTGAGGGATTGAATAGCAGAGAAGGGGAATTCTCAACCTTGTGTTGTGCATGGCTGAGAGGGAGGAGTTCATGGCTAATTGAAGATTGGGTATGCCTGGAGCAGTTTTCACTGAGAGAAGGTGTGGTAGGTGCCTGGTTCTAAATGAATTCTCAGTATTGTGGGTTGGGTTGAGTGAAAAACAGAACCCAATAGCTTCCTTCACATTTGCAGTCTCATGAGTCATAACCCAGCTTGGGAGTGGCATCTGCAGCAGATGCCTACAAATGGGAGGTGAATCGTTCCTCTGCAACCAACTTGGTGGACCAATTCTTGAGAATTTAAAGGTGTTTGTATTTATCTTTGTATGGTTTATATCTGTGTTTTATATTTCTGTCAGTTGATTCCTTGAATATTGTTATTCATGTTAATGGGATGGTTGAATTGATGGAAATCTTGTTATCTGTACATGAAAATGAAATTTAGTTGAGTTTCCCTTATAATGTGTGTATGCAATGTAATTTCGCATTCTGTTTTGCATATGAAATCCCTGTGTTGCTGTCAGAGGCAAAGTTGGTTTCTAGCTGGGAAA
Source organism: Larix kaempferi (assembly GCA_027924585.1). NCBI lineage: Eukaryota > Viridiplantae > Streptophyta > Pinopsida > Pinales > Pinaceae > Larix > Larix kaempferi. The sequence goes on from BSBM01000046.1 coordinate 10,044,122, forward strand.
TCCGATGGAAAATTTCTCATTGGAATGCCCTGAAGGCTGATGGCCAAGAAAGGAAAATTTCTCATTGGAATGCCCTGAAGGCTGATGGTCAAGGACGGCTTACAGGCACATGACAAGAAGGCCCAGGTTTGGTTGCCTAGAATCTCTAAAAACCTTTGCAGTGCCCACTGGAAGTCAAAGAGTGGGGGGAATTTGACAAAGGAAGAAAGTTGAAATAGAACCAACCCTTTCATAATCCAGGTGGGGAGTCAAAGCCACCAGTAGCCAAAAGGCACGAAGGAACAAAGTTGGTGATTGCCTGAGTAGGCATGATGCAGCAAAGGATTTAACCTCTAAATAAAGAGAAGCCCTAGATCTGCCAACAGACCCAGTGAATCAGACAGAAACTTGGAGAGAAATTTTACTAGCTACCAAAATTGGAAAAGCGGAGCTCAGGGAGTTGGTACCCTAAGAGAGGACCCTAAAGGCCAAACAGGTGGATCTCAAAAGTAAATGAAATTTTGCCTAAGTGTTTCAAGTTTCAACCTTTGGGAAATCGGCTGCAGGGAAATTGAAAACATGGAACTAGCTCAAAATCCCAGGGGAGCCGAAACCCCAGCCTCAAAATTTTGCTGATTGGCGAGCGTTGAGGGATTGCATCTGTGGGATTCGGGATGTCAGAGTTCTGTAGCAAATGGCCGAGACTAACAAAATGTGAGACAAAGCAAAGGGATTCATGACTCCGCAGTACCTGAGCTTATATATCAAAGGGATTTTGTATAACCGCGCTGAGTGAAGATGTGGGTATGCCACATCTAGCATTTATGCATAGAGAATGAATTTATAACTTGCTTATTGCTTTATGTGATAATGAAGCATTACTATTTGAAAGTTCTCTTCTTTTTCATGCAAAAGATCCTATTTTTTATAGAAGATTCCGTTCTAACTCCCTCTCCGTTTCCTAGTGTTGCCTCATTTCCTTTTGTTTCGTAACAATGTCTACCTCAAGTCTCCTACCCATAGTAGACACCATCTACTCCGATTTCCGAAACCCTACTTCCCATTTCTCATTTTTTATCAATGGAGACATACAGGTATCAACAGACTGTCCACGCAACCCACGCACATATGTACTTCCTTTGCAAAATAGATGGACATGGATACAATAAGGGATACATGAGTCACATATAGAAAGACAATTCACCAGTAGTAAAATCACGAGCCAAGAAGCCAATTTCAAGATCATATAGATTTAGTAACAGAATGGCAACTGCAAGAACAATCCTAGCAGACTGTGAGTCATCAAGAATCTATTTTCCTGATGCATATGCACAATAGTAAAAGAACTTTGAAGATAGACATTATGATACTGTGCAGCCAATTATAGATATACTGACAAAATAGATACGTGTAATTGCAGACAGGCAAGTAGGCAGTCAGAGCAGGATACCCCAAATTTAGCCAAATTCCGAAAATAGTTCTTACTTCTTTAGAGGAAATCGCTGAAATACACCAGAAGTTGGAATAGTCCCACACAGATTATTGTTTGAAATATCCCTGCAAAAATAAGATGAACGAAAGAGAAACTACTAAGAACTGTGGTTACTTAAACCTCGTATCAACTATCAAGTTTGATACAACACAAAACCAGCAATAAACAAATAGCTTGACACTTACACAACTTTCAGGTTTGGAAGCAACGTTAGCTCTCGTGGAATTTGTCCAGTCAACATATTGTTGTTGATACGACTGTTCAACAATGAATCAATGATATAATTGTCATGAAGCATTTATTAACAGACCTGAGAGTAATGAGAAAGATAATGGAGGACTGAAACATAAATCTGTGAGGACTTCAGAATATAGAAGTGTTTTAAATAGATACTGGAAATGCCAATGCTTAAAGCACATACAGGAACACAAGAGACTTCAAATTCCCCAGTGACCGAGGAATTTCACCAGTTAAATTATTGTTATATAAATCCAAGCTAATAAGGTTCTTTAGATTGCCAAGCTCCTCCAGAATGTTTCCCGTGATGTTATTTTTGTAAAGCTCCCTGCAGTACATATTTGAAGCAAGAAGTCAAAAAAGCATAATTTCAATGCACATTAAATACTTGTTTCTTCTTGAAAGACTTCACTGCAAATGAATAGCCCCTTATTTCAATCAGACCCAGAATTTTCAATAATTATTTTTCCTTTCAACGTGAAGAACAGGAATACCTGTCAAGCAGTATGGCGAGGGAGATGAATCTTTTCTTACTACCGACCATAAGGAAACTGTTTTTAACTTTTTTTAAGACAGAATTTTAAAAGGCAATTCAACAAAATCACCGAAATAAAATAAAATTCTTAATTGTCAAACAATGCCCATGTTGATTAAGTTCACTTACAAATCACTAGATAGATTTCCTGCAAAATGGTATTAAGACAAATATACACAGATAAAAATGACCTTTTCATCCTCAAAGTCTTCTCCCCATATATATGCTCAATCAAAGCAAGACTGCATGGGTACCAAATCTACTACCACCCTTCCCGTGGGAGCCTCATCGGCTGCCTGATCATGACCCTTGAAAAAAAAGTAGACATAATTTGCAGACTGCAATGATGAACAACTCAATAAAAGAATCAAATCAGTAAACAGCAATAATGTTTAACCAGTGGGGATAAATCCAAAGCTGAAAATACATATTTCAACTTATACTCTATTCTTGGGACAATTTACTTGGTAGTGTTCATCTCAACTCATCACCGTTCTCTCTCTATTTTTGGGGGGTGAGTATTTGAAAGCATTTGAGATGGGCATGGTAGCTCAACATCTTCATCTGAGGTATGCAAATAGTGTGGCTGTAAATATCATCATCATTTTTATGTCTTGTTTATGTGAGAAGAACACTAATCAATCTAGAGAAGAAGTGGCCATCCATGTGACATGAACTGGAATTACAAGATCAGTGGCACTTTGTAGTCTGCTGTGTTCTATCCCTAATATAAGTATGAAGTCAAACAGCTTACTGAACTAGTCGACTGATCCTAGAACTTCCATTCTTCATTTTCTGTTCTAGAATCTAAACAAAATAAATATTTAAAAAGAGGGAATAAAAGACATGCCTCGTTTAACAAGAACATCAAATGGGCAACCAACAAATGCCAAACTGAAAAGAACAGACTTACAAATATTGTAAATGTTCAAGCATTCCAAGCTCAGGCACCAGACGACCAGAAAGATTTGAGTTGCCCAAGTCCCTGCAAACATAGCAAAATTAGGAACAACGTAAAATAAAAGGCAGCCCAAAAATGCTTCTCTGGAGTCTGAACAGCTGCACGGACATAGGGAAATAATCTTACACTCTTATAACACGGTTATTCTGGTCACAGGTAACATGGAACCAGGTACAAGGATTCACGAGAGTAGGATCCCAGCTTTGTAATACATTGTCAGGATCTAACAAGCTTCTCCTGAATGCATGAAGGGCATCACCTGTCAAAAAGAACTTAAATCATTTCAATAATCTGGGTTGGATTCTTTAAGGAAGTTGAAACTGCACTCTTGTCCACTCAATATATATAGATGTAGATGTATCATGGGTATATCAGAATTCTTGTTCAGAACTTCGAATAAGGGTAATGGGTCCTTAAAAGTAATGGTCAAACTCACTCACAAGGAGTTGGGCTCTCTCTCCGAAAAATTGTAGTTTCCTTCACACAACCAGAATGTTGAAAAAACACGTGCTTTCTCAAAATTATAACCCATATTAAATCAGCATCTGCTCTTTCAAATTCTGATTCGAATGTTGCAATGGATTCTAAAGAGACTCACCTTCAGAATTAGAAAAGACACCTGAGGCTGAAAAGAAGCTCGCCACCACTACAAGCACAAGGATTTTCCACAGAGAACCCATTGTCATCCTTGCCAATGAAGCTTCTAGCATTGTATCTGAATAGCACAAGCGCCAATTTCTGCAGCTTGTTTTGTTTGTTAGAGACCCAGTAGCAGATACAAGAATATTCGTGAACCCAGTTGCTGAGAAGTTAATGAATGAGCCTGAGCATGAAATGAATGAATTGTGTGGGGATGAGGTGAGGTGCTGTGCAGTCAGTGGTAGTCCTGTCACACATAACACATGATTCGTGCCTGCTTTTCAAGGGATACCCACCCAAATCATAATGCTACTGAAAACTACAGCAGAGTAGAGACTTTATAATGATACCACCAATGTTGTAGTCAAGACAAATATAATGTAAAAGGAAGCCCCCCAGTTCAGGAGGAGCCAGTTGGTCTCCTTGCTGGTCAAAAGAGGAGGCTGAGGCTTCTAAAACAGCATAAATATAGGAGTGGCCACATGTCAAAGTTGGCCTCAGTTGTAGTTTTTGTTTCTACCTACTGCCAACCGAAACTTAAACGAAGGCACATCGTATTTCACCAAATATAGACACACAGTCCTAGAAATCTTAATCATGGTCAAATATTCTGGTTTGAACAGAGTTTTGGCACACACGTGTGCTGAATTGGATAAATAATATTTTATTAATAACTTTTTTTGTATGGAGGATAAAACACTGTTAGGTTATTTGTACGGTGGTTATGATTAATTAGAGTTGGCCATGATTGATTTTTATGGTCAACTACTTCACTCTACCTTTAGGTTCGAAAACATTTGGTTTGGATTTTGTCCCATGGTTAAGAAGATATACACTGTGCTTTGTTGGTTTAGGGGAATGGTCATCAAAGGAAAAAGATTAAGAAGATATACACTGTGCTGTGCTCTGTTGGTTTAGGGGAATGGTCATCAAAGGAAAAAGATTAAGCAAGTTTTGAGAAATTAATAAGATATAAGGGAAAGAATAATTCAATTTCCATTTAATTTATATCAAATTCAATGTTAATATTATAAGCAATTAAGTTTGCTAAATATTATTTTTGAAAAGAAAAAATTGGAAAAGGTTTAGATTTCAGAAATTAATAAGATATAAGGGAAAGACTAATTCAATTTCTATTTAATTTATATCAAATTCAATATTAATATTATAAGCAATTAAGTTTGTTGAATATTATTTTTGAAAAGAAAAAATTAAAAGAGGTTTAGATAAGATGCGATAATTTTATTAATACTTACAAATAGATTTATAATTATATTATTACAAAGCAGGAGTCCGGATTACCAAAAAATCTATAAAAGGAAAAAAGTCATAAGTAAGTATAATAGAGTATGAAGTTTACTTCAAGTAGGGAAACTCCATGGAGATGGAAATGTATAGGAGAAAAAGATTCAAGAGCAAGAAAATCCAAAAGTAATGAGGAAGAGAAGATATGAAAGTGAGCTTGGCCAAAGCCTTATGAGAAAATGTGGAAGGAGAGCTTTATATTAACATAGGAATTGAAAAGAAGTAAGTAATTGATTAAAAGAACTTGTATTTTGAGTAAAGCTTATGCTCTAGATTGTAAACTTATTTAATACCTAGTGCTCTTTTGAAAGTCAACAAGGTCTATGTTTTTCTTTTAATTTGTTTGGAAAATGAGATGGTAGTAAAAAGGGTTTTGAATATGGATGGGTTTGGGGGTACATGACAATTCCTTACGGATATGGATTTAGATTTGGTGGAACAGTGTCTATGTACTTTGTATTGTAAGACAACCTTCTCCATTCAATCTAGCATTTAGATCAAATCATGGATCATGTAAGTATCACTTCTTCCTAATGCATCAGAAGGTGTGGGCACATATGCTATATTAGATGTCAATGTTGGTATTGAAAGCGCAATGAAGTTGTGTCAGCGTGAAGAAGAGCAAGGATGGTGGCAAGTGAAAGAGCTCATCTCAACTAGACACGTATAAAATTTGAAGTGTTGTCAATCGAAGTGTTATTAGGAAGATTGTATGATCACGTAACAAGTGTTTAAAACTAAGGTAAAGTTAAAGGCAAGCCAAAGGTGATCAAAAATATATTGTTTCCTTGATTGCATTTGTTGACCTCAAACTTAAGCAAATTGGATCACCAAGTTCTAGTCAGAGATGTCAAGTATAGTTATATTTTCTTAATATAATATCAATCAAACTAATACATGTGTTTCTGTTGGCACGAGTATCAACATTCTTTGTACAAAACTCTATCCTTCGAGGATGCAAGTTATAAGGACCAAAATGTGAGAAATGCGTTATCGATAATAAACATCAAACAAATAAACTAGATGCAAATCATAAAAGAAAGAAACAACACCATGTTTATAGTGAAGAAAACCTTAAAGGAAAGTCATAAAAGAAAGAAACAACACCACGTTTATAGTGAAGAAAATATAAAAAGAATAAACTAGATGCAAATCATAAAAGAAAGAAACAACACCATGTTTATAGTGAAGAAAATATTAAAGGAATAGACTTCATGGCAAAGATCACATTATATTAGTGTGCACTCATTGCAATGGTTACATTATTGGTAATAAATAGCAAACAAAGGATAATCCAACAAATAAACTAGATGCAAATCATAAAAGAAAGAAACAACACCATGTTTATAGTGAAGAAAATATTAAAGGAATAGACTTCATGGCAAAGATCACATTATATTAGTGTGCACTCATTGCAATGGTTACATTATTGGTAATAAATAGCAAACAAAGGATAATCCAACAAATAAACTAATGCAAATCATAGAAGAAAGAAAGAACACCACATTTATAGTGAAGAAAACCTTAAAGAAATAAACTTCATTGTAATCACAGTATATTAGTGTGCACTTATTGCAATTGTACAAAACCCATTAAATAGATATTATGGACAACTACTCATTAATGCCAATAACTTACTCCTAAATGAAATCCACTATTCATCTCGACATAAAGAACCACCAACCTTCTAACAATTTTATTAATGTTGACAATTAAAGTTAGGTACAATGTTGCATACATTTACATTGATAGCACTAAGTCAAAATTAACTAACAAAGTGAAATGCTCACACCAACAAAAAATAAAAATAAAATAACAATAATAACATGACATAAAATAGCTATGTCTCATTGAAACTAAACATTTCTTTGTTTGTCAAATCTTGCTAGCTCATTCGGTTAAGGTGTGGGTCTTGTTAGCAAGGCAACCCGAGTTCAATTCCCCTTAGGGGTGAGCTAGTTAGGAGGAGACACCCAAAATCCAACTAATTGAGGGTTGGTGTGGCCTAGGTCGGGTGTGATCTTCGAGTGGTTTTGACGACTTAGATGCCCCTGGGTCATGGTTTCTTAGACCAAAAGTCACTCTTGCAAATCAAGGAGATTCTAACAACAACAACAAAAACATTTATTTGTTTAATAAAATCTAATATGTTTAAAGTTCTAATGTATTGAATAATTATCTTTTTGAAACTAAACATTTCTTTGTGTTAGTTGAGAGGAATCACCCAAATTCCAACTAGTTGAGGGTTGGTGTGGCCTAGGTCGGGTGTGATCTCCGAGTGATTTTGACGGCTTAGATGCCCCTGGATCATCTCGCAAATCAAGAAAATTCTAACAACAACAACAACAACATTTATTTGTTTAATAAAATCTAATATATTTAAAGTTCTAATGTATTGAATAATTATCTCTTTGAAACTAAACATTTATTTGTTAGCTATATTTCCTTGAAACTAAACATTTATTTGTTAACTATATCTCCTTAAAACTAAACATTTCTTTGTTTGATAAAATCTATCATGTTTAAAGTTCTAATATATTAAATAACTATATCTCTTTAAGACATAGAATCTACTATATTTAAAACTGTTTTCTGATCTTTTCAGTAATAACCCATTTTCATGTAGTGTATTGTAGGGCTCCATGAGAGTTGAACTTATTCCTCAACTAAACCATGGGATAATTCCCTAGCTAAGGTTGAGTTGATTAGTGTAAACATAATTCCCTAGCTAAGGGTGAATTGATTAGGTGAACATATGGTTTAGGTAAAAAGTGCCATCAAAGAGGGGGAACAGCTAAAGTCAACATGGGTAAGGATGATTTTGATGTTTATTCTATATAATGGGTCCATGGGCGTGCAAGACCTTTATGGAGATTGGGGAATTCTAGATATATTATAGGACTCAGAAGAATCATCATTCATCTCGAGATGGCACGAATGGGGTTCACCTTGTTTCTGACATGACGAATACTCTTATTACATAGGGAGAATATGCCTCACATGGATTTCCAATGTACTTATTTAAAGACTTTTAACTCAAGGAAGGAGGGACATGGAGAATATTCCTTGTATTTCAAAGAAAAACTATGTTAATTTGAGAGATTCAAAATATATATATTTTACTAATCATAGTACTCTTGCTTGGGGCATTTCTTTATTCAAATAATAACAATATTACCCTGCAAAAGGAATCCTAGTGTACTCCGTGTTCTTGTTTGTATCATCATGTGCATGCGCAGTAAGGAAGTTGTGAGACACTGGGAAAAAAATGTTGTAACCTTGTCCTACATATAATAAAATCTTGCACTCTAAAATCCATGATGACATTTTTTTATCATAATAACTATAATTTTTTATTGTCTCCATTTGAATTTTGTGTGAAAATCTTGTCCTACATCTAATATCAATATATATAATGAATCTTGCAGTGTAAAATTGATGATAACGTGTTTTTTAATCAAAATAATTATATTTTTTATGGTTAAGTTTGAATTTGCTTACACAAGTAATTATTATTTATGACACTTTATTTATATAATTTTTTATGTTTTAAAGTTGAATTTTCTTATAAAGGTAATAATTGTTATTTATGAGAAATATTTATTAATGTTTTATTTAATTAAAGTTGACTTTGCATGTAATGTAATGTGTACTAGCATAATAATTATTTAAATTGTGGTGGGTAAGGCCATAAGTTAAGGGTGTAGTTTAAATATTCTATATTTTTAACTTTTTTCTAATAATTATTTAAATTGTGGTGGGTAAGACCATAAGTTAAGGTTGTAGTTTAAATATTCTATATTTTTAATCTTTTTTTTAGCATATTTTCAGTCTTATTTTGTTTTTATTCTAAGTGGAAATCTTAAAAAAATATTAGAATCACAAATAATAGTTATGGAAATTGCATAATCTGGGTGTCAAGGGGGTATTCGAGGGTGCTGAATCTATTTATGGATTCAAAAACACAATTTAAACACGTAAAAATTTGGATTGTACCCAAAAACAATTTATCGGATTTGGACCAAAACCCACCGTAAAGTTGAAAACCTAGAATGAATAGACTACTCCTAAGTTAAGTGCCACGAAGTGCCCATTATCCATGCCTCAGCTACCAATTATCACATGTAAGCTAAAATATTATTTATTTGTTTTTAATTGTTTATTTCGAATTTGGACTGACATCCATAAAATAAATCTTGACAGTACACTTGTCCCATCTTCCGACAATCTAAGAGGACCCTTCCTTGTCCACCCCAAATTGTAAATGTAAAATATAAATGCCTATCGGTGTAATTAGTATGAGAAAGTTAATTGGTGGAGAAATTTAACATTTTTTATTTAAATTAGGATTCTAATTTATATTAATGTAACAAAAAGAATTACAGTATTATAGACCTGATTTTTCTCTAAAGGAAGAATGCTTGAGATTGGTCTTGAGGAAACAACTATTAATCTTTACAAATCGAGAGCTTACTATCAACATATAAATTGTTTTTTCAAAAAGCAAAATGGTACAATCCCTATCAATCTATCTAACTGAAATGAATATAGACATAACTTGTTTACAAGATTTAAGGGTTCTAGGTTTAGCATACTAGAAGATCTAAGGAGACTCTTGTTACAAACAAATTTAAAAAACAAAGACTAAGATAACCTGCTTGTATGGGAGGCTAAGTTAATATTCATTTTTCCTAAGCTTTCTACTATTTAGGCCCTTTTGCTTTAGGCTCCGAGTCTTCCTCAAATCTGATAGCTTTTAATCCCTAGTGTACCCTGATCAAGGCATTGTATTTGGCTTCCATAAATTCCAATTTTATCAAAGTATATGAATATTGTGAAGTATCTCTCTCCTTCATGGCCTACATGATTAGGGATTTTACCAGCCAGTAAATCTCAGTCATCTTGGATACTTTTGTATCCTTGCTCCTACAAAAGCTAGTGTTAGGAATCCATTATAAAGCTTCTATGTCTACCATTTCAATGGGGATCATTCCTCTATTTGTCGTGGCTTTCTTCTCTGGGTTATGCATCTCTATTTTGATTGCCTTAGAATGCTCGAAAAAGTACATGTTCACATCATCCATGGCTTCCTATTGAGCGTTGGTCAACTTCTTTTTCTCTTGCTTGATTAGGATGGCCTTGCCTTGGCATTCTTTGGTTGCCTTCAACATCCTCCTAAAGCGGGGATTTACATTTCATATCTACTAGCTAGAAAATGCTCCTCCCTCTAATGGCTACCTATGCACCTCACATACTGAATTGAATAGATCCTTCGCCAACCAACACCAACACCTTCAACTTCATTGTGCCCACAGAGACCATTGGGACCCATCCTCTACAACTACAAAGATGTCCTTCCAAACCAATGGTTTGCCTAACTATTGTGGGAACCCAAGACTCAAAGAAGCGAACTCTAGGATTAGGGTAGCAAACCTAAGACTTTGTATAGCAAACTTGGATATCTCACGGAGAGACTGCATGTCAATAGGGAAAAAATACCATTGTAAAAACATAGCAGCATTCCATGAATTGTGGTGATGGACCTCCATCTTACTTATACCAACAAAACCATCATTTTTCATGATCTTCTATCTCAATGAACCATTTGAAAACTTGTTGCTCACATGAGTGGGTTATGAGTGTGTGAGAAAGCTCTCATTACCATGAGTAATGGAGTTGTATAGAGTTGCAATTGACCAAAAAAAACCATCATCTATTCCCCTTTCAAGTTGTCTCTTGTCTGTATGCTATAGTGCTTCGATGAAGAGTGTGTGCCTTGAACCACTTCTTGTTCCCGCATGTCCCTAAGAGCAACCTGGGTCATGTCATTCCTTAACATCCAATAAGGTGTGGAGAAATTCAATTTCTTCTTTTTTATTAAAAATCTTCTATAAATTTGTATGAATTTTGCTAAAAGTTATAGTTCCACTTGATCAATGGAAACTTTGCTAAAAGTTATAATTCCACTTGATGAAAGGGAAATTTAATCATGAAATTTTGCTCTTAAAGGGTTCGGCTCATTTTAAGATTATCCATATCATCAATATTTTGAAAAAATGAATAGTTAAAAGTCATAACTTTACTTCTTCATAAAAAAATAAACCCACTGAAAATGTTGAGAATGTCCACTATAGTTCCACTTGATTAATGCAAACTTTGCTAAAAGTTATAATTCCACTTGATGAAAGGGAACTTCAATCATGAAATTTTGCTCTTAAATGTTTCGACTCATTTTAAGATGATCCATATCATCAATATTTTGAAAAATGGAGTAATTCAAGGCATAAATTTACTTCTTCATAAAAAAATTAACCCATTAAAAATGTTGAGTATGTCCACTAATTAACTCACTCCTATACAAGGATAATTTTAGGGGCAAAATTTAGCCCATGGGCTATTTTTCCATGGTTTTTTTCCAAACAAAGTTTCGCCAATTTGCATTTTCTGAGGCCCCATTTCGTCCAATTTTGATGGGGTAAACTTTTTTCATTCTAAAAATCGTCAAATTATTATATAAACTATATAAAATCCTTAGAAATTGAAATAATTTTAGAAAAATATCGCCAAATATTTTGTAGTTGACATTTTAAGAATTAGTAAGATTCGCCAAGGTTTATACACTTTTAAATAAATACGAGTCCTTAAAATTATCCCTGCTCCTATACTGTCGTAAATTCATTTTAACCCTAGATGTATTAAGCATCAAGAGGGTTAAAGAAACAATTGTGATGCAAATATATGAGTGCTTAAAATATCTCGAGTTAAGTTGGATTTATGCTTGTGTGCTTTCTATACATACATACATACATGCATGCATATGCTTTGTATCAACCAATTCACCGTGGATATTATGGGTTGATAAAAAACAACTAGGAATGGTGCCACAAAGAATTGCCTTGTATTCCCCTTCTTCCAATAGTTGATATGATTTCGTTTTTATATTACAGTTCACATTAGATTTATTATTACTATATTTTTAGTATATAACACATTACGAGGTCGAGATATGCTAACACCAATGTTACATATGGGCATTACAATATCTTCAATAATACAATGGAAAAATGGCATCTTTTCTCTTGGTGCATATAGTAATTTATTTCCTTGAGGGTAAAACCAGTGTATATCCGTCTTAATTTCATATCTATTAAACACCGAGAGGGATAAAATCAATTTGAGATGCAAATCTAGTGCTACCTAAAAGATCTCAATTAAGATTCCACACTAGTGTACTTATAAGTATATGTATATATTAATTCTTGGTATGAAGTAGCTCACCCTTGAGCGAGTAAATATGCCAAACAAATTTGCCTTACCACTGATATATTTTAGAGAAATTACATCATATCTCTCTTCTTCCAATCATTGATATGATTTTATTTATATAATGCTATTCAATTTATTATTACTTCATTTTTATTTTTGCGTAAATATTATTTTAGGTAGATATATATGACGAAATAAGCACTATGGATGGACAAAATTAATGTTACAATCTTTTCAATATTAAGTTGTAGAATGCACTTCAATATTGAATTGTAGAATGCACTAAGAGAATCAAGGTGCACTGCGAATTATAGGAATTGAAGCCAATAATAAATGTTGAATGTATAATTTTAGTGGAAGACAGTTAAGATAAAGATAGTAGAAAGTTGGTTATGGTGTTCGATCTCTATAGAAGAACACTTAGAGAATGTGAATAGATGAATAATATTGTTATATTTATTAGGTGTTTTGAAGTTGTTAAATAAATGATAAAGTATCATATTAACATTTATTTAATATTTTGGTTTGTTGAACTTATGTTAAATTCATTTATTAACAAAGGAAAGCTAACTCTAAAAATCAAATACCTTCCTTATAACACACACAAACTTTATATATGTTTTAGGTTTGAACCTAGTTTTTTTCATAGCAATGCTCTATCTATATCCTTCTTGTAACAAATTTAACATAGAGATTGAAATCATGTTAAAGAGTGGGATTTCTTGTGACACTCAAGTGCATGCTGTAAATATTTGTATTCGCGTGTGTTGTGGTTATTTGTAATTCTATTTTGTTGTTTTTTCAATCGAAAAAACAAATTTCTTGCTATTCATAGGATGAATCAAAGAAATGTACAGTATGTCCTATCCCAAGGATAGTAAATTAACAATCAGTAATATCTATGACTCCAAGTGTCACAAATCTATCAAAATTAACAGTAGCTACAACCCGCCACAATACATACCTCCTCCCAAATCCGATAAAATACTATTGATATATTCCTAAAAATATAAAAGTGACCACTTAACACAAGATCTACCAACAGAATAACAAAAGCAAAGAAATACAAAGTATGTAAATAGCACTAATAAATATGCATATTCACATATTCTGGAGGCCTAAGTTCATGATAATGAACCACCTCAAGCACTCCTTCTGCCAGCATAAGACCTTTCTTTGAGAGGTAGTCAGCCCTTTGGTTGAAGGTGCGAGAGATATGGTTAATAGACACATTTCCAATCTGATTTATAAGAAATCTGACTTTCTTCCTCCAATGGTTAATTCTATTTTGTTGTTGTTTAATGGACACAAATAAGCTGTACATATACTCTATTTTCAAAAATAGAGTAAAAATAATATTTATATGGTTGTATATGGAAACACAAGATCGCATATGGACTAATGGATGGACCAACCCCTACTAATAGACTCTTGTCACCAATAAACTATTATAAATGAATGGATGGCTAAATTGTTATGAGCTAATGACCTTTTTATGATATGTGGATGGTTGAGTTGCGAGGAATATTAATAGTCGATTTTGTTTAGTAGGTATATCACTTTATAAGGGTTTGATAGAGACAAATAAATGTCTCATATAAAACAAGGAACTGCTTTGTAAGAGAGGTAGAAGAATGCTTTGTAAGAGGAGTTAATAAAATATAAGAATTTTGTTATAAGTTTTAGAAAGGTTAGATGTTCATTTAAAGTAGGATGGTAAGGTTTTTGAGTTTTAGAAAGGTTAAATGTTTATTTAAAGTAAGATGGTAAGATTTTTGAGTTATTTTTGAAAATGATTTACAAGATTTAATTATTAAGAGATAATGTTTACATAGTATAACATTAAGGTTAGATCTTTGAGCTAAAGATGAAGATGTTGCAAGTATGAGAGGCAATGTCTTGAATATAAGGGTTTGATAGAGACAAATGTCTCATGTAAAGCAAGGAACCGCTTTGTAAGAGGGGTTAATAAATTAGAAGAATGCTTTGTAAGAGGAGTTAATAAATTAGAAGAATGTTGTCATAAGTTTTAGAAGGGTTATATGTTCATTCAAAGTAAGATGGTAAGATCTTTGAGTTATTTTTTAAGATGATCTACAAGATTTGAGTATTACGAGACCATGCTCGCTTAGTGTAACATTAAGGTTAGATCTTTGAGCTAAAGATGAAGATGGCGCAAGTATGAGAGGCAATGTGGATTCGGTCTAAAGGGTTGACACTTTGATCAAATGTTGAAAATGACACTGCGGATGTGAGTAGGGAATGACCTAAAAGGAAAACTAACAAGTAGGCAATGTCTTGTTGTAAGGTAGTGTCCACTTAGAACGAGGTGATCAAACATTGTATATTGAGAAAATATAAGGCACTCATTGAGAAACTCCAAAAGTTATACCTTGTAAAAATTTGAAGTTTTCATTGAGAAAATACGTTGAGAAGAGCTATGTTGTTCATTGTTGAGAAGCACCAAGGTATTCATTGAGAAACTCTAAGCATTGTAGGTCAAGAAGATCCAAGGCCTTTTTTACACTAGAAACGAGTTGGAAATGTGTTTCCATATAGAAAGTTTAGCATCAGAGAAAATAGGTTTTAAACTCAAAAGGAATCGATGGATGCATTTGATACAATGTGTTTAAAATGATATGTGATAAGGTGTATTTGGTATCCTATGGGTATGATTATCTTTTAGAAATGTTTTTTATTTGGTATTCTAGTACTAATCACTCATAATTTTTTATGGTGACCTCAAGCGAGGATAATAAATGGACATAGCAGAGTAAAAAACTAGAACTAGATTGTACAAAAGGTCATTTGTACTTTGTCTTTTTCAAATGCACTTGCAAATATATTTTTGGCCAAAGTTGTCTATTTGGTTAAAGGACAAACCTATTGTAGAATATGTGTTGAGGAGGAGGACATGTAGCTTTGGAAAGATTGAAGATAGTGTCACATATTGGAAAACAAGATGTTTGTCCTCCTATGCTTTTCTCAATTTAACCAAGGCTAAGGATTGTTCGTGAAAGATAAGAAAGCAGTTGATGAAGAAGTAGAAAAAAAGTGTTAAGATTGTGATGGTGACCTCAAGCAAGTACAATAAGTGGAGATAAAATAGTAGAATACTAGAATCATATTCTACAAAAAGACAATCTCCCTTTGTCTTTTTTGAATGTACTTGTGAAGATATTTTTGATGTAAGTTGTCCATTTAGTTAGAGGACAAACATATTAAATAAGATGTGCCCTTGGAATAGGACACATAGATTCAAAAGGATTGAATATGACATCACCATATTAGACAACAAAATGCTTGTCCTATGCCTTTTCCAATTTAACCAAACCCAAGGATTGTGTTGTGAAAGACAACACAATAGTTAAGGAAGAAGCATAAAATTGCGTAGGACATTATTTAGGTATCATTGGCATCAAGGGTGCTACCCTCAATCCACCTTACAATGACATATGGACATTATGTCATGTTCCCTGAGCACTCTGTCGCACCCCCATCGATTGATCCAAACATAATATGGGGTATTTACGAATTCCAAACTTCCTAAATTTTGCCCCATGGACTATATTATGAATTCATAAATAGGAAATGTATGTTAGATGTAGAATACAAAACATAGTGGAAATAAAAATTCTATCCACACACACACATCATGCATAAACATGCATATACATGCATAGGTAGAAAAGATAAACCACTGCATAAACACAATATACAATGAATACTTATCTTTAATGGACACTAGTGCAAGTAATTGGTTATGTAGGAGGAACATTCCACCCAACCATAGGTATCAAGCTCTGATACCACCCCCAAGTTGAGATATGAGGCCACCAACGAAAAAGACACCTATAGGATTTTCTCTCCCAACCCAAAACCTATTTTGCTCTCAATGCTTAGCCAAATGCTCATCTATAGATTCTACAGGAATCTCACTTAGCCATCATAGCCATGGCACTCCTTCCAACTGCCCCACACAACACAGGGAAGGAATTTCCCTTCACTGATCCACGGTTCCCTTAGGAATCCCACCCTTATAATGCTTACCAGCGTGTGGAGTAAGAGTCCAAGTTGTTGTGTGCCTTTCAAGCATTCTAGATAAAAATCAATGATGGCTTTTCAAGCATCTCATGAGTATCAAAACTTAATTGGTAAGTTTAATATCCTACCCAACCTCTATGCTCACCTATAGCCATCTATTTTCTCTAATGTTTTCCATTCTTCGTGTTCACAGTTTGAATTTATGGTTTTATTTCAGTATGGTATTGTTGGTATAATAATTGTACTAAGAGGGGGGGGGTGATTCAGTATAGGACATGTTTGTAAACTTTCAAATCTTGTTTACCATCCATGTCATCTTTCAACAAAATCTATCATTACATCATTACATTACATAAGAGACACAAAGATTTAACGTGGAAATCCAATAAGGGAGAAAATCACGAAAATATGTTCTCGCAATAAGCAATGATTACAATGATTTGTAGACACCCACATGCTAGAGACACCAATATCCCAAGTTTACAAGCAACAACTTGTAGGACGAACCAACCCGCTAGATTCTTTAGCACCAACTGGAAGAAAGCACCAACTCCCTGAATTCTCCAACACCAATTTGAAGGAAGCACCAACTCCCTGGATTTTGTATTGATGTACTACGCGACAACTCACCTGTGACACTCTGTTCTTTTGTGCAAGACAATCTTTACTACCGTCGCACTCTGCTCTGCACAAGACAATATTTACTATTATCACACTCTGCTCTGTCGCACTCTGCTCTGCACAAGACAAAATTTACTATTGTCGCACTCTATTATGCACAAGACAATCTTCACTACCGTTGCACTATACTCTGTCGCACTTTGGTATGCGCAAGACAATCTTCACTATTGTCGCACTTTTCTCTACGGAATACAATCTTCACTACCATTTCACTCTGCCCTATCGCACTCTACTTTATGCAAGACAATCTTCACTATTGTCTCACTCTGCTCTGTCGCACTCTACTCTGCGCAAGACAATCTTCACTACTGCATGGTCTTTAACTTTTGTGCCACTATTGTACAACTTCAACAATCGTAGCTTCTACATAGCTTCTTCTGCAAGAAAAAATGTCATCCTCTTTACAAGGTGCGCCTTCTTCCTTTGACCACCTAAGGAAAACCTTCAAGAGAATTTGATCAAGAATATCTTCAAAACCCAAAAAACATCTTTAGATCCGTTTTCAAGCCCTAGAAGACCTTCTTCTTCTACAAGTGCATACGCTTTTCAAAGATCCATCATTGTTTGAATGGATAAACAAATGAGGGAGTGCTCCATCACTTTCTGGGTTGACATAACATTGTACAATATCCTGGCAAGGCCGACCTAACATTTTGGTTGGGTTGACTTTACAAATTCTTTCATATCTCCTTATTCCTATGGAGTTAGAGAGACTTCCATATACCATTGGAAATATCTCGGAACAAGATTTCCAACCATGTAACCTATACTCCAATTTGAGTGAGGTATCTAGACTAAAATTCCTTTAAAGATACAGTATCCAAACTGGGCATCCAAAAACAATATTTCCAATAATCTTCATCTTGCAATCTCTATTTATAGCCTTCTTGACTTTGACAAGGATATTTCCAACAATCTCTCCTTTTATCATCGATGAAAACCTTTAGATAATTCTGCAATAAACTTGTAGATACTCCCCTTGTCTGCAATTTTGTATCCACACAATTGTGTTTTTGCACAATTTTGTTTCTATGCAGTATCTGCAATTTCTCCCCTTGTGCAATTTATCCATGCAATTATGTTTCTTCCCAATTATGTTTTTGTACACGAGTATCTACACTTTCTCCCCCTTTGACATCAACGATAAAGGGATTATCCCCGTGGACTCATGCTTATCTTTCTTCTTCTATTGCTCCCCCTATCTGAATGCTTATCTTATTTTTCCAACTCCTTTGAATACTCTTGAGCTTTATTGTGTTCCCACAACTTCCAGCTTTGATGAAGATTGAGCAAATTAATGAGGAGTGGGAATTAGTCCCAATTTTTGTCTGAGATACTCAAAGGTATCCCTAGGAAGAGGCTTTGTGAAAATGCTTGCAATTTGCTCCTTGGTGACAACATAGTCCAACTTGACATTGTTCTCGGTGACTTATTCTCTCAAAAAATGATATTTTATAGGGATATATTTTGTCTTGGAGTGCATTACAGGATTCTTGGAATGCTAATTACACTTGAGTTTTCACACAAAATCGGAATAGGTTGATTGCACTCTACCTAGATATCCTTCAAGGTTTGCTTCATCCATAGAACTTGAGCACAATATGTTGCTGCTGCAATGTATTCGTCCTCTGTTGTAGACAAGGAGACTGAGTTTTTTTTTTACTTACCTGGGATACCAAACAATTTCCCAAGAAGAATGTTGCTCCACTTGTGCTCTTCTTTTCATCCATACTTCCTACCCAATTTGAATTAGCATAAGCTATCATATTCAAGTCATTACCCCATGGGTACCATAATCAAATTCCTTAGTTCCTTTCAGATATATGAAGATTATTTTTACAACCTGAACATGAGTTTCCTTAGGTGTTGCTTGAAACCTTACAACCAACCCTACAACTTGCATACCATCTGGCCTTGAGGTTGTCACATATAACAAGCTTCCAATCATTGATCTGTAATTTTTTTGGTCCACATCCTTTACTTCATCTTCTTTGCTTAACTTGCAGCCAGTGATCATGGTAGCACACACTAGTTTATAGTATTCAATGTTAAACTTCTTCAACATTTCTTTTACATATTTGGTTTGAGAAATAAAAATACCCTTACTGAGTTGGGAAATTTGTAGTCTTAGAAAGAAGGTCAACTCACCGAGCATAGACATTTCAAACTCTTTCTTCATTTCTGCTACAAAGTTTTGGTTCAACCTATCATTATCACTTTCAAATATGATATCATCCACATAGACTTCAATGATAACCATATTTTCATGGTCAATTTTATGCATAAATTGATGTCAACATATCCTCTTCTAAATCCTTATTGCTACAAGTATTTGTCTAGCCTTGAGTACCAGGCTCTAGGGGCCTACTGTAATGCACCCTATGTTACATATGATTTAAAATACAATTATTTTTTAAAGTTACACACATAATGGTTAACAAATACATAACACATGCTTAGTAAGATAAACATTTTAGCGGAAACATAGTAGATCCATATAATAGATCACTCATACCCTACACCAAGCCAAACCATAAATTTAGAACATATTTTATTTAAGTATACTTTTAAGTATAACAATATATTTCTTTACTATGAATTATGGCACAAGATAACTGTGACACAAGGTAACTGTGAAACAAAATAACTGTGACACAAGGTCACTGTGACACAAGGTCACTGTGACACAAGGTCACTGTGACACAAAATAATTGTGACACAAATAACTGTGACACAAAAATAACTGTGACACAAATAATTGTGACAGAAATGAACTGTGACAGAGATAACTGTGACAGAAATGAACTGCAACGAAGATTAACTGTGACGGAAATGAACTGCGACGGAGATAATTGTGACAAAAATGAATTGCGACAGAGATGAACTGTGACGAAAATGAATTGGGAAGAAGATAACTGTGACAGAAATGAACCGCGATGGAGATAACTGTGACAGAAATGAACTGCGACGGAAAATTTACTGTGACAGAAACAATTGTGACAAACATCAACTTCGCAATAGAACTTCCATAGAAATTGCCTAGTATGTTTTCATAAATGGAACAAGGTAAATATAGTTTCATACTTAGACATTCCTCAAGTTATTTGTTTTTCCATTTTATTAAGACAAGGAAAATATCATTTCAACATATTACTTTTAAACTTACTGCCCAGTAAGAACCGCGCAGTAAGAACTATCTTAAGAACTGCAAAGTGGGGTTTCTATAAATTAAATAGAAAAAAACATTTACCATTCTTTCCAATGCATAGAATGATTTGTGTAGTTTGCTCATCAACAATGGAACAAAGGAAATTAAATTTATATACATAACAATACTCAAGTATTGTATTTTCAATTTAAGACAAGGAAATAAAAACATTTATTCTTACATGTTCTGTTAAACTTATTGTGCAGTAACTGCGAAGTGGAGGTTTCCATAAATTAAATAGGAAAACATTTTCCAATCTTTCCCATGCATAAAAGGTAAATGACATATTATTTACTGTTTCAAGTCTACAAGAAGTTACCACTTAATGCAAAACACTACAAGAAGTTTAGCACATGGTATTGTTTTTAACTTACCTATTAAGATAAAATGGGACATAATCATTTACTGCACAATAAGAACTTATTTGGGTACTCATTTCAAACATATCATTCGATCCTTTAGGAATTATTTTCTTCCAACTATATGAAAAGTGAGAGTTTAAAACTAACAAAACCGCCTGTGATTTTAAAATAAACAAAATTACCACTTTCTGCAAAACACTACAAACAAGTTTAACACATTGTATTGTTTTTAACTTACCTATTAAGATAAAATGGGACATAATCAATTACTGCGTAGTAAGAACTTATTTGGGTACTCATTTCAAACATATCATTCCATCCTTTAGGAATTATTTTCTTCCAACTATATGAAAAGTAAGAGTTTAAACTTTTTTGAAATAATTTGTATAAACATTTCATTTAACTCTTTCGAACTCCAGAGTAAAATATTTCATTTAAATTAGGAGCTACATAGAAACAACATAACTACATAGTAAAACTAGCAGTTTAACACAGTCTTTTGCAATGAAAATTAACTATTTGCAAATAATGAGCCACGTTAAAGAAAAATAATCAGAATGAATGGAATTACTACTTATTTATCCTTTCATATAGTTTTCCAAACATTGTATTCTATGACATAATTTGAATAAATATTTCAATTATGAACCCAGAAATTAACCACTATTACAGGAAATCATTTCTCAGACTTCGACTTAAGTAAATAATTTGGCATTCATAAAAATTTCCAAACATTATCACAGAGATAAACTTGGACCAATTTCTTTGTATAGGAATTCAACCAAGCAAGTCATGAATTCCTTCTTTTTATGCAAATCCAGAAATTTAAACAAAAAACCATATCAAATATTATCATGAATTAATATTGAAAATTAAAAACACCATTATCATGATATAAAGGCTTATATGTTAAACACTTGAATTGGGAAATTGGCTATGTGGCTTCCACGCTCCACCCAATCGTAGTTAATTATGCTCCTTAAGCTCTCAGTGGAAGACCACCCTCGAGCTGAGACTTATGCATTCACCAGAAAAACATCTCTCCAATTCCCAGACTCTTTCAGAATTAATACTTGGCAATCAGGAAAATTGCATTGAATCCAATTCCATGCCAAATAGTGCACTTAACCTCCTTGATTTCTTTTTGATTGCACAATAGTGAAACCCGTCACTACCATCTATGCTCAGAAATCCACCAAGTCATCTATTTACACCATTTGCCACTTCACTAGAATGACCAGAGACAAAAGGGACATAATTGGAACAGAACATTTTCAGCAATTTGGCTCATAGGTTCAGGGATTCATATCAGTTTTTGTTCTCAAATAATAATTACCTCCCTTGTTCTCTTAGACACACCCAAGCATGGGAAAGTTTTCTCATAGTTCAATTTTCTTCCACCCCATCCCCACGATGGGGCGCACCCACTTTTCCTTTCATGGATAAGTCTTTGCATGCAATCTGGAACCCACGTGGGCTCTCCCAGCCATTTATTATTATTATTATTATTTATTTATTTTTTATGCAAAAACATAAAACACCAAAATCCCATTTAATCACAATTAAATAATAATTATGATTTTAAAAATATAAATGAAATTCATTTAAATGGGTTTAATACTTAGGATAAACTTTAGGGGATTAAATATTTAACAAGGTTATAGCATGGTTTTCCCCACATAAGTCATCTAACCCCCTTACTGTTTCTAGTGAATACACAAGTCCCCGATATTTTCAGCATACTACCTCAGCACAACCAGATATGGATTTTTAGTATTAATATTTACAAAGTACAAAATGTTAATCCTTGCAGGCTTTATAGACAATAATTACATCTTGGCATAACTAGACTAGGAGTTCCAAACCAGGGGTGTTACATTCCCCTCCCCCTTCAAGTCTACACCGTCCTCGATGATTCATTGTCCAAAACATATAACAAAAGTTCTTCAAAACTTATTTACATTACATATTTGCAAAATTTCAAAATAGAAACAAATATTCTTCCATTTCCCAAGTCGCTTCTTCAGGACTGTAATGGGTCCATTGGACTTTTACCTGTCCTATGACCCTATTCCTGAGTGTCTTGACTCTTATTTCTAATATGCAAACCATCTGTACTTGGATTTCCCCTTTGGGTTCCACCTGTAGAATAGACTAATCAAGTACATGATTGGAATCATAAACATACTTTTTCAATAATGAAACATGAAAAACATTGTGTACTCTAACTGTCAGAGGTGGAGCTAGCTCATAAGCTACTGATCTAATTCTGCTTAGGATCTTAAATGGTCCACAAAATCTGGTTGCCAACTTCTTGTAGTTACCCAACCGCAATGAAATTTTTCTTCCTCTAACTTTTAGGAACACTTTGTCCCCAACTTGAAACTCTCTATGCGTTCTATTTTTATCTGCATAACTCTTCTATCGATCTTGAGATACCTTTAAGTTTTGTTTGATCTTGGTTATTTGTTGTTCCATGTCCTGAAGCATTTATGGTCCAACAATTAGCATGTCCATTGGCTTGTCCCACTTCACTGGAACGTTACATTTTCTACCATATAATGCTTCAAATGGATGCATCTTCGATGATGCCTGGTAACCGTTATTGTAGGAAAATTCCACTAAGTACATGTAGTCTTCCCATTTACTAAGTTTGTCCATTACATACATTATGAGCATGTAAACATCATTACTTTAACTGTGACACGGAGTCAGTGTGACACAAATAGCTGTGACACGGGGTAACTGTGACACAAAAATAACTGTGAGACAAATACTTGGGACATAAATGAACCATGAAAGAGATAACTGTGACCGAAATGAACTGCGACGGAGATGAACTGTGATGGAAATGAACTATGACGGAGATAACTATGATGGAGATGAACTGCGATGAAGATGAATTGTGGCAGAAATGAACTACGACGGAGATAACTGTGATAGAAATGAACTACGATGGAGATAATTGTGACATAAATGAACTGCGATGGAAAATGAACCGTGACAGAAACAACTGTGACAGACATCAACTTCGCAATAGGAACTTCCATATAAATTGCCCAATATGTTTTCATAAATGGAACAAGGTAAATATAGTTTCATACTTAGACATTCCTCAAGTTATTTGTTTTTCCATTTTATTAAGACAAGAACAATATTATTCCAATATATTCCTTTTAAACTTATTGCCCAGTAAGAACTGCGCAGTAAGAACTGTCTTAAGAACTACGAAGTGGAGTTTCCATACATTAAATAGGAAAAAAATTTACCATTCTTTCCAATGCATAGAATGATATGTGCAGTTTGATCCACAACAATGGAACAAAGGAAATTAAATTTATATACATAAACAATCCTCAAGTATTGTATTTTCAATTTAATACAAGGAAATAAAAACATTTATTCTAACAGGTCCCATTAAACTTACTGTGCAATAACTGCGAAGTGGGGGTTTCCATAAATTAATTAGGAAAACATTTTCCAATCTTTCCCATGAATAAAAGGTAAATGACATTATTTACTATTTCAACCCATTGAATTTTGTGTACAATCCCTACAATACCAATACTTGTAAATTAAAAACAAATACTACTCATAATTGGCCCATGGAATTTGTAAAGATGAACATGGCTGAATTTAGTCTTCACATAAACATTCAAACTCTTTGAAATTAGCAATTTCAGCCCATGGTTTTTAAATTCAACATAGATCAATCATACCCTACACCAAGCCAAACCATAAATTTATAACATATTTTGTTTAAGTATAACGATATATTATTTACTAGGAACTGTGACACAAGATAACTGTGACATAGGGTAACTGTGACACAAAATAATTGTGATACAAATAACTGTGATACAGGGTAACTATGACACAAATAACTGTGACATAGGTACAAAATAACTATGACATGGGGTCACCATGACACAAAATAGCTGTGACACAAGGTAACCGTGACACAAAAATAATTATGACACAAATGAACTGTGACAGAGATAACTGTGACGGAAATGAACTACGACGGAGATGAATTGTGACAGAAACAACTGTGACAGACATCAACTTCACAATAGGAACTTCCATAGAATTGGTATCAGAGCGAGGTTACAACTCTTGAGCTTATGGGATTCCATTTTATTTATTTGAAATGAATGTTTACATGTTGAAAGATAAAATATATAGGCATATGAATTATGTTATGAACTAACAATCATGGATTGAATTCTAATATTGCTAGTGGCAACAAATTTTTTCAGGCTATTGTACTTGCAGATTGCTATTAAACTTGGCAAGCAATATTGAAAAGATGGCAGACGAACCTGCATTATCCAACTTCGCGGAGGAAGTTGGTATGGATGTTCAAAGAACTGAATCCAATGGTCATCAAACTAAGATGGGAACATTGGAAGTGTTCCAAACCTTGAAGGACATACAACTTGGGAATGTAAATTTTTTACAAAGCTTAGAACAACAAAATCAAATAAATCAATAAGTGATGCAGAATCTGGTACAGTTACAAAATCAGATGCAATAAGTGTCTTCCATTGTAAGAAGGGAAGAAGAGGAATCAATGAACATAGAATTTCCTGATAGATATCAACATTCTGGAGATAAAGATGAAGGCAAAAGGGGCTGCATTGCCAATATCAAACAGTTGAAAGTCATCATGGGAATGAGATGCCTGAAATCCAACATGATACTCATCCCAGAAGGCATCATAAGAGAAAACATGATGGGAATACATTATAGGGTGAACTCAAGAAAATTAAACCTCCCACTTTCGATGGGGAAAAATATGGAGAAATTGCAAAGATTCGGCTTTTAGAAATGAAGAAATATTTGCAATTACATGATTATTCTGATAATCAAGAAGCTCATATTGCTATATATAATCTTCAAGGAAAAGATTACAGGTGGTGGAAGCATCTGAAGCAAGTAGAAAATATGGATGAAAAGAAAATTTCATGGAAGAGTTTTCAAATATATTTCAAGCATGGATACTTGTCCCAACAATACTATGATAAAAAATGCAAGAGTTCTTCAAACTCAAACTAGGAAATATGAATATGGAAGAATGTGAGAAGAGATTCCTAGAATTACTAAGCTATGTTGAATTTATTTAGGATGAAAAGTTTAAGATTCAACGATTTCTCAGTGGTTTACCATCATTCTACAAGGACCAGATAGCTTATGATGAACCTCACACTTTGAAGGAATGCATTAGGAAAGCTTAATGCTTGTATGAGCAAGGTAAACGCATATAAGATGTGCATAAAGTTTGGAAGGGTAAACTGAAAGATAAGTGGGACTAGAGGAAAAACGGGTTTAAGCCTCTTGGTGTTAAACAAGATCTATTTAATTCTCCCAAACAGTCAAATCTGAAAGGTGAATCAAGGGTGAATGAGTCTGCAGGACAAAGAAACCATTCCAAGTTAAATGATGAAAATGTGGAGGTGACCACTACCTCAGTAATTGTCCTGAAAGGAAAAATAAAGGTGTTGGCATGTATAATGTGCATGAAGCTTCTATAGTGGGAGATGTTGCTAGAAGCGTTCCTCACATATATTCAGCTTTGGATAATCGTTAAGCAGACCACCAGTGATCAATGATTGAAATTGAAGGTAAAATAAATGAGTTTCCAATTTCAATTTTATTTTGTTCCGAAGCTTCTTACAATTATGTAAATACTAATTTGGTTGAAAGATGCAATTTAGTAAGCAGTATGCTCCCTAAACATAGAATGGTACAGTTGGATACCAGAATGAAAAAGGAAAATTACCTCCATGGTTAAAGATTGTTGTTTGGAAATGAATGGGTTTCATACCAAAGCTGATTTGGATATCATTCATCTTGGATCTTATGATGTGTTGATCGGAATGGATTGGATGGATAAGCATTTTGCAGCTTTGGATTGTCATAACAAAATTGTTACTTGCCTGGATGAGAACAATAATACAGTTCAGATAAATGGCATTCCAAGACCAATTTCCACAAGACAAATTCCATCCATGTAGATGAAGAAATGTCACGGGAAGGGGTGTCAGTTGTATTCTATACATGCAAAGGAAATTACAACTAAAAAAGAACCAAACCTTGATGAACATCCGGTGTTGAAAGAATTTGAGGATGTGTTCCAAGATGTACCTGAGTTACCACCAAAGCAGGACATTGACTTTACATTTGATTTGATACCTGGAGTTGTGCCAGCATCAAAAGCTCCTTACAGAATGAATACCCCGCAGCTGAGAGAATTGTAGATGCAACTGGAAGAGTTATTAAAGAAGGGATATATATGTCCCAATGTGTCACCATGGGGAGCACCATCTCTATTTGTAAGAAAGAAAGATGGCACGCTAAGATTGTGTGCTTATTACAGACAAGTGAAAAAATCTATAATCAAGAACATGTATCCACTATCAAGGATTGATGATCTCTTTGATCAATTGAGAGGGGAAAAAGTATTTTCCAAGATTGATTTGAGATCTGTGTATCACCAGGTGCACATAAAATATGTGGACATTAGCAAAATTGCTTTTAGAACTATGTACGGGCATTATGAATATACAGTACTTCCTTTCAGACTGACAAATGCCCCAACCACATTCATGTGTCTAATGAATGGTGTGTTTAAATAATTTTTGGATACGTTCATTATAGTGTTCCTCGATGATATTTTGGTGTATTCCAAATATGAGGAAGAGCATGAAGAGCATCTTCAGATTACTTTGTAGATCTTGAGAGAAAATAAACTATATGCCAAACTTAGAAAATGCTCATTCTATCAAAAGTAGCTCTTGTATTTGGGTCACATCATCTCTGAGGAGGGTGTAGCAGTGGACCCAATGAAAATAAAAGCCATATAGGAATGTAATACTCTGAAAAATGTCATTGAAGTAAGATAATTTATGGGGCTTGTGGGCTATTATCGAAGGTTCATAGAATCTTTCTCTCAGATTGCAAATCCGACTACATCATTACAAAATAAGGATGTGAAATTCATCTGGAACCAAAAGTGCGAAGATAGCTTCAAACTCTTGAAATAATTACTCACATGTGCTCCAATACTAAAAATTCGGGATCCATACAAAGAGTATGTGGTATGTACAAATGCATCTCTAGAAGGATTCAGTGGAGTTTTGATGCAAGATGGGCATGTGATTTGTTATGAATCACGAAAGTTGAAGGATCATGAAAAGAAATATGCTACTCATGATCTGGAGTTAGTTGCCATAGTTCAGGCACTCCGGATGTGGAGGCATTATCTCATGGGGAACAGGTTTAAGTTAAAGACATATCGTCAAATTCTGAAATATTTGTTTGAGCAGCCTCACTTAAATGCCAGACAAGCCAGATGAGTTGAATTTCTAAGTGAATTCAATTTTCAAATTGAGTACACAAAGGTCAAAGAGAACCGAGTGGCAAATGCACTTAGTATAAGAAGTCAGATAATGCAAATTTCAGCTATCAACAATTAGAAATCTGATTTAAAAATCAGGTTATAGGAGGCACTAAAAGCATATGAGCTTTATTTGCAATTTGTGGCAGCATTGCAGGCAGGCAATAGGCCTTTAAAATTTTCTACATATGCATTGATTGAAGATGGAGTTCTTCAATTTAATTACATAATTTATGTACCAGTTGAAAGTGAATTGAAGAAAATTATATTACATGAAATGCATAATGTGCCTTATGCAGGTCATCCTGGGTACCAAAAGACAATGACAACAATTAAGAAAGAATATTATTGGCCATGCATGAAGAAAGAAGTGGATAGATTTATTGCTCATTGCTTGGAATGTCAAAGAGTAAAAGCAAAACGTAGACATTCTGTTGGTCTACTCAATCCATTGTTGGTACCAGAATGGAAGTGGGATGTGATAACCGTTGATTTCATTACAAAGTTACCTAGAACATTGAAGCAACACGACTCCATTATGGTGGTGGTTGACAAATTGAAAAAGTCAACCCATTTTATTCCAGTGCATTCAACATTTAACGCATCTAAGATCGCATAAATCTATATGAGGGAAATTTCCAGGTTGCATGGTATTCCAAAAGCAATAGTTTCGGATTGAGATCCAAAGTTCACTTCAGACTTTTGGAAGGGATTGTTCAGAGAATTTGTAACCAAACTCAACCTTAGTAGATCTTATCATCCACAGATGGATGGATAAACCGAGCGAGTAAATCAAATCATTGAAGACATGCTCAGAATGTATGTAATGGACAAACCCAATAAATGGGAAGACTACCTATACTTAGTGGAATTTGCCTACAATAACGATTACCAAGCATCGTTGAAGATGAGTCCATTTGAAGCATTATTTGGTATAAAATGTAATGTTCTAGTGAATTGGTACAAGCCAGTGGACAAGCTAATTATTGGACCAAAAATGCTTTAGGACATGGAACAACAGATAACCAATATCAAACAACACTTGAAGGTATCTCAAGACCAACATAAGAGTTATGCAGATAAAAATAGAACGCACAGGGAGTTTCAAGTTGGGGACAAAGTGTTCCTAAAAGTTAGAGGAAGAAAAAGTTCATTGCGGTTGGGTAAGTGCAAGAAGTTGGTCGTCAGATTTTGTGGACCATTTGAAATCCTAAACATAATTGGATCAGTAGCTTATGAGCTAGCTCCACCTCCTACGGTTAAACTACAAAATGTTTTTCATGTTTCATTATTGAAAAAGTATGTTTATGATTCTAATTATGTACTTGATTGGTCTGTGGTACAGGTGGAATCTGAAGGGGAAATCCAAGTACAGTCAGTTTGAATATTAGACAGAAGAGTCAAGACGCTCAGGAATAGGGTCATAAGATACGTATAAGTCCAATGGACCCATTACAGTCTTAAAGAAGCGACTTAAGAAATGGAAGATATGATGCAGGAAGAATATCCATATCTATTTTTAAATTTTGCAAATATGTAAATGTAAATAAGTTTTGAAAAACTTTGTTATATGTTTTGGACAATGAAACACCGACGACGGTGTAGACTTTAAGGGGGAGGGGAATGTAACACCCCTGATTTGGAACTCCTAGTTCGGCTATGCCAAGATGTAATTATTGTCTATAATGCCTATAAGGCTGAACATTTTGTACTTTGTAAATATTAATTCTAAAAATCCACAATTGGTTGTGCTGAGGAAGTACTCTGAAAAGATCGGGGACTTGTGTACTCACCAGAGACAGTAAAGGGGTTAGATGACTTAGGTGGGGAAAACCATGCTATAACCCTGTTAAATATTTATGTTCCTAAATTTTATCCTAAGTCTTAAACCCATTTGAATGACTTTAGTTTATATTTTTAAATCATAATTATTAATTAATTATGATTAAGTGGGATTTTGGGTGGTTTATTTACACATATATAATAATAATAATAATAATAATAATAATAAATGAAAACAAAAAGGGGACTAAGAGAGAGAGAGCCCATGTGGATTCCAGATTGTATGCAGACTTATGAATGCAAGGAAAAGTTGGTGCACCCCATTTGGAGGAAAGGAGGTGGAAGAAAATTTAACTCTAAGAAAAATTTCCCATGCATGGGTGTGTCTGAGAAAACAAGGGAGGTAATTATTATCTGAGAACGAAAATTGATATGAATCCCTAAACCAGTGAGCCAAATTGCTAAAAAAATTCTACAACAATTCTGTCCATTTTGTCTCTGGTCATTCCAGTGAAGTGGCAAATGGTGTAAGCAGCTGACTTAGTGGATTTATAAGCACATATGGCAGTGATGTGTTTCACTTTTGTGTAGTCGGAAGGAAATCAAGGAGGTTAAGTGCATTGTTTGGCATGGAATTGGATTTAACCCAATTTTCCTGATTGCCAAGTGTTACTTTTGAAAGAGTCCGGGAATTGGAGAGATGTATGTCTGGTGAATGCACAAGTCTCAGCTCAGGGGTGTTGTTCTGCTGAGATATTAAGGAGCAGAATTAACTGCAGTTGGGTGGAGCATGGAAGCCACACAACCAATTGCCCAATTCAAGTTTTTAACATATAAGTTTAATTCATGAGAATGGTATTTTTAATTTTCAATATTAATTCATGATAAAATTTGCTATGTTTTTCTATTTAAATTTATCAATTTCAATAAAAAGAAGGAATTCATGAGTTGTTTGGTTGAATTCTTGTACAAAGAAATTGGTACAAGTTTATCTTTGCGAATATATTTGGAAATTATTTACTTAAGTCGAAGTCTGAGAATTCAATCCACGATTGTTAGTTCATATGCATATATATTTTATCTTTCAACATGCAAACATTCACTTCAGAAAAATAAAATGGATTCTCAGAGGCTCAAGAGTTGTAACCTCAGGACTGATACCAATTTGTAACGCACCCTACGTTACATAGGATTTAAAATACATTTTTTTAAAGTTACACGCATTTTGGTTAACAAATACATAACAAATTCTTAGTAAGATAAACATTTCAGCAGAAACATAGTAGATCAATATAATAGATCAATCATACCCTACACCAAGCCAAACCCTAAATTCATAACATATTTTGTTTAAGTATACTTTTAAGTATAACAATATGTTTCTTTACTGGGAACTACGACACAAGATAACTGTGACAAATAATTGTGACACAATGTAACTGTAACACAAAAATAACTGTGACACAGGTACAAAATAACTGTGACATAAGGGAACTATGACACAAATAACTGTGACACAGGGTCACCGTGACACAAATAACTGTGACATAGGGTAACTGTGACACAAATAACTGTGACACGGGCACAAAATAACTGTGACACAAAAATAACCGTGACACAAATAACTGTGATAGAAATGAATTGTGACAGAGATAACTATGACATAAATGAATTGTGATGGACATGAATTGCGACGGAGATGAAGTGTGATGGAAATGAACCGTGACGGAGGTAATTGTGACATAAATGAACTGCGACGGAGATGAATTGCGACAGAGATGAAATGTGATGGAAATGAACTGCAACAGAGATAACTATGACAAAAATGAACTACGATGGAGATAACTGTGACATAAATGAACTGCGACGGAGATAAATGTGACAGAAATGAACTGTGACGGAAAATGAACTGTGACAGAAACAATTGTGACAAACATCAACTTCGCAATAGAACTTCCATATAAATTGCCCAGTATATTTTCATAAATGGAACAAGGTAAATATAGTTTCATACTTAGACATTCCTCAAGTTATTTTTTTTCCATTTTATTAAGACAAGGAAAATATTATTTCAACATATTCCTTTTAAACTTACTGCCCAGTAAGAACCGCGCAGTAAGAACTGTCTTAAGAACTACGAAGTGGGGTTTCCATAAATTAAATAGAAAAAACATTTACCATTCTTTCCAATAAAGGCAATTAAATTTAGATACATAAACAATCCTCAAGTATTGTATTTTCAATTTAAGACAAGGAAATAAAAACATTTATTCTAACATGTTCCGTTAAACTTACACGCAATAAGAACTGCGCAGTAACTGCGAAGTGGGGGGGGGGGTTTCCATAAATTAATTAGGAAATTTTTTTCCAATCTTTCCCATGCATAAAAGGTAAATGACATATTATTTACTATTTCAACCTATTGAATTTTGTATACAATCCCTACAATACCAATACTTGTAAATTAAAAACAAATACCACTCATAATTGGCCCACAGGATTTGTAAAGATGAAAATGGATGAATTTAGTCTTCACATAAGCATTCAAACTCTTTTAAATTAGCAATTTCAGCCCATGGTTTTTAAATTCAACATACATTCGTTGCAAAGCATAATAAACATGTCTTAGCACATGGTGGTTGTAAATAAGACAAACAAAACCACATGTGGTTTTAAAATAAACAAAATTACCATTTAATGCAAAACACTACAAGCAATTTTAGCACATGGTATTGTTTTTAAGTTACCTGTTAAGATAAAATGGGACATAATCATTTATGGCGCAGCAAGAACTTGTTTTGCAATGAAAATTAACTATTTGCAAATAATGAGTCACGCTAAAGAAAAATAATCAAAATGAATGGAACTACTACTTATTTATCCTTTCATAGAATTTTCCAAACATTGTATTCTACGACATAATTTGAATAAAAATTTCAATTATGAACCCATAAATTAACCACTAATACAGTAAATCATTTCGTAAATAATTTGGCATTCATAAAAATTTCCAAACATTATCACAGAGATAAACTTGCACCAATTTCTTTGTATAGGAATTCAACCAAGCAAGTCATGAATTCCTTCTTTTTATGCAAATCCATAAATTTAAACAGAAAACCATAACAAATTTTATCATGAATTAATATTGAAAATTAAAAACACCATTCTCATGAATTAAACTTATCTGTTAAACACTTGAATTGGGCAACTGGATGTGTGGCTTCCACGCTCCACCCAACCGTAGGTAATTCTGATCCTTAATCTCTTAGCAGAACACCACCCCCAAGCCGAGACTTGTGCATTCAACAGGCATACATCTCTCCAATTCCCAGACTCTTTCAGAATTAACACTTGGCAATCAAGAAAATTGGGTTGAACCCAATTCCATTCCAAACAATGCACTTAACCTCCTTGATTTCCTTCTGACCGCACAACAGTGAAACACATCACTTCCTTCTGTGCTGACAAATCCACCAAGTCAGTTGCTTACACCATTTGCCACTTTAGTGGAATGACCATAGACAAAATGGACATAATTGCAACAAAAATTTTTCAGCAATTTGGCTCACAGGTTTAGGGATTCATACTAGTATTCATTCTTAGATAATAACTACCTCCCATGTTCTCTCAGACACACCCAGGCATGGGAATTTTTTCTCGGAGTTCAATTTTCTTCCACCCTCTTCCCCACGATGGGGCACACCCACTTTTCCTAGCATGCATAAGTCTTTGCATGCAATCCGGAACCCACGTGGGCTCTCCCAACCATTATTATTATTATTATTATTATTTTATGTAAAAACATAAAAACATAAAAACACCAAAATCCCATTTCATCATATTTAAATAATAATAATTATTTTAAAAATATAAACTAAAGTCATTTAAATGGGTTTAAGACTTAGGATAAACTTTAGGGGCTTAAATATTTAACAGGGTTATAACATGGTTTTCCCACCTAAGTCATCTAACCCCATTACTGTCTCTGGTGAATACACAAGTTGCCAATATTTTCAGCGTACTGCCTCAACACAACCCGTTGTGGATTTTTAGTATAAATATTTACAAAGTACAAAATGTTCAACCTCACAAGCATTATAGACAATAATTACATCTTGGCATAGCCATACTAGGAGTTCCAAAACATGGGTGTTACACCTGCTTTAATCCATACAAGGCTTTCTTCAATCTGCATGAATAATCTCTATTTTTGGACAAAAGAAATTCTTCTGGTTGTTCGATACATACTTATTCTTTCAAATATCCATTAAGAAAAGACGATTTAACATCCATTTGGTAAACTTTAAATTTTTTTGAACATTCATAGGCCAAAAACATTCTTATTGCATCTAATCTAGCCACATGAGCAAAAGTTTCTTCAAAGTAATCCCTTCAATTTGAGAATAGCCTTTACATACTAGTCTTGCTTTGTTTCCAATTACCATCCCATCTTCATTCAATTTTTTTTTGAATACCCACTTAGTTCCAATAACCTTTTCATCTTTGGGTCTTGGAACAAGTTCCAAGTTTGGTTTTTCTCAATTTGATTAATTTCTTCTTCCATAGCATTAACCCAATGTTCATCTGTACTAGCTTCCTCAAAACAATTTGGCTCTATTTTAGACAACAAAGAGAAGTGTACCTCTTCATAAGTGCTTTCCAAGCTCCTCTTTCTTGTTTGTATACCTCCACTTTTATCACCAATGATTAAATCCTTAGAGTGGTTCTTAACATACATACAAGAAGCCTTTGTATATGGTCTTTCTGTTTCTTCTTAGCCATGTACTTCTTGTTGTTGTTCTTTTTGTTGCTCTTCTTCTTGTAGTTCTTCTTCTTGATTTTTTACTGTTGGTTGATTATCTTCATCTAAGGCCACTGATCTTTTTGGTTCTTTGTGAGTCATTGTTTCATCGACTTTCACATCTAGGATTTCTGACATCTTAATTATCCTCAAATTGTAGCAGTTGTAGGCCTTGTTTCTAGAGAAATAGCCAAGGAAGATGCCTTCACAAGTCCCAGAGTCAAACTTTCCCAATTTTTCATTATTTCTTTTGATGTAGCATTTGCTCCCAAACACCCTAAAGTGTTTAACTGTTGTTGGTCTACCTTTCCAGAGCTCATAGGGTGTTTTGTTGTTATAAACTATGATTTTCCCCCTATTTAAAATATGTACAAAAACATGA
This sequence comes from Larix kaempferi, assembly GCA_027924585.1. Lineage (NCBI taxonomy): Eukaryota > Viridiplantae > Streptophyta > Pinopsida > Pinales > Pinaceae > Larix > Larix kaempferi. Next base: position 10,079,198 of record BSBM01000046.1, read on the forward strand.
ATTGCTTGGGTCCAAAAGATATCAGATAGTTTGGAGTCATTCAAGATTGTTATGGCCATATCCCATACAACCCTTTTCTTCTTCTCTGCTACTCCATTTTGTTGTAGAGTCCTGGCAGCTAAGAACTGTCTCCTAATTCCATATTGCTCACATAATTCCTCAAATTCATTTGAGGTGTATTCACCCCCATTATCTGATCTTAGGCACTTAATTTTTAAGTCAGTTTCATTGTCAACTACTTCTTTAATTGAACATCTCAAAAGCCTATGATTTTCTTTTGAGAAAAGAGACCCATGCCATTCTAGTATAGTCATCAATGAACAAAATAAAGTAAGACTCATCATTTAGACTTTTTGTTCTCATTGGCCCACAAAGATCAATATGCCCTAGTTCCAAAGGTTTTGTTGTAGAATATTCTTTTGTCTTGAAACTTATTCTTGTTTGTTTTCCATGCAATCAGTGGTTGCAAATGAAGTTTGAGGGCTTTGTAATTTTTGGTATGTCTCTCACTACTTGCCTTTTGTTGATCTTTATCAAGTTGTTGAAATTCATATGACCCATTCTTCTGTGCCATAACCAACTATCATCTTCTTGCCCCATACAACATTTTTTTTCCCTTTTTCTCATCCAGGATGTACACATTATTTGGAGTTCTAGATGTTGTCGCAACCAACCCACCTGAATCTTCCTTCCTTATTTTACATCTCTTAAAATCACAAGTGAGGATGTTACATTGATCACACATTTGGATGACACTAAGAAGGTAATGCTTCATATTTTCCACAATCAAGACATTTTCTGCTCTAGCCTTTTCATTCCCAACATTCACTATGCCTTTCCCAATAATTTTGGCAAATCCGTCATCTCCAAAGTAAACGCTGCCTCCTTTTTCTCTTTTAAGATATATAAATCTATCCTTATCTCCAATCATATGTTTGGAGTATCCACTATCAATATACCAGTGGCCTCTTTTGCTTTGGGCATGTAAGTCAAGATCACATTCTTCTTGGCTTAGTTTTTCGATATTTCTTTGCCAAATTTTTGTAAGATCTTTCTCATGTTTAGAAGAAGAAACCTTGATTACATTATGATGGAAATTATAGTCCTAGACTTTATGGCCATAATTGTGGCATTTATAGCATTCAATATCCAGATCCAAGAGACCAAAGGGATTGAGTTTTCCATCCATATCTCTATTAGGCTTTATGATTTCATTGCTCACATGACCATCCTTAGAGACTTTAAAAGGTCTTCTCGATGAAACGACTCCTTTACTCTTGTTGTTCATGTGGGATAATTGTTGATTATCCTTCTTTTGGTGGTTGTTGTCTTCCTTTTTTATAGAACTCTTGAGCACACCTCCATAAATTCTTGCTTCATAGTTAGGAACCATTAAGATTGAGCATTCATTAACATTTTCTTGTCCATATCCTAGTCCAGACATGTCAAAAGATGGTCTTTGGTTGTTGATGATTTCATTTAATGCTTTAGTGTAGCTGCCAAATTTATGTTGATAGTTTAATAAGGTGCTTACTTTTTGTAGTTCCTTTCTCAAGGAAACAATTTCAGTATCCAATTCCTCACACAATTTCTCCTTTTCTTTCAGCTGTCCCGTTAGGTCTTCTTCTATTCTCCTTGCTTCTTCTAGCTGAATTTTATGATCTTTAATGACTTCTTCTTCAGACTTCAACAGTTGTTCCATAGCTCCTTATTCTTCTTTCTTGCTTTCCTCAATTCATCTAAGGCACTAATAATATCTCCCTCAAGGTCTACTTCAACATTCACTTCATCTTTAGAATTTTCCTTCTCAAGTTCTTCATCTAATGCCACAAAGAGTAGTTCTCTTGTATCATTGTCACTATCATCTTCATTTGATGAGTTGCTATCCTCTTTAGAATAAAGACTCCTCTTTTTCTTACTGAACCTTTTCTCATTTTCATATTTTCCTCCTTTGTACATCTCCCTCCTTTCTTTGTTACTATGATCTTCCTCATTATCACTATCTCTTCTTTCTTTATAAGGGCATTTAGAAGCAAAGTGTCCTATTTTACCATACTCAAAAAATCTAAATGGTAACTTACCTTTGTATTTGCCACGACCTTTCTTGAGTTTCTTCACAAAATTTGCTTCTTCATCATCATATTCATTAAAGGAACTCTTACTTGACTCTTGCTTGCTGCCTTTTGTCTTCTTTGAGGCCTTGAAGGTTGCTTCCCTCCTTTAAGGATTTTCTTTCTCAGTTCTCGTCTCATATGTAGTGAGGATTCCATGCAGTTCATCCATTTTCACTTTGTCAAGATCCTTTCTATCTTCTAGGCCCGAGACTTCGGAATTAAACCTCATAGGTAGAATTCTCAACACCTTTTGTATAATTGTTTCTTCTGAAGCTTCTTCTCCAAGAACTCTAATGGCATTGATAACTTCATCTACACGGAGAAAGTAGGATGCAATATTTTCATCTTCCTTCATCTTGATACTCTCAAACTATCCTCTATGAGTTTGTATATTTTCCTTCTTTGTTGTGTCATCTCCTACATAAATATTTTGGAGTTTGTCCAATGAATCCTTTGTTGTTTTACACTGCATGACTTTTGTAAACTATGAATCTGCTAGACTACATAGAATTCCATTTTTGGATTTTGCATTGCATTCATAAATATTTTTCCCATATGCATCTAATGGTGGAGTTTTTAGAACTGTATAACCATCCTCAACTACCTTCCAAATGTCTAGTCCAAGTGACTACAAGAAGGTTTCCATTCTTATGCTCCAGAAAGCATAATTAGATCCATCAAACCTTGGCACCCTATTTATTGAGAGACCTTCCTGTCTATCTATGAGTTTTGTAGGGACCTACCTTCCAGTTGTCAAACTGTTCCTGAAAGATCCCGCTCTGATACCAATTGTTGGTATAATCAACTATACTAAGAGGGTGGGGGTAATCAATAGGACATGTTTTTTTAACTTTCAAATCTAGTTTACCATCCACATTGTAGCTAGTGTTTTCACACCAGCCTGTGCAAAAGGGCACCTACTAAGGATTATGGAACCCTTAGTAGCAGTCTCATGAATAGATAATGTGTGAATGTAAAATAAAAAATAAAAATAAATCTAAATAATTACTGCAGTAAAAATAACAGATAAATAGGAACCCACGAATAAGATTTTTATTTTGTATTATGTTGTAAATGGTTTACAATCAAAATTTACCTCAGAAGGTGAGTAGATGGGGGCCCTCGCAGCTGTACGAAGAGTGGTGCTCCAGGTATCCAAGGTTCCTTTCTCTTATATGAATGCTCAAGTGGTGGCCAAGACTCAACTGAGTGGGAACAAAATCCCAAAGAGGTATGCTAGAGTTCAATAGGAATTTTGGCAGCATAAGGGTAGGAAGAGTGAATCATGGATATGCAATGGGGGGCCTCCATCACATTTTTATAGCAATTTTGGGTGGTGGAGTATTGCCCCATGGTATTGGGAAATCACTAGTATTGGCTAGTGGTATTTGATAGTTTCCCTATTTTTTAATTTTATTTTGACTTTTTTCCCTTTTTCTTTTTCTTTTTTTGGGGATTTTGACATTTTTTGAAGGCTTTTCATTAATTGATGAGGGGAATAATGATTTTTTTCCCATTTGGTTACCAATTTAGGGATTTTTGGGTTTTTGGAGGCCAAAAATGTAGGAAAAAGGGATAAATGGGTTATGTGACTAGGGGGATGAGCTAGGTGAACAATTTTTAGGTGTTAACAGATTGATCCCTGATGTGTGAGGGCGGGAGCTCATCGTATGGCTGATAGACATCATAGGTTCTATCTTTTTCTAGGGGTATGAGCATTGTGATGGCGGAGAGCAGAAACTGGTTGGATACCGAAACACATGCTTCATGACAATTGTAAGGGCTAAAACTGGAAATACATCATCTCAATAATGGATGAGGAACATGATCTCAAATATATGGACGAGGCGGGCATACCCATGCTCGTATCAAGATATACAAATAATGTGAATCCCAAATGGGACTTGAACAATACATAAAGAACTACTGTGTACATCATAATGGTCCAGAAGGGACATAAATCTGGGACATACTCATGGGCCTACCATGACTAATCTGAAGAGCTGATATGTGTAAACAATGACATCCATCATGAATGTGGTACTATATCAACTGATGCTCTACTAGATCTGAAGGTGTCCAACAATTGTTTGGACTCAACGACTAAGAGTCGGAATATCAAAGGTACATTGAACTGCATCTGAACTGGATACCCTAGGAAGCATATAGCTGAAGGCTTCCAAATATTGTCGCCAACGCAGCCTGAATATCTATGGAAACATACAACAGGGGGGTTCCAAATAGACTCACCAATGTGCTAGAGTCAGAGGACATCCGGGGTCTTCGACCAATAACTGAAGGGACCAATACCCTGTACGAGTCTCAACGGTGCGATGATGGAGTTGAAGTCGAGCACGTGGCAAACAACCATTCTAAGAGGCACTAAGGACTCCTCTTAGGTGGTCTGTAGGCACTCACCACTGATGGGGATGAGTCTAAGGTACATGGAACTTTGGGTCTATCTTATGGAATAGATGTGTTGGCATCGACAGAGGGAGACCTACAACTACCAAGGCAATGATGTTTCGTTGATAGGAGTGCAAGGTGTACAACCAAGATGTGATGGTATTGGATGTGTAACTAAGACACCGTGGGGGGATATGGGGGTCGAAGAGTGATGGGACTCAAAATTCCTTTGTTCAGAGTATGACGACAAGGATGACCTGGCAGCATATGAAACTGACTTTGGGGAAGGGGATCATAGCTTAGGGGCTAAATGTTCGTGGCTGCAATGGGGGAGACTCAAGGGGGAAAACTAATGAGTGAGATCAAGAGACTCCAAGGGTGACACATCGTAGAATACTCTGAATAAAGGAGACCATATTGGGGATGCTGTTGTAATGGTAGGACTAGCTGTGATCTGTCAGGGCACCGACAAACACCATTTGGGCCTTCTTTATGGTTTAAGGAGCTCGAAGAAGGGATAAAAGTGTGCTCTAAAGGATACCGTCGTGTGGATTTGTACGAGACCAGGACGGTGCATGCTCGTGGGTGATTTCAATTTTAAGGAGTCTGAAAGCGATAAGAAGACTTTGAAATGATGAGAAGGTACTGTCGTGTGGATTTATATGAGCCCAAGACGGTGAATGCTCATGTTCGCTTTCAATTTTTGAGAGTCTGAAAGTAATAAGAAGACTCTGAGGGGGTTATTTTTCGTGTGTTAGTCCCCAAGGCCCAAAAAAACATAAAAGTATGCGATGGAGAACTCTTATAGCCGATGTGACTAGAGTATTCCTTTTTCGTAATTAGTCTATCAGGTCCGGAAAAGGGTTAAACTTATACCAGATAGACGCCCTTTCAGAGACTTTAACAAGCATAAAAGGAAGCAAGATTGCTCAACGATCTTTTCATTCTTTAAGGAGTCAAAAAAGAGCTTAACATAAAATCCCTGAGTTCCTTTTTCGTAAAGGAGCTACTCGGCCCGAAAAAGGGATAAAAGTATACCGAACAAATGAAGAAGCCAAGTAAGGAGGAAGTGTTCAAACAAGGGACAAGTATGAGAACCAAGAAAGAAGGTGAGGGGGGAACATTGATGGGGCCTCCTTGCGAGTAGATGAATGGTGGAAAAATAATGCAAGAACTGCAGTATGGAGGGAGCGGGGGGCTCGTGAATAGGCCGCGCTAGTCAAAATGGTCAAAGAGGGGCGAAAAATGCCTACGTCCCTGATGGAACACAAATTGAAGCGCGAGGGGGCATGGAAAAAACACTCGAAAAAGGAGTGAGTGAAAGCGAGAAATGATCTCAAGCATCATCACAAGCACATAATTCTAAATCCACCAGTGCAAATGGCACAAAAAATGGAGGTTGGATGACTCCAAAATGGTCAAAGACAAAAATGGATCAAAATGGGCTATAAATAAAGGGGAGCCCACCGAGCCAAGGATGTGGTGGTGGGGAGAAATGATGACCCGCGGGAGAATCATACTAGGAACATCAAATCAAATCAAATATACAAGTGAGATTTGACCTCGAAAATGGTTGAGATCGGGCATGTGAAAAAGTGAGCAGGGTTAAGGTCCCACACCCATGCTATGGGCATAGGGTTTGTGATTGTGGATCACATATGTGTTGGTTTGAGCGATGGGATCATTACAATACTGATATATATGTGATGGTGAAGGATCAAAATGATTGAGTAGGCCTCCTATCCCAAGGTCAAGTTAATCTATTGTGCCCCCTATCCTAGAGGTGTCAATGTGGTGCAGATGCTGTCTCAAAGAGAGATTAATAGGGTGTCAAACAACTGTTGGAAGAGGGGTGTACCATGAGGCTGTTGGCCATGGTGGCATACTAAAGTGATGATATGATGATGGGGGATTCCCATTACGAGGTGGATGCCCCCAATATCTCTGATGAGAATGGCGATGATGATGAGTAGGCAAGTTTTTGGGCCTGCCCCCATGTTGTGGACATGTGATTCCCTTTTTAGGAAACAATAAAACCCAATAACCAACCGACAGGAACGCAAAAAACACACTTGAGAGGGTTCAAGTGAATGTTATATTTGAGGCAATTCAAAATCACTTGCTGAAGGTCGTCCAAGTGGTCGGATCGTTCTTGGATCGAGCGATGAGGTCATCCAAGTATACAAGGATAATATGGACCAAGTTGTGAAAACAAAAGGTCATGGCTCACTGAAATGTGGCACCAGCATTTTTAAGGCCAAATGGCATGACGTGATAGGAAAATGTGCCCCATGGAGTAGTAAAGGCAGTCTTATACTGATCCTCTTTACGAATTTGAATTTGGTTGTAGCCAGAGAAACTGTCCATGAAGGATAGAATCCCATGACCCGCACATGCATCGACGAGTTGATCGATGAAAGGCGTAGGAAAGTTGTCTTTGGGACAAGCTAAATTTAGATCACGAAAATTGGTAGAGACGCGAATGGTGCCCTATTTTTTGTTAACCACCACTGTATTGGAAACCCATGTGGTGTAAGCAATGGGGTAAATGAACCTAGCTTGACGCAATTTTTCAATTTCGGCCTTCACCGATGATAGTTTCCAGGGGTGAATGGGCGGCTGCTTTTGGTGGACAGGAGGGATGTTATGCCAAGTATTAATACGGTTTTCAACAATGGCAAGATCAAGACCAGGCATCTCAATATATGACCAAGCGAAAACATCATAGAACTCTTGGAAGAGCTTCGTATAGGCAGCCACTTCGTCGGGAGTACACGAGGCACCTAACGTAATGTTCTCCACTGCATCAGGTGTGATGGAAATATTGACATGGATGGTGGACGAAATGTTATGTTCTCCACTACATCGGGTGTGACGGAATCAGGAGCTGGGATGGAGCTCTTGAACCAATCCACTTGGTTATGGATGAAGTCTTTTGACTCGATCGAAAGTTGGTTGGCCGCCACAGGAGTGGACTCCTCGGGAATGAAGTAGGATCTATGATGCATGTCATCCCAATTGAAGTTAGGTGCAGTTAGGGCTTTAAGGATTTCTTTGTCACTGCAAAAACATTGTGTCGAAAGATCGGACGAGGTGGAGCTAGAGGTCAGTGGAATGGTTGGTTCACTACTTGTGGAAATCAGATAAATAATGTTGACCTTTGCTGAGGAGGAGGATTCGGGTGGGTGAATCTCCTCTATGGTAGTAATTATGATCTAAGGAAGACTGACGCATTTCGTGAAGAACCAACCGATACTCTATTAAGTTGGGACAATGATGAGAGTAATGGCCGTAGACTCCGCATATGGTGCAAGAGTGGTTGGTGCGTAATGATTTTTTACGCGGTGGGGGGGGTGGTTGGTAGTTCGAAAATCGGTATATTCGGGTCATCTTCCAATGTATTCATGTGTTCTTGAAGGTTGGGAAAATGTGGACAGTTATGGGTGGCGTGGCCCAAATCATCACACAAGGAACACTTGGGAGGTGCGCGTGATGGAGGAGGGGGGTGCATGGTTTTAGTCGCATTAGGTGCAGTATGAGTTTGCGTGGCTTTTCCCCTAGCGTTCTTGTACAGTTGAGGGAAGGTGTTTGAGGTAGATTTGGCCAACACACCGGGAGGTGGATGATTGGCGGTGGTGATCGGTTGGACCGGTTGAAGAACGAATTGTGGTGTTGGAGTGGGATTTGGGGTAGGTAAATACCACACGGCAAGTCCTAATGTCAATCCCGGGAGATTCAGTGTGGCCATGATGGGCATACTTACTACCCCTAAAGGTGGGAACAAGAATGCGAGTGTGTGGATCGGTGTGGCTCCAACATGGCTAGGTACCGATGGCGATTGAGATTGAAGTGGCGTTTAAGGGTTATAGATCAATTTGCTTGAAGAAATGGTACAAAAGTCAGAGATCTCAACGGCCGAAGGAGGATGGGGTAAGGAATGAAATGTGGAGACCGTTAGAGTCTCTAAATAAAATCCAGGCCCGACGGGGGAAGTCAAAGGGGTAGATGCACCAAATACATGTTGTTCAACCATAGCAAGGACATTCTCGGGTGTTGCGGGTGCATTAGGGTCATAGTAAGTGACCTGGTCTATTTTGACAACCCGTCCCTCATGGGGGGAAATCATAAGTCAGAACACAGATGGATCAACAACATTCATGGCATACATGTAGCTTCATCCTAGGAGCAGGTTGTAGTCGAGCTGTGAGTTGATGACTTCAATGCCAATCATGACAGTTTTTCAAGCTAATTGGACTAGAACATTAGCCAGAAGCCCTTGCGGCTGAGATGAGGGACCATCATGAGCTCGTAGGGAGGTTGTGGATGGTTGTAGGGGAGGGGATACTGGCTTCTGCCACACGAATGTAGACATGACACATGTAGAGGCACCCTCGTCGATGATGCATCGATGGATAACAAGGTTCTGGATTGCAACGAAGACCTGAAATGCTAGGATGGAAGGCATGCGGGGTTCAGATTGATCTATGTCGAATGCCATCATTCGTGAGTCAGAAGGGTCAATCGTACCTATGGAAGATAACAGTGTTTTATGTCATGCTGGGTAGTTCTTTAAAACTTCTAAGGATGACATAGCCATGGGGGATTGGGATAATTCATCCACGATATTATAGTTGGGAGCAGCAAGAGCATTGGGGTTGTTATTGATGCGGCGTAGGGGAAATCGAGGGGCTTTGGGGGGGCCTTCGAGTGGTGGTGGGGGTAGACATAACGATTGATCAATGGGAAGAGTGGTAGCGGCCTTGTCTGTAGGAATGGTCTTAGTGGTTGAACCATACTGGTTAGTACATGTCTGTAGGTTAATATCAGCCGAAGACATCATTAAGAGCTGGTGAGTACCTGAGTCAATGGGTTGACTAACATGGTCAACGTAAGTAACTGGCTGTTGTGGTGCGACATCCCCTTGAGGGGGAGCCAAAGGTTGGGTGGATACTACCCCTTGGCTAGGTAGGGGGTTCGGCAACACCATAGGTTGTGTGTGGGTTTGCGGGGGGTTTAGTGGTGTCAGAGGTACAACATGTCCTTGATGTTGGGTGTCCTCACTCCAGAGTTGGCAAGCAAGCATCAAATGGGGAAAATTGTGTGTGGAATGGCCATAGACCCCACAAATAGAACATGGGTGGTTTGTACATAAGTTGGGGTTTTTACCTTGTCGAGGTGGTCGATCAGGATTTTGGTTAGTTAGCGCAACACTATTATTATCAAGGGGGTTCAGTGGCGGACTGCCTCCACTGGGAGGCTAGTTATTGCCTCGATTACGTTGAGCCCCCTATTTTTTTGTCCTTGTTGGTTCCGTTGGGCAAGTTGGTTCTGTGATTGGTTTTTTTGGGCATAAACTTTCCCTTGGGGAATGGGGGGGGGGTTGCAGTTGGGAGGGGCTTGAGGTTTTACGGGCGTGGTTGCAACTAGTGGATGGTAGTAGGAAAGTGGTGCGGTAGTGGGGGCGTATGTTGGCGGGTTGTTACCGTAGAAATGCACCGGACAAGAAGGTCCATGCATATGGGGGGCCTAGGCCGTGGGAACATATGAAGGTGTTTCTATAGAATGGGCCCTGGGAACATACGAAGGTGTTGCTCCAGAATGGGCCGTAGGCCGTAAAAGGTCGGGACCACTACCCATGGCTGGTGGTGCGGAACTAGGAGTAGAATTATAAACAGGGGTGGGAGCGGGGGTCATATGGACATATTGCTGACTGGTAGATGCAATGTGTCCCATAATGATGTAAGCAACATGCGATTCCCCTGGTGTGTCTTTCCTGGAGGAATCACTGCGAGGAGCATCAGGTAAAATGGTGTAAAGGTAGCCTGATTGTGCATAGATAAGGTCAAAATGTTGGGCTTTCAGTATGGCTTCTTATTCGGTTTGGGGCTGTTCAGATGCTACATCCTTTGCGATAACTGGTATGAGGGAATTCAAGAACCAATCTAAAAATATATGGTCATCTAATTTGATCTTGCACAAACTATGATGACGGCGCCACTCATGGATGTGGTTAGTGATGTGGGTAGCCGTGTTTTTTCTACAAGATAGGAGTATCTCAACACTAGAGTCATAGAGGACTGAGAGTTGGAAGAACTACAGGAAAGTTGAATCAAGGGAAGCGAATGTGGGGTGCGTCCCATGTGGCTGGTCAATATACCACTTGGCTGTAGTTCCAGTGAGTGTCCATTGTAAAAGGCGTAGGAAGATCAAGTCATCCATTATGGAGTTGGAGGAACACCATAAGTGGAAGGACATGATATGGTTCTGGGGGTCCTCACCACCCTTTCCTTCAAACTTTGGGATGTCTGAAGGGATTTTGGTAGGCATGGGAGTCCAAGTAGGGTCAAATCGGATTGGATTGTTAGTCTATTTGGATAGATCAGGTAGGTTGAGACTGGCCATGACTGGAAAACTAGCAGGAGGATGTGACATAGTCAAAGGGGCTTGTGTGCTAGGCATGGCGGTGTTCGTGGGGCCACCTTCGCCAAGTGGTGGTGCATTGGCATGAGTCATGAATGGGATCGAGGGACCGCCAGTAAGGGGCGGAGGGATCTAAAAAGAGGGGTTGGTGCCCCCAAGGGGACCGTTGGTAACCAAAGGGACGATGGTCGAAATAGATCCGCTACTGATGGGTATATAGGTAATAGCTGTAGTGCCAGGTGTAGGTCCTATAGATGGCATAACAGGGATGGATGCTGAAGAGGTAGTAGGTCCAGTGGTAGAAACACTACCAAAAATTCCGTCGTAAAACGGGTTGGGATTCATGTCGGCTATGGGGCTAGACAGAGCTGTGTATATGGATAAATCTGACTCAGAGTCAGAGGTGTAATAAGGGGCATCGGGATGAAGATCCAACGACGAAGATGTGCGTCTCAAGGGAGCGTGAAGAATGGGGACCAATGGACCATACTGCGAGGATTGACCTTGTAGCGACAAGAGTGTCGCGGAGAATCAATGATGACAGGTGTAAAATTGCTAAAGAGATGTGGTGGATAAAACAATAAAAAATCCTAGTGCAACTGTGTGTGAAAAAGGATAGCTCGCAAAAATACGACACTCCGGCCAACAAAAAGCTCAAAAACACGTGCTGCAACAATGTGTTACAACATGTGGAGCAACAATAAAATGGTTAGAATACTAACACACATCAATCCTAGAAAGAAAAAAAGACTCACTAACCTGGGGGGGTAATTTCAAAATTCATGGTGGAAGAAATAACCTATCATCATCATTATGAAGTTCATATTAGATTTCCTTTGAAGCAAATTCTTAAGATATGCATGTTAACAAATCTACAAACTTGTTATTTAAAAATTAAAAATGAATGAAGTATCTTTGGGAAAGTAAAGAAAATATAAAGGGTTATGAATTTTTGGAAAAAATATTCATTATTCATTATGATGAGTCTTGTTATTTCAAAATTAAAAAAGTTCATATTAGAGTTTCCTTTGAAGTAAATTCTTAAGATATGCATGTTAAAAAATCTACAAACTTGTTATTTAAAAATTAAAAATGAATGAAGTATCTTTGGGAAAGTAAAGAGAGGATAAAGGTGTAATGTCCCCATTCAAATAATTGTATAGCAGACAATCCCCATCAATCCTACCAAGTTCCCTAGGTTGAATGGGTACATTGGGAATTGTAATAAGGGAGCAAAGGAATAATGTTTATACATTAGAATAGTCAAAGTATTTAATAAATAAGTTGAATAAATGAATCCAAGAGGAATTATAGGTGGAAAATGGTCTTGAGGACATTTGGAGGATGTGGGACCCACACTAGCTTGGTTTCTCACTACCACATGGCAAATCTCACTTGCCATTTCGAATCCATGGGAAGGAAAACATTATTGGGTGAGTTGGTAAGGCATACACATGGCATGGAGCATCTTAGTTCGAAATGGGATGGAATGGTAACCTCCATGGAAGACGAAGAGTCAAATTGGAGGCTAGTGGACACTTGGGCTAGATTCCCTAGTCTTATGACAACAATGATGAAGCATCTATGACATCTATGAAAAAATTCAGATCTAACTTCTGACATCTGACCATTATGACATGTCAACCCCAAAAATAGGCTCAAAGAAGGCGCTCATGGAGTTGGAGAAGCCTAAGAGACTCCTACTCGAATTTGGGAGAAGATGGAAGGTTGGAAACTAGGAGACAAGTGGCAAATGTGGAATATTTCCTAAGTGGAAATATCTAGAAGCTAATGAGAGGATTTCGACCCTTAGAAGTCTAATGTTGGTTATAAAATGTAGAAATCAAGTATGAGAATGGCTTTTGATCATTTGTGAAAAATTTCATTTGTGAAGAGAGAGCTAGTGGATGACTAGTTTCTTGCCTTAGCCAATTTCGAGGGTGAAAGATTCCCATCCTAGTTGGTGTTTGGAGAGGCCATTCAGGTATTTCATGGAGCTTTAATGGAGTTTTATTTGCAGGTATCAGCTACAGGGCAGCTTGTGGTTTTGTTTAGTGCAGCACCATCTCTCAACCATTTCCAGTTTTGAAGGCATATTCATGCTCCTTGAGGGAAGGCATTTTTGGTGAGCTCTTGTATTCATTGGGAGAGCTTCATATGATGTATTTCTGATTGTAATAGTTTCATATCCTCTGTTATTCATATTCAAAAAGTCTCAGGTCGAAATACCTACTGATTGTATGCAAAAATGTTGATTAATGAGCAAACAATGTCCATTTCCCCACTACATTAATGTATATCATTATAATGCTGATGATTTCGAATGAATGGATGATTCTCTGATACATTTGTGATTAATAGACTGCCATGGATTTATTTTACAAGTTTCATGTACTGTACTTGAGCATTTGAAGTATTTTTACTCAGTTTAATTGCATTGGGAGAAGAAATAGTGCCATTTCCCCAAGGGTTGAATGGGTGATTTTTGCAGCTGAATGGGAGAGGGTTGGAACAGATATAATAATCAATTAATGGTGTAAATGATACCTTAATAAAATCCTTAATACATTCCCTACCCCTGTTCAAAAATTCGAGGGAGTTTGGAAGCATTTGGGAGGCCATTTTTAGTGTTACCTAGGGGGGATTTGATGCACAAATTAATAGTTAAAATCCCATACATTGACCAGAATATAAATCAAGTTTATAGAAGTCTTTTGAGGGTTATAAATCACCCCTGAACCTAATATTCAAGTCTAAATATCATTCATATACCCTTACAGAAGATTTGGTAGCATTTGGGTTAATTTGGAGGCCAAAACAACAAAACTAGTCAAAGGTCGAAATTGGGGAAAACTGGAAAATTGGGCATTTTCATAAATTTTTGAAAAAGGGTCATTACAAGTGGTATCGGAGCATGGTCTTGGCACCTGATAGTATTAAAAAGAATCCAAACAAATAAACCACCACCCTTTGAACTAGTAATTGAAGAAGTGTTTGTTGAAGAAGAGGTAGTAGAAGAAAAATAGTTTTTTTCTAAAACCATGGGTAGAGAGGAGGATGAAAAATTAAGACACCAGGAGGAACTTATTGCAACCTTAGAACCATGTTTCTCTAAAATTTCCAGCAATATAGAAAGAATGGGTAACAAATTGATGCAAGGATTGGAATTGTTGGTTAACCAACTTGGAAGCAAAGGGGTGATAAGAGATAACAGTGGTTCACACTCAGGGAAAAAGATAAAAAGGAGTGAGTATATTTTTTCAAGCACATGACCTCATAATAGACCCGATGAATTTCAAAGCACACAAAGGCATATTGCACCTAAATTTCTCATACCCAAAGAAGAGCCTGTCATTCAGGTGGATAGTATTAAACTAGCAACTGATTGGAATGGGTTGAGTGAAGAGTGTAAAAGAGGTTTACCATTTAGTGACTATATTGATGCTATACATAAAATGAAAAGGAGGGAAGACAATAGGAGTCCATTCCAAAAAAAAGAATTAAATAGTGCTATTGGAAAAATGTCACATCCTACTTTTGATAGTTCTTCTCAAAATTCTGCTAACACTTGGGTGCAAAATTGGATGTGTATTTTTAGCTGAATCCTATGTTGGAAGAGGATGCATTAAAAATGGCCATTTTTCATTTGGAAGGACATGCCAATGAATGGTGGTTTCATGGGCTGAAAACCTTGGGTCATGATCAAGTTAAAACATATGGAGAATTTGTTGACAGGGTACTAGAAAGATTTGAACAAAAAGATCCAGAATTGAACAAACTGGGACCCCTACTGAATATATGTTGGACTTTCAAAAATTATCAGTCAAGGTGGTTGATGTATCTATGGGAAGGTTGGTATTTCTGTTCACTGAAGGTTTGGATGAACCCTTAAAAGATTTGGTCAAAGCCCACAAGCCAACTACATTAAAAGATGCAATGAGCTTGACTAGGGATCTTCAAAATGTGCTTCCTAGAACGAGATTTCCTGCCAAGCCCAACTTCAAATTTGAAAAGAAACCTTGGAAAAGGGATGCATATGATAAGAAACCTTGGCAAAAAGATTCATTTGAAAGGAATAAAAAGGAAGGACTAAACAGGGATGAACTTCGAAAAAAGAAATTGTGCTTCACATGCTTTCAACCATGGACACCAGGGCACAAATGTACTAAAGGAAAGGCTCAATACATAGAAGTATTTTCTGATAATGAGGGGTATGATGGGGGGCTAGATGAAGATGGACATATCTAAGATCAAGAGGAAGCATATGAGACATCAGTAGAAGAGGAAAGACAAGAAGAAAATCAACTTTCATCAGACAAGGTAAGAATGGCAGTACTTTCAGCAGTACCTCGCTATCATACTATCCGATGCAAGGGTGTGGTACTAGGGAAAAGAACTTCAGTTTTGGTAGATGGAGGAGCCACCCATAACTTCATTGATGCAGAGATGGTGGAGAAAAGAAATATACCTATTGAACCATTTGATGGCTTCACAGTTGTCATTCCCGGTCACAACACAATGCAATGCAAAACATGGGTGCCAAAGCTGCAAGTCACCATAGGTAACTATACTTTTGTTGATAGTTTTTATGTGGTTGATGTTACTGATACTAATGTGGTTTTGGGAGTGCAATGGCTGTATTCACTAGGATAGCATACAATAAATTATCAAATTCCGGAAATGAAATTCCAAGATTCCAAAGGAGTACTAAGAGTGGTGAGAGGACAGCACACTTATCCCAATCAAGTAGTAACTTGCAATAGTATGAGATCTATATTTAGGCATGGGGACATAGAATGGGCTACTGAATGTCATATTACATATCCCAATCCAAATATAAAGATTTTTGAACACCCAGAGGAGATAGATAGACTCTTGCAAAAATATGAAAAAGTTTTTAGAGACCTTCCACATGGTAGACCACCAGATAGGGGGGTTGAGCACAACATTATTTTGGAGGAGGGAACTTCACCCATTCAGATACCACCTTATAGACATCCTAAAAATTTCATAGATGAGATTGAGAAAGCTATCCAAGAACTCCTAGAGTTGGGACTCATTAGACCAAGCTCTAGCCCTTATGCTTCTTCAGTAGTGCTTGTGAAGAAGAAAGATGGAACATTGATAATGTGCATAGATTTTAGAGCCTTGAACAAAAGGACTATCAAGAATAGGTATCCTATTCCTAGGATTGATGAGCTCATGGATGAGCTACATGGGGCCAAATACTTCTCCAAAGTTGACCTTCGATCAAGGTATCATCAAATTCGAATGAAAGATGGAGATGTGCAAAAGATTGTTTTTCGATGTCATTATGGCCACTTTGAATTTCTTGTCATGCCTTTTGGGTTAACTAATGCTCCAACCACATTTCAAGCATGCATGAATAGGATCTTTTGCAAGCAACTAAGAAGGTTTGTTTTGGTTTTCTTTGATGACATTCTTATTTACAGTAAAACATGGGAAGAGCATTTGCAGCAATTAGAGATTGTGTTGAGATTTTTGCAAGAAGAGTCCTTATTTGCTAAGTTATCAAAATGAGAATTTGGGATGAAAGAACTACTGTATCTTGGGCACATTATTGGGAAAGAAGGGGTGAAGGTACACATGGAAAAAATCAGGGCTATCTTAGAATGGCCATCACCAAAAAATATTATCGAATTGAGAGGCTTTATTGGCATATGCACCTACTACAAAAAAATTGTGAAAGGATTCTCTAAGTTGACTTCTCCACTCATTGATTTAACTAAGAAGGATGCTTTCAAGTGGGATGAAGAGGCTGAAAAGGCCTTCCAAAAAATGAAAGAGGTAATGAGTAGTTGTCCCATACTTGCACTTCCTGATTTTACTAAACCTTTTGTTGTGGAATGTGATGCTTCAGGTGGAGGAATAGGGGCTGTCCTAAAGCAAGGCCAACACCCCATAACCTTTGAGAGAAGAAAGTTGCAGCCTCATGAAAAAATTTACTCCACCTATGATAAAGAAATGCTGGCCATTATGCATGCATTGGCCAAATTCAGACAATACTTAGTGGGCAGCAAGTTTGTGGTGAAAACTGACCACAATAGTCTAAGACACTTTCTCACCCAAAAATATCTAAATGAAAGGCAACAAAAGTGGGTAAGCAAGATTCAAGCTTATGATTTTGATATTGAATATGTCAAAGGAAAGAATAATATAATAGCAGATTCTTTGTCAAGAAAACCTTCTTTTTCTCTCATGGACATTGCCAAGGATTGGAAAAACATGCTACTAGTTGAATATGCTAAAGACAAATTTGCTTGTGATGTGTTGGATGGAATCAAAGGGGATGATAACTATAAGATTTTGAATGGGATGATATACTATAAGGGAAGAATTTATTTAGTTCAGAACTCAAAGCTCAAGTACCGAATTTTGTAAGAAGCACATGATTCCCCACTAGCGGGCCATCCGGGGATCTTCAAAACTTATAGACAGTTGAGGCAAAGGTTTTTTTGGAAGGGGATGAAGGAAGATGTTTAGAAATATGTGAATGAATGTAAGGTATGTCAGCAAAACAAATCAAAACTTACATGTCCAACTGGCCTATTACAACCCGTGCCCATTCCAGAGCAAAAATGGGACAGTATCTCCATGGATTTCATCACCGGTTTGCCTAAATATTTGGGTAAGGTTTGCATATATGTGGTAATGGATAGGTTGACAAAATTTGCTCATTTATTTTCTATTACATCATCTTTTAGTGCTGCACAAGTGGCTGATACTTTTTTCAAAGAAATCTTCAGATTGCATGGGCTCCCCAAGAGCATTGTCAGTGATAGAGATAGTAGATTCATGGGTGCTTTTTGGAAAGAAATTTTTAGATTGGTGGGCACTCAATTGACTCCAAGTACCAGCTATTATCCACAAACTGATGGACAAACAGAGAGGGTGAATCAATGGTTGGAAGGATACCTAAGAAACTATGTGGGAGAGCAGCAAAAAGCATGGGAAAAATATCTACACTTGGGTGAGTTTTGCTACAACACCACTTATCATATGTCAATAGGGATGTCTCCTTTCAAAGAATTATATGGTTATGATGCACTTACATTTGCTGAAATTATATTTGGTGATAGTAGATCCCCAAAGGCTAAATATTGGGTGGAAGAGAGCCAAGAAATTTTAAAGCTCTTGAAAGACAATTTGTAGGTTGGTCAAAATCAACAAAAACAATATGCTGATAGACATAGAGAAGAAAGAATCTTTTAGGTCAATTATTTAGTATATTTAAGGTTGCATCCCTATAAACAAACATCTCTAAAAAAGAATGGAGCAGAAAAATTAAAACCAAGGTACTATGGGCCATACAAGGTAGTGCGGAAGGTTGGAGAAGTAGCATATGAACTAGAACTTCGGAAGGGAGTAAAATCCATAATGTATTTCATGTTTCTTGTCTCAAGTAAGCCCTTGGTTAGCAAATCATCACTTCAAAAATACTTCCTCCTTTGGATGATGAAGGTCAGCTCACACTTGTTCCGGAAAAGATTTTGAAGACACAGGAAAGGAGGTTCAAGAGTAGAATTATCAAAGAATATTTAGTGCAATGGAAGGACTTACCAAATGAAGATGCCACACGAAAGAGGAGAAGATTTTGAAGCATCCTAATTTGGCTTGAGGATGAGAAATATTGGGTGGGGAGGACTGTAATGTCCCCATTCAAATAATTGTATAGCAGACAATCCCCATCAATCCTACCAAGTTCCCTAGGTTGAATGGGTACATTGGGAATTGTAATAAGGGAGAAAAAGAATAATGTTTATACATTAGAATAGTCCAAGTATTTAATAAATAAGTTGAATAAATGAATCCAAGAGGAATTATAGGTGGCAAATGGTTTTGAGGACATTTGGAGGATGTGGGACCCATACTAGCTTGGTTTCTCACTACCACATGGCAAATCGCACTTGCCATTTCGAATCCATGAGAAGGAAAACATTATTGGGTGAGTTGGTAAGGCATACACATGGCATGGAGCATCTTAGGTCGAAATGGGATGGAATGGTAACCTCCATGGAAGAGGAAGAGTCAAATTGGAGGCTAGTGGACACTTGGGCTAGATTCCTAGTCTTATGACAACAATGATGAAGCATCTATGACATCTATGAAAAAATTCAGATCTGACTTTTGACATCTGACCATTATGACATGTCAGCCCCAAAAATAGGCTCAAGGAAGGCACTCATGGAATTGGAGAAGCCCAAGAGACTCCTACTCGAATTTGGGAGAAGATGGAAGGCTAGAAACTAGGAGACAAGTGGCAAGTGTGGAATATTTCCTAAGTGGAAATATCTAGAATATAATGAGAGGATTTCAACCCTTAGAAGGCTAATGTTGGTTATAAAATGTATAAATCAAGTATGAGAATGGATTTTGATCATTTGAGAAAAATTGCATTTGTGAAGAGAGAGCTAGTGGATGACTAGTTTCTTGCCTTAGCCAATTTCGAGGGTGAAAGATTCCCATCCAAGTTGGTGTTTGGAGAGGCCACTCAGGTCTTTCATGGAACTTTGATGGAGTTTCATTTGCAGGTATCAGCCACAAGGAAGCTCGTGGTTTTTTTTAGTGCATCACCATCTCTCAACCATTTCCAGTTTTGAAGGCATATTCATGCTCCTTGAGGGAGGGAATTTTTGGTGAGCTCTTGTATTCATTGGGAGAGCTTCATATGATGTATTTCTGATTGTAATATATTCATATCCTCTTTTATTCATATTCAGAAATTCTCAGGTCGAAATACCCACTGATTGTATACAAAAATGTTGATTAATGAGCAAACAATGTCCATTTCCCCACTAGATTGATGTCTATCATTATAATGATGATTATTTCGAATGAATGGATGATTCTATGATAAATTTGTGATTAATAGACTGCCATGGATGTATTTTACAAGTATCATGTACTGTACTTGAGCATTTGAAGTATTTTTACTCAATTTAATTGCATTGGGAGAAGAAAACGTGCCATTTCCCCAAGGGTTGAATGGGTGATTTTTGCAGCTGAATGGGAGAGGGTTGGAACATATATAATAATCAATTAATGGTTCACATGATACCTTAATAACATCCTTAATACATTCCCTACCCCTGTTCATAAATTCGAGGGATTTTGGAAGCATTTGGGAGGCCATTTTTCAGTGTTACCCAGGGGCAATTTGATGCACAAATTACTAGTTAAAATCCCATACATTGACCAGAATATAAATCAAGTTTGCAGAAGTATTTTGAGGGTTATAAATCATCCATGAACCTAATATTCAAGTATAAATATCATTCATATACCCTTACAGAATATTTGGGATCATTTGGGTTAATTTGGAGGCCAAAACAACAAAATTAGTCAAAGGTCGAAATTGGGGAAAAATTAGAAAATTGGGCATTTTCATAAATTTTTGAAAAAGGGTCATTACAAAAGGGGTATGAATTTTTGGAAAAAATATTCTTTATGATAAGTCTTGTTATTTCAAAATTAAAAAGTGAATGAAGTCTCATTGGGAAAGTAGATAAAAGATAAAGATTTATACATTTTGGAAAAAATAATCTTCGTGATTAGTTAACAAATTGTTGGATTATGTTTACACAAATCAAACATAATCGTAAAAACATAATTGTTAGATTATTAATCAACATTATGAAACAATAATTTTACACTATTTTTAAAATGGTGGTTCACCATTTGTTAGAGGGCTATATCCACTAGGAGAAATTCCAACACCTTCTATTTTGAAGAATCAAGGTATGGCCAGAATTACAATGATTACATAGTCAAAGTCACCTCCCAAGGAGCAAGTGTCACAACATGAGATTTGAACCTGGGTGGGGAGGATAACAACATTCCTGCCAACCACCCATTCTACACTCAATTGACTTTTTTTATTTTTATTTTTCTTTAAGAGCATCATGTCACTTACAAGAATAGAACCTGGGTTTGGAGGGTAACAATCATTCCTCCCAACCACCCAAGCTATAGTCAATGGAAAAACAATGATCTTGCACTTATTTGCACAAGAGAATTTTATGCATGGCCTTGTCTCTCTTGTACCTTTTTAGCACAAATTTAACCATAAAGTAAAGCACATTGTCAATGATGGGGTGGTTATTTTGACTTGATATGGGCTTGTGAGATGTGATAGAAGGGTGTTAGATGGCCATGAGGAAAATAAAAAATATAGATGACATGGTTGGAATGTACAAAGAAGAAAGTAAATGATGATTATCTAATATAGAAAATAAAGGTGTATTAAGAAGATTGAAAGAGAGATCAACAAAATACACACCTTAAAAATAAATATATATTTATAGTTCATCTTGACACTATGAGGAAACAAGTTTTTATTGGATTTTTTTTATGGAATTTAATTTCAAAGTTCCTCATTTGTGAATGCTTTTAGTAGAGGTTTTGTGGAGATGGCAAGTAGAGGTTTTTGCATAGATTGGGTTGTGGTGCTAAAAATTTCCATAGGTGCATTTATGTGATTTATATAAAAGAGCATCGGTGCTCAATGATCACAAATGTGCACTAGAGGGACAATAAACCAAAAAATACATCGGTGCTCCACTCTAGCCCAAGCACACCAGTGCTCCATATTGGTCTAGGTGCACCGATGATCCTTGACTAATGTCTCCAAATGGAGAACAACCAAAAAAATATTTGATGCTCCATTTTGGGCCAGGTGCATTAGTGTTTTTGATTAGTTTATGCACACTAGTGCTCCTAGAGTTATGTGCATTGAAGGGACAACAATCCAAAAACAAATAGTTCTCCACATCGGTCTAGGCACACTGGTCCTCTAGATTGGTCTAGGTGCGCTAATTACCTCAGGGCAATGTGCATCAAAGAAACAAAAACCTAAAACAACATCAGGGATCCACATTGGTTTATGTGCCTTAATGCTTTATATTGATCTAGATGCACCGATGCTCCTAGGATGATGTGCATCCAAGGGAAAACAACCCAAAAAATCATTGCTTCACTTTGGTTTAGGCACATAGGTGCTCTAGATTATTATATATGCCTTGGCACTCCTAGACTGATGTGCATTGAAGGGACAAAACCCCCCAAAGCATCGATTTTCCACTTTGGTCTAGGCACACTAGTGCTCCCCTTTAGTTAAGGAAAACTGATGCCCTTAAGGCATAGACGAACTAGACAATAGTTCATATGTTTTTTTAACTTATTAAAAGAGGCAAGAAACTTACAATACAACTACTAAAAGGAGGAAAACGTTAGGTTTGTTTCCTTTCTACTTTTCACATGATAGAAGATGAAGAAGAGGTGGTTCTATGAGATGATTAAATAAAAATAGTGGCATGAATGCATGGAAAGACAACAACAGTGCGGCGAAGTAATCCTTTTTTTCCCTTTTCATTATTCCATTTCTCCCCAATATTGATTTCATGGATAATAGTTTCCATTTCTCACTATTGTTCCTAATTTCTTAGTTGATTTAACTAGTTTATTTTTATTTTTATTTTAATGTTTTATAATAATGAACATGGCTAGCAAATGAGGTGTAAGTTCGACCAAGAAATGAGGGTTTTATCTCTCTTTTGTAGATTAATGGTGTATTTGTTTTTATGTTTTATAACAATGAACATGGCTAGAAAATGAGGGGTAAGTTTGACCAAGAAAGGGGTCAATTTTTGCATGGCATGTGTGTATTACCAAAATAGTTTTCACGTGCCTTTATTTGTAGGTTCATGGGATTTTTGAGTTGCCTAGTGTTGTTGTTTTGGGACCATTAATGCTCCTCTTTGATTGGGGAGAAATGGTGCTCCAAGTTGGTTGGGGGGCACTAATGCTCCTATTATATCAAATCATAGGAGAATAATTTGTTAAAAAAACATATTAATAAGGTTGGAAAACTACAAGATGGATCTTAAAAGGAGGGTAAATCTAGGTTTTTTTCATTTAATCATTTCACATGAGAGAAGAATAAGAGAAGGCACTTATACAACCATATTAAAGACAAATAACCCTGAATGCATAGAAATAACAAGAGTATTGCAACCATGTATTCCTTATTTTCCCTCTTCATTATTTTATCTCTCCCTATTAAGGATTTTATTTATGTTATTTCCATTTCTCACTATTGTTCCTCATTCCATCCTTAGTTTTCGTGTTTTTTTGGGTGGTTAGAGGGTTTTATCTCTCCTTTGAAAGTTAACAATGGATTTGTTTTAGGGTTTACAATGATGAATATGGTCAGTAATTAAGAAGTGAGTTTGGACAAGCTAGGGGTTCATTTTTGCGCATAATGGATTCATGTCCAAATGGGTTTTCATTTCCCTTTATTTACAAGTTTACATGATTTATTTGATTTATGTTGTGCTCTTCCCTTCTGGTCTTAGAGCACCATTGTTTCACTTTGTTATGGGAGCACATGTGCTCCACATTGGCTTGGGAGGACCACTGCTCCAATTTGGTTAGGTAACACTAATGCATCATTTTAGTCTTGGAGCACTGAAACTATTGTTTCTATTATTTGGTATGGGATCATCGATTCTCCATTTTGGGGATGCATATCACCAAAGTTGGCATGTTTTGTATTAGGGGTTTGATGTTTGTGTAGTGTAGGCATCATATGGGGATTTAACTCCCTCTTGGGATGTAATACAACTCCAAAATATACCAAATGTCTATAATTTATTCAAATATTCTTATGTACCAATCCTACAAACAACAATATCCAAACCTTTTCTACTAAACTTGGGAAAACATAATAATATTTAGAATTGTTGATTTAAGGGCAGTAAAGCTTCATATTCTATCTCCTTGCTATTTCCAAGACATTCTAGCTAAGTTAAGGATAGTGAATCTTTGTCATCATTGGGTTGTAACATCTTTGCAGCTATTGTATCTTCAAGAGTGAAGATTTACATGAAAATTGTATGAATGGGCAGTCCAATGAAATCCCAAAATTTCCCTTGAGATTAAAATGTGTCAATGCAAAACATTAGCATGTATTTCTAACATCATGGTTATAATATAAATTAATACTTTCAAATAAGAAACTATTATTGAACGATGAATTTATTTAAATAGTTCTAGTAACCTACCTTAACAAGCATTGAGAGATAGTGTAATGTACCCACCCTTGGACCCAATGCAAGGAAGGGAACATGCTACCAATCTATGGGGCTTTTCATAAAACTCAGCCCATTCATTAAATGCATACAGTTAAAAACAAATGTGTGCAGATTTAAATCAAACAAATATGCACAACGGAAATAAATTCATCCACACACATATTTTCATATGCACTGAATATATCAATAACAGTCATCAATTAATTAAAACAATGCAGAAGTAAATACACATAAGAGAATATACTCATCTCACTGTAATGCGGTCCCAAACAACTAGCTATGTCACTGCAACGTTCCACCCAACCATAGGCCAGTTGTGTTCATCAATCTCTCAACACAAATGCCACTCCCGAGCTGGGCATGATTCTTACAAGGAACAGGGGAGATTCAAGCTCACACACAACCAATTAATCATTTCATCTGAGCCAAGCCAGTCCACAACTGGGTTTATCAGGCTACATTTGAACCCTAGATGCTTACACTCAAAATCAAGCCAAAGCAATGGATTTACCAACAGGATGGCCATGGGTTTGGGCTTTCCCCAAATCGTTTCCATCCAAAAATGAATTATGGGATGGGGAAAAACATTCACAAGGAGGAAAACGTTTTCTCCCCAACTCTCTCAGCATTTAACAGCAAAAATAGTCTCTATGGAACCCCAATTCCATTCCCCTTCTTCCCCACTGGTATACAATACAGAAACGCCCTTCTCAGCTGGGAGAATGAAGGAAAACACATTAAACATGGCTGGAAAATGCCCAGGTAGCTCCAAACTCGTGAGGGAGGAAGA
The DNA here is from genome assembly GCA_027924585.1 of Larix kaempferi. Classification (NCBI taxonomy): domain Eukaryota; kingdom Viridiplantae; phylum Streptophyta; class Pinopsida; order Pinales; family Pinaceae; genus Larix; species Larix kaempferi. The sequence continues at coordinate 10,104,040 of BSBM01000046.1, forward strand.
CTGGTTCATGGGTAATGGCTTGGGGAGCAATTCATGGCTCTTTTCTTGCCCAAGAAGCCAAACACGTTTTTCCATGCAAGGTGGCTTGCCCATACTTGAATTTGGATAGCCATACCTCCCATTCCCCAAGGCATTAACTACCTCAACCAACTCTTGGGAGAAATCAATGATTGGGTACAAAAGTCAACATGGGTAGTTGAGGGTTTGATGGGTTCTCTCATTGACACGTGGCTTGACTTGATTGGCTCCAAGGGTTTGAATGTTTCCCTCCCAATTCCTTGTAAAATCATGCCCCCATCTCTTTGTTGCATTGCATAGCTAGTTGTGGGTATTCTATTAAAATGCATATTTACATAATATCAGCAATTCCACTGTGCCTGGCTAGCACATAAACCATATGCATCAATAAATCGATGGTGGGGCCTTGGCCTTGAGATCATCACCATGATTTCATAACAATACTACATCATTTACAATTTTAATTCCATGGGGTTAAGATGGGGACGTTACATACCCCTCCCCTTGGAATAACACCGTCCTTGGTGTTCCAATACTTAGGAATAAATACCCACTTTATACATTTTTCAAAATTCTCAAATGGTGGCAGGTCTATCTTGCATTTCATCTCTTTACTTTGAACCTTCAGGATCAAGTCCTTTGGCTTTGACAAGCTTCTCCTGCTAGCTTTGGTCTTCCAGCTCTTTAGGTGGGCATCGCTCCACAGCAATCCCTTCCTTTTATTCACCTTTCAACTGATCTACAAGTCTGGAACTTCATGGCTTCCATCTTCCTTGTTGTCCCTGGCAACTATTTGAGGAAGATTTTCAACCAAATCAAATAGCTTTTGGCCTGCTTCCATGATCAATGTGCACAGCTGGCTCTTGCTTTTCTCACTAGCAACGCTTGGCTAGTACTAGCTGCACTCGATGGCTTTCAATGTCTCACCTGTGAGACTCATCATGGCAATTCCTGTTAGGACAAGCATAACACAATATTGAAATTAGTCAATTATTTTCCCAATTGACTTGGAACGTCCATGCTTTACTCATGAGACTTCCACACATTTCATGCTTTCCCAACATACACATGAACTCATTCATGTTCATCCATCCACATGGAAATAACTAATTCAGCATTCACAATTCATTTCAAGCAATTAAACACAATCTATTTTTAGTCATGACATGCATTCAACAATTCTTTGTTTTATAAATGCATCAATCAAAAGGAAAGAGAAGAGTAAGAGTTTCCCCCTCTTAGTCTTGTTCCAATCCGGAGCCACACCATCACTTGTGGTTCTATGCTCCTTAGCCTCTTTCACTTCAATGTGAATGCTTGACTTGCCCTTTCTTGGCTATGACACTTAGTGTCTAAGGTTTGTCTAAGGATTTTCAACCAGGGAATCTTTCCCCATTGTTGCTTACAGAACCTTTGGCTGCTGGGACCTACACATGTCCACTGGCACCATATTTCATTACTGCTCATACTGAGCTCTTTAGGACATTCATATGCCCACCTACACGCAAACATTGAATCAATTCACATGTTCAGTTTATACTCATAGGGTTTATTTCTAAACAAGATTTTAAGAAATCATAAACAATTCATATACACATGTATATTCATAAGCAAGAAGTTGCAAGATAACCAAATACTTATCTCTATTGGATGTCTTCACTTTATTCCACAGGCTCCTTCTTTGCTTCACAAGCCTTGGATTTCCTGTGGATACAATAACGAATGTTGGGATAGCACGCAAACTACTCCACAATTATCCAAATGTCAATGCCAAGCCAGTACGCCGGCTGGGTTTATCGATTATTTAAGGAGTGTTTGGCTAGCACGCCGACTGCTCCACAACATCAAGTGGTTAATTCTCCCACCAACTATTCTCTGAATTTATCGAACATCAGTTACTCTCTAGATTTACCAAGAATTTTATAGCGCCCGACCAGTTACTCTCTGGTTCTACCAAGGAATTTATAGCACCCAACCAGTTACTCTCTGGTTTACCAAGAAATTTATAGGCCCAACCAATTACTCTCTGGTTCACCAAGAATTTTATAGTTCTTTCAGGGTCCTTGCTTTCCTGCAATGCCCAAGGTTTCCAACAAAGAAACAATAGTGTATCAGCTTAGCTGTTAGAAGACTATACCTGAAATCTTCTTTATTCCAAGCAAGAAATAAATGAAAATGAATACTTATCTATATTGTGCATTCCCTTTCTACTCCACAGGTTTCCTTCTCTGCTTTACAAGCCTTGGATCACCTGTGGGGTGGATGATTGGCCAACACACATGCTGCTCCAAAGCATCATCCAAATAGGCAATGCCAAGCCAGTACGCCGACTGGGTTTATCAGGCATCCCTAAAATCAGTATGCTAAGCTAGTACATCGACCGGGTTTATCAAGCATTTCAAAAATCAGTATGCTAAGCCAGTACGCTGACTAGGTTTATAAAGCATACAACAACCATTTCCAAGCCAGTTCTCCAACTGGGTTTGTCAGGAAATAACACCCTTCACCAATACCTCCACAACATGCATATAGCCAATGCCAAGCCAGTACACCAACTAGGTTTATCAGGCTTCCAATTTAACAACATTCCAAGCCAGTACGCCGACTGGGTTTATCAGGCATCCAATTTAACAACATGCCAAGCCAGTACGTCGACTGGGTTTATCAGGCATCTAGTTTAACAACATGCCAAGCCAGTACACCGACTGGGTTTATCAGGCATCCAGTTTAACAACATGCCAAGACAATACGCCGACTGGGTTTATCAGAAATCATACAATTTAACAACATGCCAAGCTAGTACGCCGACTGGGTTTATCAGGCATCATACAATTCTTCATCCACACAAGGATGGCACTCCTCCTGTGCAAACTAGCGGTTCCCTTTAGGAACTCTATAGGTGACTTTCTTGACTGCAGGCTAGCATGGCCCCACAATATCCACTCACACTATACAAGGATGATACCCCTTTTCTGCAACACAGCTCCGTGGTCCTATCCATCCCTTCTAGTGTCCTTTAGTGTGAGCGTAGAAAGGTTACCACTGCCCATACCGTCCTTTTGAGCACCTTTTCTTCACTTTGCCTCTTAACATGCAACACCAAATTGCATCTGTGTAAGCTGATAGCACAAGAAGGATAACCAGGTTCATCAGTATTCCTGCTCTAAGATTGTAACCATATTTCATAACGTTCACTATCAAGTATTGAAACACCGGGAATGCGTCCATTCCCTTAGGGTGTAGTCAATATTGACAACCCTAACATAACCCAACACCTGAAAGGTATGCATCCCTTTCTGATGTGATCCATGTAGGCCTTAGTCACACTCAAGCAGTCTGGAACAATAATGAAATAATAAAACATGATCTGCAAATTAAATCTGATAACCAGACATGCATATTCTTTAGCTAGGGTTACATAATACTCATTTGTATAACATATGTATCTTTTCTTCATTTGCAAAGAATGGGGGCTCCCTTCTCTGAGTCAACAGTACTTCGGTTTGCCACCCCAATCTTTTCACGTTCCATGACCCTCACATGCCTCCTTGGCATAATTTCACCATCTTACTCACATGGCTTTCCAACATGCAGTGCAGTTGGGATATTAACAAAACTTACTATGGCGTTTCACCCGAAACCCATTTCCAAAGGATGGGGTCCTTCCCATCTAGTTTGGCTTCTGTAGGCCATCACACATGGTCTTCCTACAATGTGTCATCCTGACACACTTATCAAATAGCCAAACAGTCAGCAACATTTAACAATAACTTCAATTCTGATTGTTTCGTAACCAATCAATGGCATTAATAATTAAATTCAATATGAATTTGCAATTCTATCTACTAAAGCAATTGATTTGCTTAGTAACGAGGCTATCATCATATTGTTTAGCTCTCGTAAGTGGTATCACTCTGTCCATTATGGTTTCACCCTTGCTACCATACATGAACACACACCTACAACATGTCTTCATGACACAATTTTTATATAAGCCAAACAATCATTAGCAATTATAAGCAAATTCTCAAATCTGAAATCTACAAATCTATTTTCCTACATAAATTAGATTTGCAACCATGAGATTATTCTCATAAACTTAAATCAGACAATTTTCAGATTTGTTTCATGCATAAGTTACAACCATGAGAACCTTCTCATAACCTTTGGCTTTTGCACATGGTAGATCCCGGTCTTTACTATGGACTTATCCTCATTGCCATATGCAAGACTTTTCTACCTGAAGACTAAAACTTCAATCAGCCAAACACGTTGTGAGTATCTATGCATATGATCCTTTCATTGCCACAACAATCACTGAAGTGATCTTAGAATCATAACACTCAATAATTCAAACACCTTCAGCTATTAACATTTGAAATGCAATGAAATATACACATTTCTATATATGCATCATTATCGCAATAAAATTGCAAGTCACAGTCACACTATCCATGCAATTTAAATAAACTATAAATACTCATTACTTCACATTCCATGCAATTCTATCCTTCCAACAGAGTGCTCTAGTATCCCATCAACATGTCTACCTTCTTCATGCAACCTTTCTCCTGCATTCATAGCAGCTCATGAAATGGTCTCAAGATTAACAATAGTCCACCATTTCATCTATTATCTAACTGCCTTGAAACATATATATGTCACACCCATGCATTCACATAATGCATCTCAACATGTGCACCCACACATATGCATGCACATTCACAATATTTACATAATCTTTTAATGTGCATTCACTCAAAGCATAACCCCTCGATACAACCTTGCATTAATCCATGAATACTAGGCATTTCAACATGTTATGGTCTAACCATGCTTATCTCATATGGCATACACTACAATAGGACCATAAGTCATCACTTGCTTTGGTTGTTAAACTCACAACCAACATACACAAATGGCATGATATAATTTCATATGAATGCATTGAGGTTTCTAAGCAACTATAGGGTGTAAGGCTCCTTGCCTTTACTTACCCGCACCTCACCATACTCGGTAGGTTGACATTCACATTCAGGCACTTAATACCACATGCAACAATTCAACATAGTTTAAACATAGTTGAAGGGACTTTACCAAATCCTCTTTCAACATTCATGTAATTTAAGCACAAATAACAATCACCTGCATGGCTATCATTAACATCGCTTGATGTTACTTGATCAGTTGGCCTCTTACCAAGGCTTCACGGTCCTCTTGCTAACGTCATGATCACGGATTTGTTGCACCATCCTTTCTTCACAAGGTTGTTGGTCATATGCAACAACATCATCCTCATCTTTAGCCATGCTTTGGTTGTCTTTGGTCCTACAACCAATGCGAGCACAACCAATTATTAGCAACCACCATAATGGTCTTAAGTGGCTCATTGCATATGTAAAACCTCACTATTTTACCAATATGCAGTATCACATACATGTACAAACATTTTCACATGCACTATGCAATGTCTGTTAGTATTCCAGCTAGTACATATTTACTTCATCTATCTATCATCTTGCATTTTCAATCATGCTTCTATGGTTTGATTCGTACAACCATTATAAACAACATTACTGGTGATCAACCATAGGCACCACCATTAATGGGCTATTGCATGTGTAACTTTCACTACCTTTACCCATATGCAACATCATGCTCATGCATAAGCAATCCATATGCACCATGCAATGATTCTTTAATCATTCCCACTAATTCATATGCATTAATCTGCTACTCTCTTGCATTTCCAATATCCCTATGCCATAACTTTCAGTATATAAAACTCAAAAATATAATACAATAGAAAGAGAGGAGTTAAGGAATTCTCCCTTTCCAATTTCTCCTCATGACATGGAGTTCCTCCTCCACATCATAGCCGATCCTTTTCTTGGCTTCCCTAACAACCATACAAGCAATCATTAGCTATGATCTTCTCATGAATTTGCAATTCAATATATATACATACATGTATAACATTTATTCTTGCTATTTTTCAAACATGCAATTCTTATGCTATAAACAGAAATAGTTTAAGGTGAGGACTTTCCCTCTTATTAACATTGCCTTGCTGCTCACATTGCTCTTCTGCAATGCATATTACAGCCAATTACCCTTAATAAGGCCTCCACAATCTTCTATGCAATTCCTGCTTCTCATCCCAAGCATAGAGAATGCATTTCACACTTTCAATGATTGTCTCCGGGGGACGGCGGGGGTCAAGGGCAGCGCCCTCATTTTTTTATTTTTATTTTTGTAAATCCTTCGATCTCGCGCAATCTGGCGCATCAGTTCCATGGCATTTTTCAACTTTCGGCGCCTGAAAAATCTCCCTGGAAAATAGCTGAAATTCCTTGTTTCGGAGCAACTCACCGAGTTCTTCTGACTTGTTTCGGGCCAACTCGCCGAGTTCTGCCGCAGTTTCAGGCCAACTTGTCAAGTTTTGCCGCAGTTTCGGGCCAACTTGCCGAGTTCTGCCGCCGAAAACACTTAGAGAAAGTTTCAAACCAACTCGCCGAGTCCTTCCGCCATTGAGGACCAACTCGCTGAGTTATTCCACCGTTGCGGACCAGCTTGCTGAGTTCTTCCGCTGAAAGACACTTAGAAAAATTTTCGAACCAACTCATCGAGTCCTTCCGCCGTTGCGGACCAACTCGCCGAGCTCTTCCGCCGAAAGACACTTAGAAAAATTTTCGAACCAACTCGCCGAGTCCTTCCGCCGTTGCGGACCAACTCGCTGAGCTCTTCCGCTGAAAGACACTTAGAAATTTTTTTGAACCAACTCGTTGAGTCCTTCGGCCGTTGTGGACCAACTCGTCGAGTCCTTCCGCTGTTGCGGACCAACTCGCCGAGTTCTTCCGCCGAAAGACACTTAGAAAATTTTTGAAATTTTTCTTCCTTTCCCCAGGCATTCCGCAACTCAGCCAATTTCGCCGAACGTGTCGGCTCCACTCAACGAGTTCTGCTGCCGTTCCGGGCCAGCTCGTCGAGATTCGTCGGCACAGTTTTTGGCAGAAAACTCATAGACACTTAGAAAAATTTTGAAATTTGAAAATTTTCTTAATTATCAGTGCTGAGCAGGAAGCATACTTACCTCTGCAACTGAGATAGGTAGCCCATAAAGTCCCAATGCTGCAACCAACAGCTCTGATACCAAATGTAATGTACCCACCCTTGGACCCAATGTAAGGAAGGGAACATGCTACCAATCTATGGGGCTTTTCATAAAACTCGGCCCATTCATTAGATGCATACGGTTAAAAACAAATGTGTGCAGATGTAAATCAAACAAATATGCACAACGGAAATAAATTCATCCACACACATATTTTCATATGCACTCAATATATCAATAACAGTCATCAATTAATTAAAACAATGCAGAAGTAAATACACATAAGAGAATATACTCATCTCACTGTAATGCGGTCCCAAACAACTAGCTATGTCGCTGCAACGTTCCACCCAACCATAGGCCAGTTGTGTTCATCAATCTCTCAACACAAATGCCACCCACGAGCTGGGCATGATTCTTACAAGGAACAGGGGACATTCAAGCTCACACACAACCAATTAATCATTTCATCTGAGCCAAGCCAGTCCACAGCTGGGTTTATCAGGGTTACATTAGAACCCTGGATGATTACACTCAAGCTCAAGCCAAAGCAATGGATTTACCAACAGGATGGCCATGGGTTTGGGCTTTCCCCAAATCGTTTCCATCCAAAAACGAATTATGGGATGGGGAAAAACATTCATAAGGAGGAAAACGTTTTCTCCCCAACTCTCTCAGCATTTAACAGCAAAAACAGTCTCTATGGAACCCCAATTCCATTCCCCTTCTTCCCCACTGGTATACAATACAGAAACGCCCTTCTCAGCTGGGAGAATGAAGGAAAACACATTAAACATGGCTGGAAAATGCCCAGGTAGCTCCAAACTCATGAGGGAGGAAGACTGGTTCATGGGTAATGGCTTGGGGAGCAATTCATGGCTCTTTTCTTGCCCAAGAAGCCAAACACGTTTTTTCATGCAGGGTGGCTTGCCCATACTTGAATTTGGATAGCCATACCTCCCATTCCCCAAGGCATTAACTACCTCAACCAACTCTTGGGAGAAATCAATGATTGGGTACAAAAGTCAACATGGGTAGTTGAGGGTTTGATGGGTTCTCTCATTGACACATGGCTTGACTTGATTGGCTCCAAGGGTTTGAATGTTTCCCTCCCAATTCCTTGTAAAATCATGCCCCCATCTCTTTGTTGCATTGCATAGCTAGTTGTGGGTATTTTATTAAAATGCATATTTACATAATATCCGCAATTCCACTATGCCTGGCTAACACATAAACCATATGCATCAATAAATCGATGGTGGGGCCTTGGCCTTGAGCTCCTCACCATGATTTCATAACAATATGTTGATGCCTTGGATATCGTAGCATCAATCAGAAAGGGATTCTCCCCGAGAGATTGTCCCAATTAGACTATCTCCCGTTTGGTGTAGGGAATCCGTTCGGTTAGCGGTTCCGGCAACCGTGGGTTTAGAGTTTAAATCCAATTCTATCGGTTATGGCCCGATCCACCTTTCTTTTGGGTTTTATGTCTTTTAAATGAGATGCAAGTGCCTAAATTATATGATCTAGATGCAACTAAAACAGATCTAAGTCCAGGAACCTGAGTAAACCTACCTATCCCTGCAGGGAACACGCTTAAGGGGTGAGCAATAAGCTGTAACAAATAACGTAATGAAAGAACAGATAGCTGCTAATTCTCACAATTAAAGCTACAGCAAGATAAAGATCTTTAGAAGATAGCTTCTAATTCAACACAAAACGCATCTATTGCTCATAAAATGGAAAAAGAATCGAAAATATCTAATCTAAATAGCAAGAGCGCAGAAACAGATCTAAATGTAACAGACTAAAATTAAATTTAAAGATCCCTGCAAGGAGCAAATTAAAGGCGTGAACAATGAGCCATACGAATTATCTTGAAGAAAGAACAGTTAACCGTTTTAATCTAAAAGCGAATTCTACAGCAATGGTAAATATATCAGCAGGTAGCTCCTGACTTAATGTGAAACGCATTCATTGTTCACAAAAATAGAGAAAAAACGCATGCACAGGGAGGAGTAAAATCATTAATACAAAGAAATAGTTCAGGTGATAAGAATGATCTCACATTACAGAACAGAAGTCATTAGAATAGTCCAACATACAGCCGTCCAACATCCCAGGCAAAACGTCGATCTCCCGTGGCTTCTATTAGAAAAATCAATTTTACAGGCCCGATACAAGATAGCTCACATGGGTTTTAAAATTTCCTTCTCTGCCAAAAGTCTTTCTCTATTCTTCCTAGCTACTATTTATATCTACACATCTGCCCTTTGGGCTGACACCTAGCATCCTCCACCTGTCATTTACAGGAATTTCCTCTATAATCGACTACCAAAAATGATTACTTCTTTTACAAAATTATTTTGACAAAAAATAGGGACAGCTGTCCCCTGGCTTATGCCTTACATGCTCAAAAGTTTAACAAAATATACATAGCATAAATAATGCTAACACCCATGCTTTCCCTGCTAGACACGTGCTTGGATGAAGAGAGTTGCTCAACTAAATCCGATTTACTTCATTCCTGTGCGTGAGCTTCTGCTGGCAGAGGGTCGCCCAAGTTGATTGTTACTGGTGCTGCCTGGGAAGAGGTCCTCGAATCCCCTGCTGATGCTGTTTCTAATTGGGAAGGGGGAATTGAACTGGCCAGACTTTCTGCCATTGCTGGAGAAGAGGCTGCTGGGAGAGAGGTTGCTGGGAGAGAGGATCCTGGATCTACTGATGCCCCTGCTGCTGCTGCAGCTTTCCTGTCCTCCTCTACTATGTAGCTGTACCACACACCTGTGTCCCTTATGACTATGTTTGCTGCAGCAGGAAACAAGATTTTCTGAGAAGTCACATTCTTCCCGAGCTCTGCTTTAATGCTTTGAACTTCTGCTACTGCAGCTTGATGCACTTCCTTCAGCAGATGGTTGTGAAGTGATGATGAACCAATATAATGCTGGAGGTCATCCATAGCCAGGACATCAATCCTTTTCACATACTCCATTTGGACGCCTAGCTCTTCCTTTAGCTGAGACAACCGCTGCTCTTTTTCCGGGAAGTCTTCTAGGGTCTGAGGGAAACTCAATGTGCATTCGTCATGGACTCCTTTGAGCTTTTGGTATAGACCGTTAATCCTATCTGTTGTTCTCTGCACACTGGCTATCAGCTTATTGGCACAGTTCCTGCCAAACTCCAGCAAGGCTACATCTTCATTAAAATCGTCCACAGCTTTAAATGGAAGATGCGGGGGGAAACCCCCTTTCCCTTCTCTCCATGCCATCTGACTTATGATATTTGCCTTGACACGGGTATTCTTAGCTTTGAGCCTGTGGGCTTCCGCATTAATTTCCTTTAATCTGACTATCATGGCCTTGAGCTTGCAAACCTCATCAGTGATTAGCTCCTGCGTGTCATTTATTTGCTTCAGGATGCTGCAGGACAGCTCATGGAAGGGAGACATGTCCATCGTTTTGTTCTCAGCCTGCTCTAACCGCTCAGCTAATGTCTGCTTGTCTACTTCTAGCTGAGAAGCCTTTTCTTCTGCTCCATTCTTCTCCACTTCTACAATCATTATTTGGAGTGCCAGCTGGTCCTTCTCCTCCTCCAGCTGGCTGTACTTGTTTGACAGTTCCTTATGTTCAGCGTACAAGCAATTATACTTGTTCATTGCCAGATCTCTTTGGGCTTGCTCATTAGCCACAGTTTGTTGTAGCGTACGAGCTTTCTTCCTTGTCAATTCATTGTCTCTTACCATCACGCCTACATTGGCCAGGGATGCTTTTGCCGTTGCTACAGCTGCAGTCGCCATAGCAAAGGGATCTTGGTCCGTATTCTGCATTATAGTGACCTCTCGGTGGGTAACGATGTCTTCATGGAAGGGACTTTTGATCCTCTCTTCTGATTTGAGGACCATCGCTTTTCTTTTCTTGTCATAGACAAACTCATTCCATTTGGACACCGTACGCTTTCCCGATGGAGTGTACGGGACAATTGGTCGGTTTATGATGTCTATGTCTTCTTCTGCCGGTGGGGTCCGGACTTCCTGAGCAGGGTCTCCTCCTTTATCTTGGGCACCAGAGCCACCTGCTTGAGAGGTGTCTATTTCCATGTCCTGTATACCGGATCCACCTGCATTGGCATCTTCCCTTGACTTCAATTCTTCTTCCGCCCTCTTTTCTGCCTCAGCCTGTTCAGCTTCAGCCTGTTTCTGCTTTTGGGCTTCCTCAGCCTCTTTCCGCAGTCTTTCATTTTCAGCTTCCTGCTGCTTTCTTGTTTCCTCAGCTTCCCGCTGTAACCTTGCTTCTTCTCTTAACCTGAGCTCTTCCTGAGCTCGGGCATCCTCCGCTTCTTTCTCCTTTTTTTGGTTGGTCTTCTGGGCCTTGGTTGAGCTAGAGCTTGCTCTCGTGCCTTGGCGACAAATCCGCAGCTCAGTCATGTTGCTGATGCCTCTGAATGCCTCTTCCTCGGCATCAGGGTAGTGGGAGTACTCGAAGTGGGCATAGATATCCTTGCAATGCTCGGCCACTTTACCCTTTCTGTCGTTCCTGTGGAAGATAACCTCACCGAAGTGGAAGGCCTTCAACTCTTGAACAAACTCCTCAGCTGAGGCAACCCCCGAGAACTTGTAAGCGCCGATGCAGAAAGGTAGAGGGGGAAAGGAAGCCTTGTGTTGCTTGTGGAGCATTGCTCCAATCCCATCTAGGAAGAGTTGTCTTACTGCTTCTTTGAGAACCACATAGTCTGTGGCATACTGCGGAAAGATGTATGGGGGCTTAGTCCCTCCAAACATTCTCAGGTAGGTACCTTGCTCCGAAAAGTAAAAGTCCCCATAATCCTCAAGGAATTCCAAGCATTTTCTGACAGGCAATTTGGTTCTTCCTTGAACATTTTCTCGTATAGGGGCATGATGAACCCCTCGCAGATGAGTTTGTAGCTGGGCTTGTAATTCTGAGCCCACAACATTTTGTAAGCGATATAGACTGGCATGGTGGCCTTATCCCATGTGCAGCCCAATTTGGGGAATTCCATCTTGGCCAAGATACAATCTATCAGATATGAAGACATGAAGAATTCAGCCTTCTTCAAGGCTAGTCCTTCCCTTGCAGCTACTATCATTGAGGCTAGACTATCTGACAGGAGAGTGGCCCAGTCAAACGCAGTTCCTTTAAATGCCACATAGTGGATGATAGGGACCCACTGAATCTTGTATACTGTGCCATCGGGCATGCCGAAGATTCTGCACAGCATCAGGGCAATCAATCTAAAAGGAGCTCTTAGATTCTGTACGTCATACTCATCACTCCCTTTCTTCCTCAAATGTTTGCCTGCTATTAGTAGCTTCTTGGCCATCTCGACGTTGTTCATTTGGCTCAGCCATTCATCCGTCAGAGCTTGTTGGACCCGGGGAAACTTGTAGGCTGCCGCAAGATACGCGGGTTGAAATGAGGCAATGGCCACTTTATTGCTGTCATTTATCACTCTCCCCGTCAGCATCGGCATGCTGGAGTATCCATCCGATCACTTCAGCACAGGGGAACAGCTCAGGGCGGGTAGCGGCTCTGGTTATGCCTGAGGCTTTGATATTCAGATAAATTGGCCCTTCTTCTAACAACATGTCTGGGATCTCCTGGTCCCGGATCATTCTGTAGATGTCACCCCATCTGATTTGACCACGGCTCCCACCGTTTCTGGCAATCTTTGAAAGCTTCCGCGGTTGCGGAAGGTTTGAGCGAGGCACTCCTCCGTTTCGGAAGGATAGCCCAAGGGCTCCCGCGTTCTTCCAACAAAAACTTCTAAGTCTTCTTTTGAGAAGCTTATGCGAGCGGCTTCCGCGGTTACTGGGAAAACTTGAATTGCTCCTCCGTTTCGGAAGGAATTATCCAACGGGAGGAAAACTTGAATTGTTCCGCAGTTTCGGAAGGATTTATCCAACGGGAGGAAAACTTGAATTGTTCCGCAGAAACAAAAAACGAAAAAGTTTCCGAGTTTTACTTCGGAAGGCTTAGACGGGCGGTTTATGAGATTGGCCTCCGTCATTTCAGGAGAAAAACCGGAATTTTTTCGCGGTTGCGGAAGGTTTGAGCGAAGGGCTCCGCGGCCTTCCAATCGAAAATTCTAAGTCTTCTTTCGAGGTGTTTTGCGTTTGGCTTCCGCAATTGCGGGGAGACAGCCCGAGAGACTCCAAAACAATGGAAAAAAATCTAAGTTCCCTTCTGGTTCCTTGGGGAAAAGAAAGAAAGAAAAATAAAGGAAAGGTGATGCCAAGATGCTTGGTTGGGAAACCAGATTTCATGTTGAAAACACAGCTAACAGCTGGGATGGCTTCTTAGGCAAACTTTCTACAAAAAACAAAGGAGGGCCCCCCAATATGAACAAGACTTTGGGGGGGGTGTTGCTGCAACAACACAATACTAGATCATTTACAATTTTAATTCCATGGGGTTAAGATGGGGACGTTACAGATAGAGGGCCAAGTATAGTCAAACTTTGAGTGAAGCCATATAAATGACCCATCAACCATATTTTATCTACCTACGTGTTTGGACATAATCCAAACTAATGATATCGATATTGGCATAAAGGGATACGTAGGTATCTCTCAAATTTCATCCTCTACTACCCTACGAGGGTTCACTTAGTAAACCTATCGAACACGTGCATTCAAGGGGTATTAAATAATAACCCCAATTTCATTTCTACATCCCAAAATTTAAATGTCAATACACCCTCCGAATACATGTTTGCAAATAAAATAACCCATTGTTTTCACCAAATACTGTAAGTGCCATTTTTTTGTAACATTTTTACAACCCTTATTATTTCTACCCTTAGTACGGTGGTACCAATATTTTACATATGTATCAGACATCTCTTTTAGAAAAGTTTGTTTATCATATGCTACTTGAGCTTTCAATAAGAAACATCAAACATGTTCCTTAGGAATCGAAATACCATTTCATCATTAGATCCCTTTATTATGAAACATGTGGTCATTTTCATTGTTTATTCAAAGAATTTCATGGTTCATTGAGATTATCTATAAGTTACAAGAACTATATATATATCATCATACTCCTTCATGAGATGCTTCAAAAATACAAATATCATTGCATTGCTAACTCTCCTCCTGCCCCACCTCACCACCACCAAAAAACTGTTGGTTGATTGAAGCCACCAAATATGTATACCCCTAGTTTAGTTTAAAAGAAACCACCTTCTTAACACCACCTAATATATTGAATTACATTTTAACTACTTTTAAAACCCCAATATGAACCCATGTGCTATGATATTGGTTTTCCAGTCTATCCTCTCTCTACTACCCATGCTAAAATATGCAATCTATATGACCCTATTGTGCTAAATTAAACATCCATCCATATCTCTATGGGGTCCTTGTATTTTATGGAGTCCATGATGAACAATTCATCTTTTATTCTTGAAAAATTGGAGTCACTATTAGGAAAGTGTTGTAGTTCTGAATTCAAAGCAAAGCACTTCTCCTTGTGGCCTTCAACATTTATCACACATAGAAAATCAACACACAATTTCTCTTCTTGAACAAGTTGAAAAGGATGTCTTCTTCTAGAACTTTTCTCCATATGCGTAATTGTTATCATGTTTGCTTTCTCTGATGATCTCTTATATTTATGCATATGTTGTGGTTGTGTATATAAGGATCACGTGGTAAGAGTGAAACACTTTCTGTATTACTAGTAAAGTAACCTAGTTCTTCATATAATTTGTACATTCCATATCCATGTCACATTCAAATCTATAAATGAATATTAGAGATGCAGAACTTACCATCATCATATATTTCATTCTACAAGTTTGATTCCTCTTCCTTCAAGCTTTGACAACCAATATTATGAAGGGTGTATCCATAAAGATACCAAATATCAATGTTTCCTGCACCCCCCACTTCTTCCATAATACATTTAGAATCATAGGATCAACGAATCATTTACCATAAGCTCTGGAGGTTTCTTATGTTCTATAACTGCAATAGCTTTAGACCTCCTACTCCCATGTTCTGTCAAGGAAGGATCATAACACATAGGAGTATCTTCAAATATCCACCATCTCTACCAATTGAATCATCTTCATTAAATTGGTTTACAATAGGTAATGTGAGAGGATGACACGGAAGTACACTACCCTTACTGATTTCATCAATACATACCAATTTTTTTCACATTTATAGAGAAAGTTGTGACATTGATAAAAGGATCAATGTTATGATGCTTGAACATATAATAAGATTTAACAATGGGGCAACGATTTTGGTGCTTATGCTCTATAGTGCTAACAGTTTCCAAATTTCTTTCAACTTGACACACTGCTTCCATCATATGATTAGTTCTTTGTGCATTTCTAACATAGGATTCTTTGATTTTGGATGAGAGACCAACTCTTCTTTGAATATATAACATGCTATAGAAATATATCACATTGTTCTTCACCATGAATTGCTTGATATGCGCCACACCAATAAATCCAATTGTTCTACTCCAATCCTTGGATTCTGACCCAAAAAATCATAGATGGGTTCTTGAATTCCCTAAGCATTTTAGAGATTTTTGCAAGGACATGATGTTGTTTATTTGTTTGTAGTTTATAGGTCACCTTCTCTGTAATACCTCAGCTTTAACCCTCAGCGTAGTGTACTATATCATGTATTATTTTTAAGATGTGGTTTATGTGATGAGATTTAAGTCATGTGGGCTAATTTAATTTACCATGTGTTGCATTTTAAATATTCCTATTGCAAAGCTCAAGGTCAAATCTCAGATAGTGAATGATTATGAGTCCTATTGGTGGGATAGGATTATGGTGTGCTTGTTATGTTATCCATAATGTGCTTGTGCTTATGTAAAAGAGTGACTAAAAAGAAATACATAATAATAGAATATCTACCAAAAAGGTTGCTTGAGGAAGTAACACGGGGATTATGATACCACAAGAGGGGAAGAGGAAAGGGGGTTGTTTGATGATTTGAAATTGTCATTGGTCTTTGGAAGTACTATCTTTCTTGCTCATGCTTCCTTACAATTTTTCCAATCAATCTTTGACTTATGTGTGTGTAACAAGTACAAGTTGTCATATCCTTGGGAAGAGAGTATATCTCATGCAAGAACATGTATCTCCTTTTGTCTTTTCATTATTATTATTCATCAATTCATGTAAAAGGAGGGGGGAGGCATGCTTCCCAATCAATTTCCTCTCCCATATTGTGTGGATTTTTTCCCATAGCTATCGTGACTATTATGGCCACAAGTAGCAATATATTCCCATGTACTTGTGGTTGGTAAGAGCCTATAAAAGTTGGGGGAACTTGTTCCTGAAAATATGAGAGGATATGGGATGGCTTGAGAAAGAAACCATGGTTGGAATATCCACAATATCTGAAGCAAATTCCTTCAAACCTACAACCATGTTATCTCTGCTCATTAATTGTTTTGAGGCCAAGTGTTTTCTTTCGCAAGTTATTCCCAAAAGGCAAGTAGCATTTGGAATATTTTTGCATACGATGAAGAGCACTCCAAGGGAAGAATAATTCTAGAGTATATTGGAACATAAACAGGAAATATCTTCCTTGTGTTGGGCTAAGAGATTTTAGAGCCTCGTAGGAGCTTCCTTCACCGTGTTGGTATTGTGGTTAGGCTTGCGAGTGGAATCCATAGCTAATTCCTACGATTGGGTGGTAAATCACTCCTAAACAACCAGTTTGGTGGATTGCATTAATGTACATATCAGTGCTCATAATTATATTTTTGTAGAATGTTTTATGTTTTGCTAATTCCTTTAATTAAATAGGAAATGAATAAAGCTATGCGATGTTATTTTTGTTGCTATTTTATATTTTCATATGAATTATGTTGTTGTTAGAGGTTAAGTTGACCTAATAAATGGTTGATTGAAGCAAATAAATCTTGTTGGTAGTGCCTAATGATCAAGTGAACAATCTAGCGATGTTACATTCTCTTGCTTTTTAATCATTTCATCGAACACCATGTACATAACATCAATTTTAACCACCAATAATTTATGGGAAGGTGCCATCCATAAGTGACATCACCATGAGAAATCCCAAGACTTTCTACAACCATATATTTGTTATCTTCATGGAGTCACCATGGTGATATCTTTACATCCATCAGACACCATTGCTTTCTTTCGCTAAAATGTAAACAATGGGATGTTGATCATCATAAAAAACAAGATTTTATTTCCTATTGATTTGTCATATGAAAATTGATTTCTTTAATAAGATTGTGTTCATCATTGTGTTGTAACTACCGATTATCTAGGAATTGGATTTTATCCTTGACAATGATGCCAATTTTTATCTCCCAAAACAACACCACACAATTATTAAGTCCCTAATACCAAACACAAGAACTTTGGTGATATACAAGAGGTTTCCCACTATCACCACGGTAACTCTCCTTTATTTTTATAATGAGATAGACCAATCAAAGGTGGGATTCCTTAAATAAAATTCAAATTTATCTTTTAAGCTCAATGTACATAGTTCTTCAATGAAGCTCAAAGAAAATAGAAGGACACAATTAAAAGTTTGGTGGTTGTCGGTTGAATCTTAATCATGAATTATGCTAATCAATTGGGCAATGGATTCACTTATTCATACTATTAGTCTTGGCTTCATATGGATGGATAATTTTGGTGGTGTATCCCCTTCTATATAAATCCAAACAAATCAAGTATTTCATTTCTTATTGTAAATTCTAGGAGAAGATCCAGACATAAATGGATAATATCTTAGCCAAGTTAATGAATTAAATGAATACTTAATTTTTCAGAGCTGTTGACATGAGAGAAAGGACTAAGAAACTTTCAAAATCAACTTAATTCAGCAACAACAAGTAACAGGGGATTGCAAATTGGATCATAATTCTACATGTAATGAATTCTTCAAACGCAAGGACATAAACAAATCCACTTTAGAGTGAATCCTTCAGTTAAAAATCATGAAAAAATATAGCTGCAGCATATTGCATTCAGATCTTAAATACAAAGAAATATAGACGGATGTAGAAAGAACAAAATATCATAAAATCATCTTCGATTGATCTAGTATCTAGAGAAATAATACAAAGGGATCAAACCCCATGGATCCAAACCTTTGCTCATTTCAATTCCCTGCTTAAATTATAGAATGTAAATAGTGATTATGTTAGACTATGTCAAACAATCTATTGACATTACAACAATAAATGAGAATAGATCATATATGAAAAAGTCAAAGATGATCTTTCTTTTATTTAAACCTTATTTTCTCTTCGATCACAACAAAATACATTGAAGCCCATTTGACACATTCAATGTTGATATTCCTTATCAAGCTCGCTTGCTTGAAAAACCAAACCATTACTTCCTTAAACAAATTCCATCATTGATTTATGGCCATATTTCCAAACTCCCCTTTTATGGTTATGCCTGTGGAATATGGGTTTTTTCATCAATAAAGATTTCCCTAGTCTCTAGCCATACACTAATACTCCTCTTGTGCTTAATTCTATTCACCATGTTTTCTCCCATGCAACTCCATAAGTTTTAAATAAATGCATAAACCGTTCCTTTATGCTATTCAAACAATTGACTAACTAGCAATGAGAAAATATACATCAAAGTAGGTTTTTTACTTAAACATTTCATATTCTAGACACATGACTCATTGAAATTGGAAATTACCGATGCGAAGGTCCTCTTCATCAAATTATTTGTGTTCATGGCTCTTTAATGAGCCCTCTTATGATAAATATGGGTCACAATAGAAAAATTTATGTCATCTCAAAGAATAAGCTATGACTGTCATAGATGGATGCCCTCATTAAATAATGTTGGTTGGATTTGGCCTCTTTTCATTTATACCACATGCATTTTTTTGAATAAAATTTGGACACAAACACACACACACACACGACCTCTTTTCATTTATACCACATGCATTTTTAGAATTAAACTTGGACACACACACACACAACAACAACAACAACGTCTTTTCATTTACACCACATGCATTTTTTGAATAAAACACATACCCACTCACCCACACATAAATGGTTCAACAAAATTTCAATATATATATGTTCAGCAAAATTTCAAAATTGCAAGTATTTTAATAAAAAAAGAACTACTATCCTTCACCTAAGATATATTGGTTATTCTACTTGTATAAACTATCTAAAAGATACCTAGATATAATGAAGTTTTAGAAAACATAATAGAGATTTAAAACTATGGGATCCCATTCTTGCTGCTAGCTTCCTCCTGCCCTCCTAGAGATTATTTGTTTCCATTGTGTTTTCTCCCTTGCTATCCACGATCCTGTTCACATGGAGGTTTTGAAATTTGATGTTACATAGAAGAAATCACTACTTAGATAATTGATCATGTTATGGAGAAGGCTATGTTTTGTTTCAAGGGGATGTATATGTCTCTTATGTTGCAGAATTGTTTCCATTACCACTACATAAGAATTATTGTGTACTTCCTCCTATGCAAGAACTTTGCTAACCATTGAGAAAAATGAAGTAATATTGCATGTAATAAGATCTATTATAATGAGACAATCATTAAGTGGCTTGGGTGGTTTAACAATAAACATGGTTTTGTATGGTTGGTTTCACTACTTTATTTATTTATTTTCTAAAGAAAGAAAAAAACATAATTTCTATTCATAGTTGAATGGATAATTGCATTCTTAAGGTGATCACAACATTGCCAAATAGACAATATATGAAATATATGTTGCTTCTCAAGCTCATGATTATCTGAAAGATGATGCATAGTCTATGTGAAAATATATTTCTGAAGAGTGTCCTATCCAATTTCCTGGGTTTTATAAAAGTATTGAAAAAATACATGTGGATTTATCCAAGGAAAACTAAATCAATAGCAATTACCTTATAAAGATACAACTTCATAAAGGGCTTCAGGATAAAACATGAGAAGAAATGTAGAGAGAATCATCTAGTGTTTCCTCTAGTTGTATAATTCCTTCCACCACATGTTATGCCTCCTTTGATAGTCCATATGTAGCCTTGTTCAGTTCTTGATAATTATGTGTGAAATAAATGCTTTGAAAATGATCAAATATTTATTTCAAATGATCTGCTAGAGGTCCGAGAGTAACATTTTGGATTTGGATAGCACCTTTCATCCAATTGATTACAAGTAAAAAGTCTCCAACTACCTACGCTCTTTCAATTCTTTTCCAATTTGCCAATTATAATAGACACCTTAAAGCGAAGAGCTCTGTTAAATTATTGGTTCCTCTACCCAAACCTGCTTTAAATTTAATAAAATGTGCCTATATAAAGAATAATTATCCTATAGTGTTACAAAAATCTTGAGGACCCTAATTGGCAACATCAAATAAGCCCCATGGATATGTTTTCTCTACTAGCATACCTACTTCAAATATTTCTCCTCTCGAGCTCCTTGGATAATTGCAAGTGAAGAGAGGCAACACAAAGCTTTGAGAATGTATGCCCAATCATGATCATCCTATAGTTATTTAGATCTACACTAGGGATTGATATATGAATTGGGTGGATGATGTGGTGGGACCATGCCAATGGACCCCAATTTTCCTTGGCAGTAGATCCTTCAACACCTCCTTATGACATTGAAATATACCATAGAATGATGAGTATAGTTGAAAGGTTGACTTTTGGATGTCATTAAATATGCTACCATTACGGGAAAACAAGATGCCCCACAATACTAAACAAGGAAGTTATCTAAAATATTTTAACTCCTTTTTTCTAAACTATTTTCCTAGACATTGCTCATTGGATGTACCATTCCAAACTTTGGAGCTACTAGTCAACTTCTCAACATCCTTTCAAATTTGACTAATGTAAGGACAAGGAATCATTAAATCACCAATATCTCCCTTATCTTTCTTGTACAAATATCATAGACTTGGGCTACTATTTTCCCCTTGCTGAATCATATCCCATGTCAATACCCCATTTTTAAGCACCAACCATAAAGATACCTTGTTTATTGAGGGGGGGGGTTGTTTTCTAAATTTTTTCCCACTACCCGATCTCTACTTGTTCATCACCTAAAATCAATACTTTATATATAACCCTATCACTATACATCCCTAATGCCTTGTCTATTGCCCATGCCAATAATCAACCTCATCCTTAATTCCTATGTGTCCCTTTCTTAACTATGCTTGTTTCACCACTTTTATTATATGGTAGAACTTTACATTTTAATATTAATTATTGTAAATTTTATTCCTCTATCTAATCTTATTTTATTGTTTCACATTCTTTTACATATTATTATTATTATTTATTTATTTCAAATAATCAAAATTATAATTTTAGTTTAATATATTGCAAGTATTTTCAAGTTTGTATTTAAATTAAATATTCATAAATTAAAAATGACAATAACTAATATTGCAATGTTCAAAATAAAAGTTATGTTATAGTTGCATTTTAATAACTATTTATTTATTTAATTCAATCCACAATATTAAGAAGTCATAAAAAAAATAGTAAATACAATAAAAATTGTTAAATGACAAAATATTTAATTATTTATTAAATATACAAATTATTATTATTATTATTCTCCATTGGCCTTGGAGCATCGATGCTCCTTATTAGTACATGCACATTTGCCCAAGTACATTGATGCTCCACATTGTTTTAGGTGCACCAACACTCTATGTTAGTCTTCAAGCATTGGTGTGCCATATTTATATTGGTGTATTGAAAAATAAAACATTTGTGAAAACTTTCACCCATCGATTAAAAACCTTCGCAAAATATTTGCAAAAACCTCCACTAAAACTTATGCAACCATTAATAGAGTTCTTTTTTGAATTTTTTCCAATTTAACAACACTAAAACTTCGTTTAAAATGTATGATAAACCATGTTTTCCTTGTAGTGTGAAACTTAAGTGAATTGAAGAGAGAAGTAAACAAACCATAAAAGACATGTGCCAACATGAAGAGAGGAGACCTTGTGGTACAGTCTAACAAACAATAGAGAGAAAATAAGGTGACATTAAGAAACTTAGTTACAACAATAGAGAGAAAATAAGGTGACATTAAGAGACTTAGTTACAACAAGAAATTTGTTTGGAGATTTAAGAAATAGATAAGTTATTGAAAGTCTTAATGATTGGAGTAAGGGCTCATTGAATCAAACATTAAAATAGAGGACGTTAGTAAATAGATTTGAGGTCTCCCATGTAGAAGAAATCAACCATGTAGATCATTTCATTGTTATTTGATTGACCATCAAGTGGAGTCCTATAAATGATGTTACAGAGAATCAAAGTTGAATTGAATAATTAACCAAAGCAAAAGTAATAACACGACCATATGGTTGAAGGAAGTAAAAGTGAGTTATGATTAACCATAAGAAATTGAGTAATTAACCAAAGCAAAAGTAATAACACGACCAGATGGTTGAAGGAAGTAAAAGTGAGTCATGATTAACAATAAGAAGAGAGAATGTGATCATTACCACAATAAAGTTTGCACTTATTGTTTGCCAAATTAATGCTTTCTTCAAAGAAGAATACTTCACTACTCGGAAATAGGATTTTAACAAAGGTTTTTGTGGAGGTTTCATTGTTGATGTATAAGAAAAAAAATTGAAAAACAACTACCAAAATCTCTATAATGGGAAGTATAGGTGTTTTCAAATGTTTTAGTGAAGATTTTTGTAGAAATTTTCCAAAGATTTTTTTGGTTAATGCATTGATGTTTTTTTTTATCTGCCAATAGAAGTCTGGTGTATTAGTGCATAATTTGTCATAAACTCATATTAAGTGAATAGATAAATCACACATTAATGTGCTTCATCAAAATAGGTGCACTACCATTGGATGTGGGTGTTGCAATACCTTTTTTTAATGATGCTTTCGATTGTATGCAGAGCATCAAAGCTCCTATATTATACATCAAGGCCAATGCACTTTTTATATATGGTGCACCAGGCCATGTGTTCTTACACCATTGTTGGGCCACCTGTTCTAATTTATTAATGCATGTTCCTCAATATGGTGTTGATGAGTCCACTTGGCTTACGTTCATGCAATTGCTAGTTGGGTACTATTATATTTTATTTGATTTTCACTATACAAGTTACACTTGGGCTTTCATCTTTATTGCATGATAAAGACTCCTTCTAGTTGTTGCTATAATACATATATTTATGTATAAATTGACTAAAATGAAAGAGAAAAACTTTCTATTATAACTTTAAACATTAGTAAAAGTTATTCAACATTAAAAAGATTGTAAAAAGGATATTATTCGAATATCAATAATGTAACAATATTGATAATCATATCGTAATTAATTTTAAATAAAAATTATAACAAAATTATATTGATTATATATAATTAAAAAAAATCAAAACAACTAACTCTTTAAGTAAAAACTATTAAAAAATTTGCAAAAATAATAACACATTATCATAAATTAATTTTACATTAAAATAAGAAACTAATTTTACAACAACAAAAAAATGGACGAAATAAACAACTTTTGTACTAGATGAAAAATATATATATAAATTATTTTAATTAAAATATTTTAAAAGTTTATAATGTTATATTTTTGTTAACTTGCGAAAACAAGTGACTTAATTTTTAACGGTCAATATCATTCAGCCATTTGACTAGTTATAAGGAAATATTAAAAAAAAAAATCAAATTATTTTAATTTAGAAATAACATATTATAAAATAATAATAAATTTTAAAGTTATTATATAAAAAATGTTATTATTTTGAAAAAATAAATAAACTAATATTTATCTTGGTTAAAAACGTGATTGACACCTAGAGCAAGAGAAAGGCGGTATGTCGGCAATAGGCGGTGCAACATAATCGGTAGGAGCTTATAATTTTTATTTTCAGCAGAAAAAACGTACTATTGTTATTGATCACGAATCAAATAGTACAAAGATCGTTCTGGTTCTTACTAAAGAACACATATACAACTGAACAGAGGCGAGACTTCTCAGCCTGTACAAAGATAAACAGATAGATCTAGCTACCATATCTTATCACAAAAACATGTCCCCAAAAAGTTACACAAAAATGGTCTCTTATAGGAATAGAAGCTACTTAGTCAAAGAAATAAGTAACACCCATATCTTGGATGTCAGAGTTCTGCCATTCCTCCCAAATAAGATGACCCTCTTCTCCATCAAGTGCTTGTTTAGACAACTTATCTGCCAAAGAGTTATGCTCCATGTATATATGTTCAAAAGAGATGTACTGATGCATAGAAATTTCCTGTTGAGTACGCTTACACCAATGCCGAAGAGCAGTGACGTTTAGATTGAAATCACTTGCTGCCCATTTGATGGTTACTCGCGAATCTCCAAATACTCTGAGATCCACTAAACCAAAAATATTTGCCAGCCTTAAAACACACCAGAGGGCCATGAGTTCAGCCTTCATATTGCTCCCCAACCCACAGTTTAAGCGTACAGAAAAGTAATGATCTTCATTCAGGAAAACAGCCCCACCAGCCGCACAGATACCATTTTGAGCAGCTCCATCAAAAAACAAAACAGGTTGAGACACTTTAAAAGAGAAGTGTCTGACTCTAGCAACAAGAAGCCTATCCTTGTCATCATTATAATATTGGAACATCTTCATAGCAGTCAAACTACTAGCCATAAAATCTGGTTTTTTGTCTTGGAATATAGCACAGTTCCGAGAATGCCAGACCACCGAAGAAATACAAATAGATAAGGTAAAAAAAGATTTGCAATTCCTGTACCAATTTAGCATGCAATAGCTAAAATCACCAACTTCCCACTGACATACAATATTAATCTTCGAACAATAGAAATTCCAAAGACTATTTGTAAAGCAGCAATCCACAAATAAGTGTCTAGAAGATTCAGAAGCAATCAAACAGAGGCTACTCCTATTCGAACCAGTCCATCCTCTCTTCATCAAATTATCCCAAGTATTAAGTCTATCTTGAAGAGCATGCCATAAAAAACATTTCATATTGAAGGGAACTTTCCACTTCCATAACCTCTTATACCACTAGTGTCGAGGATAAATATACCTGTCCTGTATGATCCTGCTATAAGCAGTCTTTGCAATCACTGTACCTGTGCTAGGATTCCCAATCCAAACAACTTGGTCATTGTCCAAATTTAATATACAACCTGCAGAGTTTAGAGCTCTGACATATCTATCCCACTCCTGAGCATAAGACCCCGAAAGCCCCAGATCCTCAGAGCTCATCCAATAATCAGCCATATTGGCATTTCTGCCTCTTTTTTTAATACTGTTCAACGTAGAAAGACCATAAACCTTCAGGTAATTCAGCAACCTGTCAGAAAGAACATACGAATCCTCCATTCCTAGAATGGGATCCATACCCACCAAGATTTCCTTACCAGAGCCAACCTGCCAGTAGATATCTTTAGCAAGCCAGTTATAAACTTTCAGAAATCCCCTCCAAATAGGAGAGATTCTCCAACCAATATTCTTTGGATTTCTAAGCCAGTTGATCACATTAGTTTTAAGAGATTTTACCTGCAATACTTTGGACCAAAGGGTGTTACCAAAAATACCTCTTCACATACTTTTAAGCCTCAACGCAAAGCTAAAAATTCCCAAATCTTTAATACCCCATCCACCGAATTTCTCAGGACGAGACAACATCTCCCATCCAGCCATTACTAACTTTGCATGATCAGAGTTGTCGGTCCATAGAAAATTAAAGAACAACTTCCTCAAAGCATTAATGATAAAAGAAGGCACTTCAAGAAGGGAAAACCAGTAAACAAGTATACCCAAAAGAACAACTTTAACCAGGATAAGCTTCCCTCCAATAGATAGTAGGCGATAAGACCAATGTGAAATTTAGGTCTCAACCTTACGAAGAATCCATCTCCAATCTTTAATAAGATAATTGTTTGGCTTCAAATAGAAACCCAAGTACTTGAAACCGTCCTCCATGCAAAAACACTTAAAGGGCAGAATAGTAGTAATTTCTTTCCTCCTTATCTCATCAACTTCAAACTGATAAAGACAGGACTTTGAGAAGCTCACCTTCATACCTGTAGCTTTACAAAAGATCTTAATAATATCATTATATTGATTCCATTCTGCAATCGAGTCTAAACCAACCACCAAGACATCATCAACAAAAAGAATATGTGATATTGCACAATCCTTTGCCAACTTAATACCCTTAATCAATCCATTGTACTTTGCTTGATTTACTAATCTGCTGAAACCATCTATGACCAGCAAGAAGAGTAACGGGGAGAGAGGGCACCCCTGGCGAATTCCACGAGAACATTTGAAAAAAAAAGAAGGGGCACCATTAACCAGCACAACAATATTCATGGATGCAACACAAGCCATGATCCAATTAAGCATCAAAGGAGGAATTCCAATCTGAATCAGAATAAGTCTCAAAAAAGATCAATTCACCCGGTCATATGCCTTTTCCAAATCCATTTTTAAGAGAAAGGCCTTCAATTTCCAAGACTTAATTGAGTGCATAAGCAGAGATATGAGCCGGAGAGCAAACTTTAAACGTTGAGCAATAATTTTTGAAATCAATTTATAGGCTAAATTGCACAGAGCTATTGGACGAAACTCTCCATAAGAAGAACGCTTGTTACTTTTTGGAATTAGAGTGACAAAGGTAGAATTTAGGGAACCAGAAACATAACCATTAAGTCTGGAATAGTTAACCATCTCTTTAATGTCTTCCCCCATAATATTGAAGAAATGTATATACATTTCCATCGACCAACCATCAGGCCCAGGACTCTTTTCCTTCGCAAAGAGTTTCAAAGTATGTTCAATTTCATCCAGAGATACTTCCCTTCCCATCTCATGAGCTTCCTAATCATCAAAAAACCAGGGATAGAGTCTAGCAACTTTTATCTGCTCCAACAAGTCACATTCCCCAGTATCTTTATATATATTCCCAAAAAAATTGACAGCTTCCTTTTGCAACAACTCCAAACCTGTAATCGAATTACCCCTTGAAACTTTAATTTCCCAAATAGTATTCTGATTTCTTCTAGCAGATGCATAGGCATGGAAATTTTTAGAATTCTTATCGCCATGATCAATCCATAAAGCTCGACTTTTGAGATGCCACTCCATCTCCTCCTACAAAAGAATCTCCTCTTTTTTTTGTTCAAATCTTTTCAAGGATTCAAATGCCTCAATTCCCAACAAACCTTTGAAATTTTCATCTTGATACTTCTGAATTTTCTTTTCTAACTGGGAGGCGGTTAATAGCTAGGGCGGTGAAAAGATCAAATTTAATAATTATTCTGGATAAGGAGCCCTATCTTTAGAAAAGAAAAGATAATGAACATTTTTTTTCCCGCGAAAAAAAGCATACTATTGTTATTCAATACTGAATCAAATAGTACATGATATCCAAATACACAACTGTGTTCCAAAAAACCAAAAAGCCTGGTTTTTCGATTACCCACCCAAATAACTTAAAACCTGTCCATATCACAAACCAAAAGCCAAAATAAGATACATAAGTCTCTAGTCTAGGAAATACATTGTACCCTCATCAATCAACATATTCTCACAGTGTTCTTCCCAGGATAAGTAGCCCTCCTCACCTTCTAATGTCTGTTTTGATAGCTAATCTGCCAAAGCATTGTATTCTCTATATATATGTGACAAAGACCAAAGCTAAAGAATCCAAGTTCCAACTAAATTCTATTACACGAGTAAATTAATGAACATAATGAACATATATCAAAGTCCATGGCATTTTTCATTCTTTGAAACTTAAAATAATAAATGTTAAGTGTCATGAGAAGTAAAATAATAAATAGTTTCCATGAAAGTTTGTCATTCTTTTGTTTTTGCCAGCAATATCGAAGTGTAAAATAATAAAATATTATATATATTTAAAATATAATATAAATTTTGGATTTGTTACATAAATGATATAAAATATTAATATATTTATTAGCTTCATTCCACATGAAGATATGAAGATATGATTTGGAGAATTATGTGATTTCCTAAAATTCCGCCGCGGTGCCGCCACCACAGAACGCCTCAAAATATATAGCGCATAGAATTGGAACACATATTTATTTTTTTATAGTTTAATTGAAACACAGTATCAAACATTCGCTAAAATGAGAATATGTAAAAGTCAAGGGTGAACTAATGCAAATTCAACGAGAATCCATGTAAAAGTTAAGGGCGAACTCGTGCAAATTCAACGAGGATTGATTACAATAGTTCAAGGCCTTAGGGAGGGACTAATAAAGTGTTAATGCTAGGTTTCCCTCGGTTACAAAAAAAAATAAAAAATAAAAAAAAAGTAAAGTGTTAATGCTCTTAGGTCATGTTTAGAGTGGAGCATTTTCCTTTAGTTTCTTATAGGTAGTGAGTATTTTTTTAAGTTTTCTCACGGAGGTGGTGAGGCCTTGTAATGGCTCTCACTCGACGCTATGGTATATGAAGCCTATTGCTGGGATGAATCAACAACGGTATGTGAATGAAGTTGTAAGGGTTTGCTAGTGTGTGTTTAAAAGGAAAAATGACTATCTGGTTTGCTCATTTCAGATGGCATTTTTTTGGGGGCCTTTTGCTTTTTTTGTTCTGTTGGAGTAAATTTTTTTATTTTTATTTTTTATATTAGAGCTCAACGCTTATTCTAGGTGCCTTTGCACATGTAAACTTGTGGGTTTTGTAGAATGTATTATGTTTTCATTAATAGGATGTGATTTTTTTTTGTGGAAAAAAATGTCATATTAGAGCACCTATGTAGAATCTACGTTATAACGTAAGTGCAATAAATATTCTAAAGTGTGAGTGTGGAATCCATGCAAGGAATTTGATGCTATACATATTCTAAAGCATCGACGTGGATACTAGTGCGATAGATATTTAAAATAACTAGTGTAGGACCTACATTAGAACACATATGCATTTATTTGATAACATCATGTTACTAATGACCATTCACATTTTAATTATTTTAATGTGTATAATTCCATTAATAACAACTTAATTAATTAATTAAAATTATTATTATTTTTTAATGATTTACTCATTGTACTAATTTGTTATTTAAGATGAATACATTAAATTCTCTAAATTATCACATCAAAATAAGAATTAGTTGATATTCACAAAATGCATATCATTAATGTATAAATACATGAATTAAAATATGTTATGAACAACTATACAAGAATCATAAAATGTTGTCTATTGGTTGTAGCTTGTGTGGTTGAACGGAATGATTGTTTCCCTCCCCACCTAGGTTCAATTCTTGTAAGTGACATGATGTTCTTGTTGAGTCTCTATTCTAATGATTGTATTTTTGGCCATACCTTGATTCTCTACTTGGAATAGCGCTCTAACAAATGATGAACCACCATTTTAAAAAGAATAATAAAATGCTAAAAGATTAAATACTAAATTTCATTTCAATTGATGAGGAGTCATTGAGGATGCTCATAAAGAAGATGCTTGCCAAAACAACATGGGAAAGGACATAGGTAGAATTCTTGCTAATCTCAAACATGATACAATGGACATTAAATTGGATATTCATAGGATCAAAACTATCATTAATGGGTTGCGCCACAAAATTGTGGGTTATAATTGTAAGGACTCAATTATGGTTAGTGATTAGGATTGTTTGTTTTTTATTTATGGCTTTTATGCGACTCTTTGATTCTACGTTGGACTCCAAGAAAAACCTCTATTTGTTTACTTTTCATACTCTAAAAATATGTCTGCTTGAATCGTGGAGGGAAGCCACACCTTTGGTATTCTTATTTGATATGGA
This sequence comes from Larix kaempferi, assembly GCA_027924585.1. Taxonomy (NCBI): domain Eukaryota; kingdom Viridiplantae; phylum Streptophyta; class Pinopsida; order Pinales; family Pinaceae; genus Larix; species Larix kaempferi. The sequence continues at coordinate 10,134,007 of BSBM01000046.1, forward strand.
GATCACTATGGTTTCACACTTTTTTGGACTTTTTCACCCAGAATTGTTCTTGTAGGCTACTACTTGTGGTTATTATCAATTATCAATGTCAATTTGTAGAACTTTTTATTTTTTGGAAATCATATGTAATATTGTTTGTAGTTTGAAAGACTTGTATCATATGAGATTCGATCATGTTGTTGTTAATTAGATGTTGTTCTATAACTGTAACCCAATTATATTGGTAATATAAGCTTTTTACTTCATTTACAAAAAAACATTTAATTTAAGTGTAACCAATAGAACAATTTGATAACCCCAACATAGAAAATGAGGAGATAATCAACATATACAATATTTTAAATTTTATAAACATATATATGTTTTATGGCCATTTGGAAACCCTAAACACTTAAAATGCCCCCAAATTGTATCATTCGTTGTAGCTTGAGATACATTCATTGTTGTTTATTTCTTCACCTCTTAGGAATGTCATATGTGTATTATTTGCACTAAATGCTTGGGGTTTAAGTTATTCCCTTTCAAATTGACTAGCTTCAATTTGTTTCACCCAAACATATAAATTCAGGTTAAGTACTTATTTATTGAATTGAGAAAATGATATACCTTTATTAATCTACATATATGAAAAATATCGATTTTTTTTATATTCATGCTTTGCTTTGAAGTCTATTCTCATATCAAAGTGGCTAAAATCGTTGTTTGGCTTTATTGTATACCTCAAATCTTATATTTAGACACAATATGGTTTCGTTATAATTAGAAGTTACAAGTAGTAGTACACATCAATAAGTAATTGAAGATTAATAACAATGATTAACTTACAAACATATTGAGGATCCAATGGTGTTAGAACATTATTACACCTTAGGACCTTAGTCATATATCATTTTATTGATTAATTGGTCCAAAACAGGTTAATAATTGCAATCCAAGGTTGTTAGAAGGTTGTTAGAAGTTAGTTAGGGAAAATGATGGCGTTTCCACCAAAGTATGGGCCAAAATTGGTCAAATATAGCTGTTGGCGCCCTATTTATGGCCACCTCTAGCATTTATTACCACTATCTGAGCTAAGGCGCCCTATTTCCCTGTTTTAAGGAAACAGTCTTTGAATTAGGCGCCCATGCATTGAATCTAGTCATGTTGCCTTTTTCTTAGCTGTTTTAGCCACTCCTTGGATACCTAACTTCCACCCAATCCTCTCCTTCACATGTGTGTCCCTCATTGATGTCTTCTCATGCCTATCCAACGTTCACATGGACAGTTCGTACCTGTTTGGTTAGATTTGGGAGCCTATTGGTCAACCTAGGGGGGATTGGGGTCCAATGTAAGCTAGCCACTTGTAGTGCCTCCAAAGGAAATCGATTTCTTCATATTGTTATATAAGGAGGATCACAACTCATTTTTGGGTTGGACAGTTAATAAAATATGATATTTGATCATTTGTTTCTCTGGTTTTTGATCATTTATATTACTGGTTTTTGATAATTTATGATTGGTTTTTGATCATTTGTTTTCCAGAACTATTTTTTGCACTAATATCTTGCATACTTAGTAATTTATTTCAATTGTGAGGTAATCTATAGATGCTAGATCCTACTATGATATAGATTTCACATGGTATCAGAGCTCTTGGAGCTTCTATTCGAACCAAGATTGTTTTAGAAGTGCACCAGAAGCAGTGGAGAAACCACATAAATACCAGGGGCCATTTCCTTGAATCCATTGAAGAAATCCTTTGGAGTCTACCCAGGGTGTGATTCTCTCCCTAACGTGCCTTCTATCAAGTAGGGTTCAAGTCTGTTAGTGTAGATCCCCTCCTGAGTGTTGAGAGTTTTTTATTGCAGGTACAAAGTGCACCATTGTCACCAAGTGCGCAAGCAACAAAAGATGGAGCAAACTCATGTAAATTTGCTCACTCCACTCAACGATTTTGAATGGAAGGTCGAAATGATTATCCAACTGAGATCCAAGGGTATCTTCAGAATCACCATGGGAACTGAGGTTGAGCCAAACTCTGCTGTAGAGAAATCCAAGTTTTTTAACAGAATGGATGAAGCATTTGGAATGCTTTGTCTCAATATCCCAAGAGACCTCTTGTTTCATGTTGAGAGTCTTGCTACTCCAAATGAAGTTTGGCTCAAGCTTGAGTCTTTTTTTGGGAAGACTGATGAAATGATGGCCCGTCAACTTGAGAATGAGTTGATGTCACTGGGTACAAGCAACTTCGAATCCATCCAGGATTTCTTCACCAAGTTCAAGAGCTTGGTCTTGCAAATCAAATAGCGTGGCATTGACAATAAAGAAGAACAGTTGCTTATGTCCATCATTTCTAAGTTGGTTCCTGAGTACTCAATCTTTGTCTCTACATTTCACTCCACCAAAATTACAGTTCGCAATTGGAAGATGCCATCTTTGGATGATTTCATGGAGATGCTAACTCAAGAGCAAGATAAGTTGGTTCTAATGGGTTCCATTAAGAAAAAGGACCAAGTTCTTGCTGCTGGAGATTTGAGACAAGCAAGAGGAAAGCAAAATACCAAGGGTTCGAAACCACAAGAGAAGAAGAAAGACAAGGAGAGGCCCAAATCTTCTTATGGGGGTTCGAATCCTGTCAAAGGCAAAGGAAACAAGAAAGAGAAGAAAAAATGCACCTACTATCAAAAGGGTTGGCACCTTGAGAGTGCATGCATGAATAAAATATTGATATGATGACCCATCTCCTATAGAAGAATAACATTCCTCTTCCAGAAAGCTCAAAGAAGAAAGAGGGTGTTTTTGAAGACAAGGAGAGGTGCCATGTATTGATGGCTAGTACCTCAAAAACTTCTTCCTTCATCATAGATTCGGGTGCCTCAAGGCACATGGATTCTGCAAAAGATTCTTTCTCTACTCTTTATCCTTACAATGGTCCATACATTCTCATGGGAGATGAATCAGAAATCCTAGCTAGAGGCATTGGGAGAATCACTCTAGAAAATGGGTACTTTAGTAATGTACTGTATGTACCAGATCTTGCAGCAAACTTACTCTCTGTGTACCAAATTACCCACACTTTTTCAGCCAAGAGACTGATCTTCACTCAAGATGATGTGGAAATATCATAAATTTCTACTGGAAAAGTTGTTGTTGTTGGTGTTGCAGACCATGATTCTAGAGTGTACAAGTTCTATCATTTTATTGAGTACTCTTCTCCAAATGCACTTCTGTCACATGCTAATGAAGCCAACAAGCTTTGGCATGAGAGGTTTGGACACCGAGCAACTACATATATCTTCAAGCATTGAGCAAAGAAGAGATGGTTGAAGGCCTTCCACAAATCATATTTTCCAAAGGCACTTGTGAAGGGTGCATTGTTGGGAAACATGCTGAGAGGAAGTATGAGAAAGGGAAGGCAAGAAGGGCTGATCAACCAATTGGTTTGGTCCATTCATATCTGATAGGTCCTCTTCCCACAGCCTCCTATGGTAACTCAAAGTATGTACTTACTTTCATTGATGATTTCTCAATATATTGTTGGTTGTATTTTTTCAAGCAAAAATATGAGGTGTTCCAATCTTTCAAAGTTTTCAAAGCTTGTGTGGAAAACTTCAATGGGAGAAAGATGAAGGTCTTGAGGACTGATAATGGAAGAGAGTATGTGAATAAGGACCTGCAACAACTTTGTGAAGAAAATGGCATCCAAATGCAACATTCTATGCCCTACACACCTCAACAAAATGGTGTTGCAGAGCACAAGAATAGAGCACTGAAGGAGATGGCCACATGCATGATGGAGGCTAAGTCTTTGTCTCCTAAACTATGGGATGAAGCCATGAATTGTGCTGCATATGTTCAGAACAGAGAACCACATAAAGCCTTGGAAGGCAGGACTCCATTTGAGGCTTGGAGTGGACACAAGCCAAATGTGTCACATTTCAGGGTGTTTGGCTCAAGGGCATGGGCTAGAATACCTCCAAAAAAGAGAAAGGCCTTGCAACCCCAAAGCAAGGAGTCCATCATGGTTGGATATGCATAGTATTCAAAGGGATACAAGCTCTTTGACCCCTCCACTCATAAAACTTTCATTGATAGGAGTGTCCAGTTCGAAGAAGATCCCATGCATGCAGTAGAAAATGGTGATGGGGAATGCTCAAACCCCCTACATGAAGAGGATGTAAGTGATGATTCTCTTTCTGATTTTTCTGATTCTGATATGGAGGATGTAGATGATGATATGTATTCAGATTATGATCCTCCTACAAGGCCCAAGTGGGCTGAGAAAACCATACAAGTTGCTGGTGAGCTTGTAGGCGATCCTCAAGATCCTAGGAAAACTAGATCACAGTTTCACAATGCCTTTGCATCTTGTGATCCAGATATTCATGAGAGATGTTTCTTAATGGTTGGATGTGATCCACAATCATGTGCAGAAGCATCAAAATACCCAATATGGAAAACATCCATGCAATAAGAGATGAACTCCCTCTATGACAATGAAACATGGGATTTGGTCCCTCTTCCTCCCAAGAGGAAACTAGTGAAATGTAAATGGGTTTATAGGACCAAATGGCCTTTGATGGTTCTGATATGAATTATAAGGCCAGGTTGGTGGCTAAATGTTTCTCTCAAGTCCATGGAGTGGAATATACGAAGACATTTGCACCGGTGGCAAAGATGGACTCAATCAGGCTAGTTTTAGCCATTGTTGTTTCCAAGCAATGGGAGGTTCATCACATGGATGTGAAGAGTGCATTTCTTCATGGGGACATTGATGAGGAGATCTATATGCATAAGACTGAAGGATACATTGCAGATCATACACTTGTGTGCAGGTTGAAGAAGTCCCTCTATGGTCTCAAGCAAGCTCCTACAACTTGGTATGCCAAGATGGACAATTTTTTGCTATCATTGAGGTTTGAGAGATGTAAGTCTGATCCAAATGTTTACATGAAACATGTTAGTGACCTCATATTGATTATTGTACTGTATGTTGATGATCTATTGATCACTGGTAGCGATCACTGGTAGCTGCACCAAAGAACTAGGCTCAGTTAAAGATGCATTGCACAGTGCTTTTGCCATGACAGATCTAGGATTGTTGAAACAATTTATGGGTTTGGAGATTGAGAAAACTGTTGATGGGATCACCATTTCTCAATCAATATATGATTCAGATCTAGTCCAAAAATTTAAAATGGCTGAATGTAAGTCTGCAAAATTCCCATTCCTTTCTGGAGTTAAGCTTTCTGATTGGGGTTCTTCGCCATTGTTTGGCAGTTCATTGTATAGACAACTAGTTGGGAGCTTGCTGTATCTTACAAACTCTCGACCGTATTTGTCTTATGCTGTTGGGGCTGTTGCAAGGCACATGCAAGAGCCTCAAGAGGTCTATTGGAAGGCTGCCAAGAGTATTCTACATTATGTACAGGGTACCAAGCATTTTGGCATACACTATGAAGCTGGTTCATCGCTTGAACTAGTTGGATTTACTGATTCTGATTGGGATGTAGATAGTTCTGATCAAAAGTCTACTTCTGGTTATGTGTTTATGCTTGCACATGGTCCTATTTGATGGTCAAGCAATATGCAACACACCATCTCCTTATCTTCAACTGAGGCCGAATACAGGGGAGCAATGAATGCAACTACACAATGTGTGTGGTTGCAAGGCATTCTTGGAGAGTTTGGATTTGTGTTTGGTTCACCCACAATCATTTAGTGTGATAATAAAAGCACAATCAAGATCTCCATTGATCCAGTATAGAGGCATAGGACCAATCACATAGCGATCCACATGCACTACATTCGAGGCTTGGTGCATGACCAGATTATTACATTGCAGTATTGCCCTTCTGCTGAGCAAGCTGCTGATATCTTCACTAAGAGTTTCATTGAGAAGACCTTCACTTACCTTAGATCACTCCTTGGGGTGAGTGATGCATGGTGAAGACTGGTATATTTTCCAGATATGCCACATGTCCATTTTTGAGGGGAGGTTTGATTTCCCATGTGGTTTTCCTCCTTCCCTTGGTTACATGGACAAATAAAAATTGATGTTGTAAAAGGTGACTTGAGCCTTAGTTGCCAAGGCCTTATTTTGATTATCTACCAAAGTCTAGCTTATGGGGGGGTGTTAGAACATTATTACACCTTAGGACCTTAGTCATATATCATTTTATTGATTAATTGATCCAAAACATGTTAATAATTAAAATCCAAGGTTGTTAGAAGGTTGTTAAAAGTTAGTTAGGGAAACTGATGGCTTATCTACCAAAGTATGGGCCAAAATTGGTCAAATATAGCTGTTGGCGCCCTATTTATGGCCACCTCCAACATTTATTACCACTATCTCAGCTAAGGCGCCCTATTTCCCTGTTTTAAGGAAACAATCTTTGACTTAGGGGCCCATGCATTGAATCTAGCCATTTTGCCCCTTTCTTAGCTGCTTTAACCACTCCTTGGATACCTAAATTCCACCCTGTCCTTCACATGTGTGAGCCTCATTGATGTCTTCTCATGCCTATCCAATGTTCACATGGACAAGTCGTACCTGTTTGGTTAGATTTGGGAGCCTATTGGTCAACCTTGGGGGGTTTGGGGTCCAATGTAAGCTAGCCACTTGTAGTGCCTCCAAAGGTAATCGATTTCTTCCTATTGTTATATAAGGAGGATCACAACTCATTGTTGGGTTAGACAATTAATAAAATATGATATTTGATCATTTGTTTCTCTGGTTTTTTATCATTTATATTGCTGGTTTTTAATAATTTATGACTGTTTTTTTATCATTTGTTTTCCAGAACTGTTTTTTGCACTAATATATTGCATACTTAATAATTTATTTCAATTGTGAGGTAATATATAGATGCTAGATCCTACTATGAAATAGATTTCACAAATGGTAATGCAACATGTAGTCACAACTTGTATCAAGTCTAATGTTAATAAGAGCATTTGATGGCTCCTCTTTGAACTCAATTATCTATGGAACATCTACGATATTGAAATTTGTTATATGAAAAGAATAATAAACATTAACTTGTACATTGGTTTTAAAAGGGAATTATTGTTCAAATATTTTTGAAATGCATTTACTATAGGACTATACCGTTATGTAGAAGTTATTTTTCCAAACTAGTTCAGTGGAATCAAATCCTACTACCCCTCCCTTAAACACTCGCATGGTCAACCCTTTTTTTCTTTGTTGTTCAACCTTCTTTTCACAATCTACGACTTGTAAATGATCACATAATTAAACATTTCCATGGTAGTGTATGCTTACACCATATAGATAAATAACTACATTACCTATTAAAAAATCACATATAACAATTCTAACGCTCATTTTAGTGAAAGTAGCACTGTTGTGCTACATTGATATAGGTGCACTATTGCATGATAAACATGTGGGCATATCGAAATAACAAACACAAAAATTTTAATGGTTTTGTGGAGCGATGCACCTATTTGATGCAATGAAGCACATAATGTGTTCTTGTCACACTATGAAACACAAAAGTTTTCTTAATAAAATTTGACATTACAAGTTGATGTATAAAAAATGTTGGAGATTCCAAGGTTTTGTAGCATTGAAAGGATCATTAACATCCCCATAACCCCATTAAAAGTAAAAACAAAAGCGTGAGGACATTAGAAAGAGAAAGTCGAAACTTTTACAAGAAGGAAAGCAAAATCACTCAAAGAAGGTTATTAACAACATAGTTCAGTAAGATTTAAGGTGTGATCCTTATTTTTCAATTTATTCTTATTCTTAGTTTTCTTCTCTTTATTTTTAAATTTGATTGGATTAAAAGGGTGGAAAAATAGTGAAAATATAGAAAAGTAGGGGGTGGGGTGGCGTGGGGTGAGAAATATTTTGTAAAACACATAAAGAAGGAATTTCCATATTTGAAATATTATTTAGTATTGATTTGACTTCCTCCTCAATGTTGTTTTTAGACCAGCATAGATTCATCTTAAACTCGTATCTATCAAGCACTGAGAGGGATCCAATTTCTTGAGGTGTATTTCTTTTTTAAAATTTAAACTCAAGAAATTTGATATCTCTTGATTGATAGATCCAGCTTTAAGTTTTAAGTTTTTATTCTTTAAACGACCATCGATTTTTTAATTACTTTTCATAATATTTTATTTTATGAGCCAACATGGATTTTTTTTAAATACTTTCCATATTTGATTTTATTTTATGAGCGGACATGAATTTTTTTAATTATTTTGTTAGGAACAAACGTTACAACATCTCCCCCATACTGGGTGTAGAGCACCTTGCTTCTCTCGGTGCAACAATTGATCTCCTCTCGATGTCCTCTTCATGAATCCCTTATCTCCTTAATATTCTCTCTAAAACAATTTTAAATATGATGTAAAGGTTCCATATGGGTGCAGTGGGATTTTAAACATTTTCTAGTATTACATGAGTAAGATTACCCCATTACATAACTTATACTTGAATTTGGAAAATTGTTTTAAAGAAAGTTCATGATACACCATATTTGGGACACTAGGGATATCAAAAGACTATTATGACCTTTAAAAGGCATTACTACTTGTCGAGAATGTAAAATAATGTGGATGAATACATTCCCAATTTTTGGATTATTGAAAGCTATAAGCAGAACATCAACATTCGAGTGGATTGTTACAACAATCATTACTAATTCCAAATTGGAAGTGGAAAGAATTCACTTTATATTTTAGTGCATAATTTCTTTTGATTTAGAGACTACATGATTCTATCATTATAGGAATGCATATGATAATATCTATAACACATTTCATATCAGGCCAATCTACAGACAGGGCTTCGAAAGTTGCATATAAGGAAGTCACAAGAATGCATGTAGTCCTTAAGAATATTGCTTTTTTGTTATTTTTTCTTGAAAGTTTGTTATGGACAATGAGGATGTAAATTAACTTATTTCTTTCACAAAATCATGGGCAGACTCAATGGTAAGGTTATTTGCGTTTAATTGAAATTATGTATAATAATTAATATTAGAATTCCATATGATTGAGTCCATTTAAGGCATTGGATGGACAAAAGTACAATACTTCAATAATTTTATGGATTGAATAAACTTGGGTTGGAGCTATTAAAAATAATGGAAAACAACTTAACATCATAAAACAATATAAGAACACAACTCAACATTGGCATATACTTGGGATAATTCTATGGATTGAGTAATACTTGGGTTGGTGTTGTTGCAAGAAATGAAAAAGCAAAATATGAACACAACTCGAGATTGACATAAAATTTATAAAGATATAAACAAGACTTAAAAAGAGTTTAATATCAAGGATCATATATGAATTCCTGAAGAAAAGTTCATTGATAATGTGCACTTGTATAAAGCTAGCACTAGCATTGCATCATTGAGAACCTTATGAAATTTTAAATAAGATCAATGTTATAACTTACAAACTTTTGCTCCATCATTGGGAACCTTATGAAATTTTAAATAAGATCAATGCTATAACTTACAAACTTTTACTGTAATATTGATATTGTAATACATTCCATCTTCGACCTTTGTATGTGTTGTTATATACACATTTCCTGCATGGTGCATATCCCACATGCAAGTAGAACCCATCCAAATATTGAATAGAAAGATCAAGTTGTTGTACAAGTGGGAAATCATGCAATTACTTGGAATTCGATTGAATAAAAATATCACAATGATGTGTGGATCATGTAATATAACCATACCTTGATTCTCCGAAATAACAAATGTTGACATATTTCCATATCATGTAAAACAAAATATCACTAAAAATGAGAAATCATACAAACATTTTAACTCTAATAAAAATATTAAAGTCTCAAACAAGCTACTTTAAAACTAAAAGTATCAAAGTCTCAAACAAGCTACTTGAAAACTAAGTGATGATGTGAAAAAAAAATATACAAAATTATTTTAGTTAAAGCAAACACCAAATAATGCTCCTCTTAGTGGAGGGCAATGCAATATCCCTTAATTTGGTTGCCATAAAAAGTATTTCCTGTAATAAAAAAATATGATGGGAGCCCAAGGTCAACGCATTGTGCAAGGGGGAGACATGATGCAAAAGTCCACATTAGGTGAAGCCCAATATTTTGAAAGATTGTTGCAATAAATGGAGTGTAGTGCACATAATTAACACATGGAACTAATTGCCATGGCACATGTTAAATAGTGGGGGTACATGATAGTGACAAGATAGGATGAATAGTTTGTACTAATGTTTTTCTAGGTATTATGATCCATTCCCATAATTTTTTTTTTTTTTTTTGTAACCGAGGGGAACCTCTCCAAATCGTCCAGTGAGCGCCGTCACTAAACCACCTGGATATCAAACCCCACGGGCCGGGGCCAACCTAAATCTTGAACAGGTTGCCAGCAGGGGTACGGCCACCATCGAGGTCGTGCAAACTTTTTCTGGGGTGCAATAGCACCTCCCCCGCAGGAATCGAAGCCGGACTTCCTGCGAGGCAGCCGTCAAGCCCCACCGCTGGGCTCTGCTCTCAGCCCCTATCCATTCCCATAAATTATTACCTAGCTTCGTTGTCATTAACATTTCTTGACGTAGAGGAATAATAAAGGCATGTGGTTTAGATTATTTTACTTACTATTTATTATTAAATAGTTAGTTAGTTTTTAGTAATTTTTGTTGGGAGTTTTATTTTTCGATAAGGTAAAATTTATTCTATTTTGATTTATTATTTTTAAAAATTGTAATGATTTTGATTATTTTAAGATAGGTTTTTAAGGTGAAAATTTTCATCAATTGAATGAAATTATAACTTATAACAAAATTTATAGTGGATTTAGATTAAAATTTAACTGAAAAAGGGATTGAATTTATTCACTGATTAACTTACTTCATTAATTTAAGTTGGTTGTGATTAATTTGATGAGGATTGATTATTTCTACTTCATTCTAGCTTTAGGTTTGAGAACCTTTTGTTTAGATTTGGATTCGGTGCTAAGAAGATAATGTGTATGGACAGAGAAGAGAGAAGAATAGGAAAGTTCTTCACATACGAGAAATGTGTTAATTTGATTTGGATTTAATATTAATGTATATGGGTGACCAAACTTGATCAATTGGATTCATGAAGAAGATATATGGAAGCACTTAAAATTTATTCCAAAGAAAAAATGAAGTAAATACACTAATATTTTGTTCAAGAATTAGGAAACAAAGAAAGAAAATGAGATAAGAAATATAGAAAATATAATCTTTGTAAATTTGAAATTGAGAATAAATAAATAATACATTATAATGAATTTGTTATTTATAAAATTTTATATTTTTTTATAAACCAACTTTTTGTTAATTCAAAATTCAACAAAATCCTTGTATCATTTTTATTTGCTTGAGAAACTTGTACTTTTCACCATAACCGAGATTAACTTTGAATGTTATTCAAAATTCAACAAAATCTTTGTATCTTTTTTATTTGCTTGAGAATGGAATGATAAAACAAAAAGTATTAAGTAAAGTTGAATTTGAATAAATGCAACCCAAATTTGATATGGTTTCGAAAGAGCAATGCTTATACTTTACTTTACATTATGCTACAACAATCTCCATTCAATCTGCCTTGAATGTAATCATGGATAATTTAAATAGTAATTATTCTTGACGAATGATAAAAATGTACGATAAATAAATTATATTAGATGTAAATGGTGATGTTGAAAGCACAATGAAGTCTTGTCAACCTAGATAACTAGCAATGGGTACTCCTCTAGCCTAAATTTAGTTGATTAGTAAGAACATGTCAACATAGAAAAGGGCTACAAACTAGCAACGAGGTACTCCTCTAGCCTAAACATGTCAGTGTATGAATAAAATGATGGTGGTTAGGCTCATAATGAGGTACTCCTATAGCCTAAATTTAGTTGATTAGTAAGAACATGTCAACCTAGAAAAGGGCTACAAACTAGCAATGGAGTACACCTCTAGCCTAAACATGCCTAAACATGTCAGTGTATGAATAAAATGATGGTGGTTAGGATCATAAGATAAAAATCAGGACCGACTACTAAAAGTCACATCATTGAGTTGATTAATAAGAACATGCCAGTGTATGAATAAAATGATGGCGGTTAGGATCATAAGATAAAAATCAGGACCAACTACTAAAAGTCACATCATTGAGTTGATTAGTAAGAACATGCCAGTGTATGAATAAAATGATGGTGGTTAGGATCATAAGATAAAAATGAGGGCCAACTACTAAAAGTCACATCATTGCTTTGTTGTTTATATTGAATGGGTACATAGATGTGCAAACCTTTAACGAGTTTTGGGAATTCTACACATATACATGACTCAAAATAATCATTTGGGGGGATGGATGTGGTAAGTACTTATTTGAACGCTTTGCAGCTATCATTGTCAATATATTGGAAAATCTCATATTACTAGTAAATAATTGAAAAAAAAACCCTTTATCATTGTCAATATATTGGAAAATCTCATATTACTAGTAAATAATTGAAAAAAAACCCTTTGTATGTTAATTTTCTAGAATGTTCCATCCATCATCATCTATTGAAAGAAATAAGAGTAATAATATTCATATGCACGAGGCATGCACCCTGTTTTTTCCTAATGATGATGTGTACACGTGGTAAGAAAGAGTAAGATAATGTAGCAAAATATGTCAAAATTTTCAAACATACACTATAAATTTATATAAAAAATGTTGGAATTGCAAAATTCATGAAAACACGTTTTATTATCAATATGTATGTATATGAATTTAATGTTATTATTAATTTATATATATAATAAATTAGAAGAATATATATTTTAATAAAGGTTAGATCAATAACTTTAGCTTTTTCTTAATTTAATATTTAACTTTAAATAAATAATAATATAAATATATATATATTTTAAATTTTTGATTATTTATAACATTAACACTTCTCTTGGGCGACAGGAGCAGGCGAGATCATATTCGATCTTAGAGGATTGTTGAAGACCAAATATGCGTGGGGAATAGGAAGTGATTCAACAATATGACTGAGCTTCTCGCTCTATTTCAAGGAGTCAAAATCTTGTCTGAGAATGATATGAACAATCCAATTATTTGTGACGACTCCAAGATTATTGTTTAGGCCTTCGTCTCTTCTAAGCCTCTGGCTGTTCTCAGCGTGGATAGAATTTATGTAAGAGTAAAGAAGATATTGGATACCCTGGGAAACTATTAGTTCTTCCATGTTCTACGGGAGAACAATAAAGAAGTTGACTTTCAAGCAAACATGGCATTCACCTTGCTAAAAGGAATTCTTAAAGTGGACAATGAATTGGAGAAAATTGTTGTGATTCCCTAACTCCCCAAAGTGGGCTAGGGTAGAATCGAAGGTTAATGAACACGAAGTTATATTCATAGGTCACATGGACAAGGATATGTCCAAAGGAAAAAGACCAAGAAGGGGCAAAAGGGAGAGGCGACCTCGATCATCACACATGTGGTTGTGATGTAATGTTCTTCTAGTGAAGCGGGATGTAATACCCTGGTTGTTAAGGCCCATACGTATGTTATTATTTTGTTTATTATTGGGCACTAGGTTCCCGAATTATGGACTTTGGACATTATTATTATTATTATTACCATTGTTTAATTAAATAACTAGATTCAACATGGACAACTATAGAGAATGGGGGGCCATGAATTCCACATGTGAGGGGGTTGGGGACTAGGAGTTGTTGGTCTCCCTAACATTGCTTGTTCCTCCCTATTTTTGGTTATTATGGTTTATGGAGTTACTATTACACCCTCTTTGATGTTTAGTGGGGATTAATTGGCTAGTGCACCCTCCTTAGCCTCTTGTGATGCTCTTCATGCACTCATGCACCCTCATTGGCTATTTTAGCCTACAGTCCTTGAAAAAGTGTAACTTCCCTTTCTATTTCACCTTTTGCTAGTTTGGGAATGGAATCTCATGAATTGAGTAACCCTTGGTAAATTTGAGTTACCTCTCTTGGAATTGGAGTTACTTCCTTGGGAATTCAAATGGCTATAAAAGGATTGGAAAGAGGCTCTCTTTCATTCATTCTTCTTCTTCTCTCTCCGAGCTCTCCAGTGTAGTGGAATGCTCTTGTTTGGGAAATACATGCTCTTGAGAAGGGTATTTTTCAAGGATTATAATAGTATACTTAAGTATAGTATTCTAGGGGATTATTTTGGATTGAAAAAAACATATATATAGATTTGGTAGGAGAATATTAAATATGAAACATACAATTTACTACTGAAACTTGTAAATTTTGTCGAATATTATGATAAAAAAACATATTTTATGTAAATATAGGCGATATTGGAGACTAAAAATGACCAAATAGCGAATTTAGTTTTTGAAAAAAAAACCCAAAAATAGTTAATTGGCAAAATTTTGCCCTTAAAAATTTCCTTGCTCTCAAGGAGGAGATGCATTGTATTGCAGAAGATTGAAGGCCTTGTAATGAGGTTTGAAGACCCTGTAATGGGGATTGAAGATTGATTGTGGAGAACACAACATGAGTCCTTATCCCATTGCTTGTCCCTATCTGAATATCTGCACGTGAAGCTCGACGGTGGATGATGATGTCTTAAGGAACCTGCGTGGTGAAGGGAATCCCATTGCACCAGGTAGTGTAGATGGAAGGGAAAGTTTAGATGGAGAAATGTGTAGTTGTGGTTTCTGACAGTGTGGAAAGGGCGCAAACATATGTTATGGTACGCATATTTATGATCATTTATGGGTTGTGATACCTATTCCTTTGCGTCCGGAGTGATTTTTCCCGTAAGGAATACTTTTTGTTTCAGTGAAAAAGCTTTCCATATGACTAAGATATGGTCATTTTGATGTGGCAGGGTTTTCTCACGGCAGTGAGAAGGGCACAACCATACCTTCTGGTTCAGATGTTTCTGAGCATTTTTGGGTCGTGAGACTTGTTCCATTGCATCTAGAGTGATGTTTCTAGTAAGGAACACCTTTTGTTTCGTTGAAAAAGTTTTCTCTATGACTGAGATACAGTTATTTTTGTGTGGCAGTGTTTCTGGTATTAAGATGAGCGCACATTACCTGTTGGTTTGAGAGTACCTCTCCTGTGGATCTATGGCCCTAGCTCGGGGGTGAATGTCATGTTGAAAGATGCATGATCATGGCATGTATATGGTAGGGTGGAACGTTGTCTTGTTGAAGCTAGTTTCCCATGATTGCGATGAGTATTTCTTATTATGTTTATTTATTGCATTTTCATAATACATGTGTTTATAGATTTGAATTGCTTATGGATGGTATGGCTGTAGATGATAACCATGAGATATGATTTTATATGGATGTAGCTGACATAGTTCATATATGAAATTGTTCATGTTGATATGACTATGGTTGGTAGTCAGTGATGAGTATTTGATTATGTGTTTATTTACTACATTCTGATGTATATGTGTTCTTGGATCTAGCTTTTGCTTATGGTTTGTATGGCTGTAGGTGAAGGCCATGAGATCTTATGTTATTATCATATATATGGAAGCCCTCATATATGTTTTTACTTATGCTAATATGGTTGTAGGTGGAAATCAGTAGATCTAGTTTCTATCTTGTCAATATCGTTGAATATGGCAGCATGCAGATCTTTTTATTTATATTGTTAAAGTTAGATTGAAAATATGATTTTGTTAATGGTTGTAGAAGATCTAATTATCTAATGTTAGATTACATTTTTTTTTAACAGAAACGGTTAAGATCTTTTATATATAAAAAAAGGGAATAAAGATTACATAGTTCTGAAGACAGACTGATCCCAAGAGAGGACTACGTCCATGACTCCTTGATCATCTACAGCCGGTCTTAACTTATCCTGATACTTTCCTATTCTATGGAGACTGAATCTTATAAGAAACTGCCCAAGAAAGAACTGGGCTTCATTTACTACTAGCAATACCAAAATTTCTAATGTCCTACTTCTTACATTCATCTCAAAACATTCCAGAAATTAACGATATGAAGTTTATTGACTTTTTGTTTTTCTTGGAGAAGTTAAAATTTCTTTTGGCTTCACAGGGGATGAAGCTCCTTTTTTCTTTTTGCCGACTATAGTCCATTATGCTGGTTCGACAATGACTTCGAGAATGGGCACTGCATCTTCGGGTGCATCCTGTGGGGCAGGAATTTTTGGGTCCATCCGTTGGATAGCACTATCTCATGGGGCTACAGGTGGATCTTTGTTGTTGGCAGGGATCCTTTGTTCTTCTAGAGTGTCCTCTATTTTAGACTGAAGAGATTCCTTAACTTGTATAGGAGCTTCTTCGGGAATATCTTTATTTTTGCTTACTGTATAATGCTTGGAGTGAGATCGGGATTGAGGGTCCCCGACTAGAGGCAACAGAGAGAAAGCTTTCTGCCATTCTCCAAGCACTAGGATGCCGGCCAAGAAAAAACCCACCACACGAAGCTAAGCTGGCCATCGTCTGACCTTGGCGCAGGCCGCTACGCACCAGACCAAAACTCCGTGATGCATATCTGCAGACCTGTGATGCATGGAGCCAGGCAGCTAGAGGCACAGGGTAGCCTCATAGGCACCGACCGTCTTCATAGACGACGACCGACGACGAGCAGAAGTGCTATGGTTCCTGAAAAACGAAAAACGAAAAAAAAAGGGTTGATTTTAGATTACATATTAAAAGCTTGTTCATATTCGTTTAAATTCATGCTTGCATTTAGCTTGCATAGCATGGGCATATGGAAAATGAATTATATCACAAGTTTGCTTGTCTTTAAAAAGTCCGATTGTTTTATTAAATTGGCTTGTTGGAATGATGGTGTAGCCTTAGATGACCTTATTATGTTGTGCATTTACCTTCATTCAACCTTCCCTTGGGTTTTTGGTGACCTTGGACTTGGTTTTGGGTTCAGGGACATCACACGAGATAGGTGGTGGGGAGATGATAGACATGAGGTAATCAAACATCGTGATAAATTCAATGTGAAAGCAATTCATCCTAGCTTGGAGCTTAATTGTGGAAAATAGTTGTTGGGCATGGCCCAAGTTCGCACAATTTTGATGAAGTACAGTTTTGGCAGATGCGCAGTTCGAACTGCGAAGTTCAAGTGGCACAGTTTTGTCAATGGCACAGATTGGATTGTGAAGTCAGATATGCCTAGCAAGGAGTCCGAAGTCTAGGTACAACGCAGTTTTGCTGATGCGCAGTGCCAACAAAACAACTATTTTTGGGTAAAGAGTATAAGGTCGAGCAGTCGAAAGCGACCTGTTTTGGGTATGCGACTCCAGGATTCCCAACAGTTGGGTAAGGAGCAGCGTGGAGGCAGATGAAAGTGACCTATCAGTAAGAGTGGAAAAAAACCATTGGAAGCTAAGCCACGGGTTGACAGCGACAGGAAGGCTAAAGGGGCGGAAAGCAACACGCCATGATGCAGTTGGAACTGGTTCTACGGTTGTCAGAAGGTAGTTAGAGCCCGGAGTGGTCCAGCAAGGCGACCAGCGGCGCATGGAGCAACTGTCGACTACGACAGACTGGGGTGGCGGGTAACCGCACCGGTTTTGGGTAACCTTAGGGTTTTATCCCACCATGAATGTAAAGATGTGACATGCGGGCACGATCGATATAAGGGCATCTTTTGTAAGGGAAAGGGTTGTTGATTTTGTATGGAATTATTGTTGAATATTGATCTCTGTTGACAGACTATTATAAAAAGTCTCTGCAGCTGTGTGCGCAGAGACCAATTCAAGAGAGAAGAGAGTTTGCAGATGAGTGCGCATACTAGAACTGTTGAACCTTTCCTACTTATAATAAACAACAGTTCCTGTGGACGTAGCTCTCATCCTGGGGGTGAACCACGTTAAATCGCTGTGTTGTGTGATTGAATGTGTATTTGATTTTGTTGAATGGTTAAGTTCTTGTTTATTAGGAAATGTATCTTCGCTTTTATATGTATTCTCCATAAGAATGAACGATGGGAATAATATGTTAAGTGTTGAACATGTATGTGTGAATGTTGAATGTGCAAGTATTTATGAGTAAAATGAATGCATGAGTATTGGGTAACCACTGAGTCAACGTAGTCTATGCAAGTGTAATTCCCTCGAAGCGCAACACCAGAGGTGCACAGTTGCATTGTAGCTCATCGCATCGCATAAGTCACAAAGTATACAGTCTAATATGCTTGTTGAATGCCTAAGCTTACAAGAAGTGAAGTATGTCAAAGTTGTTTGATTATTGAAAAGGTAGTGCAGTATTCAGTTGCGATGTCCTATTGTTAAGCAGTCAGCCCGCAGCGAAAGCCCTGTGGCGCGCTTCTCGCCAGTCCGAACTGCGCATCACCCGGTTGTGGAAACCTGATTCCAACCTCCCATAACTTCACCTCGGGTGAGACCTCAGTCTGCTCGCAAATTGTTTCCGAAAGGGACGGTGAAAATGGGTTTTGTTGGTTCCCTGAACCGCGCAGAACCTGGGTCTATCTTGAAAAGTTAAAAAACAATATAATGAGCCAATAAATGGTTCCGTTGTCGCGCTTGAACTGGTGATGTGCTCCGAAAATTGGAATCCACAGAAAATAGAAATATGGAACTGGGTGGACAAGAAAGAAAGGGAGTTTGCAAGAAAGGAGAATAAACATCTGCGCTTATCTGACGAAGAATGGTTGCAAAGATACTTATATTCTGACATTTATGAAATTTTCTTTGCATGTTTCAACAATGACCTATACGATTGGTTGTCAAGGTTAGCAGAATGCAAAAATTGGTTTCAGGGAGGAGAACCCACGGAGTGGACTCCAGATCTCATTCAGAGACTTAAAGCAGTTGATAGCCCGATCTCAAGAGTAGTAGACTTCTGGTTGGATAGCATATTAGAAGGATACGTGACAGAATTCATTGTGGACACACTGAAGTGCTACAACGCAACAGAGGCAGAGTTCTTCAAGGGATTCAGAGGTAAGTACCTAAACAATTTGAGTCTATATATCAAAATGATTTTAGCTGAGAAAGGTGTTTTAAGAATGCAGTAAGATACCTAGTTGTTTTGAGTCTATAATGTTCAGAGCTAATGGTAGTGATACAGAAGAACACATTCATACACTAAGAAGTGGTAAAAGATATAAGTCTAGTGCAGAAAAGAACCCTAATGAACATGAACTTCGCATAGACACTGAGTTACAAGTTGAGCCTGATAGCGAAACACAACCTCCAGTAGCTACCTAACAACCTATCACTCTACAGAATCCACCAGTTGACAATACTGCTAATCCACAGAACATCAATAGTAGTAACACCGCAGGAGTGAGTACTCAGAACATTCCGAGCACTAGTATCCCTAACACCGTACAAAACACTGCCTCCTAGAAGGAGAATGACATACGATGTAAAACGACCGATATTGAAAGGAACGGTTCTAGAAGACCCTGAGCAACATTGGTTTCTGTGTGAAGCCGTGTGGAACGTTAAGAAAGTCCAAAATGATGTTGTTAAGCAAGCACAACTCGTCACTACATTCAGGGACAGAGCCTTGAATTTGCTTATGAAATATTCTGTCGGACATAATAGAACTCTAGTGGATATCAAGGCTTCCCTCTTAAGAGAATTCAAGAAACCTAAGTCTGAATCACAATGTATAACAGAACTCAAAGAGATTAAGAAGAAAACGACTGAGTGTGTATGGGAGTTTGACCAAAAATTCAAAGCATTGTTAGACCAAGTAAGCTTTGACATCGCACTGCAACAGCACCAAGAGTGGTTCATAGCTGCGCTGTTGCCACATATCAGACTCCCATTGATGCAACAGAAGGTGGCTTTGCAGACAGAAGCCTTGGAAATTGCCATGAAGTTAGAAGCTTCACCCATAGGAGAAATAAGTGCAGTAATGGTTCAGATACAGAACCAGCTAGCAACTCTAACGTTACAATTGCAAGACATCAAGAAAGGGAAAGAAATCAGAGAAGAAGTATGGTGTACAAAGTGCAAAGGAGAAGGACACCCGAAAGAACATTGTCTAGTATTCAAAGATTACATTGATAGTGGAGCCCCAAATCCACTAAATCAACAGAAAGGACCGTGGTGTGAAATTTTTCGATGTAGAGGACACCACCCGGAGGATTGTTATTTGATAAAGAAATATGTGCGAACACCCACGAACCTATACTTCACATTTTGTAAATCAGTTGGCCATGATGATTCCAAATGTAGAGCATACGAACTCATGATAGAGAGAAAGCATGATGTTTACAAAGTTCAAGAAGAAACACCGCAGCACAATGATAATGCGCAATATGATCAAGGCACATATAGAGGCCGTGGTGGATTCCGAGGAAGAGGAAGAAATACTGGCCAAGGAATAGGAAGAGGTCAGATGATCTGTTATAACTGCGCTCAGCCTGGTCCTCTTTCCAGAGACTGCACAAACACTTGTACTACCTATAGATACTGTAAGTCTTTTGATCATGTCATTGAGGCATGCCCCATTCTACAAGCAAATATGCAAGAGAGGAGACAAGAAGGGAAGAACCCGAACATTCGGATGATCACAGTAGAGAAAAGAACTAGAGATCCAAACATTAATGCTGTGACACGAAGTAGCGCTACAACAGGAAGAGCTAAAGAACCAGAAGCCGCGACTTCTGAATACCACCAAGCTAAACAGACACCTGCTGAAGGGGTCTAGATAAGAAAAGCAACTGGGAAAGCACCTACTTTCAATCTGGACAGAAACAAAGAAGTCTTCGCAGAAGCAACGGAGACCTTTAGAGAATCAGAGCCAGTGACACCAAGAATTAAATTGCGAAGTGAAACAATGCATATGAAGGATATGCCAGCAAAATATGATAAAATAGGTACTGTAGCAGAAACAGTGACTTTTGTTGCGCAGTCCCTACGGAGATGTATGAAGTTACTGAAGAGCGAAGATGCCTTAGTGGAATTGCGAAAATTACTAAACTACTATGAACAACGCAGTTGCACGAGTACTGTTCATAGCGCAGTTCACCATATAAAAAGTCATAAGAGAACAGGCCGAGAAATGAGGCTAAGTGCGCAGATTGGAGACTATGAAATGGACCATATCATCCTTGACTTGGGATCAGAAGTGAATGTCTCGACCAAGCAAACATGGGAACAGGTGGGGAAACCAAGGTTATCATGGTCACCTATCCAACTAAGGCTAGCTAATCAACAGAAAGTTATTCCCTTTGGGAGACTCTCGAATGTACTTGTGGACATTGATGGAGTAAGAAGTTCAGTAGATTTCGAGGTTATTGAGATCATCGATGACGGTAACCCATATCCTGCATTAGTGGGGATAAACTGGGCGATGGATAACCTCGCGATCATCGACTTAAAGAAGAAACATATGATATTTGAAGGGGTGGATATCAGGGTCATCACACCCTTGGACCCTATACAAGGACCAAGATACAATGAACCAATATGAGAAGAATGTAGAGCACAAAATCTTGATCGTATCTACAAGATGACTGAGAATCAGGCTGACTACATCAATCCTACGACTGATGGAAAGTTGAGTTGGTGCTATGACAGCTCTTGCATATCAGAATTCGACGCAGGATTGGAGAATTGGAAAAGCTGAATGCACGAAGTATCTTTCGGGAGATGTGCGTAGATCACAAAATCACTACACTGGGTTGGAGCATAGGTAAGTCTAATCCCTACCTATGATGGATTGAGTAGCATTCATGTATTTTTTCAAGAATATACTGTAATTCCAGATGAATATAAGCTGTCAGCATTAGATTTAGCACTGCGCACTACACCCGCTAGATGGTGGGTCGCTCATAAGTACAATCTAAAAACATGGGAACAGTTCAAATATATGATGGAAATCAGATTCACAGAGCAAGTTGCGCTGACAATAGTAAAGTATAACGGACAAACGAATCCAAGAGATCACATAGAGATTTGTTCAAAAACATGGGAAAATAGACCACAAATAGAGTGGGTCCACCTGTTGTGCACACATTAGAATAGATCCCAAAGAACTGGTATACAGATGCAGAGCTTCACAAAGGAACAACAGACTGGTTTATCATGACTGCGAACTCCCAGATAACTTTCAGCTTCGAAGATGACTGTCCAAGCATAAATGACGATTTGCAAATTATCAAAGAAAAGATATTCAAAGACATACAAAAACCTGTTTATCAGCAACTGGAATGGGAAAGATAGATAGAACATGCCCTTGAATGTTATAACCTCACCACAGACGAAGAAGATGAAGAGGAGAGTGATGATGAGGATCCGCGCAATATCAATATACCTGAATCAGAGGGAGCGCGCAATGTAGAGGGACCTCCATTAGAAATTCAAGATCTAAGCAACCCTGTCAAAACAAGAAAAGTTAACATTGGCACAAGTGAAGTACCAAATTTCGCATCTATTGGGGATTATTGAGATGAAGAAACGGTCGCACAAATCGCAGACCTTCTGGGCAAGTATGAGGATTTGTTTCCAACAAAGTTCTCTGAAATGAAAGGCATTTTGGGCGACTTGGGAGTCATGAAGATACCTCTCAAGCTAGGTGCGAAGCCCATTAGGCAGAGGCCTTATCGACTGAGTCCTAGATATAAGGAAAGAGTGAAGGCAGAGCTCGATAAGATGCTTGATGCAGGGATCATCGAGCCAGTAGAAGAATCAGAATGGATAAGCCCTATGGTTATCCAGGATAAGAAAACAAAAGGGGAAATTTGAATCTGCGTGGACCTCAAGAAGCTCAATGATGCTTCGCTACATGACCCATTTCCTACTCCATTCACGATGAAGCATTAGACAATGTCGGAGGAAATGAGGCCTACTCCTTCACTGATGGATTCTCTAGATACCATCAGATCAGAATTGACTCAGCAGATAGACATAAGACTACATTTGCTACCGAATGGGGATCATTCCAATACACAGTTATGCCATTTGGTTTGAAGAATGCACCTGTTATATTTTCAAGAGTTGTTGTTGCTACATTCAAGGATTTTATTCATAAGTTCCTAAAAGTATACTTTGATGATTGGACTGTATTTGGGTTACTAAAGAACCATTATGAGAACCTCAGAATGATATTAGCTAAGTGTAGACAACATAAAATCTCGTTGAACTTAAAGAAATGTTTTTCTTTGTACCCTATGGTATCCTACTAGGCCACATTGTGTGTAAGCAAGGTCTGATGGTTGATCCTATGAAGATCACAGTCATTGTGAATCTACTAGCACCAAATTCAGTAAAGCAACTTCGCACTACACTGGGACATACATGATACTACAAAAAGTTTATCGGGGTTTATGCGCAGATAACCACACCAATGGAGAAACTTCTGAAGAAAGAAGTGAAGTTCTTATGGACTGATGACTGTCAGAAAGGATTGGATACATTAAAAGAGAAAATGGTAACTGCGCTTATCCTAGTCTTTCCGGATTGGAGCAAACAATTCCATGTACATGTTGATGCTTCATCCATTTCACTTGGTGTTGTGCTAGCACAACCAGGTGAGGGAGGCATTGACCATCCCATTGCATTTTCAAGCAGGAATCTGTCTTCCGCAGAAAATAATTACACCACCACCGAAAGAGAAGGTTTAGATATGGTGTACACACTACATAAATTTAGGCACTATTTGCTGGGTGCACACTTCTGCATGTACACTGACCATTCATCTCTGAAGTACTTGGTCAATAAGCTAGTGTTAGGGGGAGAATATGCCGATGGCTACTACTCTTTTAGGATTACAACTTTGAAATTATTATTAAGCCAGGAAGACTGAACTTAGGACCTGACCATCTCTCAAGAATTGAGTCAGGTGAAGAACCCACAAATCTTAAAGACAATCTACCTCACGCGCAGTTATTTTCCATCCAGGTCGCAGATGATTATTACAAAGACATTGTAGAATTCTTGACTACAGGGTTAACATCCACAGAGTTGACTACGCAGCAGAAGAAGCAGCTGGTAGTTAAGGAAACCGACTTCACCATCATCGCAGGACAACTATACAAGTTAGGACTGGATGAAGTACTGCGCAGGTGTGTGCTTGAACATGAAAAAGCATTCATACTAACTGATGCACACTCAGGAGTGTCTGGAGGTCACTACGCAGGAAGAGAAACTACGCAGAAGATATTAAGAGCGGGACTATGGTGGCCGACACTCCATAAAGATTCAAAGGAACATTGCCGAAGTTGCGATGTGTTCCAAAGAACTGGAAAGCCATCTCGCAGAGATGAAATGCCACTGACACCACAGTTGACACTGCAAGCATTTGACAAGTGGGCAATTGATTTCATGGGACCTATTAACCCACCAGGTAAGGGAACTGGTGCGAGATATATTATCACAGCTACAGATTATCTCACCAGATGGGCAGAAGCTAAACCAGTGAAGGATTACAGCGCAGTTGATTTTTGAGAATATCATTACAAGGTTTGGATGTCCGAAGATCTTAATGAGTGATCAGGGAACTCACTTTTTGAATAAGACCATTGCATCCCTAACTGAATAATTTCAGATATATCATCAGAAGAGTACACCGTACCACCCACAAGCCAATGGGATTGTCGAAGCATTTAACAAAGTGTTGGGAAATGCGCTTACCAAAGTATGTAACACAAACATAGACGATTGGGATATGCGCATACCAACTGTATTATGGGCATATAGGACAACTTGTAAGAAACTGACAAGCCATACACCTTTCAGGTTGGCCTATGGAAAAGAAGTTGTGATGTCAATGGAGTATATTGTACCCAGCTTAAGAATTGTTGCATTCACAGACATGGCAGATGAAGAGACATTGCAAGAAAGGCTTCTACACTTGGTTGGATTGGAGGAAGATCGCTTCATTGCACGCTTTCACCAACAAGTGCAGAAGGACAGAGAAAAAGCATGGCATGATCGCCATATCAAGCACAAATTCTTTCAGGTAGGAGACCTTGTCCTCATGTATGATAGTAAATTCATGAAATTCCCTGGAAAATTTAAAATGCATTGGCTTGGGCCATATATTGTTATGCATGTTATTAATGGCGGCGAAGCTCAGTTAGCCAAGTTAGCTGAATATAACTTACCAGGTTTGATAAATGGAAGTAGAATAAAACCCTACTAGGATAGTCCTACTTCGCCAAACCCTCAGTGATCAGAAGAGAAAATTCTAAGTGTCAAGTGCAGTTGAAATTGGACACTAAGAATGATAGGATAAAGAGTCTGCACACAGTTTTGGTCAAATGCAGAGCTCCATGAAATATGAAATGCGAAGTGCACGCTGAAAGCGCAGATGTGAGGTACATGCCGGAAGCTGAAATGGGAAGTATCAGAATATTCACGTTGCGTAGGAGGAAAAAAAGGGAAATGCACAGTGAACTGCGCATATAATATAACCGCTAGCGCAGTCCGAAGGAAAAGATAACCGCCACAGTATGTCGATCGGTAAGTTAGCTACTATCCAAAAACGTCGGTCGGTTCAGCCGTCACCCACCATGTCGTCACCGAAAAATCCCCACATTTAAAGAAAATCTTGTCCGTCCAAGCCTATTCAATGATAGAAAGGACCAACATATTAGCAAGATCCGGTGAGCAAACATGGTATTTAATACTTCACATAACCGTTACACAACCTGACGGCATTGGCAGATTTCAACATTTAAGGAAAGTTTGCCCGATCGCACTTAATAAATGACAGGAAGCATCGAGATCTCAACAAGATCTGACCTAACAGATACAACACTTAATGCCTAAGTTAGCCGTAACCTTCGCATTCAATAACAGAAAAGATCGAGATCCTCAGTGGGTTTCACAAACGAGTATACCATTTAATGTCAAAGTTAGCCGTTAAGGACACATCGTCAGGGTAGAAAGCGTATAAATGGTAAAGATTAGTTTCTCAACAGTCTTACCACAAATTTCAAATTTTTATTGTCTGTCAAAATCCTAAGTGTTCACCAACTGAAAGAGATCATCGTTCGCTAACATATATTCGCAGAGCCGGCCTTGGAAGAAATCTTGGGTACCTTCAACCGTTTTGGTCTGGGATGAATCATGAAGTCACCTGCAAAAGAGTGGGGTGGCTCGTCCATAAATCCACCGCGGACTCAAACGCCATAGCAGAAGAAAGACAAACACCAAGATACTGGCACTGAAAAGCCGAAGGCCGTAGGAACTCAGAAGCCGCCTGCACCACAAGTAAGCCCACCAACGCCAATCTGGCTTGTTCTTGAATATAGTAGTAAGAGAAAAAGAAATGCACTGGAGTTGGTGCTTGAAAAGAATGTGCAGTACAATATTCCATTACCGCCGATATCAAACCATGTGCGGGTGAAGGAGAACTTACTCGGGAAGATACCCAACTGTAAATTCGTAGATTATGATTTGTTGAATCATGAAAAGTTTCTGCAGTTCCATCCAGACAAGTATATTTACCAGAATTATGATCCGGTTGCAAAGAAAACAGTGGTTGTCCCGATGGAATGGGACGAGACACTATCCGGCTCTGGC
Organism: Larix kaempferi; assembly: GCA_027924585.1. Lineage (NCBI taxonomy): Eukaryota > Viridiplantae > Streptophyta > Pinopsida > Pinales > Pinaceae > Larix > Larix kaempferi. Next base: position 10,160,497 of record BSBM01000046.1, read on the forward strand.
TTGCTCAACTTGCTATAGATCCCGCACTTTGAACGGAGCAATGAGCTCAACGTTGTGGTGCGCACTCTGCTTTCATGCATGCACCAGGGATATATATGGTTGGGCCGTAAGGTTAACATCATTATTGAACTTATAACTAAAATTGCAGGTTTAAGCAAAAGGGGTGAAGACCCTTCATCAGAATTCGTCGGGAAGAAAGAGGATAAAGAATTGGCCACGAAAGTAAAGGCTGAATTTGACCTAACAAAAGGAAATAGAGGTTTTGTAACCAAAGCAATTAAGAATGAACCCCTGCGGTTCACTGTTCAGTTGATTGCGGGACGACTTCTAAGGAAGTCAAGGTCGAAAGAGGTTTTTTCTACTGTAGTAGCCTTAGTTGCGAAGGCTAAGGACGAATTTAAATATAACTGGGTGAACTATTTGCTCAATGAATTTTTAGAAGATGTCTGAGACACACAGGACAATGGATGCACCGACCACGCTTATCGCCTCATCTGAGGAAAGCAAGAAGGATGACCAAGAAAACAAAGAACCAGAGGTCATAAGCACGCAAGACCCGAAGCTAGATCAAGCAGTAGGAGAAAAGAGGAAAGAACTGGAAACACAAGTACCAGAGAAGCCACAGAAAAAGAAGACACAAGCTACCCGGAAGCCGCTGGATGCGTTGTTGCACGATGACGACTATGAATGCATCGCAGAAAGGGTATCGGCGTACCTAGAGGATGTAATGGGACTGAAAGATGATAAGCAGGAAAAAAAATAAACAGAGGTGAAGGAAAGCATCGTCGAGCTAAAGATTATGGTTATAAGAATGGAACAAGTCCAGCGAGACTGGGTAAAAGAACCAGACCATGACTACCGCTTAGGCGAGTCAAGCCAACAGAGGATAAGTCCTCCTACCTATACCACAAGGACATGCATAGTCAAAATCGAGCCAATTTCTATCATATACCCAACAAATGAGATGGATGAAAGTGCACGAAGGCTCGCACAGCTGGAGATCAATGTGGGGATGATACCCATAGAGGGACTGCATAACCTGCATACGCAGATAGCCAAGGAAATACATGAAAGATATTTAGTCTCTCATAACCAGTACATTAGGCTGGAAGAAAATTACAAACAGTTGCAAGAGGAATGTGCACTCAAGACAAGGGTGCTTGATTACGCAAGGGAAAAACAACGCAAAATAAAGGAGGCAATTTCAGCTGTCTGTGCAAAGCTGCCCGAAGTTGAAGAAGAACTAGAAATCAAGGCAACCGTCCTAAATATCGGCACTGCTGTCGATAGTCTGAAGGATGAAATGATGGGGCTACAAATTTCCCATAAGGATAGATCTGCAGAGATGGAAGTTTCCCATCTAGCAGAAATTGCGGAGCTAGTAGCTCAGCAACAGGCAGGAACATCGCAACATGAAGAAAAAGCAAGAGCAGAGGTACTGAAGGCCTCTAAAAAAAGCATTTTTTCAGAAGTGGCAAGATCCCAAAGCCTCCTAGGTGAAATTACTAAATTCTGGGACACGTTACAAGAATAACCATAATTACAAAGCATCCAAGGAGAAGTGTAGCGGAAGCAACAGGACCTGGATTCCGTTAATGTTGCCATGAAAGACTTACCAACGAGACAGAAGATGAAGAAATTCACAAAGAGAAGGGAACTTCAGAAGGATCTGGAAGCATTAAGAGCAAAGGAAGCAGAAGCTTCCTCAAGATTACAACCACTGCAGGAAGAATCACTAACTTTGACAGAGGAAATTGAGACGAAGTTACAAGATCTCCGAGCGACAGAGGAAACTGTCAAGGCATAACTTGTCGAACCAATTTCAAAGGAAATGCTAGACATGTTCAAGGGAACTGAGCAAGATACCAGGGAAATAGTTGTGAAGCTTAACGAAACTGTGAAAGAGTTCACTATGATATCACGCACCTCAATGGGTGCGCAGATGGAACAACTAGATTAGAGTGGCTTGGGGGAGAGCCACAGGTGAGTGTTTGGGGCCTGTTGGGCATGGCCCAAGTTGGCACAATTTTGATGAAGTACAGTTTTGGCAGATGCTCAGTTTGAACTGCGAAGCTCAAGTGGCATGGTTTTTTCAATGGCGCAGCTCGGATTACGAAGTCAGAGATGCGTAGCAAGCAGTGCGAAGTCTAGGCACAGCGGAGTTTTGCTGATTCACAGTTCCAACACAACAACTATTTTTGGGTAAAGAGTATAAGCTTGGGCAGTTGAAAGCGGCCTGTTTTGGGTACGCGACTCCAGGATTCTTGGTAGTTGGGTAAGGAGTAGCTTGGAGGAAGATGAACGCGACCTATCAGTAAGAGTGGCAAAAAATCATTGGAATCTAAGCCACGGTTCAACAACGACAGGAAGGCTAGAGGGGTGGAATGCGACACACCATGATGCAGTTGGAACCAGCTCTACAGCTTTCAGAAGGTCGTTAGAGCCCAGAGTGGTCCAATAAGGTGACCAGAGGCACATGGAGCAGCTGTCGACTATGACAGGCCGAGGTGGCGGGTAACCACACCAGTTTTGCGCAACCTTAGGGTTTTATCCCACCATGAATGTAAAGACGTGACCTGCGGGAATGATCTATATAATGGATTTTGTATGGGATTACTGTAAATATTGATATTTGTTGAGAGACTATTGTAAAAAGGATCTGCAGCTGTGTGCGTAGAGACCCATTCAAGAGAGAAGAGAGTATGCATCTAAGTGCGCAGATTAGAACTATTGAACCCTTCCCACTTATAATAAACAACCGTTCCTATGGACATAGATCCCATCCTGGGGGTGAACCACGTTAAATCGCTGTGTTGTGTGATTGAATGTGTATTTGATTTTGTTGAATGGTTAAGTTCTTGTTTATGAGTAAATGTATCTTCGCTTTTATATGTCTTCTCCATAAGAATGAATGATGAGAATAATATGTTAAGTGTTGAACATGTATGTGTGAATGTTGAATGTGCAAGTATTTATGAGTAAAATGAATGCATTAGTATTGGGTAACCATCGAGTTAGCATAGTCTGTGCAAGTGTAATTCCCTTGAAGCACAGCACCAGAGGTGCGCAGTTGCATTGTAGCTCATTGCATAGCATAAGTCACAAAGTATACAGTCTAATATGCTTGTTGAATTCCTAAGCTTACAAGAAGTGAAATTTGTCGAAGTTGTGTGATTATTGAGGAGGTATTGCAGTATTCAGTTGCGTTGTCCTATTGTTAAGCAGTCAGCCCGCAGCATGATCCTTGTGGCACGCTTCTCACCAGTCCGAACCACACATCACCCGGTTGTGGAAACCTGATTCTGCAACCTCCCCATAACTTCACCTCGGGGGTGACCTCAGTCTACTCATAGACTGTTACCGAAAGGGCCGGTGAAAAGGGGTTTTGTTGGTTCCCTGAACCGCGCAGAACATGGGTCTATCTTGAAAAGTTAAAGAACAATATAATGAGCCAACAATAGTGGTTCAACGAATCGCAAGGATGCTCAAGGAATTTTGCATCTCTTCTTGCACACCCAAAAGTCTTGGATTATAATGAAGAATGGTGACGAATTTATGGTGATATTGTGTGAGATCAATGGAGATGGAATCCGACTTCCATTAAAGGCTAGAAATAATCCCCTGCCTTCTAGGACTAGTCCAAAAGGAATTGAGAAAATCTATATTGGAGTAGGAGGCCATCGAAGTTAGGGAAGGATTTCCATTAGAACATGGAAAGGAGGCATTGGAGAACTCTAAGGTGTAGTCAGAGACCTTCACGTAGTAGAAATGGAACAAGAATATTGGAGCGAGGAGGAGTGTTGTCCATAGTTTGGCCTAGGATCTGAGGTCCATATATAGACACATAGAGCAGGGGCATTAGTTAGAGGAGCAAGACCGTTTGGTAGAAAGGGGGGACGTGAATTATTAGATTGCAATTCTAAGCAATGAAGTGGAGATCCAACAACTTAGAATTGAGTCCATGGAGAATCGTCTTGGTAAAGTAGAAGCAACATTCCTACAAAATCAGTCCGTAGAAATCCTAGTTTCCCACCTGGAAGCGACTCTGATTCAAATGAAAAACAAATTCAATGAGAAAGAAGCAACTGAAATCTCAGCCTCCCAACAACTAGCTGTGAAGAAATAATACTAGTTGTCCCGGGGCCAATATTAAATGTTATGCATGTTTTTTTTTGTGTTTTCTTGTTGCATCGGTTCATTGGGATATATAGATATTTGTATAGGAGATATCGACATTCTATCTATCAGAATTCTTAGCAAATTGTAGTTTTGATAGTAGTTTTGTTAGCTAGTCAAGAACTAAAAATTTATGCCAAGGGCCATTTTTGTAATGTATGAACTGATGTTCTTGTAGGAACTTCTCCCACCTCCTTTTATAAATGAAATATTTCACTTGTTTTCATAAAAAAAATACACTTTCCTTAAAATAATACTATAATAACAACTACAATTTTTTGACTTTCGGTAAATTTGGATTTCTTGTCTAACTCTTAGATATTATGCGATATCTCTTTTGCATACATTTGGGATTCCTATTTTTACTGATATTTTATTCCTATTAAGGAAATTGTGTTGATGTATATGTAACTTCGGAATGTATTTCACATATATGTATATTGTATTCCTATAGAGATTTTATTATTCCTCTATACGGAAGTGGTTGTATTCCTATAGAGATGTTATTATTCCTCTATACGGAAGTGTCGTCATTTATATTGTAAGTGTCGTAACTTATACTTGATGGGTTATTAGACCACCCTATTGGGGGTTGGCCATGTGGTCAAAGGGTTATTAGACCACCCTAGTGGGGGTCGGCCTAGTCAGCATTATGTTAAGTGGTTAAGTTGAGGCCGACCTAGTTGAGTAAAGGTCAAGTCAAGTTAGTGTATAAATAGAGAGTGTGTCTCTCTCATTTTACACATTCTATTCTCTCACTCACACTTGGGAGAGTGGCACACTTGTGGAGGAGGAGGCTCTGATGTTAGGAGAAGAATATCTCTTGTATTCTGGTTGTATCATTGCTCTATCTATTTCTGAGGAAGTTATTGGGGTTTTTCACCTTTATGGTTTTCCCCAAGTAAACTCTGTGTCTCTTGTGTGCTTGCATTATTGTGTCCATGATTGATATGCTGTAGATTTGCTATACATGTTATTCTCTTAGTTAAGATCCTAGATCAGATTGAAGTAAATTGTGAAAATTTAACATGGTATCAGAGCTAGCCTGAAAGAAGGCATGATATGGCATGTATGACACTTGTTGCACTTACGATGCTAGGGCTTGATATAGAAAAAACCAGTCATCGTAGCACTTTCGCTATAAATCCGTTTTGGCGAATTTTTCAGATCTGAAACTTTTACAAGTAGAATATCAGATCCCCATGTACCTTGTGTCAAAAGGAAAACCTCTAATTCGTTGTACTTTGTGATTTATGATCTGTACAATATAGGGTTTCTGCCTCTTCCAGATCTGAGTCAAAATCAGGTGACCTTGGGAAAAAGGTCATAACTTGGGCTAGGAAGCTCCAAATGAAATTTCATAAAAAGTGACAGGTAGTACACAGACTGTAATATCTCAAGAAATATTTTTAGAGGTTGAAGTTGAACTAGTGACACGTGGCACGTCGTACAAGTTCGCTCTCCTGTATTATCCCATAAACAGGTCACGTTGCGACACTTGGCATAACTCTCGCTCAAAGAATCCAATTGAGGTCAGAACTATTGGGATGGAAAGATAACACATTGGGCTATCTCAGGAAAATTGTTCAAAGGTTGAAGTTGAAACAGTGACACGTGGCACGCCGTACAAGTTCGCTCTCCTGTATTATCCCATAAAAAGGTCACGTTGTGACACTTGCCATAACTCTCTCTCAGAGAATCCAATTGAGGTCAGACCTATCGGGATGGAAAGATAACAGGTCGAGATATCTCAGGAAAAAATTTCAGACCTTGTGGATCGAAAAGTTCGGAGTTACACCAGAAACAATCAGGTACATATTTCTGTCAAAACATAATTATTTTTGAGTACCTTCATTCATGGCTTCCGTAATTTAGGGCTTCGGAGAAAGTTGGAATTTTTGTAATCGAAGACCACGGATGGATGCTACTCATCAAAATAGAAATTTAGAGACCAAGATCAGATTTTTTGGTTGGGCGAAAGGCCGGGCTTGATCAAACCCCATTTCGGGACTTTGATCGGAAAGATGGAAAATTAGGGCTTCTGCAAAAATTGGAATTTTGGAAATCTGTGACCACGGCTGGAAGCTCCTCAGAAAAATCGAAGCTTAGAGTTTTGAATCAAATCTTTTTGTTGGGTGAAGCTCCGGGAAACTCAAACCCTAATTCAGGGTCCTCCCTAGTGAATCCGGAAATCTAAAAGGCAATTTCGAGGGGTGAAACTTTGAAGTTTTCAAATTCTGAATATACCAACTCGATAAGCTCATCAAGGCGCATATTTCTATCCTTTCGGAAGTTTGAAATTCAAAGTTTGAATTTTTGGGGTTTCTTTGAAAAACCCTAATCCAGCTCCAGGTCCAGTTCTTGCAAATCAAGTGGATTGGGTTAATCCTAGAAGAAGATGGATTGGTCACCTGCATAAGTGAAGAAGTTCCTGTCTCAGAGGGAGATGAGGCTAAGGCCTTCCAGAAGAAGATTACAAGCAATCTTGACAGGTATGGCTTACAGGTATGTTTCATGGTTAAGTTTATCATATGTTTGTCTTCATATCATTACAGTACAATCTTGATTAATTACTGGACTTGTCGTATCACCTTAATAGAAGATATTCATTGATTAAGGTTTTGACACTTATGATTGTACTAATGCATTGTGATGTTGTATGAGGTTTATGTTGTTTGCTAACACAACAGGTACACCAAGAAAGTCAAATCATGTTCTACTTCAAGAACATATGCTCATGGTGACATGAAGACAAAGATTCATCCATTGTCATGGATCACATAGAAGATCTACTTTCGAGGTATGTATAACTTGGTTCTACAATGGTTAACTTATGAGACATGCAGGTTACTAGCACAAGTCACTGAAGAGAACCAGAAGACATTATGCGGGTATGTTAGACATAACTAGCTAGCATGCTAATCCAGGTATGTTTTTCCTATATCAAGCTAGAATCCTACCTTGTGTTAGGATCTTATACTGTTGTGTTGTTCATGAAGTCATAGGTTTGAATAATCATGGTTGTATGCATATTATGTTTCTTACCATAATTGATGATATGACTAACCAAAAGAATCATGAAGGTATAGGTTTGAATAATCACGGGTTTTATGCATATTATATCTCTTATCTTGTTTGATGATTCAACTAACCAGAAGAGTCCTATGATCAAATAAGAATGTGTATGAGTAAAAGAATACTTCCCTGAAACCTTGAATACTAATGTTTATTATCTGTGAATGATCATGAATATACATGTTTAAGATTATTGTGTTTTGATAGTATTAAGATTATACTAATAAATGTGTGATTATGTATGAGACCTCAAGGATAACACAATGATGATACTAATAAGCATGCATAGTGATTAAGGATGGATGTAAGTTCAAGGACAGGTAATCCAGGAAGCAAAGATCAAGAGGGAGCACACTCCAGTTGTTCCTGCAAGAAAACAAAGGAGCTCACTTCAGTAGTTTCTACAAGGATGCAGATATTCAGAGGGGGTTGACCACTTCTCACAATCCACATCAGAATGGAGTTGCAAAGATTCAGAGGGAGTCCACCCAACAAACAAACAAAGATAAGTATTTGAATTGTCATTACTTGCATATTTTATTGTTTAAATAATACTGTTCAATAATGTATATACTGGTGTTCCTAGAATTAGGTTGTGTATTATGCATATTAGAATAGTTGCATTGATGAACAATATACTACTAATATACATGGGTAAGTGGCCTATGGCACTGTACAACATTCCATTGCTACTTATCTAGAATGAAACCTCTTTGCTGACATGTTGGGAGTTGTGCACACTCTTAACAATGTTCTGGTAGAGATTGGAAGGCATCTAGAAAGTTACGGGATATGGATAAATGTTGTATTGAAGTTTTGGCTAAGATAATTGCATGACTATATGACATATTTCTTAATGTGTAAGAATTTGTTCTGAAAACTATGAGCTATTTTCTAATCATGCAATTTAACTTGTTGTGTAGGAAAGATCGTATACCATCACCTACAAAAGAAGGACTACAACATTTGTTCAACAACAAAGTTATCTCTTGAAAATATTGAAGATATTGAAGTTCCCAGGATCTGGGAAGATTTCCATGATCAAGGAGTACCAGTCGATCATGAAGATGTTTGGGATGTAGTCCCAAGACCTGAAGGGGAGTCTGTAGTGACTTCCAAGAGGATCTACAAGATCAAGCATGCTGCAGGTGGTAGCATAGAGACTTTTTCTCTTGTAGCTAGATACACTTCCATTAGATCAGTACTTGCTTTGGCTGCAGTGATGAAGTGGAAGATACACCAGATGGATTTCAAGACAGCTTTCTGTAGTTGAAGAAGAAGTGTACGTGGAGCAGCCACTTGGTTTGAGACACATGACAGGGAATCATATATGTGCAGAACTTGGTATGGTAGGATCGACAACTTTCTATCCAGTTTGGTCTTTACCAAGAGTAAAGCGGGCTCCAACCTTTACTACAAGGTTGAGGTAGGCAATCTAGGGATACTCTTATTGTATGTGGATGACCTGTTTGTAACAAGAGATGATAGATTGATTGCCGACACACAACGTAAGCTTGCAGCTGAGTTCGAGATGAAGAACTTGGGGATGATGCACTATTTGTTTTTGGCATGGAGGTGTGGCAGAGTGCAGATGGAATCTTCCTTGGACAAGGGAAGTATGCAGTAGAGATCCTGAAGAGGTTTGGGATGATGGACTGCAAGGCTATGGCCACACCTATGGCATCAAACCTGAAGCTTTTGTGTGATGCTTCATCTGATCCGGTCGATGTCATGATGTATCGTCAGATGATTGGGTCCTCTATGTACCTGACGAACATGAGACCAGATATTTGCTTTGTGGTGAACACATTGAGCCAATTCCTGACGGATCCGAGAGATGTTCACATGGTTGCTGTAAAGCATATTCTGATATTGGGCAGGAAGTGTTGCAGATAAGAAGAGCACTCCTGGGTGCTGCTTCAGTATGGGATCAAGTGTGATCTCTTGGTTTAGCAGGAAGCAGTCCTGCGTAGCACTGAGTACAACCAAAGCAGAGTATGTTGCGACGGATGAGCAGGTTGCAGATGTATTGACCAAGCCGTTGGCCAGAGTGCAGTTTTGAGTACTTCAGAGAGAGGCTTGGTGCACTTCAGATCGAGGTTCCTTCCAAAGGGAAGTGATGAGTCTGGAAGATGTAGATGCACATGAGCTTTTATGACATGGTTGATGTGTTATCCCATGGTCGTGATGTAATTGCTGAGCCATTCTCACATGGTGGTAGATGTGTTCTCCCATGGTGTAGATGTAAGGGCTGAAGCCATTTTTCACATGGTGGTAGATGTGTTCTTCCATGGTGAAAAAGTAAGGGCTGGAGCCTTCCCCAAATGGTGGTAGATGTGTTCTCCCATGTCGGTGGTGTAAGTGCTGGATGATGTGCATCTGGGCTATGCTTCGTGGATGATGAGATGATCTGAAGAGGACGATGCTATTATGATCAGGAGGATCATGGATGATGAGCATTAGGACGATGCTTCAATTACTGCTCTGTGTATGCATCATGTTGGATGCTGGATATGATCAGTAGGATCATTTATATGTATGTATGCATCATGTTCGATGCTGGATATGATTAGTTGGATCATTTATATGTATTTATGCATCATGTTGGATGCTTGGACCATGTATCTGTATATGTATCAGGTGGATACATTGTATGATCAGGTGGATCATGTATGGTGATATGTATCATGTATTTGTATTTGTATCAGGTGGATACACTGTATGATCAGGTGGATCATGTATGATGATATGTATCAGGTAGATACTTGGTATGTATCAGGTAGATGCATTGTATGATCAAGATGATCATGGATGACGAGCTTCAGGATGTTGTTCCAGATGACATGCAGTAGGATGTTGCAGTGATGATGATCAGGATGATCATGTGTATATCAGGATGATGTATGGTGAGTATCAGGTTGATACTCTGTGGCCGTGGAACAGGTTGTGCAGATAAGCATGTAATTTGTGCCCTGGGAGATTTGCAGATAGTCTTTCGAGGTTTTGCCTATGGCATGTAATTTGTACCCTGGGATATCTGGCAAATGCTCTTTCGAGGTTTTGCTTGGGAGGACATATAATTTATGCCCTGGGAGATCTGTAGATAGTCTTTCGAGGTTTTGCCTATGGCATGTAATTTGTGCCCTGGGATATTTGGCAGATTCTCTTTCAAGGTTTTGTCCTATGGCATGTAATTTGTGCCCTGGGAGATCCGATAGGTTGAGCCGTGTGCTCATAATCAGTCCCGGGATGCTCTTTCGAGGTTTTGACATGACCACATGTAATTTTTGCCCTGGGAGATCCGATAGGTTGAGCCTTGTGCTCGTAATCAGTCCTGGGATGCTCTTTCAAGGTTTTGTGGTGACCACATGTAATTTGTGCCCTGGGAGATCCGATAGGTTGAACCTCGTGCTCGTAATCAGTCCTGGGATTCTCTTTCGAGGTTTTGTGGTGGGGTCACATATAAGAAGTCCTGGAGATATGGACAGGATGAAAAAGGCCTCAGATGCTCTTTAGGGTTCTTGCTAGTGAAGAGACTCTTTTAAGGTTTTGTGACGCACGTAATAAGTCCTGAGATTTCCACAGTATGGCCAGTGATGACGAAGACCTGCAGGTGGTGGGCCTACATCCAGTATGAAAAAGGACTGGCTCTGTATAACTTCCTATGACGAGTAGATTCAGATATTGATTGAGATAGCAGCAGTAGTGACGATGATGATGACTCGATGATGATTATCCAGTGACGATGATCCAGAGAAGATGACTTGTGCTAGAAGACTTGTGTCGAGAAATACCTTCCTAGTTAAGGGGGAGTGTTGATGTATATGTAACTTCGGAATGTATTTCACATATATGTATATTGTATTCCTATAGAGATGTTATTATTCCTCTATACGGAAGTGGTTGTATTCCTATAGAGATGTTATTATTCCTCTATACGGAAGTGTTGTCATTTATATTGTAAGTGTCGTAACTTATACTTGATGGGTTATTAGACCACCCTATTGGGGGTTGGCCATGTGGGTCAAAGGGTTATTAGACCACCCTAGTGGGGGTCGACCTAGTCAGCATTATGTTAAGTGGTTAAGTTGAGGCCGACCTAGTTGAGTAAAGGTCAAGTCAAGTTAGTGTATAAATAGAGAGTGTGTCTCTCTCATTTTACACATTCTATTCTCTCACTCACACTTGGGAGAGTGGCACACTTGTGGAGGAGGAGGCTCTGATGCTAGGAGAAGACTATCTCTTGTATTCTAGTTGTATCATTTCTCTATCTATTTCTGAGGAAGTTATTGGGGTTTTTCACCTTTATGGTTTTCCCCAAGTAAACTCTGTGTCTCTTGTGTGCTTGCATTATTGTGTCCATGATTGATATGCTGTACATGTTATTCTCTCAGTTAAGATCCTAGATCAGATTGAAGTAAATTATGAAAATTTAACAAATTGTTGTGGAAAAAATAACACAAAGGTGTGCATCTCTTCCCACTTTGGGGGGATAAATCCTTAAATGTTGTTACCAAGGCCCAACATTGTGTTACTAAAGAAAAAGTGGTGACTCCAAATTGATCCTGCAATTTCTTGTTATCAAAACGAAACAAAATAAAAACAAATAACATGAAATAAACAAATAGGGTGAAGATATGCAAACCACAACGACAAGTAGATGCTAATCTACCAATTTAGATTGCCCAATGGTCAAGCTTGTTACATGTAGTGTCACCTAGGAGTTGCAAGCTTGAAGGGAAGCCAACAATCTCCCTTAGGGAGGTCCTTTTTGTCCACGCTAAATGCTAAATAACTTGAAGAGAAAATGAGAGAAACACTTTCTCCTTGGAGGAAGGTGGCATGGGAGCTTGGGAAATTCCAGTAGGTGTAGGAAGAGGTGAACTATGAGGAAGTCTCAACACAATTCCAACAGCATAACCTTGAAATGATTTTATCTACTTATATGCATTCCCATGGCTTCCTTTTATAGTCCAAGAGGTGGTCAATAAACATCTAGATCCAAGTATGAACTCCTTCACTTCATGAACTAGCTCCAAAGTACACAAAGGGGGTATTCAATGCTTGCAGTGCCAAATTCGAATTTTTGTTGGTTAGGGAGATTTCATGAGCCTTCAATGTGCAGTAGGTGGCTGATATATTTCCCTTCTTGACAATCATACAGATCTCGAAGGAAAACCCACGCGAGGCTCGTGCGGGCACATAACTAATAACACACGTTGTAGCGCAGGATAACATCGCTTTAACTACATGAACTCTTCTTCTGACTTCTTTTTGGAATTTTTGGACTCATACTGATTTATGGATCTATCGATGAGGATGTATTCGGTGAGATACATGCTATATGTTGATGACGCCTTACTGCAATATTAGCTAAAATGTCACATGTGTGCGAAATTTAAGTGTTACTAGATGCTCCCTGATGTATGAGGTTTGGAGGGTACTATAGGGATGATAATGCATCATCGTTTATTTTGTTCTCACTTGTTCTTGTAAGTTGTGAACCAAGTGTGGATGAAAATTTCCTCCCGTGGGAGAAGATTGCTAGTGACAATCGGCGAATCTGTAACAAATAATGGTGTTTTATACAAATGAGGTGAGCATACTCATGCTCATGAAAATATGTCAAGATGATTACAATGAGAGGATACCAAGGGTTCAACTCATAATACTTCCGGTATGTGGACGAAGGAGGCTTCAATCCATATGAGAGTATATGAACCTGTAAATGATGTTACTGGTGCTGAAGAAGTGGAACTACATATGATCATGAGAATCCCACTCAGGTGGGGGACCAGAATACTGGTGAAGTTGTTGGATGGGGCACCTCACTATACCATGGGTGCTACTACCATGATTGTAAATGTGAACACTCCTACCTTCAAAATTTACGACTCCCCCTGATGCAATAGATGTGTTGATATCGAGCATAGGGGATACCACTAAGTTAGGGATCACTAATGACTCTCCCTACCTAGTTCAAGGCGATCCCTTATATTGATTGAAAGGGACCCCAAGGTAAAACTATAACTATTGCAACTCTCAGAATATGGTGAGTTGATGTCGACGAGAGCTGAAGTACATGATAATACAGGGGCCTTATCCAGAGAACCAAGATAATTTTGTAACCAACTATAATACTGGCAGACTTAACACAAGATTGGCTGATAAGCGCATCGCTCATAAATTCCTTTGATCAATGTAAACTTGGGGAGTAACTAGCGGTGTAATTATTCAAATAAAGGTACATAGAGTAACGATGGGAGACAAACTACAAATGAAGGGATTTGTTGGAGACACAATACTAAGGGTAATGGTGATTGACAAAACTGACGATGCTAGGGATATAGAGACTCAACTATATCGATCAAAGGAGACTAGAGGTTGCTTCCAAAAGAATAAAGGGTTCCCTCAGGATTGGGTGGATCGAGGAATTGTTTGCACATAAAGAATAATTGGTGGGGTCCCCAAAGTTTTGAGTGTGGTGGGGGACCAATTTGATGATGGTTGGGATTCCCATGGTTTTGGGTGAATCGGGGAATCAATTTATTGATGGGTGGAGTTCCCACAGTTTTGAGTGGGTTGGGAAACTTTTTCCATAATGATGTGAGGGTTGTTTTGCAATCACAAATATGGGTGCCCTATGAATCAATGTCATGCATATTTTTCTTGGGGGGGGGATTGAATATAATTGGTTTCTTCAGAAGGCGAGGGCCCCATTGTTGTCTTCACGGGGGTGATGATATGAAGAAGAGTTCAGATGGTAGATTACTCATGGATGTATGAGTGGTTAAATATGAGTCTTGATCATATAATGTACCAAGAAATATGATGACATCAATTGCTGGAGGTGGGGGAGTAAATGCACAATTCTAAAATGATGAACTATGGGTTGATGTTTTCAAATTGGATTAAATTTCTCATACTTGTAGGGGTTTTCCATCATGGGTGCCAAATTATGACAATAATGAAACGGTGCACACACCCATGGGGGGAACATGCTATTCTCAATAAAAATATTGATGGCACATCATTAACGGGAATTAGGAACCTATGGTTATCAATGGGAGTACTAGTAAATGTAATATAAATAGAGGGAAAATGTTACCTGTATGCCAGGGAGCTCCACAAAACCTTGTGGTGTTAACAACCATAGTAACAAAAGATGGTTTCTTTCAGAATGATACCTGCGATGCAAGTACCACGCCATTGCTGAAAGGGTTGGAATATCAATGTCATGGTCATTATCCTACACACATGATGTAGATACCCAAGTGTAATAGAGAACATGAAAAATGTATTGACATTGCATAAATAATCACCAAAAACATAGTGCACCAGAGGAGTGCATAGAAAAATGGGTGTTAGGTGAAACTTTTCAAATTGAAGAGTGGTAGTGCCACTGGGTAGATCTCAATGTGCCGATCGCAATGGCGTGGACGGTTCATGAAACTGAGTTATGGTGTGGTCATAACAAGGGTTTGAAACTGAGGTCAAGTGTCTATAAATAGGGGTGGGGCCCACTTTTCAAAATCATTTGCACCGTTCATTTTTTGTGTTCCAGAGTGTTTTTAGCTGACCTCAGGAGATCCGTTCTTCCGATTTTCGTGCAGTGAAATTTAGGTAATCCTTTATCTCATCCTCATGATTTTCATCCGTACTGTTTTGAGGGTAGGGGGTCCTGGCTACAATATGACCTGTTTTTATACCTAAAATTAGGCCACACAAATTTGTTTTTTCTCGTGTGGTCACGCGGGAAAATCAAATCTCTCATGCTACTATTGTGTAGGAAAATAGGTATAGCCGCGTGGTGCACATAATATTTTTTCTTTGGCCGCGTGTTGGTTTTGCGTGACTGTTCGTTGGACAGTTACAAAAATAGCACAACTGAAGCATTTGATGGATCCCAACATTGGGTAAGAAAAAACATCTAATTCCTTCTTTTATCAATCATTCAAGACCGAAAAGAGAAGCACTATGGTAACAAGTTGATGAATAATGTGTACATCCTAGTTAGAATTATAGAAATGTTTCAATTTATTTATTTATATGTTGTAGTCTTCCTTTTTCCTAACTAAAATGCATATATGATACTAATGGGGTTGATTTCCAGTAGCAACCTTTTGACACGGGCTTAGATTGACACATTTTGGCATCTGAAGACATCAAGCCCAGTTTTGTTCAAAGAATAGATGATCACAACAATTCACTCTCAGTTCCACCCTTTGGAGAAGTTCAAATTGATCCAAATAAGTTCTAGTTTTGCAGCAGTTCGTTGTGTCCCAATGCGTAGATCAAGCAAAGCATCAAGTAGAACTACAGTTGCTTGGATGTCGATACCAGTGTTCTAGAAACTCCAATGCTACATCAGATTGAGGCCTAGTCCCCGAAGACTAAGTGTGGCTTAGCAAACTGCCACTAATCGTGTTGTTTAGCATGACCGTTCACTGCACTGGCGCACCCCGCTTAGCCATGGTGCATTCACTGGAAGAAGAACTAGTATTCTGTTTATTTCATAGATTATATGATAGATATTTAATCTAGATGACCTGATTTGGAAAATCAGTGCCCATGTTGATATGATACTATTATTCCCTGTAATCGGATTTTATTGAGACAAAGGCATAAACTGTTTACTGTTACAGTCCTTCATATTTTTAATGAAAATTACTTTGATCTGCATACTTAACTATGTTTCTTAGCATTCTTTGCTTTCCTTGGATCAGGGCCCATCCAAGGCAACCTATAGGGACTCATTTGTTAAGTTAGTTTGTCACATTTACATACGTTTCTGTAGAACAGAGTATTTATTTACACATTGTAGTTTTTCTGTAGATTGTAGTAGTGTTGAGTTATTAGAGTAAAACGCATTTCCATATTGTTTATGAATAATTTAGTTAATGTTTATTTCATGCATTTTCACATCTGAGGTTATTTTCTTCCACATAAGGTCTTGCATTCTGTATTTGGTAACAACCGTAATCCTCTACTTGTTACAAACACTTATATGAAATATAAAAAGATACTGGACACCCAAATTTTGCAAATTGAAGGTAGAGTGTTGAAAATGGTTTCAATAACAATTATAAACTAGATGGGAAATCTTTAGATGCTTGTATATGATGATAAGGAATAAAGTGCCAAACCGGGAAGTTAAATCTCATTCCCTTGCAACCCTTAGTTAAAGAAACCAATTCCCTCATGTTATGCAACTTTACTGTTTTGATTAACTTAGATTTACATGTGACCAGACTCATAGTTCCCTTGTAGTTGCATATATTGTGCAGGTCCCTCATAAGTTTGTACACATCCTCAGGTTGATGATTAAAGTAGTGGTTTAGATGAAACACTCTTATTGTTGTCTTAATATGATAAGACACATTATTACTCTTGATTGATAAAACCCGTCACTTTTTGGTGTCGCTTCCAGGGAGGTGTTCCAAACTACAAGGAAACTAACAATAATAATTAGTTGTTTTCTTTTGCATGAATGTTAAGCAGGTTACAGTTGGAGGAGAGCAAGTGAACATGAAGCAGACGTGTTTCCATGTAGGTATTTCAATTACAACATAGCTTTTATTATTTATTTTTCTTCAAATTAGATGATTCATTCCAAAATTTTCATATCCTCATACCCCCCCAAAAAATAGAAAAGAAAAACCACTAAAAAATTCAAGAAAATTAAAAAAATCCCCAAAAAAACCATAGACACCACCCTTTAGTATGAATTCCTAGAGCGAGGGATGAATTTGGCCGATTCCTACCAAAGAAACCTATTCCATCTAACCATAGCTCAATTAGTAGAAGAAGGGAGGAAGAAATTTATGAAGGAAACCCTGAGAACCTTGAATTTGACTCCCCTCCTTTTCAGTCCATGAGAAGAAGGTGAGTTGGAATCTTTGGCTCTACTGATGACATCAATGATTCTTCTTCTACTGACCCAGAAGATGACGAATAAAAAGAAAAGGTAGATGAGGACCAAGTCGGTGTATTTTACTTTCCCATTCAGAGAGTTAATGATATTGAAGAAGAAAAAATGAAAAATATTAACTCAAAAACTTTACCCAATTTACACAACTTAACATCCGACGATCCAGACACCTTCTAGTTTGAATTTGAGGTGGTATGTGTTGGCGGAAAAAACTACCCTATAACGAGGAAACATACATTATCAATTGAAAGGGGATGATAGGTAAGCATACTAACTATGTTACATAGATGTTTATTAATGGAAATAGGTTATACCTCTTGAGAACATACCTTTTTGAATGAAGTTCGATCCTAGCTCTTATTCAATCTTGCGCTCAATCCTCAAGTCAACCTCTCGTTCGATAAACCTGCAATACAAGTACCTTTCTCAGCGTATCTTGGATAATATATAATGATGAAATGGACAAAGCAATTGAAACATCAAATATTAACCAAAACAGATCCAAACAAGTACATGATTCAATGAGCACTTGATTTGGGACAAGAAAAATGCTTCAACCTTTTATTGTCAAATGCAAATTGATGATACAAAGTATACCTGACTTTGCAGCATGCTCCTGCAACGTGATCCTGGGCTCCTGCTCTTCTCTGGCTTGGAAATATTCCAGCATAACCTCCTTCAACACAAGCTTCTCTTTAAGAGTCTCTCTATAGCATTCATGTCTCTAACCCCTCTCTTTATTCCTCCTTGTATTTATAGGACAAGGGAGGCAGTTCAGGTCGAGAGATGGTTATGGAGGAAGTTGGGAAACCAACTGCAACTAATCGTCTTCGTGAAATTAATTATTTTTTAATCATCTTTTGAGGTGTACGCTACTATTTCATAGTGGAGTAGCGCCCAGGGCGCTACAATAGTGTTTTACAACTAGCACTCATGACTTTTTAAATGTTGAGCGCTACTCTATTGAAGAGGAGTAGCGCCCATGAGGTTTGAGCGCTACTATTGCACACTGGAGTAGGGTATAGGCGCTAGTCTATTGAAGTAGAGTAGCGCTCATGTCTCAAAATGACATTTTTTAGGGTTTTGCCAGCTTGTAAGGAGGTGGAATGAGTCAAGGTCTCATCTAAGGTCAAAATGCTCCTCCATCCAAGTTGTCCTTTTGTGTGATCAACAACTCAAGGTGATCATGGATGGAGAGGTGCAGGTTTGACCTATAACAGATGCCCCCTAATGTGTGAGGTCATAGGGAAACGATGGCCGAAATACATTACAATCCAAAGCCAGAGGAGGAGCAAGGAACCGCAGAAACAAGTCACAAGAACACCTGAAACAAAAATCAAGGTCAACGAGCAATTACATTCTTGAAATCATATAGATGTACAGTGTGATATAACATGATCTCCAATATATAACAAGGAGATGTATATAAAGCATGGCCAGTTGGAATACAAGCGTGGATCCATGTCGAACTGAGAGATCATATCCATAACAACAAACTGGATCTATGTCTCATGGAGAGTCGAATATAAGTGAGGCTCAGTCTTGTGCAACTTGGGTGATAACATAATGAGGCAATGTCATCCAAAATCCCAAGGTCTTCATCTAAAACAACCCGAGGTACAAACCCTAGCCATGTGAATATATGAGCTGATAGTCGAACATGGGGGGGAATCGTTTGATTATCGATCATTGATGTATACCGTTAACAAACGCGAGGGCTTCCACCGATAATGATGATGGGGCCCAAGGTACCTAGTATGATCTGAAAAGTGTGAATAAATGGACTTGGAGTCGAACACTTGGGGATCCTGTCGAAGAAGAGACATTGATGTATTCTCAACATTCAACAATGAGGAAAATTGCCACTGGTGACTGCAATCTCCAAGGTACTAACCGAAACTCTAAACTTCATTCCTAGAGTAAAATGAGTTGATGTCGATGGGAAGAAGTCCGTTGGAAGGGAGGCCTTAAGGCATCCTCCATCATCCAACTCGAGGAACACTCAACTGGTATGAGCTGATATGGAGTAATATGTGACAAGAATGACACTAGGATGGCCGACGCATGAGGTCAAGGTAAACTGCAGAATGGCCGACACAGGGTATATCCTTGAACAGTGAGCACGACACAAAGTGACTCAGGCAGTTTCCGACATAATGGGGAAAATGATAAGCCTGAAATGTAGGAGACATTATCAGACCCTCCATATGGTTGGAAGAATAACCAACCGGAGGAGTAAACAACTCAGAGATCAAGTTCACCCTGAGGTCAAAAACTAAACCCAACCAACATGATAGACTCAAGCAGGTGTTGTGTTCAAGGATAGAATTGACTGAACTGCCTTTGACATTGAATACATGACACATCTTTCCAATCCCTTATTCTTTTTAGATAAAAGAATACCTTTCTTGTTATTTTAATGAGTCCAAGAAAGAATGAAAACTCAATATATCCAACCATGTAAAAAGTTGAACGAGCCCATGGGAGGAAGACTCAGTACCTTCTTCATTGTTTACAGAGTTCGAAGAAGAGATAGAAGATTACTCTATGTTACTGATCTCTGGATTTTAATATCGAGCCAAGATCTATTCTTGCTCGTCGGTGTTTTCAATTTTAAGGAGTCTGAAAAAATTAAACAATAACTCCATATATCTGCTCATGGATTTTAATATCGAGCCCAAGCAGATTAATGCTCGCCGGTGTTTTCCTGTTTATAGAGTCTGAAAAACTTAAACAATCCTCTTTAGACCTATCCGTGGATTTTATATCGAGCCCAGATTGGTCTGTCCTCGGCGGTGTTTTCTTGTTTATAGAGTTGAAAAACTTAAATAGTCCTCTACTTACCCTCTCGTGGATTTCACATCGAGCCCAAGTAGGTGAATGCTTGCTTGGTGTTTTCATGTTTAGAGAGCCTGAAAACCCTAAAGAAAGGCTCCAAAAGGTCCTTTTTCATGCAGTTAGTCTCCTCCCCCAAAAAAGTATAAAACAAAGGAAGAAGAACTCTTCTAGCGCATACAAAAGTATATCTAGAGAATACCTTTTCCGTAGTTAATCCACCTAGGCCTGGAAAAGGGGTAATCCTATACCTGAGTGGATGAGCCTTCAAATACTTTAACGAGCTTTAAGAGGACAAGTCTGCTCGGCAATCTCGTTTAGGTTTAAATAGTCCAAACAAGAGCTTAAAATGACTTAAAGGTCAACGTCTAGGATCATAGCTTCATAATCTGCCAAAACTGGGTCTTCAACAAAATATTAGTAATCACGACAAAAATCTCGAATGATATATGAATTTGAACTATTAGCAAGGTCTAACATCGAGAAATTTAGTCTTAGGAGATTGATCCTACAAAACTTCAGTGAAAAAATGAGAACCGGAGGAGTGAAATTACTATGCACCATGTGTATGTATTAATTGATTAATTAGGTCATTTTAGTAAAATTTGAAACTATAGGGAATTTAACAATGGTGGGTAAAAATTAAAATTGATTTTAATATATGTAATTTCATTTTAAAACTCAAATTGCAATTTGTTTTTGTAGGGCAAGAATTTGGGGCAAACCTTGCATTTTCAAACCTCCGTGGCGATCGATTCGAGCAACCAATCAGCGTTCTTCTTCCGCCAAGTAAGTTAGAATCTTCCCAACTTGCATTTCTATGGTTTAGTTTTCAATTTTTGAGCCCAAAAACGCTTGCAAGGCAATGCTCACATCGTTTAACGCGTGGGCGCTACTGTGTAACAATAGCAGTAGCGTATGAAGGAGATGGGCGATACTAGCTTACATAGAGGAGCACCCATACGTTACTGTGTAGTATATACTGTAGCGCTCAAGCCTGAAAATGGAGAAACAAGCGCCGAGGACTGAAAAATTGCCATTTTTTGTGCAGGATGGTTCTTCAATGGAGGGAGAGGGAACATGAGGACATGGATACGCTGGCCATGCAAGACCCAATCACTCTCCATGCTCTCTGAAGATGCGGTTTGTTGAAGTTCTACCGAACCGTAAATATGAGGGCCCTAAACAGGTTATTTCGAAGACTTATTCAGTACTGGGATGTGGATACCAATACCTTTGTCATCCGAGGGCAAACTTTGGAGCTTACAGTTCATGACATTTACTTCATTACTGGTCTCTCACGGAGGGGTGATGTAATAAATTTGAAGGGGTCTTCTCGTGTGGGCATTGGGTCGGTGCAAGAGTACTTGAATACATATTGTGTGGCTGGAGCTGAGAAATCAGGAAGCCAAATCTTGATTTCTACCATTGAAGGCCTCCCTCTGAAGGTGATTGTGAGTATGATTAACTGGGTGTTCGGTAGTGCCTCACTACACCTAGCTTCCAGGCACTCTATGCATGTTGGTGTACGATGCTTACAGGGTCATGTGTACGACTGGTGTACTAGTTTATTGGCGTCCATGAAAGCTCAACTCACGGGTTGTAAATCCGGGAGTGTGAAGAATTTTGGTTATGGCAACATCTTGTGTACCTTCTTTTTCAAGAGGGTACCTGCTATTAGTTTGGGGATGCCTCTACCTCATGTTAACCCCCGTGAGCCCAGACTAGGCCGTTGGGGTGACATATTCCTCCGCCAGGGTGGTGGGGAAAGTCACTATTGTTATCATACTGATGATTTCTGGGGGTGGTGGGAGAGGCAGGTGCCCACCTTCGAGCAGTTTCCATATGCTGGATTGGATTTCTGCCATGATCCAGAGCTGGTGCTTCCTCCAGGTGGAGCATGGGGAGCTATTGGTATGTTTAATTTTGAGAATTATTTAATTTTTTTTTATTTTTTTCAAGTATTTGATTTTTATGAATTAATTTTGAAGTACTAAACAAGTGTCATATGCAGACATTGGGCCTGTCCGTCCCGAGGGACATCCTACCATCTTCATGAGGCCAGCTGATGTGGTTGCAGTAGATACTATGCTGGGGACCATAGAGAGAAACGTGAGTCGGTTGACTCATGATGTTCCTGCATGTCGTATGGATCAAATACCTATAGATATGCAGGAAGATGTAGTTGGGGTGCCCCCAGCATGGCTTAGAGTGCTGCGGAAGGTAGCTAGGCTAGTCATATGTTATCGGAATGCAGTCGATGACGACGAGGTCCCTCCTTCTCCATAGGAGATGGATACATTATATGTATATTTTTGAGGCTACGGAGCCCAGTTTTGTACTATTATGATATGACTTGTATTAGACTTGTGATCCAAAACTCATATATTTTTTTGATACAGTATCGGCTATATACAATATCGGTTAATTACATGTGTATGTGTTTGAAATTTATGTGTGCAATGCTGTTTATGGAAGTGTATGATACAAATGCCAATCTAGAACATAGTTTGCAAATGAATTAGCTAATGCGTTTAAATTTCTTGGAATGTGTTCATATATAATAGAATCAAACTGTCTTTCCAATAGTCTAACTCGCAGAAACTGACGTAGCAATCCAGGATCTCTAATCTGGTAGACACCCGTTAACTGAAATACAATTAGTTGTGAGTCAAGTCTTACCTCCAAATGCGAAATTCCATGACTAAGAGCATCTCAGAGAAGTTATATAACTGCACTGTATTCAACCACATTATTCGTAGTGGGACCCAAACAAACCCCCCCCGAAGAGACTAGTTGGCCAACAGGTGAGTAAATAACCCAAGCTGCTGAAGCCAACTGTTGAGTGTGGCAACTGGCGCCATCAACAAATCGTAAGAAATGTTCGGTCAACATCTAGTACACGAAATGAAAACACACATAAGATTAACTAACAAGCATAAATGAAAACTAGCTCTACAAAAAATATACAGCTATGTTACAAGAAAAAGCACGACATCCTAAGCGTAGTACTTCTTCAGGTAGAGCCCATTTCTAGGTTTGGCCAGCTTATTACCTTCATAATCTACCAGCTCATAGGCACCCTTCTTCAGTGCTTTGGAAATTATATAAGGCCCGAGCCACATGGACTTGAACTTGCCAGGTCCTAGGGGTTCTTTTTCTTGATCCCAAAGTAGGACCAAATCTCCTTCAAGGAAAACCCTAGGTTTGACGGACTTGTCATACTGTCCTTTGAATCATTTTTTGTGGACCTCGTTTGTTGTGAGCACGTCGTGGCGCTGCTCATCTAGATGTTCTAAGTGTAACAAACGTTCTTCTAGTATTGAAGTATCTGGTAGTAACTGAATGGATAGTTTCAGCGAAGGAATCTCGCATTCAATTGGTACGACTGCTTCTATCCCATGCACAAGTTGGAAGGGAGAGAACCCGGTAGCAGTCTTAACGTTAGCTCGGTAAGCCCAAAGAGCCGGGTACAACATGATGTGCCAGTTATTTCAACTGACATTAAAAGTTCTTTGCAGTATAACATTTAAAGTTTTGATCACTGCTTCGACTTGTCCATTCGCCTGTGGATAGTATGAAGATGAATGTTCTTGTCGAAAACCAAGCATGGTATACAACTCGATCATCATGCTATTCTGGAAATGACTACCGTGATCAGTCACTATCTTTGTAGGTATGCCGAACCGTGCAATAATCTGATTAAACACGAAATAAGCGGCAGTTTCTCCATCTGCCTTAATGGTAGGCATTGCCTCCGTCCACTTGGTAAAGTAGTCAATGGCAACGATGATGTAATGATGCCCTCCATCCGAAACTAGATTGCAAGTCATGTAATCAACCCCCCATTTTGTGAAGGGACCTTCTGTAATCACAGGATGAAGAGGAGCTCGGTGTGCCCTCATTTTCTTAGTGAAAAACTTACACGGACAACAACGTTTGACAGCTTCCACACAATCTTTACAGATCGTGGGCCAAAAATATCCGGCACGTAGTATCTTCTAAGTTGTTTCCAACCCAGAAATATGTCCCCCACAAGCTCCACTGTGGGCATCATTTAATACTGCTTCGGCTTCTTCTAGAGTTAAGCAACATCGTAAGATGGAATGTACCCCACGTCGATATAAAGTATCTGAGATAGTTCTTCGCATGGCTTTTTAGCTTGCGTCGCTCTTCTCGAGAAAAATTAGTAGGACACCTCAAGGTCTGGAGATATACTAAGATATCCCCGTACCATGGGTCGGAGGAAGCAATGAGGAAGATATGTTCATCCGGGAATGATGATTCTTCCTCGACATTCTCTAGGTCACTCAGAAAATATGAGATTAACTCAGCGAACACTAGTGATTTCTTCGACTTGTCCGATTGAAAGACCAAATCGAATTCTTGTAGGATTACAATCCATTTATTATATTTCCCACTGATGATTCGTCGAGTGAGAACATACTGAAAAGGATTGACTTCTGCTATCACAGTAGTTGTTCGTAAAAGTATATAGTGACGAAGCCTCTGTACTGCATAGACCATGGCAAGTGCTAACTTCTCAATGTGCAAATATTTAACCTTAGGGGCTATCAATGCGCGAGAAAGATAGTAGACAACATGCTCTTGGAGCGTATCGTCCTCCTGAACTAATATTATGCCAATTGTATTAAGAGACGCTACCAAATATAAAAGAAAGTCTTTTGCGTAGTCTGGCGGGCTCAACAAGGGAGATGAAAGAAGTGCCTTTTTCAAGGCCTCAAAGGATGCTTGAGCAGCCTCGTCCCACACAAAATAGGAGTCTTGTTTGAGTAGTCTCATAAAACCTTTGGTAATATTAGCATAGTTTATGATGAATCGCCGTAAGAAATTAGACATGCCTTGCAAACTTTGGAGTTGTCGCAAGGTGCGAGGAGGAGGAAGATTTACAATCGCCTCTACTTTCAATGGGTCGACCATTATGCCATGACTGGAGACAATGAAGCCCAGTAGACGTCCCAATTCGATGCAGAACACACACTTTTTAGGATTCAAACGAATCTTATATTGTTTGCATCTTTCAAGCACTAGTCTGAGATGAGCTGGGTGATCCCGTATCTTTCGAGATCGCGCCGGGAGGTCATCCAAGTAAGGTTCTACTATGTGTTTGATATCATGAATAGCGAAATTCATCACTCGCTGGAAAGTAGCTCCAGCATTCTTCAAGCCAAATGGCATCTTCCGATAAGCGAAGGTCCCCCACGGGCAAATGAAAGCTGTTTTATGCTGATCTTCGGGTTTGATTTGTATTTGATTGTATCCCGAAAATCCGTCCATGAAAGAGAACATCTCATGTCCCACACAAGCGTCTATGATTTGATCGATAAACGATGTAGGATAGTTATCTTTCGGACAAGCTTTGTTCAAGTCCCAGAAGTCAGTACAGACTCTAATGGTACCTTGCTTCTTATCAACCGGAACAAGATTTGAAACCCATTCCGTCATGTCAATCGGATAGATGAAACTGACTTTAAGCAACTTTTCAACCTCCACCTCGATGGCGGCCGCTTTTCTAGGGTTCACGGGATGGAGCTTTTGTCTCACAAGTTTTGCCTTAGGGTATGTCATGATGACATGATCCACGATGGCTGGGTCAATGCCTGGCATCTCCTCATATGACTAGGCAAAAATGTCGCAGAATTCTTTGAAAAGTTTTGTATACAGAGCGATCTCTTCTAGAAAATAGTCCGCGCCAATAAAAATGTTTTCCACGACCCCGGGTTTGGTGGAAATGTTAATCGGAATTGTTCTCGATATATTAGCCATATTTCCCTCAACATAAATAGATCTCAAAGTAGAAGGAAAATATGGCAAATCAACAAATCCACCGGGTCTCATAAGGAATTCCCCTCTCTCAATCTTGTCTAGATTTGGAAGCAGGTAGGACCTGTGATGCATATCTTCCCATGGTTGGTCCAGGCCCATCATGGCTTCCAAGATGGCTTCATCAGACGGAAAAACCGTGTCTAAACAATCAAATGAGTGGGTGGAATTCAGTGACCATGTTGGAGCATAGTCCATATCTGACTCAGCAGAGACTGGCGGAGTCACGATATGTTCCATTGCAACATGTTGTGCTTCCATGTATGTTACTTCTGCAACGGATAGAGGCACTGAAGGTTCCGATGTAGTGGGAAGGATCCACAGATCAGTTCTTAAATCGACCGTGAAAGTTTCAGTAGAAGTACCCACATCATAACGCATAAAAAGAACAGGGGAGGTAAGGTTGAAAGTGCCTATTAACGACTCGTAAAGCCCTGCTCCTAAACTCTCACTAACCAGGGCGGTTTGATCAACTAAGGGAATTGTGGTCTCTGAAGAAGTTTGGTTGTTTCTTTGAGTGAAAGAAAGCTGATCGACTGTAATGACCTTACCTCAAACGGGAACATAACAACTCGAAAAACTGCAGATGCAATAGCTCGCATGGCATATGTCCAGCTCCTGCCTAATAACATGTTGTAATCAAGCGGAGCGTCCAAAACTTCTACTTCTACTGCAACTGTCTTACCGGCCAATGTGACATCAAATGATGGCAAAACCCTGTGTGGACGGAAAGTCCTGCCATCAAATGCAGTAAGTAGTGTGTTAGAAGGGGCTAACTCGGGAGAACCCAAAGCTTTCCAACAGGAAATTGACATTACGCACGTCGACACGCCCTCATCTACGACAGCTCGTCTAATGGTCATTGGGCCATGGACGACTTCTATTTGAAGAGCAACGTGGTACGACAACCGATATTTGATATCAGCCATATCAAATTGCGCAGACATGTTAGAGGATTCCATACTTCCAATAGCTGCAAGAAGTGCATTTCATTGTAAAGGACAACTTTGCAAGACTTCTAAGGTAGACATGGCACAAGGGGTCTGGGATAGATCCTCAACCACATTGTAGTTGGAGGCAGCCCGAGTGTTGGGATTGTGCGATGCCCGTTTCAAGACACCTTTCGGGATCTTCGGCATTGGGTCCATAGGTATGTGGAGTGGAGTGGAGGATTCTGGAATCTCTTTATCCTTTTTCTGTACGTCCGGGGTATAATTCCTGGCTCTCGTTTGTAAGAGTGCATCTGAATTAACCATGTTGATAAAAGTTTGATCAACCGAAGCATGTGTGGTGCCCCCAACATTGGAGGTGCTAGAAGTTAAACCCTGCCCTTTAGGGAATGGATCTTTCAGTACGACAGGTTTTTTCTCTTGAAGCAGCTTCTGGGCTTCTTCGAGCAGAGGGCATTGATGAGTAAGGTGATCCTGCTTGCAAAGTTTACAAGGGAACTTAACCTTCTTCTTCTCTTTGTTACCCTCCCTGGCATTCTCTTTTTTGGGCTTTTGATGGTTCCCCTCTCCTTTCTTGCCCTTCTTTTTATTATTGGGCTGCCGAGGGCCCTTTTGATTCTTCTGAACTTGATTAACAGATTCAGAAGTAGAAGGAGAGGTTGTGATGGAAGTAACTTCTGTATTCGACTGTTTAACAGATAGGGCATGAACCTATTTAGTCAAAGCTTTGAAAGATGTAGAATCAACTGAACCCACTATGCCATCAGCATGTGGTCTAGGCTTAGGTCTACTCGGACCAGTATTTGATTGCGGTGCATCAGGTATAATTTCGTAAAGTAACCCAGATTGTGCGTAAAGAAGGTCTAACTGTTGGGTCCGCAAGATGGCTTCTTCCTCGGTAGATACTCTAGAAGTAGCTACTTCCTTAGAAATATAAGGAAGGAGTGATTTCAAATACCACTCAAGAAGGAATTCTGGAGGTATGTTGGATTTAATGAGCCTCTTCCGTCTTCGCCACTCCTGAATGTGATTAGATAAGTGAGTGGCTTTATTTTGCCTAAATGTAGACAAAAGGTCTGTTCCGGCATCATACCAAACAAGAAGCTGAAAGTGATTCAGAAAAACCGTCGCGAGATCCCAAAAATTGAAGAAAGTGGATGCTGGTAATTCGATATACCATTTAGCTGCAGCGTCGGTTAAGGTTCTCTGGAACAGTCTTAACCTAATGGAATCTTCGTTTAAGGAGTTCGAGGAACACCATAAATGGAAAGTAGTAACATGGTCACCAGGATCCTTGCTAGTTTTTCCTTCAGACTTTGGAATGTCTGAAGGTAACTTGGTAGGAACTAGTGGCCATGTGGCATTATGATACACTGGATCGTTTGTCAACTTGGAAATATATGGCAAGTTTAAAGTTTCTAGAAATGGTAAACGAGGCCTGCAAGATGGTATTTGATAAGTTGGGGCCGTAAAGGGGGAACCACCCATAGTTTGACCCGTGAACAGCTGGTAGGGGTTGCCCCTGGCCGTCTGCTACTAGGGGTTGTCCCCAGTCATTTGTTGGTAGGGGTTTCCCCCCGCCATCTGCTGGTAGGGGTTGCCCCTAGTCATTTGCTGGTAGGGGTTGCCCCCCGCCATCTGCTGGTAGGGGTTTCCCCTGACCATTTGATGGTAGGGGTTTCCCCCATCCACTTGCTGGTAGGGGTTGCCCCCTGCCATCTGTTGTTGCGTGAAAGTATTATTGAAATTCCCCCACCCATATGAAAATGGGTTAGTGCTCTGTGGGTTCATCCACTGTGGCTGGGCGTTAGCCCCGCCATATTGCTGGTTAAAGATGTTTACCCCTCCCCTTGAAAATAAGGAGAAAGGGACGTTTCCTGCAGGTATATTACCTTGATTCGTGTTGGGACCTGCAAAGATATTGAAACCAGTAGTAGCTGACATAGACGGTGCAGTCATTGTACTCATGACAAGCACAGTTGCAGAAACACTTGGCCCTATATTAGGTGTGGAAATCCACGTGCTAGGTATGTTATATAACGGTTGAGTCATAGGAGGTGGAACTAGATTAGTCATACTGCTAGGTCCAAAAGTAGGTGTAGAGGTAGATGCCATAGTTGTTGAACTCGACATACCTAACGTGCCAGTATTAAAATTGAAGGACGGAGTGGACACAAAGGTTGTTTGTGCCGAACTCGGTGTGGCAGTAGGAGGAGGATTTACAGTATTAGTGTTCATACCTATGGTGGGAGTCTGTGGAACTCCCAGTGCGCCTCCCGGATTAGTCATAAAATGCTCAGGTGGGAAATTATATGCACTGTAATCGAGTTGTTGGAAACCAACGGGTAACAGAAGCAGATTTCTAAGATTAGTCAGAGGAGGATTAAAGGGAGTACTGTACTCCGCAGAAGTGAGATCTTCAATCTCAACTGAACTAAAATGTTGCTGATCTGGAGTCACCGGTTGTGGTTCCTCAGGAACCTCTATTTCAGGGTTTTCTGTTGCAGTTTGTAGTTCTTAAGGAAATTCTATTTCAGGTGGTAGTTCCTTAGGAATTTCTATTTCAGGATTTTCCGTTGTAAAAAGTTCCTCAGGAAGTTCTATTTCACCAGTGGTTTCCAAAGGAACACTAGGGTCTACCCTTTGTCATTTAGCTGGTGGTAGTGGTTCTGTTCTAAGTGGAGGAAGGTTTTGAAACCTTCTCTACCTACAAAGTTCTTTGTTTTCCACGATTATATATAACAATAAAAACTAGAAAACCTAGTGGCCACTAAGACTAAGGGGAAAACAACATGCCAACTAAAATTTCCTAAGTATGCAAACCAAGCAAACAAGATGCCTTCCGGAGAAGAGTCTGGGATGATGAGGGCCCATAACAGATCAACGAAGGATGAAGGACAGTTACCCGGGGTCCACAATACAATGACTAAGGGTGCAAGCGATGGAATCACCCAAACGCCCTCCCAAAGACCTACAAGGGATTTCCTCCCACGTCTGTCCTAGGTACAACAGATATACCCTTCGCTGTCACCTGTGTATGAACCTATGGTCAGATACTAAGGATACCACAACACCGAAAACTCCTGGGGGAACAGTCTCTGGTCGAATCAGAAGACATGGGCAGGGTAATTGAGCCCGAAACTCAAAAGAGTCCCCAAACGCGATCCAATCCTGGTATATGCTCGAAACAAAAAGTAGGAGGAGTATTCCCAACAATCTAATTTCACAAGACCTACTGCATAGATCCCAGGCAAGCTTTGAATGAAGTGGGTTTACATGTGATAGTCGAACTACGATTTTTGCGTAATGTGTGACCTTGGGTGGTTTAAGGTGATTTAAACCCAAGATCCTAACCAAGACTAGTTGGTGTAGTGTATCCCTAAAAAAAGAAAATTGTTGCTATTTAATTTTATTAAAGATTTTTAGGGTTGTTATTACTCAAAAGGTAGTGCGTTTGTGTGGTGTGGTTGCAACAGGAAAGCAAAGTGCATAAATTCTAACTTTTAACAACAAAACTTTTTATTTTTGCATTTAATGTTCTTTCCAAATTGAAAACTGAGCAAATCTAATCAAATTTCTTTTTTGTTTTTTTTTGAAATTGTAAACAAAATAACCTATGCTATCTTGTAAAAAAATAAGCCTTACTAACCCTAAGCTACCAAATTTTTTTGTTGTTGTTGTTGTTGTTATTATAAACGAAAAAGAACTATAAACATGGAAAGCAAATAAGACTTATGCACAATGTGTAAGCATGGCTAAAAATGGCTCCTAAGCTTACAACTGTCAAAACACTAGCTGAACAAAGACTTGTCCTACAGGTTTTTTGCAAAAGAAAAAGCCTTCACACTCGGAAGCAAAGTGGAGAGAAAAAAAAGGAGAAGGATGCTCAAAACTGGGAATCAAACACAAAAGGACTGACCCAAAGCATCAAACCCTAACAAGACCACTATGCCAAGCAAACGGTAGGAAAGCAAGCTAACAACCAACGTACTAACACAAGGACTGAGAAATGAAGCAACTAAAGCACTCTAAACACACTTGATACCGGAAAAGACAAACAGTCAAGGAAAGTTGGAACTCAACAAGTTTGGAAGACACCCCATAGGCTCCAAAACGGATGTAACGTCCCCTCCCATCATACCAGCATGATAGAGAGGACGTGATGCTAAAACAGGGCATCTAGCCCCATATCCATCAAGTAAAAACTCATTGATAAAAAGACATATACATGTGCATGTTATAGAAACACAACGGAATTTAAAAAACCATGTTTAATATCTAACATACATTCAACATTTATGTGATAGCCATTAAATAAAGACATTTCAGAATTTATAACAGAGAATACTTATCTCAACAAGTAGTCCCAAGCAACCAGCTATGCATCTGCAACGTTCCACCCAACCATAGGCCAGTTGTGCTTATCAACCTCTTGATACAACTGCCACCCCCGAGCTGGGCATGATTACTACAAGGAACCAAGGAACAACAGACTCACACATAGCCAAGCATACACCAAGATGAGCCAAGCCAATCTACAATTGGGTTTATCAGGCTGCTAGGAAATGGAAAGGAAGAGTGGCTAAGCCAGTGAGCTCAAGCACAGAGCCAGGGGTAACCTTACAAGATCTATCTAGCTTGGCACCCACAATACCTACACACCCAACACAAGGAAGTATTCTTTTCACTGCTGCACAGTCCCTCAAGCCATACCTTCCCCATCTAGTGCTCTCAGGGTGTGCATAGAAGAATAGCCAAAGCCCTCTTGATCTTCTTGAGAGGTTATCTCCCCCCACTAGGTTTATCAAGCCAATTCTGTCCATTACCACCCCAAGTTTCTTGCTCACAGATTCAAACCAAAACAGGGATGCACATAACAGAAAAACCACAATGGCTGGGCATGAGGAAAAATGTTTCTTCAGTGGGATGCCCAAAGAGGAGGTTTCTACCAAGTCAGAAAAACGTGGGCAAGCCTAAAAACGAAATGGCAATTGGGGAACAACCCTGGAGAGCAAAGATCGTTTTCAGAAAAAAACGTCCATGGGAATTTTGGGGAAAAAATGACCTCCATCACAGTCCCCAAATCGTGGCCCTTCTCTCCCAACTGCTGTATAATGCAAAAATGACTTCCAGGCATGGAAAATGTAGGAAAAATGGTGAAAAACGTGATGGGGAAAGATCCAGTACTTCAGACTGCGTGAGAGAGGAAAGACTGACTGTTCAGAATGGCTTTGGGCACCATTTCGTGGGTGTTTTCTTGCCCAAGGAGACAAAATACAATTTCCCAGGTTGATGGCTTTCCCATACACGAAATTGGCTGCCATACCTCTTCATTCCCAAGGCATTAACTACCTCAACCAATTTCTGGAAGAATTAAATGATTGGGTCCATAACCCAAAATGGGCAGTTGGTGGTTTATGGGTTTTCTCATTGACACATGGATTAACACCATTGGCTCAAGGGTTTGAATAATTTCCCTCCCTATTCCTTGTAGAATCATGCCCCCATTTCTTTGTTCATTGCATAGCTAGTTGTGGGTATTTTCATTAAAATTCGTATTTACATGATGTCTTATTTACATTGTGCATATCTAGCACAAGAACCATAGGCATCTATTTCTTTAATTTCCGATACATAAAACGCTAAATCAATGGTGGTGCCTTGGCCTTGAGCTCCTCACCATGATTAAATTACAATATTTACATCATTTACGATTTAATGCAAAGGGGGTCAAAATGGGGACATTACAATGGACCAAACCTTAAAACAAAGGATAAGATAGGTAAAGAGCAAACAAGCGTTGCCACAAACAACAAATGCAAAGCATGCAGTTTTGTAGGTCAACAACACACCATCAGGGCATAGGTAAGCAGGAGTGTTCACTAGGGAACAAAGCCTAGTCTCCAAAAAGAGTTATAAATGGACCAAACATTCCACAAGTAAGCAAGTGACCTAAAGATGGCAAAAAGACTCAAAGAAAGGTTCTAAGACTCAAAGAAGAGTTACAAACCTCAAGTACCAGTCAAGGAGACCTAAAACAAAGTCAGAAGACCACCCAAAAAGGCATAAAACTCAACCAAACAACCAACAGAAGGCTACAAGAATGTACCCTACTGTGTAGTAGGGAAACTAGCGCTCCTGGAGAGATGAGCGCTACTGTATGTATAGCAGAGTAGCGTATGGGCGCTACTGTATGTATAATAGAGTAGCGTATGGGCGCTACTGTATGTATAATAGAGTAGCGCTCAGGTCTTAAAGAATTAAAGACTGACTTTGAAAAGATGCAAAAAGACTGAGTGAAGCAGAGACAAGCAAGCAGGGGATACCTACAGGGTCTCTTAGCAAATTAAAGGAGTTAAAATGGTTCTGGGAAGACAAACAAGAAAGGTTTCCTAGAGTAGAAAAACAACTTTCCCCAGCGGAGTCGCCAGTCTGTTGGCGGGAAAAACTACCCTATAACGAGGAAACAGACATTATCAACTGAAAGGGGATGACAGGTAAGCATACTAACTATGTTACAGAGATGTTTCTGAATGGAAATAGGTTATAGGTCTTGAGAACATACCTTTTTGAATGAAGTTCGATCCTAGCTCTTATTCAATCTTGCCCTCAATCCTCAAGTCAACCTCCCATTCGATAAACCTGCAATACAAGTACCTTTCTCAGCGTATCTTGGATAATATATAATGATGAAATGGACAAAGCAATTTAAACATCAAATATTAACCAAAACAGATCCAAACAAGTACATGATTCAATGAGCACTTGATTTGGGACAAGAAAAATGCTTCAACCTTTTATTGTCAAATGCAAATTGATGATACAAAGTATACCTGACTTTGCAGCATGCTCCTGCAACCTGATCCTGGGCTCCTGCTCTTCTCTGGCTTGGAAATCTTCCAGCATAACCTCCTTCAACACAAGCTTCTCTTTAAGAGTCTCTCTATAGCATTCATATCTCTAACCCCTCTCTTTATTCCTCCTTGTATTTATAGGACAAGGGAGGTAGTTCAGGTCGAGAGATGGTTATGGAGGAAGTTGGGGAAGTTGAGAAACCAACTGCAACTAATCCTCTTCGTGAAATTAATTATTTTTTAATCATCTTTTGAGGTGTACGCTACTATTTCATAGTGGAGTAGCGCCCCAGGGCGCTACAATAGTGTTTTACAACTAGCACTCATGACTTTTTAAATGTTGAGCGCTACTCTATTGAAGAGGAGTAGCGCCCATGAGGTTTGAGCGCTACTATTGCACACTGGAGTAGGGTACAGGCGCTAGTCTATTGAAGTAGAGTAGCGCTCATGTCTCAAAATGACATTTTTTAGGGTTTTGCCAGCTTGTAAGGAGGTGGAATGAGTCAAGGTCTCATCTAAGGTCAAAATGCTCCTCCATCCAAGTTGTCCTTTTGTGTGATCAACAACTCAAGGTGATCACGGACGGAGAGGTGCAGGTTTGACCTATAACAGTATGTAGAACTTACGACTACACCTTAGATGCCTAGAAGCTCAAGATTTTCCCATCCACTCTAAAGGAATCTTACCTATGATGGTTCATGAGCCTCGAGGCCAACAATATAACCTCCTGGGATCAGATGAAAGACACCTTCATAGAAAAATACATAGACTATTGTAAAGCCGGGGAAACTAGAGATGAGCTATTTAGAATGCAACAGGGAGAGAATGAATCATTAGAGTATTACGAGGAATGATTTCAACTTAGTTATAGGAAGAATGATTAGATTATCATGAGGAATGATTTCAACAGGGAGATAATGAATCATTAGAGTATTATGAGGAATGATTTCAAGTTATTTACATATAAGTGTCCCAAGACATAGGAAGAATAAGAAGGCATGTTACGATTTCCCTATGATAGTGTTGTTGGCATATTGATGTATGCAATGGTATGTACTAGACTAGACATTGTCCATGCAGCGGGAGTTTTCAGTAGATATATGTAAAATCCAAGGAAAGATCATTGGAAAACTGTAAAAAGGATCTTTAGGTATTTATGTGGCACCACGGATTATGTGATATGCTACCAAGGAATACCTAGACTAGATAGAGTGATAGATGTATAGGGATTTTTTGATGCAGATTAGGATGGAGATCTTGATAATCAAATATCTACAAGGGGTTATGTGTTTAACCTATTTGGAGGAGCTATCAGTTGTATGAGCTAGAGACAGGTTGTAGTTGCATCTCAATTACAAAAGATGAATACATGGTAGCCACCCATGCATGTAAAGGGGTTGTTGGTTGCATAGATTGTGTTCAGGTATTGGATTTGAACAAAAAACTATAAGGTTAGATTGTGAAAGTCAAAGTGCAATCTTTCTAGCAAATAACCCAGCTTATCATTCTAAAATGAAGCATATTGATGTACAGTACCACTTTTTGAGAGATGTGGTTTTATACAAGAAGTTGTTATTGGAGAAGGTTAAGACCTTAAAAAATTCTTGCAGACTCATTGACAAAGTCCATTACTCCTGAGAAGTTTTCTTGGTGTAGAGAATATATGGGCATTGCTTCCCTAAACTTGTGACCCTATGAGTACATGGCTCGTTGTTTTTCAAAGAAAATAACGAGTGGGAGAATGTTGGGTATGTGTTATATTCTTTGCATGTGGGGTATGTCACCATATGTTCCCTATGGTCAAGAGATTGGTGTATATTCTAATACATGTTAATGGATTAGGGTTCTGGATGATATTGAATATGTAAATATTGTATCGTGAATGGTTAAGGATATACAATGAGAAAGTAAAAGGTGCGGCTCTAAGTTTTGCTAGTTTTTCTAGTTAAGGGTTTCCAAGGTAAATCTCTGCGTATTATGTATTCCATTGTTTAATCTTTGTTTTTCCTAAGAATATATATGCATTATTTTACTTCATAGGTTTAAAAATTACATGGTGGGGTATGTTAAAGCTCTTTATGCATCCAACAAAATCTCATATAAAACCCTATATTGTGAATAAATCATATCCAATTGTTGGGATTTCATAATTACCACTTCCTCGATTTTTTCCCCTGAAAGGGCCATATGTTTGGCAATATAAGGCTTTGAGGATTTCACAAACCAATCAATCAAGGATATCTTCTTTGATAATTTGGCATATTCTCCTCCACTCATGAATGTTGTTAGAGATGTGAGTGGTTGTACTTTGATGAAGTGATGTTAACAAATATGTCCTCCTCTCATAATAAATTGGAAATCGAAACCACGTTGAAGATTTCATTGCCACCGATGAAAAAATGTTATGTGAAGTCCATAGCAACTCAATGTACCACTTCATTACAATCCCTATGAAGGTATATATGATGGAGAAGCCTCAATGTAATTTTGTTGTCCATTAAGGAGTTTGAGGAACACCATAGATAGAAAGTGATGATGTGATTTGATGGATCATCTCCAAATCTATCTTCAAACATAGGAATGTCAAAATCCAATTTGGTCAGCATAGGGGGCTAGTTGGAACTATGGTGCATCGAGTCTTTAGTTAAATTCAACAAATTTGAGATATTTAAAGTCACCACGAATGGAAATTTAGTAGTGGCAATGGACCTAGGATTCCTAGAGTCGAAATGGAATAAAGTCATGTTACCACTCATAACATTTCCCATTGGTATAGTTCCAACACCATATGAGAAATATGAATGTGTCTAATAATCAAGGTGAGGAGGATAGAATCCACAAAAATATTTTCCCATTCTAGACATGATTATGATCCTTGGGGGAATACTTAAAGAGGGCATGAACTCACTCTTGATGAAGGGGATAGATATAGGGATGTTTCCACCCCCAAAATAGAATTCTAAAATGGGTAAGTATTATCCATGCCATCATGTTGAAAGGTGGGAAATTTTTGTTGAAAGGTGGCCAACTTGTATTGAAATGTGGAAAATTTGAACTGAAAAGTGACATCCCTAGAGAGAAATTTGTGCCACTATGAGCAATAGGGACAGGGATCCCACTCTTTCTATATTGCATTAACCTGGGGAAACTAATGCCGCCTTTGATAATTCTAGAGCTAGGGCGAGTGGTGCTTCTTGCACCTATTGTAATTGTAGCATATCCATCCTACGCCGCTGATATAAAGGATTATCATAAAACAAGGATCTATATCTCTAGGTGAGAATTCATGAATTTGGATAAGTAGACTCAATGTTTGTCAATGGAGGGTTAAAATTGGTTGAAAATGGGTTAGGAAGATATTCAAATTCAAAATTATCTTGAGGTGAATGGGATCATTCCCTTCCAAGAAAATCAATATGGTCTTTTGAGCCTCTTAAGAATTCATTTGTCGATAATTGCTCAAAATTAGGATTTTCTTATAAATGTTCTTCCCTTGTAGGGCTCTTCAAAATTGTGCAAGTTTCACTTTATGAATCACCTTGTGAAGGGTCAACACCAATCAATCTCCACCTAGAAGTAAGTAGTACTTCAAATTCATGGGGGATTCCTTTTATCTTGCAAGGCCGATGAGATGGTTGATCAATCACCCTAAACCCAAGGACTCAACAAAACAAAAGTAATTAATCCCTAGGCTATCTACTCTTGACATCATTAAGCACCCCACTAAAATAATCCTAAAAATAAGCAGTAAGTAATGAACTCTCTCGAATATCAATTTAGGGAGTTTAGGAATTAAGTCTATTCAGTGAAGAGACAAATAAATGGCTTCCCTAAAATTATCCTTAGATGATGAGGGCCTAGGTCCAACTAGTGTAGGTGTGGGATATAGTTATAGTAACCCCCAAGCAACAATTACCCAAGGTGCAAGTACCCTCATGTGGATGGGAACCCTCCAAGGGAGATAAAGTGTATGTTATGTGTATGTCTTAGGTATTGCAATCAGTTCCCACTTGCAATCACCTAGGATTTGCCACTATGGTTACAAATTCACAAAAGGTAGATGGGAAATATAGTAATTCTTCAGGTGTCTATGTGTTTAGGGAATATGAGACTTCTTCCTACACTTGAAAATCTAGAGAAATGGTGTCAATCCAAGGAATTTTTGATCCCACTAAATCTCTCGCATATGCATATCCCACTAAACAAGTAAGTGGGGATAATCACTATACTTTCTTATATTGGCCTCATGCTTTACAAGTGTGTGAGGACCTTTCAAATGCTGGAATTTCAGCACTCTCTATTGGTTCTAGATTTTGTTTTCATGGCCTTGGATAATTTACTCTCCAACCTACACCAAGGCCTTACAACCTAGACAACTATGTGTTTCTCACAAAGAAAAACAACCTAGTTTGTTTTAATTATGATCGTTCTTTTTAAGGTTGTTCTTTACTCAAAGGGAAACATAAATGAAACTTATGATGTTTAAATAATTTAAAAATGATGGAAATTTAAAAGCATTGATAAATATTCAAGAACATTAATTATGATATTTCATAGAAACTAAGCAGTCTTTAAAACCTTTAAACGCAAAAAACCAGTAGTACAATTTCACTATACATGCAATTCAACTTTTGTTTTGAATTTGATGAATGTACTCTACTAATCAAAGCAATGTAGAAATGCCACTACAAAAGCTACAGAAAATACTTAAAACACAAATAAATATTTTATTTATTTATTTTCTTGTTTCCTATCATCAATGAAATAAACTATGAACAACAAAGTACTCAAATCCCTGATAGTAAGACATAAAATCCCCATTTTTGAAAAAAGACTCAAAATTGACAAGCAAATTCTTGACTTGGAATATTTTTTCAATTTATAGGAGGTGCCCATAGGTTTCTTTACTAAAACCTATGTTCCCATGCTTTTAATTAAGAGATGTCATACGTGCCCACATCTATTACTAAAAATAGGCACATGCACTTGTCCAAAAATATAAAAAATGCACATTTTTTGTTCTACAATTGCAAGAAAGGGAAAATGACAAAGTTAATATTTAGACCACACTTCAACAAGTAGACAAAGAAAAAGAGAGGGGCATTAAAAATAAGATATAAAAATGTATCCCCATCAAAGTGGCCAATTCTGTTTAAGGGAAAAGCACCCAATGACTTAGGATGAATCATCAACAGAGCAAATAGAAGATAACTACCTAAATTCTAGAACCAATTGATTACAAAAAGTAACTTCCTCATAGAAGAGGATAAAATAATACTTTTAATCAATTGGTTAATCCCTTTTATATATTTTATATGCAATCCAAATACTCTCTCATGGTTCCAATATTTTCTTCAGATCTGTACACATTGAAACCAACCAACCTTCCTTAAATCCAAATTGACATATAATATAATTCATGATAAATGCATAAACTTGCTGTGAAATGATTCTAACTACTTATCCGAAAATTATTTTAACTCCACATCATGAATTAAAAGCCAATCATGAAATACATTGCAACAATATGATTTGGGGGAGGAAGAAGAGATATATTTTTAATATATTAAACATGAACAACAAATAAATATTTTACCTACTAATTGTTGTCAACACCTTCATCACCCAAGTCTAGGTTTTAAACCCAACTCAAAGTTAGGAATATGTTCAAAACTAAGAGGTTTTGAAGAGGGGGAAGAAATATCAATCCAAAGAATGCTCTAAGAATTATTTTAGCATAACCTTGCTTACTTTGGTATATTTCCACTTCTCCCTATAAATAACCCTTATTTATATGAAGAAAAAGTAGTTACGATTGTAGGGAATGGAGGTTAGGGTTTGTGAACGTATATGGATCTCATGTCATCAAGTTAGGAGCTTGCATTTAATGTGATTTATTTATTTTTTCCTTTTTGAAGGCGTCCACATGTTTCATGAAGGCAAGTTATAGACAACGCATGAGTTTCATGAAAAAAAATCAGTATCATCAAGTTAGTGAAGGAAAAATTTGTGCATGAAGAGGAGATAATAAAATAGGTATAGATAAATGGTTAATATAACATATCTAATCAGATGTGGCCAAACAAAGCTATTAAAAAGTCCCCGTAAGATCATATGCTCGCACTTGAGTCTTAACAAGTCCATCCTTCTTGGAAGGTAGGTTATAATGCTTATCTTTTCCTCGTTAGTATGATATAAATGAGAATATAGTGAAACAACCATTTCCATGTTACAAACATGCTTTACTTATTACAATTTACGACTATGTTAATCAATAGTAAGGTTGATGACTAGATGCCTCTCATAAAACCCTTCTCTAGATTCCAAAACAAACCATAGAAAGTTGTGTATACAGCCCTAAAAACAAAGACATACCAACAGGAAATAGTGTGGCATCCCTAGCATCAATGTGGTCTGCAACCAAGAAGAAGAGAACATACCAATAGGAAATAGTGTGGCATCCCTAGCATCAATGTGGTCTGCAACCAAGAAGAAGAGAACATACTTCACCAAATGTTTTTCCTCCCTCTAACTTGCAAGCTTACAATGTCCTTGGCCTTCTAAGCGGATTTCATCTACTTGAGCGTTTGATCTCCTTTATGAGGGGTGCTCCACCTTTAAACTTTAAGAGAATTTTATTCTTAAGTATTTATAATCAAATTTATACTTTTGATATATGTTAGAGTATCAGTCTAGCATATTATATGTGATGTACTTGTTGGTAGTAAGTCCAACATTAAATTGTCTTACAAATACTTTGAAAATGTCCTCCAATATGGACTTAGTAATCAAGCCTATAATTCATTTAGACTTTTCATATATGTTAGAAGTTGTTTAGTATTTAAAACAATTGATGGAATGAATTACTAAACTCCATAGGATTTTATTGGGGGATAAGTAATTTGTTTAAGATCTATGTTTTCATATATGATTGAGTTACTTTCACTAGAGTTCTAATAAACACAACATCAATGTGCAACCCAACTCTTGCTATCAGTAGTGCAAAATAGTCGTAAACAACAGGACTTTGGACCAAAAAAACTACCCTATGCTAGGAACAAGATACTTAATAAAATTTATGTTTTATCCACTAGTAAATTTCCTTCTTGATAGGTATTTTCAAGGTGGTTATGCATTAAAAATCTCAACCAATGGAGTGCTCTAGTGCAAAATGTGCCTTGGATGTCCGTTTTTTAGTGGATCACATTTTTACTTTAGCTTCTATACAACTACAATCACCATGTTTTGTGTTCTACCTAAGCGTGTTGATTTATTGGATTTAGAATAAGGTAAGCATATCCGTGAGCTTATGACTTACACTAGTGCAAACACTTTCCAAAATTGGTAAACAACTCTATAACTAATATTAGTCCTCACAACGTTTATGATTGGCTTTTCGATGGTAGGATTAGTTGGTAGTTGATGAAATATGACTTCAATTAAATTAGTCCATAAGGCTCCTCATAATAATCATTCTATACTGGGCTGGCAGGAGCGGGAGGAGTCCTCTATGACTCTGATGGAACTAGAATGAAATATTATGCATGGAGATTAGGAAAAAAGTCCAACAATGGAGCTGAATGGCTCGCCCTGATTAAAGGACTTGAACTTGCGAGAAGTGATGGTATTGAGGACCTCGTTGTTTTCAGTGACTCGTTGTTGATTATAAGGGAAGCAAGGAGTCTAAAAAATTGTAGAAAGATGCCCTCCACTAGGACTCATCATCTGCTGAAAAACATCGTCAAGGAATATAAAGCAGTCAATTTTCTCCACATTCTAAGATCCAATAACAAAGAAGTGGATAAAATGGCGAATAATGGAGTTAAGCTGGCATGTGGGGTCTTGGTTTGCAATCAACAAGGCCTTGGAATTGCTTGGGTTCCTTAATCCCCATCGATCCCTATGTCTAATTTCATGCTCATTGATAATTTTTGGAATTGGCTTGGCATTGGCAATAGCCCAAGCCCAATTTCACCCATCCTCGGGCTCCTCAACTTCAACGTCAATGATTTAATCGAGGCCATCCTCAACGTACTTTGGAAGATATAGGATCATCTCACACAATCGACCCACATGGCTCCCATGCAGGGAGTAATTGTGCTCAAGCCTCGTGGCAGAAGCTTTAAGCTTGGGGAAGATGACATTTTTCCCTCATTCGAACTCTGGGTCTTAGACGATTTCATGCTCTGCATCTTCCCTCTCAAGATTTTCCAGCATTATAGCAAGCGCAATATGCATGAGGATATATCCACACTTCAGTCTATCCTTTGCGGGAGGCAGATTATAGCACACAGGCGGCCTCATTTTGCTAATTTGAATCATAATGAACTGTTGGAAGCTGGTGCAGGAACCGACAGGGCGCATCCCTCTGCGTAGAAACAAGGAAAAGATGAATTTCTTGGCCAAGGACTCAGCTCGACCACCGACAGATTGGGGTTTGAAAATCTTTCGACTGCGTTTCAAACATATTTGAAAGACATGGAGGCCCAGATTAAAACAATCAACAATGAAAACTATGAACTGAAAAAGGAGTTCACCCATCTCTTCTCTCTGGTAAATGCAACTAATATTGAGGTTGGCAGCCTTAGTGCGAAAATCACAGGGAAGGTAGCCACTCTAGTGGGGGCAAAGCTGGAAAATCTGGATGCAAGGATTTTAGTAGTCCATGGCACAACCAAGGTGGTGGCAGCGACGCTGGAAAAAATGAATGCATACATTGACAATCTCGCCGTGGAGCTCAAAGGAAGTGTGAAGCCCAATCACCCGTAATCTGCTGAATCTTTGTTTATATGTTTTTTGGTTTTTTTGGCTCGGTCTTAGAGCTTTCAAGCAGTAGATGAATAGGTTTTTATCTTTCTACAAGACCTCTTTGGTTTTTTGGTATCTGAATATACAATGTTATGCACTTTTGTCTTTCTACTA
Organism: Larix kaempferi; assembly: GCA_027924585.1. Classification (NCBI taxonomy): domain Eukaryota; kingdom Viridiplantae; phylum Streptophyta; class Pinopsida; order Pinales; family Pinaceae; genus Larix; species Larix kaempferi. Next base: position 10,203,084 of record BSBM01000046.1, read on the forward strand.
GGTCAGTTTGCAAGGAGCTTCAAGCTTCCTAGAATAGGATCTTTTCATGAACAGATTCACACCGATGAATCCAAACTTGCAGGCTTGGCTCTTCCTCTTTACAGATAGCATCCCAATTGCATCTATTTTGTAAACTTTGTCCAAATTTTATATAAAAGTCGCTTACTCGTTTCTGTAAAAAAAAGAATAATCATTGTGTATTTACATGTTTGTTCATATAAAGGGAAAGCTTGGTGTACCCATTTGAATAAAGGTACCTAGCTCATTAGAAATTTCTATACATATTTGGGTATCTAGATAGTAGAAAGTGAAAAAAATCTTGTAATAACTTCCAAGGATTCATATTTCTCTTCAAATTTTCTTTGTGCTACTTATGATCATGGGATTAAAATATGATGTTATATGATCTCATGTTTCCTTTATGGGATATATATATCCCATTATTCTAAAAATGGATATCACAAGTTTCCTACTACAAGTTTTCACATGAAAAGATCATCAACTAGAGAGATAGAAACTACAATACCATTGTTCAAGAAAGAAAGTATGCATAAAAGTATTGAGGTGGGTACTATAATAAATATGTATTGTGTATATGCAGAAGAAATAGAAACTAGATGTGAATATTCTAGTAGTGATGTTTCAAAGTGCTTAGTGGGACATATTTTTAGTATGAAAGTACATGAATGATGAGTTAGAAAATGAAATTATTGAAGAATCTAAGTGAAATTTATATTCCCCTAATAAGAATGATATTAGTACACTTTCCAAAGACTAGGAGGAACTTCCTTTGGAAAAATGTGTGTGGAGAATTTTATCAACCCTAAAAATTGATGAATTGTACCATGTTGCATCTAAGCGATAGTATTCTCTTGACCGGAGAAAACAGAGAATAAGAAGTCATTCGACACTTTAATCACATCCTTTAAGTATAATAAAGCAATATCAAAATAGAGAATATTAATATGTGTATCATGTTCCTAGTCATTTCAACGTAACAACATTTCTAGTTAGGAATGACTCTAGAATGGAAGGCATGATTAACACCTTGACCTAATTCCTCACATTATTGCAATCCCAAACTCCTTGGGTTGTAGAGAGCTAGATATTTTTATTGTTCTAGAATAATTTCATCTCTCAGTGTTGGGAAATCATCTATGAGGAAGATATATTAGTCATTGACTTGAATAAGAAATCCTTTGTGTCTTTATCCATCTCACTAAATAGGCATGTAATGTAGACTATATTAAACACTTGTTTTGTTGATGATGAAGGAAGGATTCAATCATGATGTCACTCACCACTCTAATTATAACCCTCTCTAGTTATACTCACAACACACAAGGAATAAGGTTTCAATGACTTGGAATCTTGTTTGTGATTCACTCATGTTTAATACAAAATCGTATTTGTGCTTCTACAAAAATTTATTGATATGAGATGAATGGATCAATGTTCCTACTCAGATGTATTGTATTATGTATCATGTATTCAGCTACGCACATAATAAAATGACTAAAAATGGCTACATAAGTGATTAAAATGTATTTGACATTCAATTTTTCTATGAAATAAAAATGGAGGACAAATTGACAAAGAAACATTCTTACACAAGTACATATGGTAATTATATATCTCTTTGAATAAATTTGAGAAACCTATGTAAGGAAAAACAATACCAAATGGAATTTAAAACACAAGGATTAACAATGGCTCACACACATTACACATAGATTTACCCTAGAAACCCAAAATTGGGAAAAACAACATTCCTGAGAGTTTCTCCACTCTTTATCTCATTGTATTTTTTTTTTGTTTACAATACAATATTATAGCATCCAAAACCCTAATCCATTAACCTATATTTGATTACAACCCCAATTCGTTATCTGGAATTAGTTTACAATGGGATGCAAAAACATGAGTAAAAAACAACTCAAAATGGACCAAAAACGGACCCAAAAGAATTCTTTCAAGGGTGCTAGTCCCTCGAACCCCCTTTTCATTGTTAACTTACCAAGAGTAAAACACATATCCAACATTTTCCCACTTGTTGTAATCTTTGAAATAGGGGGAAAAAGGGGAAGCATTCATGAAAGCAATTTCTAAGGGAAGCAATGACCATTGATTCTCTACACCAAGAGAATTTTTTTCAATGAATATGCAACATTCTTCAATGTATCATCCTTCTACAATAGTGCTTTGCTATGATCAACCATGTCTCTAACAAAATGGTACTAAAAACAATATGCTTTGTCTTGGAATGATAAGCAAGATTCTTTTCTAAAAAAATTGCACTTGAGCTGTCATAACCTATTCTCGCTACTTTATGAACAAAACCATTACATGAACACAATATTTGCAACCATATGGATTCCTTACATCCATGAGTGGCTGCCATGCATTCTTATTCCGTAGTTGATAATGCAACTACACCCTACATCTTACTCTTCCAACTAATTTCTTCTCCAAATAAGTTAAAAACATATCCACTTGTAGATCTTATGTGGTCAAGGTCTCTAGCCCAATATGCATAAACAAAACCTTGTATATCTATCTCGTTGTAAGCTCTAGGCCTTCCTTGGCATCAAATTTCATAATCTGAAGTTCCACACAAACATTTGAAGACCCTCTTTATTGATGTCCAATGTTCCTCCCCTGGTTTTGACATATACTTTCTCAAAATTCCCACTGCATGGGAAATGCATGGTTTAAGTACAGACCATAACATACATCAAAAATTGAACACCAATAGCATATGGAACACGTGACATGTCTTCTAACTCTTCTGGAGTCTTGGGACATTGATGTGTAGATAACTTTACACCTACATGAATAGGGACCTTTACGAGTTTACATTCCTGCATATTAAAGCTCTGCAACAAACTCTTAACATATTTCCTCATACTCAACCAGAGTCTTCTATTGGCCCAATCTATTTTAATTTCCATGCCTGGAATAAAATTTTCAACACCAATATGTTATACCTCAAATTGTCGATTTGAGTGTCATTTCGAGTCTTCATGTCATATCACCATGCATAACCTAATGGTCTTACCTCATAGCAAGTGTTGGTCCCCTCCCTGGCCTTCCTTGGAGGAAAATCCAATTGATGATAGATGAATGCCACCACATTGATCCAAATATCACCTCATTGAACCTACTTTACCCATATTTTCGCACTCTGTTAATGGTGCAAGGCGCGGAAATACAACATTTTCGCGTCCTGCATGCCTGCAGGGGCGCGGAAATATCAACATTTTAGCGCTATGCTTAGTGTATAGGGCGCGGAAATACCTTAACAACCCCATTACTTGGATTGTGGATCTTAGCTCCGGGGAGATATTCTTGGGATTGGGATTCCCTTCGAATCTCACCTCACCCTCCCTCTTTAGCCTGGTTCAACTCCTTGATCCACCATTTATCACCTAGATCCACCTTCCTCTCTTAATGGTTGCCCTCCCAAATCCTTTAAGAAGGATGTCATCCATGAGCTAAGGGGAGAACAATTGGAGGTATCAAACCTATGGTCTAAGGGGTTTTGAAGAGATTACAAGAGGAGAAGCTTGGGAGGAAGTGCTATTGCTTTGGACAATAAGGTGAAAACACTTGTAACTATCTTATTTGGTTTCTCTAATAAGATAACTTAGCCTATTCTTCCCATTTCATGTCTTTAATAATGAATGCATGAAATTGCTGATGCTTCATAGTTAGATCTTGGTTTATATATATACTGCTTTGGAGAAGGTATTGTCTTCTATTCTTTTATAGGTTCTCAAGTCCATGATTAAAGATCAAAATTGGGGCAATTTGAGAGAAACAAGGACAAACATCGAGTTCAAGGTATGTCACCTATTTGTTTCTCTTTTCCATAACTTGTTAGTAAATGTATGAATCATATTTAGGAAGAATTTAGTGTCTATTTGTTTTGTTTCTATCATAAATTGAATACCTAGGAGACTAGCTTGATTTATGAGAGGGTTTAACTATCCATAGGAAGAATTCTCTAGCACACAATATCTTTCATATCAAACTTAGAACACAACTAGGTTTTGACATCCTTGATGATTTCATTGTTGTTTCCAATCAACAACATACCATCAGCATACAAGACCAAAAAAATAAAACAATCGCAAACCTACTCGAAATACACACAGTGATCCACTTTTATTCTTGGGAAACCAAGTCCCAATAAATAAGTATCAAAATTTTGATACCACATTCTTTGTTATTGTTTTAATCCATATAAGAAATTTTTCATCTTGCAAACCAACTCTTTATTTCCCTTTAGTGAAAAACCCTCTAGTTGTTTCATATAGATTCATTCTTCCAAATCACCATGCAAAAATGTTGTCTTCACATCCATTTGCTCTACGTCAAGATCAAAAGAAAGAGCAATAGATAAAAGAAATCTAATAGAAGTTGATTTAGCAACATGAGAAAAAATATCACAAAAATCAATTCTCTCCACCTGAGAATATCCCTTAGCTATTAGGAGAGCGTTTCTACTTCTCCACCTTACCTTTTGCATTCAAATTATTTTTAAACATCCATTTTCTACCAATAGGTTTTCTTCTAGCTGGAAACTCAACTAGATCCCAAGTCTTATTTTTATCCAAGGCATCCATTTATTCAACTATTTCCTTCTTCCAAATTTTTTTATCCGATGAATCCATTGCCCCCCTAACAAATATAGGATATCATTTGGTATCAAAGTCGGTAACCCTCATGACTTGTATAAATGACAAGTCTCTCCACTCCAAAAATGTAGCAAGCAATTGAAGAAGATGCTCTGAAATTTTCGGATTAGTCTGAGGCAGCCACAGTAAAAAGTGAAATATTTTATCTCTGTGCTCTAAAAAGATAAAGTTTGTAAGCTTTGACCTTGGGTTATAGGAGAGAAGCAGCCGTAGCTCTTGAGAGGAGTAAAAGTCTGAGTTAAGCTCTAATTTTCATTGGTGGTTTTCAACTTTGAAATTTTTGTATGGGAATAGGACTGAGGTAGCCACAGTAGGGTATCTACAATAGTAGATCCACAGACAACATTTTGTGTGGAATTTATCTCTCTGAAATTCGGACCCTTCTGAGGAAATTCGGTGCTGAAACAGAGTTGAACTAGAAGACTGATTTTTGGCAGCAACTAAAGGTTGAAGTTTGATTGAGCTCTGAAATTCGAGTACAATGGACTGAGGCTTCCACAGTTTGATATTTTGGCACCTTATCTCTGCCTTCCTGATGTATTTTATTTCAAGTTAAAAAAAATGCAGCATGAAGTCTAATCTTACCTTGAACTTTGAATTAACCCTTTGAGGTACTACTTGACTGAGATCTAAATTGAAGAAGGAAAGCTAATGCAAGGTATGTTGTAATCTAACTTATTAAAATTTTGATAACTATTCAGAATCCAAGGATGAAATTGTAATGTTGATGAGTTGTAACAAGCATGAGTTTAAGGCATAAACTTGAAGACAAACAAGATATTTATTGAAGGTTGAAACTTGGAGACAGTCAATGCATATGTATGTGACTGGTTGAATCCAAAGGTTCAAACTGAAGCCATTCGGTTCTCCATATACATGTCTTGTTGATGTTTTGGAGAAATGGTTAATTTGTGAAGCCTTTACTTGACAATGAAATCTTGATAATGAGATGACAGTGGTTGGTGTAACATTGAAAGCATAATGATTATGACAGTGACATCAGTAGTGATGACACCAATAACAATTTGATTTGACAGAGATAGTTTGATGATGACATGGATTTATTTGATATGACAATGTGACATGAGAGTGACAAGTTGAATTGACATGATAGTGACAACAATGGACAATTTGTCTTGATCAACATTTGATTGAACATCATAAGTGTTTCTTGATTGGAAAGAAGAGTCTTGCACACCTGAGGATTCGATTCCTCAACCCTTTCTCAGTTGGAGCTGAGAAGATCGGGATGGGTCCTGGATTCAGACTTGGTACTCTTTGTATCATTTGGTGCTGATTTAATCGTGAAGATTGTAGTTTTCCATTTTAAATCATATCAAAACATAAATAAATCTCTCATACAATTCCTGTGTTGTCTCATGTGATGTGTGGTGATTTTATGTTGATATTATTCTTACGATGCATCGTTGATTTAGTTGATGAATGTTGTTGCAAAGATGTTGTACTTAGTAGCTTGATGTACTCTGCTTTATTGATTAGAATTAAAAAGCGTTTAATTGCTTACACATTGATTCACCCCCCTCTTAGTGTGACCATTGTGTCCAACACAATCAAACTTCAACCTTTAGCTGCTACCAAAAATCAGTCTTTTAGTTCAACTCTGTTTCACCACTGAATTTCCTCAAAAGGGTTCGAATTTCAGAGAGATAACTTCCACACAAAATGTTGTCTGATAATGTGGATACCCTATTGTGGCTGCCTCAGTCCTATTCCCATACAAAAATTTCAGAGCTGAAAACCACCACCGAAAATTAGAGCTTAACTCAGACTTTTACTCCTCTCAAGAGCCGCGGCTTCTTCTCTCCTATAACCCAAGGTCAAAGCTTACAAAATTTGTCTTTTTAGAGCACAGAGATAAAATATTTCACTTTTTACTGTGGCTGCCTCAGAATAATCCGAAAATTTCAGAGCATCTTCTTCAATTGCTTGCTACATTTTTGGAGTGGAGAGACTTGTCATTTATACAAGTTGTGAGGTTCAATTCATGTGCTATACGACATGTGTAAGTTTAAAAAAAAATAAAAAAATAAGTTCTTATTTTTAGTTGGACGACCTTACAGATGAGGAATTATTATTAAAAATAAAAAATAAAATCAGCTGGGCTGACTTTCCTTAGAATATAAAGGGCCATATTACAAAGATAAAAAAATTGATTTCCTCCTTTTAAGGGCTGACCTCTATGCCACTCACCCCTTTGCAAAGAGAGAGACATACTACACTTTAAAGTCTCCACGTTACTTTAAATTTTCCACTTCATTATTGTTTGTAGGGATTCATATTAAAGACACATTATGCTTCATCCTTTCCATATTTCAAGGATTTGGGATAGGGCTTGATGAGCCTTTTCAAATAGTTTAGTCAACATTTAACTCAATTCATGTCATCAGGTTTAAGGGCTTCATCATTACATCAATAGTGTCCAAGAATGATATCACCATTAAGCCATACATGCAATAATGTGAAGTCATCCTCATCATACTAGCAACAACGATCATCAAGCCATACATAAGCAAGACCATAGCCAAAATCTCCATGACCTCATCAACCCATAATATAAGTGGGTTCCAAAACCAAAGCCTTGTGGGCTTAAGGACCAAGTTACCTCAAGCAAGATGTACAAGGGCTTTAATGCCAATTTTCCAAGTGTACCCATTATCATCATCTCAACCATACAAGAATACCTACAAGGGTCAAGATTCATCATGCCATCAATTGTGTGGGTCCCAAGCCACAAGCAACCACATGCAAGGAAATCATGTCCAAGGGTTTCATATCAAGAACAATAAGACCTTCAATGGACATATTCAAGGATAAATAAAATACACGTGGGCTTCATCAAAGCATGGTTGAATAAAACCATAAACAACATATGCAAATGCCAATCTCCATCATATGCAAGGGTGTAAGGCCATCCCAAACAAGTGTAGGGTTCCACCAAATGTTGTAGGGTTCCATCAAATACTCCAAAGCACAAACCATCTGTGTATGGGCTCCAAGGGCCAAGGAACCACATGTGAGGGTACTAGTACCATGCAACCGTCAATCAACCATCAAGCTAACACCTGCGAATGCTATCATCCAATATGACACCTGTGTGTGGGTAGATTACTCCAACCTGTGCAAGGTACCCCACAACAGATACCATGAATATGTGCAAGTGTCCATGATCCAGTCCATACTTGTTCATCAAGCTTGTCCACTGCAGGGAATCTTTGTGGCATCTACATCAACTGAAAGGTCGAATGCATATCCATGTATGCATCAATGAGACCTCAATCAACATCATCAATAATAGATAGATAAAAATTAGAGTGAAGATCAAGTGGGATATACCTTTTTGGTTTCCTTCCTTCGCGAACAAATCTCCTCAAGGATGGAACTTATGATTCTTCATATTCTAGTATTATGGTCCCTATAAGGTGTTGTAGAGGAATAAAAGTATGGATTAAAACTTGGAGTTTCCTCCATCTCCACATGTACATATACTCTTCCATGTTTCTTTCCTAAAAAAGTTAATTGGTGACATGATCCCAATCCATACCATTTTACTGGTGATTGATGAAGAAGGGAAATTGATACTAGAACCTAAAAAAATCATTGAAATAAGGATCAAGCAATTACTTAGTACCTCATCAAGTGGAAGAACTTGCCAATAGAAGAGTTGACAGGGGCATATGAGCTCTTCATGCATAAACATCCAGAGTAAATCAATTGTTGAGGGCAACACTTGTTTGAAGGGGAGGGGCATGCTAATCCCTATATATTGTAACATTAATTTTTTAGTATTATATTAGTATTGTCTTTATTGGTTGGATATGACCTTAATTGTAATTGTACCCTTTGTCTCTCTCTCTCTCTCTCTCTCACACACACACACACAGACACACACCCCAAGGGCATCTAGTTTTAGGATCATCTCATATTGTCTTGGGTATTCGATACATTGTATAAGGAGGTTCCCCCTAGAAAAGGATTCGTATTCATATCTTTAGTTGGATCTCAATGCATTGGGTTACTCTTTCTTTCTATTTTTATGTTATTTTGAGAATTTGGTGCATAACATAACCCTACACCACTACATACTCCTTTCCTTCTATGTTAGTGTCATGTTCATCCTTCCTGCAACTCCATTCCATTGAGGTGTGTAAGGAGTATTCTTTTTCCTCACTATTCCACACTTATTACAAAATTCCTGAAACTCATTTCCACATAACTCTCCACCATATCTATCCTCAACACCTTTATTTTTTTCTCTTCTTGGTTTTCTACAAGATCTTTAAACTCTTTAAATTTACGAAAACCTCATATTTTTTTATGGAGGAAATAGACCCATGTGTTCCTTGATAAATCATAAATGAATGAAACATACATATATTTTCCTAGTGATGGAACAAGAATAGCTCCAAACACATAATTGTCTATTAACTTCAAGATTCATTTTGATTTTGTAACACCAAATTGAAATCTAACCTAATCATGTTTAAAATATATGCAATGTTCACATAAATCAAAATCTAATGAGAAATAAAACATACCTTCTACCATACCTTTACCATGTAACGTGCAAAGTCCCTTCTCTCCAATATGTCCTAGTCTATGATGTTGTAGCATCATCTTTCCTATAGGGACAATAGGGATCATGCCTTATTCATTCCTATCCTCAAGAACAACAAAATTATTACACCCATAATTAAAAGTTCTTCCCAACAACTTGTACACTTTTCAATCTGAACTCCGCACATCAACACCAATGTGGCTAGTGTTTTCACACAAGCTAGTGCAAAAGAGCACTTACTAAGGATTATGTAACCCTTAGTAGCAGTTCGTGAATGGGTAGTGTGTGAGTGAAAATATAAAGTAAGAAAGTAAAAATGTTGTAAATTATGACAGTCAAATAAAAATCTAAACTAAAATGTTAAATACCCAAAGATATGCCATGAGAATCAAATAATATATTTTCTATTATAAACAATGGTTTACAATATTTAGTTACCTCAAAGTGATGAGTAGATTGGGGCCCTCACAACCATATGGAGAGTGGTGCTCTGGGTCTTCAATGCTCCTTGATCTTGTCCGAATGCTCAAATGGTGGCCGAAACTCAACTGGAATAGGGAAACTAAAGCTCAAAGGGAGGATATGGTTTTAGTGGGAATTTCGGACACATAACAGTAGGGAAGAGTGTATGATGTATCTTGTGAAATGGGGGGCCTCCACCACCTTTTTATAGTTATTTTGGGTGGTGGTGTATTGTCCTGTGGTATTGGGCAACCACTAGTATTGGACAATGGTATTGGGAATCCACTAGTATTGGACAGTGGTATTGGGAAGCCACTAGTATTGGCCAGTGGTATCATGGGAGGCCAATAGTGTTGGTCCATAATATTTGATGGTTTCCCTCCTTTTTCTTTGATTTTGACTATTTCCCCTTTTCTTTTTTTGGGGGGGATTTTGACCCTTTTTGGGGGGAATCTTGACCTTTTTTGAATGATTTTAATTAATTGTTGAGGGAAATAATGATTTTTTGCCCATTTGGTTACCAATTTAGGGATTTTGGGTTTTTGGGTTTTTGGAGGCAAAAAATGTAGGAAAAATGGATGAATGGGTAATGTGACTAAGGGGATGAGCTAGGTGAATTTTTTTTGGGTGTTAATAGATTGCTCCCTGATGTGTGAGGGTAGGATCGCATCGTATGGCCGCTAGAAATCATAGGTGCTGACTTTTTCCAAGGTTGTGAGCATTGTGGTGGCAGGGAGTGGAAACTAGTTGGATACCGAAACAAGTGCTTCATTCAAACTGCAAGGGATATAACTCCTCAACAATGGATGAGGTACATATAATCTCCAATATATGGACGAGGTGAGCATACCCATGCTCGTATCAATATATACAAATAATGGTGAGGACCAAAAGGGGAACTAAACAATACATAGAGGCTTTTTGTGTACATCATAATGGTGTATAGGGGACACAAATCTAGAACATACTCATGGTCCAACCATGACTGATCTGAAGAAATGCTACATGGAAACAATGGAATTCATCTTGAATTCAATATCACAACAATTGATGCTCTGTTGTATTTGAAGGGGTCCAACAACAGGATGGACTCAATGATTGAGAGTCAAAATATCAAATGTACCATGGACTGCATCTGAAATGGATACTCTAGGAAGCATATAACTGGAGGGATTCCAAATACTGACGCCAACGCAGCCCAGATATCTGTGGGAACATACAACTGGGGGGTTCCAAATAGACTCGCCAATGTGTTAGAGTCAGGGGACATCCGGGGTCTTTGACCAATAACTGAAGGGACCAATACCATGTACAAATCTCAACGATGCAATGATGGAGTTGGAGTCGAGCACGTGAGAAACAATCACCCGAAGAGGCACTAAGGACTCCTCTCGGTCGTAAGAACTCACCACTGATGGGGGTGAGGCAAAGATACAAGGACCTCTAGGTCTATCGTCTGGAATAGATGTGTTGGTGTCAACATAGGGAGACCTGAAACTACCAAGGAAATCTGGCTTCCTTGATAGGAGCACGAGGTATACAACCAAGATGTAATAGTACTGGACCTGATACTGAGACACTGTGGAGGGATATGAGGCTCGTGGAGTGATGGGACTCAAAATTACTTTATTTGGAGTATGACGACATGACTGACCTGACAGCATATGAAATTATCCTCGAGGGAAGGGGATCATAGCTAAGGGGACCATGGACCGTGATTGCAATGAGGGAGAGTCGCGGTGGGGGGGGACTTGTGGGTGATATTAGGAGACTCCAAGGGTGACACATCATAGAATACTCAGAACAAAGGTGACCATACTTAGAAATGTTTCCATAACATGGGGTTGTACATGATTTGTGGGGTGTCGAAAGGCACCGTTTGGGCCTTCTTCATGGTTTAAGGAGCTCGAAGAAAGGGTATAAGTGTGCTCGATATGGTACCATCATGTGGATTTTGACGATCCCGGGACGATAAGTGCTTGTTGTCGCTTCCAATTTTTAAGATCCTGAAAGAAATAAGAAGACTCTGAGGGGTTTCTTTTTCATATGTTAGTCCCCAAAACCCGAAAAAGCATAAAAGTATGTAATGGATAACTCTTCTAGTTGGAGAGACTAGAGTATTCAGTTTTCGTAAATAGTCCATATGGTCAGAAAATGGTTAAACTTATACCGAATAGACGCCCTTTCAGATACTTTAACGAGTATGAAAGGAAGCAAGATTGCTTGACGATCTTTTCATTCTTTAAGGAGTCAGAAAAGCACTTAACAGAAACTCCATGATGGGAGCCCCAAGGAATGACCAATGAGTGACGATATGAGGAAATGCATGCGGGTTCAACTCGATATGTCAAACTACAGGGCTCCCAATCCTACGAGGGAATTTAATGACGTGGGTGGTAAATGCAAGGGGTTCTAAAAAATGGCCACCCATGTGGAGGAAAGCTATACTACCGAGCAGGGGAAAATGCAAGGGTGGTGTTGATGCCTCGAAATTCGCAGCACCAACAGTTAGGGATTCTCCCTGGTAAGCAAGCCCAATTAGATCGCTCACCGTTTGGTGTGGGGAATCTGCTTGGTTAATGGACTAGCTACCGTATGTGATTTAAAGTTTTGTTTTCACCGGTTGCAGCTTGATCCACCGTTTATGTATTTTATGTTTAAAGATGAGATGCAAGTGCCCTATTTAAATGCATGTAATCTACTCTAATCTAAACTGATCTATCTAACTATCTAATCTATCCCTGTAGGGAGAAAATCTGAAGTATGAGTAATAAACTGAAAATGCATCCAACAATATCACAGATAGTTGTTTCAATAACATAAACACATTTGCAGCAGAATATAAAAGATATCAAAGATAACTCTGATGTAATTAAAACATTCTATTACTCATTTAACATATAAATGTTTGCACAGGAAATAAGAGCATTCACTACCATGAATTAATTCAAGACGATTAGGAACAATCTCATAGTATGCATATGAATGGTGAAGAAATAATTCCACATAACATTCCACATATCCCAAGAAAAATCGTTGTGCTAGCTTTTCCCAGGCAAATAGATCTTTCTTTATTAATGCAGAAAAGTAGTTCTCGTACAAAACAGTCCAGTCCTTTCACCTTCAAAAAGTCCTTTCATTCTATTCTCTTCTCCTATTTATAACTTTACAAAATTGTCTTTAGTGTCTCTTCTCATACCCTAACCCTAGGGAATCTCAAAATTTTGTCTTCTAGTGTTTACATAATACAAAAATAGTTTCCAGCTGTCTTTTCTGCTTATACAATGGAAAATGCAAACAACCAGTTTCCAACTAGCTTTTATATACTAGAAAATACAAAATTAGCTTTTAGATGGCTTTTCCACCTCAGAGATGTATTTGGCCCACATGCCAGTTTCTCTTAAAATAATATTACTTTGTATAGGGGTCGTCATATTTAAAGAGATTTCATGGGCGTGCAGATCTGCTTCTAAACTTTTTAGTCATGTTGTAGTTGCCTGGAAATTGTCCTCTAGAAAGTAGGCATGAATGGAAGCTTGTCCAATGAACTGATTGAGGTCTTTGCTGTTAGTGTGTCTAGATTCTTTATGTAATCCATGTCTGTACTCAGCTCATTCTGTAATTCTAACAAGCATTGGTCTCTGTCAGGGAAATCTTCTATAGTCGGAGGTATAACCATCTGACACTTCTCGTGGATTTCACATATTTTCAGATAGAAGTCGGCACATTGCTCAATGCTTTTCGAGATTCTACTATTTATTTGTATGCCAGACTTCCTGCAGAACTCAATGAGACCTAAATCCAGTTGTGAATCTGCCATGTTCTTGTGAGGTAGGTGCAGGGAATTTTGATTTCCCTTCTCTCCATTCAATTTGTTTCTCGATATCTTCCATGGAGCGCACGAACTTCCTTCTGCGTCTCAGAGCCTCGGCATCGATTTCTTTCATCCTGGAAATCATCGCTTTCATATTCTAGACTTCTTCAATGATGAGATCCTATATATGATGTATCTTATTATGAATTCCACAGGCCTGCTCGTGGAAAGTAGTCAAGTATTTCTTCTTTTCGTCGGCAACTTTCAGTTGCCCCATCAGAAACTCTTTTTCCTCGATTTCTTTCATCCTGGAAATCATCGCTTTCATATTCCAGACTTCTTCAGTGATGAGATCCTATATATGATATATCTTATTCTGAATTCCACAAGCCTACTCGTGGAAAGGAGTCAAGTATTGCTTCTTTTCATCGGCAACTTTCAGTTGCCCCATCAAAAACTCTTTTTCCTCCATCAACCTTTCAAACTGATACTTATAGTGATCAACCTATTGCCTGTTGTCTGCATCATTTTTTTTCAACTCTTTAATGCGAGTTTCTAATTCTCTTTTCTCGCCTTCTGTACTGACCAACTGCACAGTCAGTGTATCCTTTTCAGCTTCAAGAGTTTGGTATACTTATGTTATTCTCTCATTTTCAGACAGGAGGACGTCGTGTTTTCTCTTCAGCTCCAATCCTTGCTCTCACTCCTTCATCAAGTTATCTTTTACTTTGAAGAGATTTTCTTTCTTCTTTTCCACGTCGTTCATCATCTTTTTGACATTGTCTGCATTTGCTTGTGCCGTAGCTATATTGACTGATGCCACAAGCTCGAGATCCTTTTGAGTACCCTCAAAGATTGTGCTTTATGTTACTGTGACAACATATTGGTAGTTTGAACATTTCATTCTTGTTTCTTGTCTCCTCATGATAGTTTTCCTTTTGGAGTCGAAAAAGATTGTATCCAAAATCGCCACCGTGTGCCGCTTGGAAGGGGTAAACGGGGTGAGTGCGAGATCTGGAAGTGGGAAGTGTCCTCCGGTGTTTATCTTGGGTATGTCTATGTCCATATCCTATGTTCTCGGGCTTCCATGTTCCACATCTTCCTTGGAATTTTCCTCTTCTTCCTTTTGTCTATGTTGTTCCGCCGCTTCCTTTTCTGCTCTTTCTTTCATATCTTGTAACCTTGCAGCCTCTTCCCCTTTTATCTTCTCGTTTTCTTCCCTTCGGATCCTTTCAGCTTCCTCCTTTTGAGGCCTTTCAATCTCTTCCTTTTGAAGCCTCTCTGCCTCTTCCTTCTCTATCTTCTTAGCTTGCTCCTTCTAAATTTTGTCCGTCTCTTCCCTTGTCTTCTTTTCATCCTCCGCTAACTACATAGCCACTGCATCCTAACACTGCTTCTCTTCTTCCTTCTTTTGCTTTAACTCAACTTCCTTGGTAGTTTTAGCCTTGGAACTGGAACTAGCTCCGCTTTTGAGGCGATAGCGCTTTCCCAATTCGATCATGTTCTTTGCACTTCGAAATAATTCTTCATCTTTGTCAAAAAGATGTGCGTAGTCAAAAGTGATTCGGCAGGAAGTACAGTGGGAAGCAATTTTACCTGCGGGATCATGCCTTCTAAAACTCTTCATTCCAAAATGGAAGACTTCTAAATCTTGAGCAAACTCTACACCATCCTTTGCCTTGTGAAGCTGGTATACTCCAATAGTAAACGACATCGACGGATAGGCAGCCTTCTTCTTATCAGGGAGAACCCTACTAACTCCATCGATGAAGAGTTGCCTCACAACTTCTTTATGCACGACGTATTCAGTGGCATACCAACTCAACAGAGAAGGGGGTCGAGTTCCTCCACTCATTCTGATATATGTCCCTTGGGAGGAGAATTAATAATCTCTGAATTCCTCTATGCCTGGCATAGCATTCTCTGATAGACAGTTTGGTTCTTCTTGGAAAATCAGCTGATACAATGGCATAATGAACCTTTCACAAATCCGGGTGTAATGGCTTGCGTACTTGTGGGCACAGGTTATTTGGTGGTATACGTGGAGGGGAGACTCCTTACCGTTCCAGACACATCCCAAATCAGGGAAAGGGTGCTTGATGAATAAGGAGTCCACCAGATAAGAGGACATAAAGAAATCAGCTTTCTTTTATGCCAACCCCCCTTGTGTTGCAACTATATGTGAGGACATACTATCAGAGATGATGTCCGCCCAGTTGAACACTGTACTGTGTGTGGCAATGTGGTACATCGCCGACACCCAACTGAGTTTATACAAGTTTCCATTTTCCAAGCCAAAAACTCGTCTCAACATCAGGGCGATGATCCTGTACAGATTCCTCAGGTGCTAACTCTCGTACTCTCCACTAGCCCTCGATCTCATTTGTCTCTCAGTGATTGTCATCTTTTTGGTGCAGTCTAAAGGGTCCATTTTGAGCCCTGATACCTACTCATTATTCATTAGGACTTTAGGGAAGGGCAACTTGTATGCTGTGGCGATATGGTTTGGTTGGAAAGATGCGAGCCCTGACCCACTGATATCTGAGATGATTCTGGTGTCAGTATTTACTTGGGGTAGGATCCAACCAATAAATTTCAAGCATGGAAACAACTCTGGGCGGGTGGATTCCTTATGAAGACCAGACTTCTTGATATTCTGGTAAACCATTAGTTCTTTGATAGATGCTTCAGGGAAGTTTGTGTCCCTAATGGCCCTATATAGTTCACCCCATTGAAATCCCGGGGTGGCTCCTGTCACAACTTTGGTGTCCCTGAACATTGTTTCAAGCGCGGTGTCCAAAAGGATTTCTACGTCCGAGTCCGATTCAACCAGCTTGGATTTACTTTTGGTGGAACTCCTGTGCATATCAAGCCTGTTGGGACACCAGAGGAACAAATAAGAAATCATATTGAATAGTAGAACATCTAAATAAGCATAACAAAACTTGAGATGATATGAGTGTTAATTTCCTTCTCCAAGACTGCTTATTAAGGTTGAAATCAATGAGGAAAAACATTTATATATAATTTATCAACCATGGTATGATTATTGAGCATGGCAATGCAGTGTTTCAGTGCTTAATGAATTTTCAGAATGCAAAACTGTTCTTCAGAAAATGAAAGCTTTAGGGTGACAAATGCATTTTACCTTTTGCTTTAATGAATGAACAATTATGGGAAGCAAAAAACCAGCTATACAAAAATAGAAACAATCATGCAAAACTAAAAAATTCTCATGTTTTGACAAAGAGAGTTTGTTTACAATTAATCAAACTTGTGCCTGTGCAGAAAAGTGAGAAACAAAGTGAAAGTGGCACAACCCTATTTATAACTAAAGGTGACACTATGCGCTAAAACCACGTTTTCAGAGGTAAATCTTTCTCGGCTCTAAACAATAATACCGTATGAAGATGCTCCCAAGAAAAGGATAGAACGAGAGGGTTGCATAAGTCGTTGGAGGTTGCAGAAAACTCGTAAAGGCAAAAAATGGGAAAACAAGTTAAGACCAGTACAGTTTCCCGCGCGAGTGTTGGGTTCCTAAAAACTCGACAGATGTTGAGGGTCGTCGAGGTCTATGATGGGAAGTGAACTGTGTAAAAGGGTCCTCCGAAAGTGTTTTGAAATGGTAGGGGTGCATGAGTCCCTTCGACGGGAAGTTTGGAGGCATGGGTGTTTTGGGAGTCCTGCTACCGAAATGTGAGTCACAAGCTACGCTCGGAATGGTCTCCAGTATGTTCTCTAGGCATTTAAACTCTGGTAGGGAAACAAATGGAAACCGACACCAATGATATCTGGTGAGAGAAAAAGGCTAAGGGTGGTTGGGTTGAAGAGTTAGCATGGGTAGTACCGAGCGGGAAGTTTGCTTGCTTCTGGCGGTGACAAACAAAACAAAGGTGCTAAGACAACAAAAGCTTGCTCCCACAAACCCTCGAGACCAACAAAAGGGCATTTAAAAAAAAAACACTTTAAACAACCAAAACAAAATAAATGGACGACGTTGAGAAACCCCTAACTGTCAACGACGGAAAGGCTCACCGGGAGAACGACCCGTCGGTTGGTGTCTACCTGCTGCCTTATGACTAGTGGCAGATCCAAAAGTGCTCCGAACGACATTTCAAGTTTCTCAAATAATGGTAAAAAAACAACAAATAACAACCTCGCTATATAAATCCATTAGTCATTAATGCGAAATGGGGTCGGGTAGGTGAGCACTAAATGTGTACGTATCTTTCTCGGTCTATTCACCACTCCTGCGAAATGGTCGATAGAACTTGCTCAAAGCACATCGACCTTGTCGACGTAAAATCAAACAAAATACTACGACGCGGGCGGTAAAACTGGCCCTGAATGATAGCGAAAAACGACGAATTTCTAATCCGGACACTGTGACACAGAGAGCAACAGTCGGTGAATGTTTTGCCAAGCCATAATGAAATTGTCGGCAGGTTTGGTTGAAATGTTGCGATAGGTCAAAGATGACAGTCGCGACTGATCAGTGATGATAGCTTTAAAACACCTTTTGGAACGATTAGCGCGCTTTGCCTTAGGGATACAAAAAAGGGTCATGGAAAAAAAAGAAGAAGCAAACTCTCATGAATTGGTCGGCACAATAATCGTCAAACCCATGACCGGTCGGCATTGATGGGACGAAACGTTCCGACAATGGTTGGAAAAAGAGAAAAGAAAATCAGCGGGATGGTCGGCGACAAATGGGTCGGCAAAAATACACCACTCACTAATGAAAAGGTCGGCAAAAAAAATCTATAAAGAGCAACCGATTGGCGGCGAAAAGTCAGAACGTTGAGACAGGAGTCGCGAAAAGATAAACTAAACTGTTGCGACTGGTCGACAAAAATAAACAAAAGGACTGCGAAACTAGTCAGCGCCAATGGCCAACAAGCTGCGAAACGGTTGGTAAGAAATAATCAAAACGTTGCGACTGCTTCGAGTTTGCGTTAGAAAAAAAATACTTTTCTTCAAAAAATTCTAGGAAGAAGAAAACGCAAACCAAGGGTCAAAGGTGAACTTCAGATGAGTAACAAACTCTAAAAATAAAGGAGAGGCCCTATAATCTTTTGAAAATTATGGGGATTAGGTTGCAGCAGCAACAATTGGTGATTCGCTGGCAAATACAGATCTCCAAAAAAATCTCTTTCCAAGGTCAGAAAACTTACATGTTGTTGCTCCCATCTATAACAATTTGCTTACACAGTCCATATTCTGCAAAGGGAGTGATCACTTTTATCATATTGGTCATTGGGGAAAAATGCAACTTTGAATCAGACTTCTCCAAAACTCTCCTAGGGCCAAAATGTGGAGTTAATTTTAAAATCCATCTTTCGAATGCCAACTAAAAATAGGACTCCACAGGATCATAACAAGATCCCACAGACATATTCATTTGTTCCTCATTCCTATGTTGTCAGCATTTATTTTAGATGCTTCCTTTATTGACGAATTTTGTCATCTGAGTCTTATGATAGCTTTCTTTAATTTTCAACATTTGACTTAGGTTCTTCCATCCATAATGTCCTTTTGTGTGAGCAGGAGATTTATTTGATTGTCATGCTCACGGACGGAGAAGAATCTTGTTGGGCTGACCATTATAACAAATTTCTTGATTGGATGTATTTGCTTTCTCAACCATGCTTTAATGGAGGCAAGATTTTCTGGAAAATAGACTCTTGTTATAAGCTCTTTTGGCTTTAGATTTGCAACATGGGATCATTTTAAATACCATACATCTGTGAGACATGCTTCCTCTCCGTGGGTCCATCTTAGTGAATTTCTTGAGACGGTCATTAATGTGAGAGTGAATGGGGCCCTAAGATAGTCATCCAAAACTCATAAGTCTTAGTTATTTAACAGGGTTTATCGTGACCTAAACATGAAACTGCAAAGTATCCCTTTTTTCTAAAAACTGGTCTGTTACCGGATTTATACCGAAAACAGACTTAAGGCGTGATCTCCCTAGTTCAATGTGAATCTAGAACAAATCAAACATAATACAAATCTACCTTCCTAGATCAAATTAGAGATTAAGTGATGTAAACATATTACCTTTTAGATTTGTAGATCTCTTTCTCCCTTATCACTCCAAGCTCCACGGTCATCAGATTCGTAGCTGCAAGACCTGTCAAAACATGTAAGAGACAAACAAGCAGTAATAGTACATCTACACAATAACTGATCTAAGTAAATGGTTAAGGAAGTAAACTATAAATATCAATGAACAACAAGACATTTATGGAAAGAGTTTTGTATTACTGTATAAAAGTGGGAATACAGAGAAGAGATAAGATTACAACCAAGCCCTAACGTCACAATCTTCCTCCAACAAGCCAAGCCAATGCCTCTAAGGAGAAATGGGTACCTCCAAGAGATGAATGGTGATCTCCTAAGCTTATTCCACTAGCATATGGATGCTATAACCTTCCTCCATTAGGAATGGAGAGGAGATTCATATATATAGGACTAGGAGGATAGGATAGGTTGATAGATACAGGGAGAGGACTAAGGGATCCTCCCAAGGGGTTAGGGAACCGAATTCCAGCTCTCCTACAAGCTAGGGATAGAGATCCAAGTCATACACCTTCGAGAAAACACTCGAAGATGCCCTTTATCCACATTAACTGAAATGGACGCAAGTTGCATTAGGACAACTTGTGTCGGCGCATGATGTACAAGGGTGACATGAGCCGACGACGCAATCTATCAGGTGATCAACCGCGCCTGACCTAGTTGGGCGCAAGTTGCTAGGGAGCAACCTGCACCAACCCAACTAGACCCTATGGAAAGGGGGTCAGTGCCTTCTCTAGTTTGACTTCCTAGTCATGGAAACTTCAGGGATGTTTACACTGAGTCTTATGATGGAAATATTTTAGGTGGAACAAAATGCCCCCCAAAGCATGAAGCTGATAAAACTAGATAGGTGAAATGCTTTGATAGAAGGATGGAAAGGACTTGTCGGATGGAAGATGTTGCTGCAGTATAGCTGACTCTGAGAACATAGTCCTGTATTACTCACAACATGGATGCCGACCAATACAAAGCATACCCATGGTAGTAAAGACCGATTGAACACAATCATGGCTACTAGACACAATTTTAGATCCATGATGAGATGATAACACAACCACGGCCAATACAAAGTGGATCCATGTAATATAACTCAAACAATATCCATCGCAACCTGGGTAGAATATGACGTCCACAGGGTCTTCAAGTCGAACCCGCAATGATACGAATCTATCCATGTGACTACAATGTTTTGGAGTCGAACATGGTAGAAACCACTTGATTACCGGTCATTAATGTATACCATTAACAAGCGCGAGGGAAATCATCACTGATGTCAATGATCCCTAAGGTGTCATAGTACATATCACCAAGCGCGAATAAATGAGTTGAAGTCAAATGCTAGATGAAATATTTCAATCAAGAGCCAATGATGTAAACTCATGTTGAAAGCGATGTAACCTGCTGTGTTGGAGAAAACTTCCTATGGCTTGGGGTAGACCACAACAGACAGCTGACTACCAAAAATAAACTCAATTCTCAATGCTATGCTGTATAAATAACAATGCTAAGATAAAGAAGAATATAACCAACCTCAATCCAAATGTTTGATGTAGATCCCCGTTGGAGCTTTCAACTCGTGCACTTGAACCTGCAAATTAGTCTTGACAACCAATATACAACAAGCGCATATAATATATAAACGACATTAACATCATCAATAGCAATGGTCCATGATATCATAAGTAAATGCAACCCAATGTAATATAACAACATTCACAACATTAATGGATGAGAATATGAGTATTTCTATTAATAAATAACAAGAAGTACAATGTGATACGACCTCTTGTCAACAACCAATCTGAACCAAGATATGGGTCTCTCCACTTGTGCCTCCACCACTTCAATCCTCCATGGAATGGCAAACTCAAACTGTGATAGGAGTTTGGAAGGTGAACATAAAGGGTTCACGACTACAAGGATCAATGAGTGTAGACTCAAGATAGGGAACAAATCCAATAGAGTTATCTTGCTCTCTCCTTCTCCTCCCTTCCATATGCCATATGTGCTCAATATATAGTCCTCCCAAAGGTAAGTAAAAGGACACATCGAGGCGTTTCGCGGAAAATGGAGGGCCAAAGGTCACCCTAAGACCGCTTTTTGGGAGTAAAAAGTAATTAACTAGTGATTTTTACCATTTTACATGCTACCCGCGGGCTATAGTGATGAAACTTGTGGGTACACCCACTGAAGTGATACAACTAGCGTATAGGGAAAAAAATAGGGAAATAGTGTGTCTGAAGGATATAAAGTGGATCTGAGTTAGTAAAATGGATCCTGCAGGCCAAAGAGTGTTGATGCTCACAAGGTGGAAAATTACGTTGTAACAGATGCCCCCTAATGTGTGAGTTTAGAGAATGGTGCTACGATGGCTGAAATACATTATAAATCTCAGAAGTGGAGTGATGGAGACACAAGTCGAAGGAGCAGCTCGCTCGTCATAATAGAATAGTATCCCTGAGTACAAGTCGGTATAGTACAACAATCTAATACAATGGCCATGAATAGGTAGTACATAGTGAATACATGTCATAAGTGATCACAACCATGATCCCTCTACAGTAAGATATGGTCTCCTGCTGAAAAGGAAACAACTGGTGCAAATTGTTGGTACAAACTGCTGATATCTGAGAGGTGATATCTCAGATGTAAAGTCATAATCATAAGTAGCATACTTAATGCCACTATCGCCTGGGGTCTTGTACACAAGTCTTCGATGGTGCAAGTCCCAACAAGTGAATAAAGGAGTTGAGGTCGAACCTGATGTGACATCGTCTGATTACCAGTCAATGATGTATACCGTTAACAGACACGAGATAACCCACCAATAATTAAAATGGGCATCAAGGAACAGAGTACAGTCATCAAAGTGCGAATAGATGGGTTGAAGTCGAACACTGAGATGAATCCATCAATTAAGGGACATTGATGTATTCCCAAAACTATCGATGGCGAGAGAACCTGCCACTAATGACTATAAGCCTCAAGGTACTCAACCAAAATCTAAGCCTCAAGTCCCAGAATAAATGGGTTGAAGTCGACAGAACGAGACTCGCTGGAAGGAGGACATTAAGGCATCCCCCATCAACCAACACGAGGTACCAGCTATGTTGAAAGATTTGGAAGATCTCAGGTGAAACAGACTAATTCAATAAGGATGGCCGACATGCAATAGTCAAAAAATCTAAGGAGTGGTCGACTCTGGTTTCAATACTTCCTTTGAACAAGAGCACGAGTAGATGGATAGACTCAGGAAGCATACACTCAATATAGATTGTGCGATGCAGGAGGAACCACATAGTGCTCCATAATGACTGGAACCTTAACTGATCGATGGAGGAAACTGAGAAACAAGTACAGCTCCTAAGGTCCAACTATAGTCCTGACTCATAATGTATGGAGTGGAATGAATGCTCTGTTCAAAGGTGACACAACAACTGCCAACTAGAAGTAGTAACCATAATCCCGTCCGAATTTTTGGAATATTTTATTTTTTTGGTCTTTTTCATATTTGGAAAAGCTTGAAAAAGAATAAAATTGCTACAACAAGTGAGGGAACGAGTGTCAAATAGAAAGCAAACTAGTCCCAAGCAGTGGAACATACCTATGATCAATGCAAGGAAGCATGTGCAGGGTGTAGACACTCGGGGGGGTGTTCCCTCAGGGTCAAAAGGTCGTCAAATTGTGGAGGGAAAAAAGTAATCTCTGCAGGGCTTGACAGGGAAAGTGCTCAGGCACCAGGTTAACAACTGAGTAAGCGAGAGCCAGCACAAGTCTCAAGCAACAAGTAGGATGATGCAATGCAATCAAAACTTGATATAAATGGGGGAGTCCTTATGGGAGATGGCCAGCATAAGACAAAGTAGAGTATGATTCTTTATCGCAAATTCATGGCGTAACTACAAAGGACTCCCGATGCTAAGGACAAACAACGACATGGGTATCCAAAGGCAAAAAGGGGCTCTAACTAGGGAACCCGTGTTCGGAAAGGCCCTACCACCAAATAACGACACTTCTATAACAACGTGAAGATTCTGTGTCGGTTAAGAAGTGGGGTCGCACCTAGGGTTTATGAAAGTGGTCAAAAGGTCAAATGCATAATGCATATGAAAATGACATCTAACCTATATGTCGAGTGTGAAATATACCTACCATAGGCGCGAAACGATAAAAAACAAGTATCGCTGAAGAAATCTGGTCAAAAAATGCTACTCCAAGACATTATATTAGTCCAAAACCGCATATAATGATGAAAACTATAGACAAGTGGGTTTCAAAAATTATAAATAGTAACAAAAATTTACAATTTACAATTTGTTTTTACTATTCACCCATTTGGAGTTTTGTGGTTAGTTTTCACCTTGAAGTTCAACTCTTGATTCTAGGAGCTATGGGCCGATCATCGAACTGTCAGGAGCAGGTTGGTAGTCTCATCCATATCTTTCATTTTAAAGCTTTTATTTTGATTTTCAGTGGTTGGATTTTTTATGTGGCCAAGCCCTAAATGGTCATGGTGCTACCCGCGGGCTATTACTATGCGGGTCGTGGGTAGGGAAAAGTACTAGTAGTCAACGCATGCGTTGACCATGGGTACCCACAGTCAACGCATGCATTGACCGTGGGTACCTGCCTCTATGAGAAAATTTTCCCGCGGGTACGGCCGTGAAGTTAGTTTTTTAAATGAAATTGACTAAACTCTTTGGTTTCTCTTCCTCCGGGATGGTTCTAGAGTGGAGAGAGAGGGAACATGACCTTGTGGATGAGGCCATCCGCAATGATTTCCCTGCATAGCAAGCGTTACAAGCATGTGGGCTATACAAATTTTGGAACATAGGGGGTTTGAGGGCCCAAAACCTATTGCTCCGCCGTTTGATAGACTACTGGGACATAGATGCACAAAAATTCAACCTGAACGGGCAAATACTATCCTTGGAAGTGGATGATATCTACTTCATTACTGGTTTGTCCCACCGAGGTGAAGTGGCAAGCCTTCGATCTCATTCTGTGGGTGGTGGGATCACCATTCCCGACTATATAGAGCAATATTGTGTTGCAAATACTCAGGCAGTGGGGAGTCAGGTGCCCATCAGAGCCATAGTCAATCTGAGCATGAAGGTTATAGTGGCTACCTTAGTGCGGATTTCTGGTTCAAAAGCTCTTCACCAGGCATCTAGGCCAGTGATGTTCTATATATCACAGTGTATGCAGCCCATGATATTTGACTGGTGCACAACGCTACTAGGTTCCATGAAGACCCACGGAGTGCAAGCAAGGGGAGGCAAAAAACTTTGGATACGACAGTATCTTGTGCAGTTTCTTCTTTGAGCGAGTTTCGGGGCTCAGTCCGAGGGTTGAAGTCCCTCCTCATAGTCTCCGTGACCCAGCCTTGACCCTGTGGGCAGAGGTCTTGACGCGACAGGGTGGTGGCCGTCAGGAATCACCATACACAGAGGAGTTCTTTCATTGGTGGGACCGACAGTTCATAGCTATAGACGACTACCCCTATGTAGGGATAGACTTCTGTCAGGATCGGGACATGTCGCTTCCACCAGGAGCAGCGTTTGGAGACATTGGTGAGTTACTCTTCTTAGGTTTTTGGTGTATTAAATTTTTTGGATTTTTTTATTATAAATGTAAATGCAAAAATATTTTTGGGGGTAGTATCGCATATTAATGTTTGACTGTTTGCGCACAGATAAGGGTCCGGTAAGACCCCAGGGCTTCCCGAGACATCGTCAACGGGGCAGGGTGATGAGGCAGTGGGTGCTGCAATAGAGCGTACACTACAGACTCTGCGGGTCAACCTTTCACGGATGACCAATAGGGTACCATAGATAGAGGTAGCGCGGCTACCAGAGGATATGCAGCGCCATGTGGTGGGGGGTACCGACCAGCTGGGTGTGACTGCTGCAGCGTCTGGCGAATGCAGTACAATATTACTATCAAACACATCCTGCCGAGGCGGCAGCTAGGCCTCCTCGTAGGGCTTAGACATCTCAGAGTCCCATTTTTGTATCGATATGTATATTTTTTAGGGCTACGGGATCCAGTTTTGTATTATGACACTACCATTTTTGGACATATTATTTATGAAAAACTATGGTTCTCCGGTTCTACTATATGTGTGTATGTACAAATGTATAAATGTATCTTTTATTTGTGTGCTTCATTATGAATGTGACAAATGCCAATCTAGGACATAATTAGCATATGCATCAGATATATGATTAAAACTTCTCGGAACATGAATGTATGTAATAGAAACAAAATGTTGTTCCAAGAGTCTTACCCTTAATAATTTCTATAGTAACGTAGGATCCCTCATACGGTACTGACCATTCAGATGAGACACAACTAATTGTGAATCTAGACAGACTTCTAAATACTAGATACCATGTGAAATAGCATCCCGAAGTAGCTCAATCACGGCACTAGACTCAGCCACATTGTTAGATGTAGCACCAAGACAAGCACCTCCTAAAGACACAACTAGGTGGTCAGGTGAATAAATAACCCAGGCAGCTGAAGCAAGCTGTTGCATATGATGGCTAGAACTATCCGTGAACCCTAAGAACATAGGATATTCCGCTGACATATGTCAATCAAATGGAAGCAAATCTCATCAAACCTGAAAACCAAAAGAAATCTAAACTATGGACAGAAGCAACTATACAATATTATACAAAAGTACTAGCTCGAACTAGAAGTTCAAGCGTAATACCGCTTGAGGTAGAGCCCATTCCTAGGCTCCTTCAAGACGTTCCCCTCATAATCGTCTAATTCATAGGCTCCTTTTTCCAGGACATGTCTCACAATGTAAGGAACGTGCCACATGGGGTTAAACTTGCCTGCCCCCAGGGGTTCTTTATCTTGGTCATACAAGAGGACCAAGTCACCTTCAACATATTGACGGGGACGGACAGACCTATCGTATTGAACCTTGACACGACGTTTATTGGCATCTATATCCATGGCGGCATCTTGACACTGCTCTTCAAGTTTCCCAAGGTGGATAAAACGTTGCTCAATACCTGTCGTATCAGGGAGGAGCTCTATGGCCAGTTTAAGCGAAGGGATTTCTCATTCAATCGGTAAAATCGACTCCACACTGTGTACCAGCTGAAACGGTGAGAACCCGGTGGCAGTCTTGACTGTGGTTTGATACGCACACAAAGCAGGATATAGCATAATATGCCAATTGTTCTTGCTTTGGTGGATGGTACGTTGGAGAATGGTCTTTAAAGACTTATTGACTTCCTCAACCTGACCATTCGCTTGGGGGTAGTAAGAAGATGATTGTTCTTGATGAACCCAAGCTTGAGTGACAAATCCTCCATCATTTTATTCTGAAAGTGACTGCCATGGTCAGTGACAATCTCTTTCAGAATACCAAACAGAGTAATGATCTGATTGAACACGAAATAGGTTGTTGTAGCACCATCAGCTTTTACGGTAGGCATGGCCTCATCCCATTTGGAAAAGTAGTCCACGGCCACTATGATATGGTGATGCCCCCCAGCCGAAGTTGGTTTTCAATCCACCCCCCATTTGGTGAAGGGACCGACAGTGATGACCGGATGAAGGGGCGTTGGATGCAAGTGTATAAACACCTGGCAAGGGTGACATCTCTTCACAACGTTTATACAATCTTTAAAGATCGAAGGCCAAAAGTAACTAGCTCGCATAATGCGTTGGGTTGTAGCAAGCTTGGATAAGTGACCACCACATGCCCCAGCATGGCAATCATTAAGCACACGCTCCTCTTCTTCATGGTTCAAGCAACAACAGAGAATAGAATCCTTTCCTCGATGATAGTATAATCCTTAGCATGATGTTTCACACACCGTCGCTCATCCCGTGAATAATCCGAAGGAAACTTCAAAGTTTGGAGATATACAATGACATCCCCATACCAAGGGTCCTCTGACGAGATAAGAAACAAGTGTTCATCCACAAAGGAATATTCATGGATGAAATCCTCATCAAGTCTCGGAAGGTCCGACATAAGCTCAACAAACACCAATGATTTCACCGACTTCGCCGAAGCAAAATCGAGATCAAACTCCTGAAGGATCACAATCCATTTATTGTACTTCCCCCTATGAGATGTCATGATAGCACGAACTGAAATAGATTGATATGCGCTACAACCATGGTAGTTCTAAGCATGATATAGTGCCATAACCGTTGGAATGCATGAACAGTCACAAGCGCCAACTTTTCGACATGAGTATATCTCAATTCAGCGTCTACTAGGTTTCAACTAAGGTAATAGATCACATGCTCAACGAGCACATGATCAACTTGAACTAAGACCATGCCAATCATCTCTTGAGACGCAGCCACATACAGTATAAAATATCGTGCGAAGTCGGGTGGACTAAGCACAGGGGCTGATACCAAAGCTTTCTTAAGGGCATCGAAAGACTGTTGGGCTCGCTCATCCCAGATAAATGGTGTGTCTTTCTTCAACAAGCGCGCAAAACCTTTGGTAAGACTAGCATAATTGACTACAAAGCGTCGTAGAAAAGTAGCTCTCCCCTGGAGGCTTTGAAATTGAAACAAGTTGCGCGAATGAGGCAACCGAAGTATTGCCTCAACTTTAAGAGGATCGACTGTAATACCATCTTTCGAAACTTTATGAATCCTAGAAGGCGACTCGTCCTCACAGGAAAGATGCATTTATTGGGATTCAATCGAATCTTGTAGCATATACATCGTTCGAGAATCATACGAAGGTGCTTGGGGTGGTCCACTCTCTTGCAAGAATGGCCGGCAAGATCATCCAAGAAAACCTCCATAATATTTTTAAGGTTGTGAAAGGCATAGGTCATGACACGCTGAAATGTAGCTCCAACATTTTTGAGGCCGAAGGGCATTTTCTGATATGCAAACGTACCCCAAGGAAAAATGAAAGCAGTCTTATGTTGGTCCTCAGGTTTGATTTGAATCTGGTTATACCCCGAAAAGCCATCCATGAACGAAAAAATTTCACTTCCTGCACAAGCATCCAAGATCTGATCAATGAATTGGGTGGGGAAATTGTATTTCGGACACGCATGATTTAGGTCTCGAAAATCATTGCATACACGGATCGTTCCCTGCTTCTTATCCACAGGAACGGGATTTGACACCCATTCGGTAAGGGGAACGGGGTAGATAAAACCAACTTTGAGCAGTTTCTCCACCTCTGCCTTGATAGCAGCTGCCTTCCTAGGGTTAATAGCACGAAGACGTTGTCGAACCGGTTTAGCATGAGGATACGTTCTAATCTCATGTTCGACAATACTGGGGTCCACTCCTGGCATCTCCTCATATGACCAGGCGAAGGCTTCTCGAAGTTTAGTAAGCAATTTGGTGTAAATGGAAACTTCCTCAGAAGAGCAATCAACACCGATATAAACATTCTCAATCTTTCCAGGAGTGCAAGAGATGTTGATCAGTATAGTTGGGTAAATATTATCCATGTTCCCCTCCGTGAAAATCTCATGTGATCCCAAAAGAGCCACAGGGTGACCAACCATCTCGGTAAGAGTCGTCCTAAACTCTTCTTGCTCACTAGGATCGAGGTTGGGAAAGAAATAAGAATGATGATGCATATCCTCCCAAGGTCTCTCACTACCACACATGGCCTTAATAATAGCTTCATCCGAAGGTAAAGTACCATCAAGACAATCGTGCGAACAAGATGAGTTGGCTGCCCAAATTGGTAGCGTAATGAGATCTTCCTCCCCTGTCTGTGAAGAACATAGATACGGATCTATAGTGGCTTGTTGAATATCCTGATAAGTAAGCTCAACAACAGACAGTGGCATAGACATCCCGACGTGCGCAATGTCTCCAGACATAGAACTCATGGACGGTAAAGTCCATGGATCATCAAAATATGAAGTCCAAAACAATACATTATGCAATGGAGGAGACGCAATATCAGAAATGGTTCCAATAAAATTAACAGGTGAAGGGAAATCATAAGATCCCATCAACGAAGGATATAATCCAACACCCATGTTCCCAGTTGCCAGCTAAGAATCTGTAACCTACGGGACTACTGATCCCGTGGATGCTGTGGGAGAAGGATTAACGAAATCCAGCTGATCGATTGTCACAATCTTGCCTTCATGTGGAAAGCAAATAATTATGAATACAGTAGATGCAACAACTTTCATAGCGTACATCCAATTCCGACCTAGTAAAAGGTTGTAGTCGATGGGTGCATCAACCACCTCGAATTCAATAGGCACAGGTTTACCTCCCAAGTGGACAAAAAGGGAAGGGATAATCCCATGTGGCTTAAAGGACCGACCATCAAATGCAGTGAGCATGGTCCTAGACGTGAGTAGGGGAGGAGAGCCAATATCTTTCCAATAAGCTAAAGACATCACTGACGCGGAAGCACCTTTGTCAACCACCGTTCTCTTGACAAAATTATGAAGGCACTCCACATGGATTTGAAAAGCCACGTGGTAAGGTAAACGAGGTTGAACATCAATAGTGTTGAACTTGATAACATTGGGACTCCCCCCATCCTGAAGTCCTAACGCACTCAAAAGGGCATGCCTTTGAGAAGGACACACCTGTAAAACTTCAAGAGCCGACATGGCACATGGAGTTTAGCCCAAATCTTCTACAATGGAGTAGTTCTGGGCGACTCAAGCATTAG
The DNA here is from genome assembly GCA_027924585.1 of Larix kaempferi. Taxonomy (NCBI): domain Eukaryota; kingdom Viridiplantae; phylum Streptophyta; class Pinopsida; order Pinales; family Pinaceae; genus Larix; species Larix kaempferi. The sequence continues at coordinate 10,233,380 of BSBM01000046.1, forward strand.
GATTATGCGTAGAGTGCTTAAGAACACCTTTTGGTATCCACGGCATAATAGAGGGCTTCTCGATATGCAAGGAATTTTTAGGAGGAGGGGGAGGCTCATTCCCCATATTAGGTTGTGGTGCACCATAATCGCGTTGACGAGTAGCAACACTAACCTCCAATTGGACCATATTCATGCATCCATAGCCACTAGTATTGGAAGAAGACATTGTGGTCTCATTAGGTCCATAACCAGTAGCGGGAGCATGCGAAGCCATGTTTTGATGATGAGGAAGGGGATACTTTAACCCAGCTAGGCTCTGTGCAAGATGCTTCAATGCTTCTTCTATTCGAGGACACAAGTGAGTAAGATGATCTTCCCCACAAAGCTTACAAGGAAATTTCACCTTGCGCCTAGGTTTATGGTCCTCACCAGCATTTCCACCTTCCCGAAAAGGGTTGGCATTCTCCTTACGAGGGGTATTGTGATTACTATTATTGTTCCCATTGTTTCCACCCTTACGGTTGTTTCTCCCCTTCTTCTTACCACTAGGTTGCTGGTTACCTGATGGGTTTGTCGATTGTACACTATGTGTACATTATGTACATCAGACGACGGGGTGGAAGTGGACAAGGTGTGAACCTGTCCGGGAGTAGACTGGTTAAGCGATAAATTTTGCATTTGACTAGCCACCAAATCTACGAGGCGAGTACTTGCGGATCCCACAATGCCATCGGCATGTGGTCCAGGAACTAACTTGGGCTCATGTTGTGTTCGCGGTGCATCACGAATAATGTCATACAAAATGCCAGACTGAGAGTATAATAAATCTAGCTGCTGGACTTTTAAGATGGCTTGTTCCTCAGTCACAATGCTGGACATTGAAACATCCTTAGCAATATATGGAAGTAAATACTTGAGGAACCATTCCAATAGAAACTCTGGAGGAATGTTGGCTTTCACTAATCTCTTCCGTCGACGCCACTCTTGAACGTGGTCAGAAATATGTGTGGCCTTATTCTGACGGAAGGCAGACAAAAGTTTAGTACCAGTATCGTAACGAATCGACAACTGGAAATGGTCCAAGAAAACAAAAGAAATCTCATTGAAACTCCTATAAGTGTCCCCAGGAAACTCAACATACCACTTCGCGGCTGCCCCTATGAGGGTGTGTTGAAATAGTCGCAATCGAACGGAGTCGTGATTCAACGAGTTGGACAAGCACCAAAGGTGAAAGGTAGTGACATGGTCACCCGGATCCTCACCATTCTTCCCCTCAAACTTAGGAATGTCCAAAGGGAGCTTGGTAGGGACCAGAGGCCAATTAGGATTGTGACACACCAGATCATTCGTGAGCTTCGAAAGATCCGGAAGATTCAAATGTGCAAGGAACGGGACCTGCGGATGGAAAGCTTGATTATAATCCCCCATAAAAGGTTGGTTGTACGGAACCGAATTATAAGATGGACCATAAGCTTGACTGTGACCGAGAAAATGTTGATTATAAGGGCCTGACTGACCATAAGCTTGACCATGACCATAAGGTTGATAACCTCCTCCGACCTGACCCATGTGAGAGTAAGCAAGTATATGTGCATTTTGAGCACCATATTGAGGTGAATTGTACTGATGGCCAGTACCGACTGTATTGTAGTAAGGGTTTCCACCATAATTATGGGGCATATATGTACTATTCATAGCGGGAACCGTGTTGTAATGACTATGATGGTAAGGTATGTTCCCACCCCCAGCGTAAGCATTAGGATTAGCGTGAGCAGTCGTGTGGTGACCATAAGCATGAGATGTATTCCCAACCCCAACATTGGTGTTACTAGTAGTAGGAATGGTGGCATTGTGACCATGGGTATGAGGTATATTCCCACCTCCTACATTAGCATTACTAGTAGTGGCAGCGGATGTAAAAGTATGCGGTATATGTCCACCCTCGTGATTGGGAGGAATGTTAACATTCGCAAAAGTGGTCCTTGGTTGATGGGTAGAGGCATGTGTAGTGTGTTGTGGATGGCGAGTCGTGTTGCGAACAATGTTCCTATTGGGTTGAGTACTCCTAGGAGGAGCCTGTCTTCCAACATTTTCATTGTTAGGAGGAACATGACTAGTCCCCATACTATGTGTGTGAGTGGAAAAAGTGGTGCCCCCGGTGAGGGTATTTCCCCCAGTGGGTGCAGTGTTTCTAACACCATGACTAGTGCCAGCATGACTACCAAAAGCAGTGGAAGGATCAATTATGTTGTAATTAGGAATACCTAAAGAGAACACGGTAGGGTTGGTCATAGGACCTAGGTCATCATGTAACTCTGGAATCCCATAATAGAAACCATGTGGATCTAAAGGATCGAATGGGTCATCCTCGGGTGGATCTAGACCAAACAAACCAGGTCGAGTCTCGGGTGTAATCGAACCAAAAAAACTAGGTTAGGTCTCAAGTGGATCAGCCCCCCCACGCCTCTCGAGGGGTAGGGGTGTCTAAAGTGTGTTCGACTCTACCCAATGGACTAGTAGGGATTTCTCCTGTGCCAGAATGTGCAGTCATAGCGTCGATGACATATGTTTCGTAAGAATCCGAAGACTCAAAGGGAGCCCACCAACGTTCCCTCTCGTCACGGTGTGAAAGCTCGGCAGCTGGTAAACTAGCCAACCGACGAGATCAATAAAGAGCAGGACTCCGTGCCACGATATCTCCGGAGAGACTATAAAATCAAAATGTCCCCTAACGGCCAAACTATCGATCAAAAAACATAAAATCAAGAGCACAAACCTAGAGAAACTACATCCAAGAGCAGACAAACAAAGTGGCTAAATGATCTCTCGACACTAGAGCCAGTATGTCTCTCCTAGGAGAGGCTTGAGACTCCCAAATTGTAGCCGGAGGTAACATAACAAGTTATAAAGGTTCCCAGGCTTCACTGCATGCACAGGGTCAAGTCCCTATACAACGACAACTGTGCTGTCCAGCCCCTATCTGAATCAGGATACAAACAACATAACCACTACAAGCACCCTATGCGACACCTAGGTAAGGAAACTATGGTCACCGCAATATAACCAATGCTCAGGGGGACAGTCGCAGGTGGGATCCGTCGTATGGACAGGGTAGCTAAGCCCGAAGCACAAGAGGACGAACCTTCGATACCCCCAGATATGAACAAACCATGGAAATATCTCCCACGTTCAGCCGGTATTGGAGGGATATCTCTGCAACCAACCTCCCGTGACCTCGTGCTTAACTCTGGTTTGAGTAGAGCTTCCTGAGAACACCGATGTATACCATGGATTTCACCACTCCCTGGTCAGACACATAATGTTCTGTCTAGTAGTCTTGGATCATTAACTCACAATGATATATTCCAAGACTCTAAACCTATGCTAGTTGGTGTACCCTATAAATAAAATCATTTTAATCAATTTTAAGATTAAGCGTTAATTTTAATGGCTGTGGTTACTCAAAGGATATGGTTGTGAAACTAGTGATGTATATGACTCAATAGTATGCAAAATCATCAACTCTAGACTCATCTATCCAATAAAAACAATGGCACTAGAATGAGAGTCAATCCAACGGTTTCGAAATAAAAATGAAACTCTTTTATATTTTCCAATGCATAAGCAGAACCCAAATGAAAGCAGCAACCACCCAATGCAAAATGCAAGTACATAAAAATAAATTTGTTTTGTATTTTCACTTATAAGCAAAAGGAAAATGCAAAACTATTTTTGTTTGTTTGTATTTTTCAATATAATGAAATGAAAAATGCAAGCAAAATCTCACTATTCAGTTACAGAAATGCACAGGAGATCGCTTAGATAACCTAACAGATCCTAAACAGTAAGACTCAGCCAATGGAATGAGCTAAAAAATTGAAAATGGGTAAAAACCAATGAGGCTCAAAACTAAGAGAAAAGAGGAGTTCTGGTCACGAACAAGGCTTGGAACAGTCAGAAACAATTCCAAAGAAGACTTAGGAACACTCAAAACCAACCCAACAACAACCAAAGGCCATAAAAAAATAACCCTCGGATTTGTACGCTATTGTCGAAGGAATACCTGTGGGTACCCGCGGGCTATAGTGCAGATAGATGCAGGTAGATGTGGGCAGAACTATGCTCACCCGCGTACAGGGAAAAGCAAATGAGCAGAAAAGAGTCCAACGACTCAGAAAGAGGGTGCTCTCTATAGAGTATCCTAACGGCCAATCAATGACATAGAGACTCGACACACAACAACTCTAAATAAGGACTAATGCTTAAAAAATCCCCCAAAATGGATGTTCTCCCCAGCGGAGTCGCCATTTCTGTGTTGGAGAAAACTTCCTATGGCTTGGGGTAGACCACAACAAACAACTAACTACCAGAAATTAACTCAATTCTCAATGCTATGCTATATAAATGACAATGCTAAGGTAAAGAAGAATGTAACCAACCTCGATCCAAACATTTGATGTAGATCCACGTTGGAGCTTTCAACTCGTGCACTTGAACCTGCAAATTAGTCTTGCCAACCAATATACAACAAGCGCATATAATATATAAACGACATTAACATCATCAATAGCAATGGTCCGTGATATCATAAGTAAATGCAACCCAATGTAATATAACAACATTCACAACATTAATGGACGAGAATATGAGTATTTCTATTAATAAATAACAAGAAGTACAATGTGATACGACCTCTTGTCGGCAACCAATCTGAACCAAGATATGGGTCTCTCCACTTGTTCCTCCACCACTTCAATCCTCCATGGAATGGCAAACTCAAACTGTGATAGGAGTTTGGAAGGTAAACATAAAAGGTTCACGACTACAAGGATAAATGAGTGTAGACTCAAGATAGGGAAAAAATCCACTAGAGTTATCTTGCTCTCTCCTTCTCCTCCCTTCCATATGCCATATGTACTCAATATATAGTCCTCCCAAAGGTAAGTGAAAGGACACATCGAGGCATTTCAGGGAAAATGGAGGGCCAAAGGTCACCCTAAGACCGCTTTTTGGGAATAAAAAGTAATTAACTAGTGATTTTTACCATTTTACATGCTACTCGCAGGCTATAGTGATGAAACTTGCGGGTACGCCCACTGAAGTGATATAGCTAGCATAAAGGGAAAAAAAATAGGGAAATAGTGTGTCTGAAGGATATAAAGTGGTTCTGAGTCGGTAAAATGGATTCTGCATGCCAAAGAGTACTGATGCTCACAAGGTGGAAAATTATGTTGTAACACCTTCCATTAAGGCATGGAGGCCCAAGGTACTCGATTGGTTTCTAGATTTAGTCCTTGGATGATGTGCTGAAGTCAGCAAGGATGAATCCATCGAAGGAGGGCCATGATGAATCCCCCATCATCGACATGAAACTCGATAATAGATGTTTGGAGTAGATCGAATGATACCGTAACATGAAATACTAACTCAGAGTAGACCGATGCAATAGAGGGTGTACTGACTGCAAATGATGAGCGGTGAATGTACCTTCAACATGGGCATGGCATGACTTGGCAGTATTGACATGACAAGAATGATGCCAACCCCTAATGCAACTGATGATGGAAGTATTCTTCGGATGACCGAAAGGAGTAACAAGACTCATGAGGTTAGCAAGACTCGAGGACAAACGGATGACCCAAGCACTGTATGTAAATGCAAATGAGTGTCATGTCCAAGAACGACTAAGTACTTCCACAGGTGAAGGTGTAACAAAAAATCTTTCCTTTTTCACCATCATGACTGATGAGTGCTTCACTGGTTTTTTTAACAAGCTTGAGGAGGGTAAATAGATTCTCGATATAGCTCATCTCATAGATGAGTCTAATCCCAAATGTTTTCCAAACCTAGGAAAGGTGGGGTTCGTCGCATGGCGGGCCCTTCAATCTTGAGTTTTAACGAGTCCATAGAGGGTAAACTCGGCATCATTTCATATTTAGAGAGTCTGAAAAGAACTAAAGAAGACTCCAAAGGTCCTTTTTCATAAGGTTAGCCTCTTCGCCCGGAAAAGAGTAAAACAACACGAGAGAGGACTCTTCTAGTCATGATTGGCTGGAGTATTCCTTTTTCGTAAGTAGTGCCCCCTGGTTCGAAAAAGGGGTAAATTATGACCAGGAAGACGATCATTCAAATACTTTTACAAGCGTGAACGCATCAAGTTCACTTGGCGATCTTTTCGTATTTAGAGAGCCTGAAAAGAGCTTAAAGAAAGACTCTGGGGGGTTCCTTCTTCGTAGGAGTTTAACGAGCCTGAAAAAGTGATAAACTATAACTCGGTGACTTATTCTCATCGTTTTATGAGCATGAGAAAGAACTAAGAGTAAGCTCAGTGTCGTTAGTAATTGAATTTAATGAGCGAAATAATGACAAAAAGACGCTTGACGAGTTGTTCATACCTGATAATACTTACGAGATAATCACCACGATGAAAAACGACATTAATTAGGCATCTAACTTCACTTGCAAGCTTAAAGACTAGGTCAAAACAGTTAACCAAGTGTTTAAATGCAGTAAATAACTCAAACTATAGTAAATAACCCACTAAAGCATCAAATTAAAAAAGGAATATTCCCTTTTTAGTTATAAAATGGGAAAAATAGTGAAAAAGAATTACAATTGTTTTTTACCAAGTTTGGAGAGTGTGAAGTGCCATTTGGAGCCAAATTTTGTTTGTTGATTCCGGGAGCTACGGTCCACTATTTCGCGTGCCGTCAGAGACAGGTAAACCTAAACTCAGCTATGCAACTTTTTAGTGGATTAAATTCATGTTTTTTGCTTAATTTTTAGGGTTTTGAGTTGTTTTGGTGGGGGATTTGCGCCCATGGGTCAGCGCAATCCCTCCTTACGGGAACTGCGTTGGCCATGCGCCAGTGCAAAACCCATAAGAGCCTTTTGCGGTGGCGGTGCCTTGTCTGCAATGACATCCTGCGCCAGCGCAAACTCCCAAATGCAACTCAACGCCCAACCCAAATAAAAATATTTTGATGAATGGAAAGTGTTCTAATGGTGTTTACTTGCCCTTTTTTTACAGGTTCACGGTGACAAATATGGTTCTCGAGTGGTGAGAACGAGAGCACGAGGTTGATGATGCTCAAGCCGAGAATGACCTTCAATGCATTGCTGCATTGAGGCACTTCAGGTTACTCAAATACTTCAGAGTGACAGGCATGACAGCCCAAGTTTCACTACTGACGCACATGATCGAATGTTGGGATCTTGTGCAGCAGCACTTTGTGATCGGAGTGCATACACTGAGCATAGATGTCGAGGACATCTATTTCCTGATAGGGTTATCCCATCGGGGGGAGCCTGTATTTCTTACCGGATCACGAGGAGGTGATCGGACAATGGATGATATGATTGACTAGTGGTGTACCTAGGAACTATGGCTAATGGTGGGAAGATCCCCATCAAAGACATTCAAGATCGTGCTCTACGTACCGTGCTCTTCACCATAGTGAGAGTAGCAGGGAGTCGATTTGCTCACCTTGCGAGCAAATCACAGTTGATGTATGTGGAGGAGTGCATGGCTCCTAGGGTATTCAACTGGTGTGAGGGACTCCTCACCAACCTCCGGGGTCAGTTGACCAAATGTCGGCGTGGGGCATTGAATCAGTTTGGCTATGGGTTAGTGGTGATATCATTTCTATTGGAGCAGGTGCCTCATCTGCGTCCGCAGGTGGAATTGGTTGACCGAGATGCCTGGGATCCACACATGACTAGATGGGTAGAGGTGATGGCCCGCCATGGTGGCGGGTGTCCTATCATAGGCTTTGGTTCGGGATTTTTCACTTTGATGGAGGGAAAACTCCACATAATAGAGGATTATCCATACAGCAGGATATATTTCAGAGGCGACCCCGACTTGGTGCTTCCTGAGGGAGCACAATGGGGTGACATCGGTAAGAACAACAAATTTTGTGTTTTTTCATTTTATGTATTTATAAATATTTTTTTTGTAGTGCTGATGACTCAATGTTTTGTGCAGATGTAGGTCCATCGCGACCAGTTGGAGTCTCGCTCATTGTGAGGAGAGGAGAGGTGCCAGTCATAGGTCCTGCGATGCGTGATGCCATCGAGGAGGTGGAGGAGGTCTATGAGAACCTTCGCATATTGAAACTGGATATCCCAAATCTGGGTGTCCGTGATCTACCCCGGGGCTATCAGAAGTACACCGTCAGGGTGTCTTCACGTTTTGGTACGCTGCTCTGTAAAGTGGCGAGGGCCATAGTTTGCTATCACGAGCAACCTAGGGATTAGGTTTATGCTTATGTATGTACTGAAATCTTATGAGCTTCATATTTTGTTAGAGATGACTCTTATTGAAAGCTAGTATGCTTCATATTTTTGTATTAGCAATACCATTTTTGTATCGATTGATATATATATACAAACATTTTCAGCGGTTTTTTACATTTTGTGTTCTATGGATGATTAATGAGATGTTTTTTACATGTTTGCTTATACAGTGGATTATTTACATGTTATGTATGCCTTTATATTTTATGAATATGTTATGTATGTGCAATGTACCAATCTAAAATGAAGTTGGCCATTGAGTCGGCAACTATATTCATGTCTCATGGAATGTGGAGGTATTGAATAGATTCAAAGGACCTTTCCAGAAGACGGAATCGTCTGAAGAGACAAAGTAGAGTGGGGTCGCGGATAGCGTAGATCCAGTTAAGATGAGAAACCACTAGTTGTGAATCCAAATAGATAACAACGTGGTTCATACCCAAAGAAAGAGCGTCGGTTAGGGTTCCAATCACTGCCTGATACTCTGTGGCGTTATTGGTTGCATATCCAAGACAACTTCCTCCTGAGCTGATAAGCTCTCCGGTGGGAGAATAAAGTACCCAGGCTACCGAAGCAAGGTTACAGGTATGTTGACTGACGTCGTCCCGAATCCGTATCAAGTTTCCATCTGCACATGCAGACAGAACATGGTATAAGAAACGAAACAAGACCTAGACACACTAAAACAAAAGCGTCACACCACACAAAACACACACGCCATGTACAGTATATACAAGATATCTATGCGTGAAAGACTCAGGCATAGTACCTCTTCAGGTAGAGCCCGTTGCGGGGCTCTCCCAAATATATCCCATAATAGTCTTCTAGTTCGTAGGCTCCCTTCTCCAGAACGTGTTTGACTAGGTACGGTCTGTGCCACATGGACTCGAACTTTCCTGCACCAAGCTTATCGTGCTTTTGGTCATATGTAAGGACCAAATCACCCTCGTTGAAGATACGAGGTGTAACTGAACTATTGTAATGTGCTTTGATGCATTTCTTGTGTGCCTCGTTGGCAAGAGCAGCATCGCGGTGGGTCTCGTCAAGTTTCGCTAGGTAGAGGAAGCGTTCTTCCTCGGTAGTGGTGTTCGGAAGAAGTTCAACTGTGAGTTTGAGTGATGGAATCTCACACTCTATTGGTAGGACTACCTCCAATCCGTAAACTAACTGGAACGGTGTAAATCCGGTGGCAGCCTTGATGGAGGTCTGGTATGCCCATAGTGCGGAAAAGAGCATGTCGTTCCAGTTAGAATTGTGCGTACCCACTATGTGTTGAATCATGGTTTTCAAGACCTTGTTGATGGCCTCTACTTGTCCGTTGGACTGTGGGTAGTAAGGGGTTGAGTTTTCATGATGAAAAACTAGTCTGGTGCTCAATTCATATAGCATGTGGTTCTGGAAGTGAGATCCATGGTCAGTGACTATGGCTTATGGAACTCCGAACCGTGCAATGACATGATTGAACATGAAGAGTGCGGAGGTTTTTCCATCTTCATTGTACATAAGAATAACATCGACCCATTTAGTAAAGTAATCCATGGCTACTATGACGTAACCATGCCCCCCTGCCAAGGTAGGATTATAGTGCATGAAATATATGCCCCATTTTGCAAAGGGGCCAGCGGAAATAACCGGGTGTAACGGGGCTGGGTGGGTGCACTTTTTTGTTTGAAAATGATGGCATGAGGGACATTTCTTAATGGCCTGGATACAATATTTAAAGATGGATGGCCCGTAATATCCCGCTCGTAGTATCTTCTAGGCTGTATCCATCCCAGAGAGATGACCGCCACAAGACCTAGAGTGACAGTCATTCAGGACATGTTGATCCTCCTCATGTTTTATACAATGTCGAAGAACAGAGTCAACGTCACGACGATACAGGGTATCGCTAATGATCAAGTAATACTTGGTGTGGTGACGTATACAAAGATGCTCGTCATGATACATTTGGGGGTTGAAACGTTGGGTTTGAAGATATAAGATAATATCTCCATACCATGGGTCAGACATGCTGATAAGGAACAACGATTTGTCCAGAAGAGAATCATTGGGCTCAGATCCTAAATCGACACGGAGAAGATCGCAAATGAGCTCGGAAAACACCAAAGACTTCTTAGACTTGGCTTTCTCGAAGAGGAGATCGAACTCTTGAAGTATCACAATCCAGTGTGAGTACTTGCCCCTGAGTACTTGACGTGTTAAAACGTGGTACATGGGGTTTGAGTTGGAGATAATGGTGGTGGTGTGGAGAAGTATGTAATGACGGAACATTTGGACGACAATGAATGCCGCGAAAGCGAGCTTCTCGACGTGTGAATAATGAGTTTCAGAGTCAATAAGACCCTTACTTAGGTAATAGATCACATGCTCCTGGGAGTTGTTGTCCTCCTATACCAAGACCATGGTGATCGTGGTGGAAAAAGCAGCGAGATAAAGGATGTAATCCTTGTATTAATTGGGTGGTTGGAGCATAGGGCCATGCGTAATGGCATGTTTGAGACTATCGAAGGATTGTTGCACTTGATCGTCCCATATGAATGGGACATCCTTCTTGAGTAGTCTCATATAACCTTGTGTCTTTTGAACGAAATTATAGACAAAACGCCATAAATAAGTTTCCTTCCCTTGCAAACTTTGAGGTTCCGTAACATCAGTAGGAGGTGGGAGAGCGACAATGGATTCCACCTTCAAGGGATCAATGCAGATCCCGTCCTTCGAAACGATAAAACCTAGGAGGTGCCCGGACTCGACACAGAAAATACACTTGTGAGGGTTTAGACGGATGTTATACCATTTGCATCTAAGGAATAATTCCGTCAGATGATCAATGTGGAACTCACGCTACCATGAATGGGCAGGTAGGTCATCAAGATAGGGCTCCACAAAGTCCTTCACATCATGAAAAGTGTACAACATGGCCCGCTGGAATGTGGCACCAGCATTTTTGAGACCAAAAGGGAGCTTGCAATAAGCAAATGTGCCCCAAGGAAAGATGAAAGTTGTCTTGTGTTGGTCGGTCGAGTGGATCTCAATCTGGTTGTAACCGGAAAATCCATCCATAAATGAAAAGATGACACTTCGGCACAATTGTCTATGATCTGATCAATAAAGGGAGTGGGGTAATTTTCCTTAGGACAAGCCTTGTTCAAATCCCGATAATCAACACAGACACGAATGTTGCCTTGCTTCTTAGCCACAGGGATGACATTTGAGACCCATTCTATTAATGGAACATGGTAGATAAAGCCAGCCTTTAAGAGCTTTTCAATTTCTGTTGTGATTGTCGCAGTTTTTCGAGGGTGTAACGGTCGTAACTTTTGGCAGACTGGTTTAGCATCGGGATAGGTTTTGATTTCATGTGAAACAATAGCAGGGTCTATCCCGGGCATTTCCTCATAGGTCCAAGCAAACACATATCGAAATTGCTTGAATAAGGCCATAAAAGTATAAATATCTTCAGGGGAACATTTCTGGCCTAAATGAATATGTTCCATTACACCAGGGGTAACCGAGATGTCAACTGGAGTGGTGGGTTCAATGTTCGCCAAGTTTCCCTCAGTGTCTGTGTGACACGTGAGTATCGGGGATTGAGGGTAAGGGTAGACATCTGGTGTGAAAATGGTGGTAATGTTGTTCTCTATAGAATCCAATGGGGGAAGGAAAGACGATCGATGGTGGAGGTCATCCCACAGAGGGTCATCCGCACTCAAAATCACCATGATGGACTCGTAAGAAGGAAAAGTACGGAGTAGAGGATCGGGTATGGACGACGTCCGCTGTAGAGAATAGGATGTGGAGGCCACAGACAAGTGGTCCTCGGGTGCTGACTGGATAGCCTCGTAAGTGAGTTCACCGGGTGAAAGAGGCATGGTATCTCCAATCAAGTGCATAGTGGCTTCATCGGGTACAAGCCATTGGTCGGTGGAGTTGGGAAAAGAGGATATCATGTTCACCGTAGCAACATGGTTAGGGGGATCCGGGGTTGGAAAGACGCCCATAAGAGATGAATCTTTTATGAGGCCAACCCCCATGCTTTCATATAGCTGCGAAGATTGTCCAAGCAATGGGACATTATTGACCGGATGAGAGGCGGTGTCCGGTGTACAGAAGTCCAGTTGGTCGACAGTGACAATTCGGCCTTGGTGGGGGAATTGTACTATGCAAAAGACGGATGATGCGACCGCAGTCATGGCATAAAACCAATTATGACCAAGTAAAAGATTATAATCTAAAGGGGCTGTGACTACTTCCACGTTAATGGTTGTGGTCTTACCCCCCAACTCGACTGCTAAGGCTTGTAACATCCCGTGGGGTTGAAAGCCATGACTGTCGAATGATTTCAAGGTGGTGGGAGAATGGTTTAGTTCGGGAGAACTAATATCTCTCCAACAAGATAGCAACATGACCGAGGTAGAAGCCCCTTCATCTAGTACATTACGATGGACATTCTTCCCAACAATGTTTGTAGCAACTTGAAATGCCAACTGGTGGGAAAGTCTCGGTTTAATGTACTCGAGTCAGACCATGATTGTATTAGAGGAATCTGGATCAACCGCGCCAATGGCAGCGAGAAGAGTCTTTCACTGGTTGGGATAGTTCTGCAAGACCTCTAGCGTCGACATAGCACAAGGAGCTTGTGCCAATTCCTCTACAATGTTGTATTTTTGAGATGCCCGAGCATTGGGATTGAAAACTGCTTTCTAAATCATGCTCTTAGGCAGACGTAACACTGACTCTAAAGAAGGCTTCTCAATGGTGAGAGAAGTGTGTGGCATGGTGACGTCGGGAATAGAAGTGGAAGCTTTTTCAGTATTACTTCCAACAGGTTACTTCTAAGGGACTGAGTCATATGAGCATGATCGTGTATTCAGGTTGACCGTCTCACTACGCATCATGAGAACATGCGCGGTGGACGATGCCTCTCTATGTGAAGGAGAGGCTTGAGCAATCAGTTGTTGAGTCTGAGTAGGGAAGGGATCGTTGAGAACTGCAGGAGTGGGGTTTCCTTTGAGAAACTTCTGCACTTCATCTCGGTGGGGACATTCCTTAGAGAAATGGTCTCCACCACATAGTAAACAAGGATACTTCAACTTCCTCTTCTGTTTGGTGTCCTCAAGGGTGCTCTTATTCTCTTGTTGGTTAGAAGATTTCTTGGGTTTTCCTCTGTTTTTCTTCTTACCACCAGATTTTTGAGGCGAAGCTGATTAAATAGAATTCACTTCTTCAGTGGAGGCAGGAGTGGACGACTTGGTGGTGCTATTGTCATCTTGTGGTGGGGATGTGGAAGAACCCTGGGGGTTTGATGGTCCACCAGTTTGAGTAGGAGGTTTGGAGGTAAGGGATCCAATGATGCCATCGGCTTGAGGTCCCTTAGGTGTTTTTGCAGTGTCATACATAGGGCGGGGTGCATCAGGAACACTTTCATACAATGTGCCGAATTGAGCATAGACCAGGTCTAAGTAATGGGCACAAGAAATAGCCTGTTCCTCGGTGACGGCCCCTCCCATGGCCACGTCTCAAACTATGACAGTTAAAAGAGACTTTGTGAACCAGTCAGCTAAGATTTGGTCTGGAATGTGAGCCTTAATGAGACGTCGTCTTTGCCTCCACTCATGAATGTGATCGGAGATATGAGTTGCGGTATTCTGGCGAAGAGAGGTCAATAATTCTATACCACTCTCATAGAGAATAGGAAACTGGAAATGAGTCAAAAAGGACATAGCAAGAGAACGAAAATATGGAAAAGAGTTGGGTGGTAATTCAATATACCACTTGGTGGCTGGGCCCGTGAGAGTCCGTTGGAATAACCTAAGACGGATCGAGTCATCCATCAGGGAGTTGGACGAGCACCATAAATGGTATGTCATCACATGGTCTTTTGGATCCTCACCAAGTTTGCCATCAAATTTGGGAATATCAGATGGTAGTTTAACCGGAATTGGTGGCCAATTGTATCCGTGGAAGATGAGGTCATTAGTCAGATGAGATAGGTCAGGTAGGTCCAAAGTGGCAAAGAAAGGTAGCTGTTGATTCGGCTGTGGGTATTGATAGTACTGATATGGCATATACGGACTAGTGGGACCTTGCATCGACTGGTTGTAGGGTGTTCCCAGAGGAAATTGGTTGTAAGGGGGTGTGTCGCCCGGACCATATGTAGGTCCGCCACCATAATAGGGTGGCCCAGTACCATAGGGGGGGTGGTGCTCCACTGCCTCCGCCGGAAGGGTGGGGGCCTCCACCACCGCCACCAGAAGGTTGGGGGCCTCCGCCACCACTGCCACCGGAAGGGTGTGGTCCTCCTCCGCCACCTCCACCAAAATAGGGTGTTCCTCCACCACCGCCACCGGAATAGGGTGGTCCTTCGCCTCCGCCAGAAGGGGGAGGGCCTACGCCTCAGCCTCCACCTCCACTGCCAGGATGGGGTGGGCCATGGTTGCCATAATGAGGTGGTCCTCTGCCAAAAGGTAGAGGTATGCCTCCTTCGGAATTATATGGGGGCTTGTCGCCTCCAGAGGGAGGTGGAGGGGGACCAAATGGGGGTGGTGGTACTTGAGGGACGGTTGGTGGGGGTCCATGTTGTAAAACATTTTGATGTCCCCATAGAGTGTATGGATTTCTGGGATAAGGTATCCCATAGAGGGCGTTTACGGGATTGAATTGTCTCGACACAGGGTTAAGATAACCTGGATATGCTTGACTCCATGGCAGTTGAGTTACATTGGATGGCCCCCCAACATGAGACGAATCCATGGTGGATCCCACAACGGGTAAGGGAGTTCCAATGGAATGATCGATAAGAAATACTCCACTTGAATTATGGTTAGGGAGTAGGGGTTTCCCCCCAATAACAACATGCTCACCACTAATCGATGGTTGACCCATAATGGGTTGTTGATTACTTGCTACGGGATGAACATTACTCGTAAGAAAATTAGGGGGTAAAGAGTATCCTCCCTATGATTTTTGGGGTGGGGGAGGGGTGGGTAATGTAACCGTAGTAGTAAGGGATGTGTTGGACTATTGTCCTTCAACATGTTGAGTCATTTGAGGTATAGAACCAGTCTCATGTCTAAGGGGTGTACTTGCAAGAAAGGAGGGTTGACCAGGTTCATAAGTGGTCATGTTGTGGATGGATGGTTCCGGTGAATCATAAGATAATGAACAAATCGGGATATGTCGATATGTGGGTATCTCTGTGTCTTCAACTCTTCGTAACAGACTTTGTCTTTGAAATTGTCACCGATGGCACGTAACTGGTCCAAGCGGTCACGAATGGGTGCAAAAAGCACATCAGGAGTAGCCCAAATGGGTGGGGATGAAATGGAAAAATGAGCCACTTGTTGACCTATAAATGTTTACCAAAAGGGCGCAGTTGGACCAAAAGCAGCAGACATAGGGTCTTCGTGGGATGAATTTAACCATTCTAAAGATCTAGGCTCTCCCGGTAGGGCGCGGGGGAGAGATGTGTCTTGTGAAGTGGAAGATTCCACCTCTTCGCCCCTTGAGGGGTTGGAGGATGGTGATTCTATAGGAAACATATGTGCTTCCAACTCCATAGTAGGTTTTTCTACTTCAGGTGACACGACTGTGACGTGTGGGTCCATTCTTACCCTTGAAATTACCTCCATATTAAGGGTATATTCGAGTGGTAAGTTTAAAATTCGGCAAGACCTTCTCCAAGGAAAGTCAGCCATAGTTACTGAACCAGAGTTTCTCCTAGGTGTATCCTAAACAAAAGAAAAGCAGTCTAGAAAAATATACACAAACTAAGGCCGCAAGCAAACTTATGTGATAGGTGTGGATTCAAAAGTCTAGAACCTCATGGGATTTTCAAGGCTTCGCAACTCGCGATATACTCTAGGGTCCAACAGTTATACTCGGCCCAATATTTCAGAGCACTAACCAGGGAGGATTAGGACCGTACCCCTGACCATATAACCTGACTACCTGATAGTACATGCATAGTAGCTCTCTGAGTCTTGTTCTCGGTGTATTTCTCTGCCAAGACGGCCAAATGGTTAGCTCAGTTGGTTTCAGGAATCCTATGGGTGTCTCCCGATATACACAAGGTACGTGGGAGATCAAATCCGTAGTGGTGTTGTCTAATGCACAACCGTACGGCAAGATCCTTCTGATATACTACCAAGTACATGAAACACCTTTCGATATATGCCAAGTACGTGAAGTGCCTTTCAATATGCTCTAAGGTACGTGAAAGAGCGTTCGATATACCGGTTGGTACGTGAAAGAGATTCGATATATTGGTTGGTACGTGGAAGAACTACAATACCCCCAGAATGCAGTGCAGGAAAATAATGACAGCTGCCTATTGGTGTCCATTTTGTCATTATTTTTATCATCGAATCTACTCTGAATGGCGTTAATTTCATTATTTTTCATATATTAAGTTATTCTTTTAGCCATTCTGCCCATCAAACAAACCAGGTATGCATGTATTCATTTATCATATGAATTTTGGTCCAATCTCGTTATATTAAGATTTATTAATGATTAAATTAACAATTCTAGTCATGCATGGCATCTAGTTTTGATTTACAAGCTGCAATTTCTCAAATGACCCTTCATTCGGACCGCATGTTTATATTGCTTAAGCTCAGCCGCGTTCAGCTCGTCGTTTAGCCTCGCATTCAGCTCGCGAAATCCATGGTTGGTATGCTTCAGGCTATTAAAGTAAAAAATGGGTACGTGGGTTCTGTTAGCCACACGATGGTGATGGTTAATGAGCCGTTGTTCTGGAAGATTTGTCCCTATGCTCGCCAAGGTCGACAGCACACCATGCTTCCACGTCAACACTCCAACATGTCGATTCTCCTGTGCATTCAGCTTGGAATCTCGCACGCTGGTGTTCTGAAAGAAGCCCATCCGTCTGTGCTCATCCTGTAAATACAATGCTCCGCCCACATCAATGCTCCAACAGTCCTCTCCTCTATTCGTTCAGTCCCCCAGCACACTACCTCTTTGCCCACGTCAAAGGAAGGTCAATGCTGCAGCTCCCTCGTGAAGGAATCGGCCCTGTGAAGCCTGGAGGATTCTCCCTACGTTGTCACGCACCATTCAAAGCAACCGATTATTCATAAACGTCTATATTATTAGAGAGGTAGACTCTGTCGACCCTCTCATCCATTGTAAAATGTATAAATAGATGCTTGTAGACAGAAACATAGTTAGCTTGTAGTTGGAGAAGATCATTAGATTAGTCGATAGTTTGTAGAATTTGCAAGCAGATAGCAGACATTTTGTAATTTTCTCAAGTTAATGGAAGTTCCAGTTTGTTGATATTCTGAGTAGCTAAATCAATTTCGTTTTCCATCTCTGATTGTTTGGGAAGGGCCCCTCATCAACCGGAGGTTTTGTTCTTTGTTTTCTGCATTTTCTTTTCTGCAAATAGTTAGTTTATTTTCCTTTATATGTAATTAATTTCGTTTTCCTTTTCCTGTACATGATATTTCTTTCTTTTGTAATTTATATTGTGCTGCTAACATAGTTTGTGTTTACAGAATTAGCAAATAGTCGACCAACAGTATAGTTTTGATAGTTTCATTTCGGTCTTTTATAATTAGATAGTTTGTTTTTGTAATCCTCTGCAATTAGATAGAACTAGTTAGTTGTTGTTTCCAGCTTTGTTACTAGTTAGAATTAGTTTAATTAGTTTCTCCTCTGTAGCTGTAGGTTAATTCTCTTCTCTCATCTCAATCTTGATTTAGTATAGAATAGGAATAGTTTAGCTCTCCAACCATAATTAGAATAGGTTGTTTTCTATTATCTTAGCTTCTCAACAAGTCTTCTCACTGATTTCTTTGCATTGTAGGTTCATCTACATTTGCCAACTGACGTCAAGATCATCAAAACTCTCATTTTCCTTCGTTTAATCCATTTTTCCTCCATTCAGACTGTCATTCGGACTATCGTTCGGACTGGCATTCGGATCATCATTCAGACTTTTACTCTTTTTGCATTATTTTATGCTAGTTTGAATCTAGTTTCTTAGTTTTCTTTACTGTAATCTTTCCTGCTCTTAATTAGTCTTCTCAACCATAATTAGGACCTTGTTTTACATTTCATAGAGTTTTAATTCAAGTCTTGTTATTATTCTTAGTTTGCTTTAACTGTCTTTTCAATTATGCCTTTCATATTTATCTTGCTAACATGTTGTTGTTTCAAAAGTTATCAGTTTTATTCCTAGTCTAGTTTATTACATGCTTTTAAGATGTAGTTAGAATAGAGTCAATAATTTCATTCTTCAAGCATTCTATCTTTGATAGTTTCCTTCATTTAGATTAGGACCAGTTTCTTATCTTGATAAATAATGAAGATGTTCATGGAATAGGATTTGGATTCAGAAATTAATATCTTTATCAAGTTTTCTACTTGTTTCTAAATTAATATCTTTATCAAGTTTTCTACTTGCTTCCAAATCAAGTTTAGAAGTAAAGATCTTTATTAAATTTTCTACTTGCTTCTAGTTTTCATTAGTTTTATATTGTTTTTATGCTCATGGATAGTAGATAGATCATAATGTTTAAAGTTAACTGTAATTTATCTCTTTGTAGTTTACATCTTTTTGTTGAAGTTAGATTAGATTTACTTCCGTTTTGTTTTGCTATTACATTTGAAAGCCATTATGATACATTAACTCCAGTTCCCGTTACATGGGAATAGATGTTGTTGAAGTTATTTAATAGTTTTTAATTTGCTTTGATCAGCATAACTTTCTGCTTATGTAATTTATTATCAAATTAATCCATTTCATAGATATGTCTTTAATTTGTTTACAGTTGTTTTCTAATTCTTAAATAGAATCTGAAATTGTATAGTTTCCATTTTCATAGTTCTAGTTTGATTTTCAATCAGTTTTCATTATTCAATTATAAGATAGAGTAGTATGATTTGATACTATTTTAGTTTATTTGTTTAACTAAGTTTGATTTAATTCTTTTATTGTTTTGTGAAGTTTGACTCGGTTTTTCATTTTGAAAGATCTTTCGATCTTTTCTTTATTAAATATTTTTAAGGTCTGACAAGCCGAAATCTTAGGTTCCATTCTACCTTAGCATATACTTTGACTCAACTCTAATATTACCAACCTCGATTGATAATTAAATATTAGGTGTTTTCTTTGAGATAGCTCACACACCCAACATTTTGGCGTCGTTGCCGGGGAGTTGTAGAAGATAGGTAGAATTCAGTTATAGAAGATAGGTAGAATTCAATTGGAGATAAGTAAAACTCCTTTTTAATTTTATTCTTTTGAAAATAGGTTGGTGGTGGGTGAGCGGTAAGATGAGAGGTAAGAACCTGCGCATATGTTATAACAGGAATCCCCAAAACCCAACAATCGCAATTATGCAGTTAGCACTTATTTCAGTTATAATTTCTTTTCATGAATAGGTCTAGAGATTCACAAGGTAGATTTATTAAAACTAGTTTCCTTACTAAAATTCCTACTAACCTATACGGGGGGCGTGCCACCCCAACTACTAACTCAACAGAAAGGTATCAGAAGACACTTAAAGGGGATAGTCCTACCTGGAAAGCCAAGGAAATCCTTTCTGGAAATCAATTAGGGGAAAACATAGGGACATCAGAACAGTCTGTTCATAAATAAATTCCACTAGAAGAACCTCAAGCTCATATTGAGACTGAACTTAGACAAGAGGAAACTCAAAAGGATAAAACTTCAAGACCTCTCAACTCTCTGTTAGTCCAAAAACCCAAAGACACTACTTTTTCAATAGTAGGTGGTCCAAACTTGGTATATTTTGTGTCTCCTGCACAAGTAGACGCTCTTTTGAGAGTTCTGTGAACATAGTTATCTCACATATTGATACAACAACAGTAGGACCTCCAAATATGGATTCCCACGTAGCTAATAATTCTCCTCCTAAAAAGTAGAATACCCTTCCTGAAATGGAACGTTGGGACATCCCATATTCACCAAGAAAGGATCAGCCTAGATTTTCTTTCTTTGGCAATAGAATCTTCATGGGGGATGAAAATGAAGATCGTGTCTAACAAGATGAAGAAGATGGAGAATTTGAACTGAAGGTACCTTCGGGTTCCCTATCTTAGACACTGCACAAGATGTTCCTATGAAGAACATCCCTCCCTCCTCACTACCAACCTTTTATGGGAAGAGTAGTGAGGATCCAGATACATTCTTATTTGAGTTTGACATTTTGTGTAGGAGTTATAATTACCTACAAGATGGCCAAAAACTAAAACTCTTTCCTACCACATTAAAAGATTCTTCTCTTCGATGATTCATGGGATTAGGAGAATCTAGTATTAGAACTTGGGAAGACATGAAGAATGCATTTCTTCGAAAATATCAAGATTACTGTAGACCTAAGGACTCTCGCAATGATATTTTTAAAATTCAACAACTGGAAGACAAGAGCTTAGAAGACTACCTCGAGAGATTTAACTATGTGTTACACAAGTCCAAGTATAGTGATCTTCGAGAAGATGCAGTAAGAACACTCTTCCTCAAGGGAATCTTAGAAGAATTCTTAGATAACCTTAATCTCATGGCAGCAGGAAACATTTCTCATAATTCTTTTACAGAGATTTGTGAACTATGTAGGAATTACTCTAGGAGCAGAGGGAAATATGGAAGACACTTTCGAGAATCTTATGCTAGGAATCCCAAAGGAAACACATACGGTCCTGGTGGAGTTACAAGGATAGAATTGGGAAACCTATTGGAAAATTTCAAAACAAATATTTTAGGAGCCATGGGTTCTCAATTAGATGCACTACAAGCTAAAAAGAGACAAGATGAAGAATGTGTGGCAATGAGTGTTTTCTGCCCTAGGTATAGAACTAAACATCCTCAACAAGAATGTCCATTAAATAATGTTTCAGTCCGTCACTTGTGTACAGAAGAACATCCAACCAATGATTGTCCATCGTTGCCTGGATTACAAGCTGTGTACAAGAGTGGAAATTTTGGTGAAATACCTAGGATGTCTTGGCAACCTAGATATCAACCATCGTACCAAGATTCATCACAAATTCCACCCTATTACTATCCTTATCAACCTCCTCAACAATGGAATACTTCAGGTTGGAAAAATTAGCCACCGCAGCACCCTCCTTAGAATGCTCAATAGCAGCAATGGCCACATGGATGGAGAGGGAAAGATTATGCTCAAACACCTCCTCCTATGCCTAACTACCCTTACCCACCTAATATTCAGCAATTTCCGCCTGGATTTGTACCTCCTTCATTACTCCCTATCCCGAATCAACCTCACCATTTCTAGAACATGAATCCTCCAACACCCACAATCTTACCTGCACAACCGATACCGAATCCTAACAACAAACCAACCCAAGCTCTTAATAGCATTAGGTTGTTACCTCTTCCATCATATGTCATTTCGACCATGCCAATACATGAGATACAACTGCGGTCTGGAAGAGTTTTGCAAGATAAGCCCAAGTCATCAATTCTTATTCAAGAAGAGAATGAAGAAGACATACCTAGTGAAGTTTTGAATGATGCCATTCTTGAAGACGTGGTTATTTCTAGATCTTCAACACACAACCATCCACACAAAGAAGTAATTCCAGGGGAAAATTCACCTCCATATCCAGAGCGTCTAGTAATAGAAAAACCTGTAACTTATCCAGAGTATGATATCATTAACGAAGTGAAAAATATTTGCATTAAGATCCCTTTGTTACAAGCTATTAAGGATATTCCCATCAATACTAAGGTAATAAAGGAACTATGTATTAAGAGACCAGGGAGGAAACAAAAAGACCCTCCGACGATTCATGTAATTGGAGAAATATCATATTGCATAGCAAACCAACCTAGAATACCAAAGTATTCAAACCTAAGAAACCCTATGGTGACTGTTATCATCAATAACACCGCCATAGGGAACACACTTATTGATATAGGAGATGCTATCAATTTGATGACCACCACGGTTTTAGAAACTCTCAATTTAGGACCATTCCTTCGCCCTACCCCAACAATACTAGAATTAGCAGATCGTACTATGGTGCAAGCTACATGGATCTTAGATGACATCACTATATCAGTAGCCTCATGGGAATATCCCGTGGACTTCATGGTCATTGAATCAAAAGACCCTTCTAAAGGTCACCCTATTATTTTGGGAAGACCTTGGTTGGCTACTACCAATGCATTTATAAGATGTAGGGATGGAGAGATGATTATCTCTGATGGGTTATCTAGAAGAAAATTAGCTCTATACCCACTAGCTCAGACAATAGCTGAAAACTTGTTTTGGTTAGATTGTCCTTTTGGAGAAGAGAACCTGGAAGAACTTTCCCTTGTCAGTGATCTCTCTCAGGCACTTCAAGAGCAAAATACCGCGAATGTGTTGAACCAATTTATCTCTTCCACAACATGCATAGATTTTCCTCAATCTTTTTCCCAATTTGACCAGATCTTTAGAGATGAATTCCAAGAAAACATGAGCCTCTCAACATTTACAAGTACACCTTGTGTCTTCCCAATTGAAGAACACCTAGGATCCTATACCATTCCGTGTGAAGTTAGTACCGACAAATTTCTACATATAAATGCAGGTTTAGATGAGAGTCAACAAAAACAATTACTAAAAGTTCTCAAGAGTCAAACTGGAGCATTTGCATGGGAGTATACCGATATGAAAGGTATACACCCAGACACCTGTATCCATCACATTTACACAGACTCGAACATACCTCCTGTTAGGAATCCGCAGAG
This sequence comes from Larix kaempferi, assembly GCA_027924585.1. NCBI lineage: Eukaryota > Viridiplantae > Streptophyta > Pinopsida > Pinales > Pinaceae > Larix > Larix kaempferi. The sequence continues at coordinate 10,256,412 of BSBM01000046.1, forward strand.
AAGAATGAACCCAACACTACAGGATATCGTAAAGGATGAATTACAAAAACTCCTTAACGCTGGATTCATTTACCCAATTTCCAACAGTAAATGGGTTTCTCCTCTGGTAGTAGTTCCAAAGAAAGTCACATGGAAATGGCGTATGTGTGTTGACTTTCGAGAACTCAACAAGGCCACTCTTAAGGACTACTTCCCTTTTCATTTCATCGATCAGGTGTTAGACACCTTATCAGGGAAACAATATTTTTCATTCCTTGATGGGTACAGTGGATACAATCAAATATTGATAGCACATGAGGATCAAGATAAGACAACCTTCACTTGCTCTTGGGGGATGTATGCCTACCGAGTGTTACCATTTGGCCTGTGTAATGCACCTGCTACTTTCCAGCGCGCAGTTCTAGGAATGTTTGCTGACCTCATACAAGACTGTGTAGAAGTTTATATGGATGATTTTACAGTTTATGGTAATACTTTCCAGGAAGCCCTTGATAACCTCGAAATAGTTCTTATTCGGTGCCAAGAAACGAACTTAGTTCCTAGTCATGAAAAATGTAAAATGCTACTGATCGAGGGCATAGTCTTGGGACATCATGTCTCTCTTCAAGGTATCAAGGTGGATCTCGCCAAGATCGAAATAATTGTTAATATTACTCCTCCAAAAGCTACGAAGGAAGTAAGAATTTTTCTTGGCCATGCTGTCTATTATAGACATTTCATTGAAAATTTCACTAAGATAGCCGCACCTATGTTCAAACTACTCATGAAAGACACATAATTTCAATGGACTGAACCGTGTCAATAAGCCTTCGAAACTTGGAAGGCCAAGCTATCATTGGCACCAATACTTAGGGGCCCAAATTGGTCCCTTCCTTTCCATATATCCACTGATGCTTCCGACATAGCCACAAAAAAAGTTTTAGGTCAAAAAGAGGGACAAACATCACATGCCATCTACTTTGCTAGTAAAAATTTGACTCCTGCAGAATTGAAGTACACTATTACTGAAAAAGAGTTTTTAGCAGTAGTCTACTCCATCAACAATTTTCATCATTATATCACAGGATATGAAATTTTTATACACACCGACCACTCTTCCATCAGGTTTTTGATGGATAAACCTATCACCAATGGCAGAGTGACTCGGTGGCTTCTTTTGTTACAAGAATTCAACATCACCATTGTTGATCGTCCCAGTAGAGAGAATGTACTAGCTGATTTCCTCTCTCGAATTCAAGTTGACGATAATGCCAGCCCTGTCAATGATAGCTTCCCAGATGAACATTTGTTCGCTGTATCTGTTCGAACCCCAAGGTTTGCAGATATAGCCAATTATTTAGCAACTAGAAAGCTACCTAACCATCTCTCCCCACCTAAGAAACATAGGATCATAGTTCAAAGTTCCAATTATTCTTGGGTAGATAATGATCTCTTTTGTACTGGTCCTAACCTTATTATTAGATGATGCGTACGAGAGGATGAGATGGCAGAGATCCTTCATGCATGTCATGGTGGACCCTGCGGTGGGCATTTTTCTGATAAAAGGACAACATACAAAGTATTGCACTCTGGGTACTATTGGCCAAGAATCTTCAAAGATGCTGCCAAATATGTCAAAGGACGTGACAGTTGCCAAGAATGGGTAGACCTACACCATTCGATGAGATGCCTTTACAACCCCAAGTTATGATTAAGCCATTTGAAAAATGGGCTCTAGATTTCATTGGACCAATTTCCCCTATGTCTCACAAGAAGAAGTACATTTTAGTATGTACAGATTATGTCACCAAATGGGTAGAAGATAAAGCTTTATTCTAGGCCACAGAGAAATCTATGGTGGAATTCGTTTATGAAGAAATATTTACCCAATTCGGTGTACCTAGGGAAATTGTAACCGATCAAGGATCTCAGTTTACCTCCAAATTAATGAAAGAGCTTACTGGAAAATATGGTATTAGACATTGTAAGTCTTCACCATATCACCTGCAAGCCAATGGTCAAGTAGAATCCACCAACAAAGTATTAGAAGCCATCCTGACTAAAACTATCTAGTTACACCATAAAGACTGGGTAGATAGGATTCCTGAAGCTCTGTGGGCTTATAGAATAACATGGAGAAACACCATTGGTCACACACCTTATGAACTCGTTTATGGTAAACAAGTTCTTCTACCCATCGAATTTCAAGTCAAAACTTTTCGTTTGGCTGCACAATTAGGGATGAACTTAGAAGAAGCACAAAGTCAACGAATCCTACAGATAAATGAATTAGACGAGATTAGGCAAGATGCTATTCAACGTACAATCTTAATACAAAATCAACGCAAAAAGTGGCATGGTAGATACATTAAACAAAAAAAATTCAAAATTGGAGACTGGGCACTGCTTTTTGATTCAAGATATAAAAATTTTAAAGGTAAATCAACTACTCGTTGGATGGGTCCATATGAAATTGTCACAACCTTTGATAATGGATCCGTTAAAATTAATACAATTGATGATTCACAAATTTCTTTTGTTGTAAATGGACACAGACTTAGACTTTATCATCAACCAATATCTAAACAAGATTTTGTGCAGAATGCCTTGCAACAGGAAGAAATGGAACTGGTAGAAGAGGAAGTCATTCCTCCTCCTCCTAGTCCTTGAATCATTTTGGGTTATCTTCTTTTGTATATATGTAAATATTTTTTTTGATTTTCAATAATAATGAGTCATTTCTAACAACTGATTACATTCTTCTTTTTACAGGAAATCTATTATGATCAGTTTGTAAAATATTGTCAATAAAATAGGAAGACTCTTTTTCCTTTCAAAATTTTTACATGACTTGTTTTGTACATATGATTTGTTCTGAATAAAAATTTGAATCATCTGACAAGTGGTTTTGCAGCTTGATCACATGAACCCTATCTTTGTAATCAGCTCATGTGATATTATGCGAAAATGGAAGTGCTCTAAAAAGAAATACTTATAGTGCTCCCTCTCTTTCGGTTACTGCTAAAAGTCAATATTTTTAGTGAAAGGATAAAGCATTTTTGATATCATTTATAACCACTTTCTTTTATGATTTTGTTTATAGTATTTGATTCAGACATGCACACTTTTGATTTATCATTAGAACAATTTTTTAAAAGACCTACAATTATTATGATCTCCACAAAACTCTATCTTACACCTATGGACTGCTAGTTCATTCTGGACTCGTTATCAAAACTTGTCTCTAAAGCACCTTTAAAAGGTAGCCTAAAAATGGGTGATATTTTCTATTTTGTGGGGAACATTACTGACCTTTTATGAAGAAGATAGACTGTGAAGTCAAAGAACAACTTTAGGTTATTATCTTTTGGCATGATCTGTAATTTAGGACATTATAAATAAAGTTACTCATAAGGTTTGTGCTAAATTTTGAATTATGTGTTTAATAGGCTTAGCACACTCTAGTGCCAAATGGCTTCCTTACAAAAAAAATAAAAATATATATCATTATACGAAGCAAACCTGCCGGGTACTGAACAGGCTCACTGGCAGCGGGTCCATGCTAAGTAAAATCTTAAACAAGGAAGCTCGGTAAATGCAAGTAAACCTGTCGAGGTACTGAACAGGCTTGCTGGCAGCGGGGCTATGCTTGCATGGTACCAAGATAAACCCACCAGGGTACTGAACAGGCCTGCTGGCAGCGGGTCAATATCGGTAAAAAGAGGTTTGGTTAATGCATTGCTATTCACATAACTCATAAAAACCTGAGTATACAAATATATGTTTAGGCCAATTATGTAAACTGTTATTAGATAATGGCTATAAGTTGGACTTGGACCCTGTCATCTAATTCAAACAATACCTAGGATATTATTATCCTAGAAATGGGACCCATAATTATAGTAGATCTGACAAATTTTATGGTGAACCTTATCTATATTCTTTGGATGACAAGAGATCTTTACAATGAGTCATGGACGACTAGTTTTCCTATGGCATTTTTCGCATCTCTTATACTATTATTCTTCATATGGTATTTTAAGCATTGTTGTATTCTTTTTTATTAATGTACATATATGAATCATCTACATTTTTTAATTAATATTTCATTTCCTTAGGAAATTATCACAATATTTTAACAACTATCTATAAGACTTTCAATTGAAATTTTTTAATTTTAATCATTTTCTCTTTTATGGCTTAAGGACACGCCATATTTTTGGTTTGGGGGGGAAGAGTAGAACTGTTCTTACTCTCTGAATATTTATGAAAATTTTATTTATCTCTGATATAATGACATGTGTTTTCAGGTTAATGCAAAAAGAAAAAGAAATTAATCTAATCAAGAACAAAAAGAGGAACACAACTAAAAGATCCAGAAAAGCAAAGTTTACAACATCTTTTGTGCACTAACAGCTTCAGAAATTCTTTCCAAAATCAGCTTTGGTCAGCATCAACAATAAGATCATGTATAAACAAAAGTCTTCATGAAGGACTGAATGACGGGTTGAATGCCGATCTGAATGAAGCAAATAAACAACATTCTGAATGGAGTGCTGAATGAAACCATAGCCTAAAACAACTTTATTTAATATGCCAGGATGTTCAAATTTGAATACTATTGATAAGTTTTATTGGCTAATTATGATAGGGATTAATCAAATGTCGATTTCACACATGGCTTTGTTCTCTTATCCATCTCGCCTCCATTAAACGAATGGATTATGCATCATTTTGAATCATTACATGACTGCCATTCGGTCTTACTTATCCTATTGTACGATCTGCCACCATATCAATCGAACCACGATCTCTCACATGTAATCTATTTTCATTACGTGAATTACATTCAACCTGTACAAAGCTCGGCTTTGGACATGGTTGAATATTCTCTAAACCACACATATTCACTGGATTCATGCACCTCTACATTGGCACTTAACTTATGATCTTCGAATGACAGGTGTGATCTTTCAAGCATGCCAAGCCTTCGTCTACTGTCATTCAAACAATCAAACGGACCTCATTTTAAACTAGTGATCGCGTGAATTTCGCCCCGGTCTATTCGCTCTTCATTTGAGCCGCGTCCTCTGCAAATTCTTGCACCTCTTGTATCCATTCGCGTTCCCCCGTCCTCTGTCAACAATGCCAATGCGTTATGAGAAGGAAGGAGAAATCCTTTTCAAGTGGTTTTTACCAAAACAACAAATTTCAACAAATCCCAAATCTACCAAAAATGATAGTGAAAGTACTCTTTTCCGTTTTTTCAAGAAAAACATGAAAGTCAACAACACATCAAATCCAAATCAAAGCATTTTCTTTTTTTCTTTTCAATTAGATTGAAGATAAGTGATGAAAAGAGAGAAATTCTACTTAGAGCATGCTAACTCTTCAATTTTCACTATGATAGCCTAAAAGCACAAAACCAAAAAAATGAATATCACTTCTTCAAACATGGAATCACTTTTGCAAAAATTTGATTTTACTTGGATTTTTCAAGAAAATCAATGGCTCATAATTCATGAAAAATGCCAACAATCAACTTCTTTTCAAACTTTCCAAAAGATCAATGAATGATGAATTCCAATGCATGCAATAACTTTTTACAACAATTCTCAAATGAACTGGAAAACAAGTAAAAATGAAGCACTTTTTGATTTTCCAATGAATGCACCAAGATGACACTTGATAATGATAATTATTTTAAATGTAAATGGGTGAAAAGAAGAGACTACTTGCAGCACTCTAATCACTCATAAATTCTCAAGAAAATGACAAGCACTCCATTAAACTGAAAAACACACAAGACACTTGAAATCAACCGAATGCAAGCAAAAACTAAATGATGTGTGCAAAAAGAAGTCTGGAAATAGATCTAATGCAATGCCTAGATCAGGTGAGGAGAGGAGGGAATTCCAGGTCAAGTGGATGAAGGTGGGGGAGTCTAAGGTGTCCACCACTACCAAGTCTCAAGCTTGTCCAAAATGGAACACAAAGCCAATCCAAACAAGTCCAAACACTACCAATGCAAAATCAAAAGATCTTTGACTGGAAAGTACAGTACAGAGAGGTTTGCAAATCAAACCAAACTCAAAAATGGAGAAGGGATGTCCCAAGCACTAGGCTTGAATGCTCAGCGCAGCCTGTGGTCAGGCTCAGAGCACCCGACGTAGGTGATGGGTATGTGGTTTGCGCTGACAACACAAGATGCAGATCTGGACTGAGTGCTGAAGGCGTAGGTGGTAGTGATCGCGCCCATGAGGGTACGATGCTCTGTCTATACTGTCCAGGTGCGCCGGGAGAAATTCCAATGCAAGGATGAAAAGATCTCCAAGAATGAGCAACTAAAAGTTTTGATGATCATGCATACAGACTCAAAGGAAGTCAATAGACTCTTCAAAGAGAAGATCTGGTGGCGAAAGAGGCTTAGGAGGAAAATGAAATGGATCACAAAGAAATCAAAGAAGATTAATTTCAAATTGAAAAGTTAAAAACAATGCACGTCTCCCTAGTATGGTCACCAAATGTTTTACCCAACAATCTACCGAAAGCGTACTTAAGGCGTGATCTCCCTAGTTCAATGTGAATCTAGAGCAAATCAGATAGAATACAAATATACCTTCCTAGATCAAATTAGAGATTAACTGATGTAAACATCTTAACTTTTAGATTTGTAGATCTCTTTCTCCCTTGTCACTCCAAGCTCCACAGTCGTCAGATCCGTAGCTGCTGTTGGGATGGTCTGAGTACTCCAATTTCATTGGTACACTCTCTGGATAAGTGACCTACCAGACCGCACCTCTATCAGCCACCTATCATCCTATTACTCCGCAGAATCCGCCGGTTGCAAGTACCACGCATCCTATTTCTCAAATTCCGTCAGTATAGAACCCCCTAGTTGTTAATATTCCTGATTCTTAGAGCATCAATACCAGTAACACTGCGGGAGTGAGTACTCAGACCATCTCGACTTAGACCATTCCGAATCCGACTATCTCAACTTAGAATATTCTACTTCAGAACATTCCGCACAATACAAACTTTACTTTTTCCACTCAGAACCCTGTGCAAAACACTATACCACCTAGGAGAAAGATGACTGATGATATTAAGCTATAGATATTCAAAGGAACGTGTATAGAAGACCCTGAACAACATTGGTTTCTATATGAAGCCGTATGGAGTGTTAAGCAAGTTCAGGATGATGCTGTGAAGTAAGCGCAGCTCATCACCACATTTAGAGATATAGCCTTGAATTGGTTCATGAAGTATTCTGTTGGACATCAGAGAACCTTAGCAGAGATTAAGGCTGCGCTATTGAGTGAGTTCAAGAAACCAAAATCAGAATCCCAATGTATAACAGAGTTAAAGGAAATTAAGCAAAAACCTAATGAAACAGTTTGGGAATTTGACCAGAAGTTTAAGACATTGTTGGACCAAGTAAGTTTCGTCATAGCACCACAACAACACCAAGAATGGTTTATAGCTGCATTGTTGCCCCATATCAGACTGTCGTTGATACAACAAAAAGTGGCTTCACAGGTAGAAGCCCTCGAGATTACAATGAAATTGGAAGCTTCACCAATTGGAGGGACTAACACTGGGATGTCTCAGATTCAGACCCAGTTACCTACCCTAACATTACAACTACAGGATATGAAGAAGGGAAAACAACAGAGACAAGAACTCTAGTGTACAGGATGCAAACGAGAAGGGCACACTAGAGAGCATTGTCCTTTATTTCAGGAGTACCTTAACAGTGGAGCACCGAATCTAGTGAACCAGAATCAAGCACCGTGGTGTGAAATCTGTAAAACATGAGGCCACAGGCCTAAAGACTGTTATATAATACAGAAGTATGTGCACATCCCTAAGAATCTATATTGCAATTTTTGTAAATCAGTTGGGCATGATGAATCCAATTGTAGAGCATATGATCTCATGCAGGAAAGGAAGCGAGACATGGAGCATATGTGTGATAGTGAAGTATACAGAGTCCAAGAAGAAACTCAGTAGAAGCAATATAATGCGCAGTATGACCAAGGCGCATATAGAGGCCGTGGAGGATTCCGTAGAAGAGGAAGAAATACTAGCCTAGGACAAGGAAGGGGAAGAGGCCAGATGATCTGTTACAACTGTGGCCAGGCAGGTCACTTATCCATAGATTGTACCAATGAATGTACCACTTGCAATTAATGCAAATCTTTTGATCATGTTATTGAGGTCTGCCCAGTGCTAGAGGCAAAAATGCAGAAAATAAAACAAGATGTCGCTAACCCAAACATTCAGTTGATCGCAGCAGAGAGAAGGCCTGCGGATCCAAGTATCAATGTAGTGACACAAAGTGGCGCTACACTAGGAAGAGATAGAGCAGCGGAATATTCGACTTCTGGAGATTTTGACACTAAGTAGACTCCTCTTGAAACGATCTGGATCAGAAATAATACTAGGAAAACACCTGCCTTCAATCTAGAGAAAAATAAAGAAGTGTTTGAAGAAGCGCGGGACATTTTCAAAGAACAAGCACCTATATCACCAAGAATCTAGTTGCACAGTGAAATACCGCATATAGAGGATATGCCTACCACTTATGACGAAACGTGCCATACAGTAGAGATAGGCACCTTTGTTGCGCAGTTTCTACGGAGCTGCATGAAACTATTGAAGTGCCCAGGTGCTATAACGGAATTGAAAAAACTGTTAAACCAATACGAACCACATAGTGAGAAGGAAACTATCGAGACCACAGTTCATCACATGAAGAAACACAAAAGAATAAGCCGAGAAATGAGACTCAGTGCGCAGATAGGAGACTATGAAATGGATGAGATCATCCTTGATCTGGGATCTGAAGTAAATGTCTTAACTAAACAGACATGGAATTAGATGGGGAGACCAAAGCTGTTATGGTCACCTATACAGTTGAGAATGGCCAACCAGGAGAAAGTCATACCTTTTGGAAGGTTATCCAATGTTATTGTTGACATTGATGGAGTTCGAAGTCATGCAGACTTCGAGGTTATTGAGATTGTGGATGATAGTCAGCCTTATCCAACACTCTTGGGAATTGACTGGGCTATGGATAACTTCGCCATCATAAATCTGAAAACAAAGAAGATGATCTTTGAAGGACAACTTCTCAGGGTCATCGCACCATTGGACCCTTCAGACGGAGAACGATACAGAGCCGATTCAGGACCCTTTACAAGATGACTGCAAATCATCGCACCATTGGACCCTTTACAAGATGACTGCAAATCAAGATGACTACTTTAATCCTATTGCAGATGGAACACTCAGTTGGCGATCTGACAGTTCTTGCATCTCAGACTCTGATGCAGGACTGGAGAACTGGCAAGGCCGTATGCATGAAGTATCTGCAAGAAGATGCGCACATATCACAAAGTCACTGCGTTGGATTGGAAAGGAGGTAAGTCCAATTCCCACCTATGATGGTTCATCTAATGTTTATTCCTTTATCAAAGAATATACTGTAGCAATTGCAGCCAAACATCGCTTACCAGCATTAGACATAGCACTGCACGAGACACCTGCCAGATGGTGGGCTACACATAAGGAAACATTGACAACATGGGATCATTGAAAAATCAAGATGCAGATCAAGTTCGCTGACAAGGTTGCACTACCCTTTGAAAAATATAATGGACAGATAGATCCAAGGAAGCATATTGAAATCTGTTCACAAGCATGGGAGGAGAGACCACAGACATAATGGGTGCATCTGTTTGTGCACACATTGGAGGAGCAGATTCCAAAGAACTGGTATCTAGACACAGAGTTGCGTAGAGAAACTATAGATTGGCCTACCCTAATTGCGAACTTCCAGAAGAGTTTCACTTTCGAAGACAACAGTCCGAGTATAAATGAAGCTTTGCAGATCGTTAAAGAGAGAATATTCAGACCAGAATTCCCAAGTACAAACGAGGCATTGGAAGAACTCAAAGAATGATTGTTTGAAGATATAAAAGTACCTGTGAATTTACAGCCAGAATGGGAAAGAACGATAGAACATGCCCTTGAATGATATAAACTTGTTGAAGATGAAGATGAACAAGAGGAAAGCGATGAGGAGGATCCACGCAATGTCAATATTCCTGAGTCCGAAGGTGCGTGCGATGTAGAGGGACCTCCACTGGAAATTGCAGACATGAGTGGACCTATGAAAAAAAGGAAAGTGAACATTGGCACAAGTGAAGAGTCGAAGTTCGCATCTATTGGAGACTACTGGGATGATCATACGGTCGCAGAGATCGCAAATTTGCTACACGAATATCAGGATTTATTTCCGACAAAGTTTACAGAAATGAAAGGTATTCTCGGTGACTTAGGGGTTATGAAAATACCTCTCAAGCCAGGCATGAAGCCTGTTAAGCAAAATCCATATAGAATGAATCCTCGGTATAAAGAAAGGGTCAAGGAAGAACTTGATCATTGAGCCATTTGAAGAATCAAAGTGGATAATCCTGATGGTTATCCATGACAAGAAAACTAAGGGTGAGATCAGAATCTGCGTGGATCTCAGGAAGCTGAATGATGCTTCACTACATGACCCATTTCCCACCCCTTTTACAGATGAAGTCTTAGATAATGTTGGAGGAAATGAGGCAAACTCTTTTACTAATGGAGTTTTTGGATACCATCAAATACGAATTGATCCAGTAGACAGACATAAGACAACTTTTGCCACTGAGTGGGGGCCATTCCAGTACACAGTAATGCCCTTTGGTCTGAAGAACGCGCTGCCATTTTTTCTAGAGTTGTGGTCGCAACATTTAAAGATTTCATGCATATATTTTTAGAAGCATATTTCAATTATTGAATTGTCTTTAGTTTGCTGAAAAACCACTGTGAAAACCTGAGAATGATGTTAGCTAAGTGCAGGCAACACCAAATATCATTGAATTTGAAGAAGTGTGTTTTCCGTGTGCCTTATGGTATTTTGTTAGGACACATTGTGTGCAAACAAGGCTTGATGGTTGATCCAACGAAGATCGTAGTTATCATGAATTTTCCAGCACTGAATTCAGTAAAGTAGATGCGCCCCACATTGGGACATATAGGTTACTACAGAAAGTTTATAAAGGGTTATACGCAGATAACCGCACCCATGGAGAAGCTCTTGAAGAAAGATGCTGCGTTCATCTGGAACACGGAATGTGAGCAAGGATTCGACACATTAAAAGAGAAAATGATAACTATGTCGATCCTAGTTTTTCCAGACTGGGAGAAGCCATTTCATGTACATGTTGATGCTTCATGTATAGCATTGGGTGTTGTACTAGCACAACCAGGGGAGGGAGGTATTGACCATCCCATTGCATTTTTGAGCAGGAAGCTCTCATCTGCAGAAAAAAATTATACGACCACTGAGAGAGAGGGTCTAGCTATGGTCTACGTACTACAGAAATTCAAGCACTATTTGCTCGGTGCACACTTCTTGATGTACATTGACCATTCAGCTTTGAAATACCTGGTCAACAAGCCAGTGTTAGGGGGGATAATATGCAGATGGTTGTTAATCTTTCAGGAGTATGACTTTGAAATTGTAGTTAATCCAGGAAGATTGAACTTAGGACTTGACCATCTCTCAAGGATTGAGTCAAGAGAAGAACCCACTAATCTTGAAGACAGTTTGCCTGACGCGCACTTATTTTCTATACAAATCGCAGATGACTACTACAAAGACATTGTTGATTTCTTGACTACTAGGTTAGCACCGACAGAGTTTACTACGCAGCAGAAGAAGCAGTCGGTATTACGAGCAGCAGACTTCACCATAATCGCGGGACAACTATACAAATTGGGACCGGATGAAGTGTTGCGCAGATGTGTATTAGAACACGAGAAGCCATTCATTTTGGCTGAGGCACATTCAGGTGTATTCGGAGGCCACTACGCAGGAAGAGCCACTGCGTAGAAGATATTGCGAGCAGGGCTATGGTGGCCTACTATCCACAAATATACAAAGGAACATTGCCATAACTGCGATGTTTTTCAAAGAACAGGGAAGCCGTCGCGAAGAGATGAAATGCCTTTGAATTCGCAGTTGACACTTCAGGCATTTGAGAAATGGGAAATTGATTTCGTGGGACCTATAAACCCACTGAGGAAAAGGACTAGTGCGAGATACATTATCACTGCTACTAATTATCTCACTAGATGGCAGAAGCGAATCCATTGAAGGACTGTAGTGCAGTTACTGCCACGCAGTTCATTTTCTAGAACATCCTTACTAGGTTTGGATGCCCGAATATTTTGATGAGTCATCAAGGCACTCATTTTCTGAACATAACTATTGAGGCACTGACAAAAGAGTTCCACATTTACCACCAACGAAGTACACCATATCATCCACAAGCAAATGGAATTGTGGAAGCTTTCAATAAGGTACCGGAGAATGCTCTAACTAAGGTATGCAATGTGAATAGGGATGACTGGGATTTGTGCATTCCAGCTGTATTATGGGCGTACAGAACTACTTGCAAGCAATTGAATGGCCATACACCATTTAGGTTGGCCTATGGACAGGAAGCAATAATGCCTATGGAGTACATTGTTCCCATATTGAGAATAGCTGCATTTATAGGCATGGAAGATCAAGAGGCACTAGAAGAAAGGCTTTTACACTTGGTTGGGTTGGAGGGAGATTGCTTCATCGCAGGCTTTAACCAGCAAGTGCAGAAAGATAGAGAAAAATCATGGCATGATCGCCATATCAAGAACAAGTCCTTTCAGGTAGGTGATCTAGTCCTCCTGTATGATAGCAAATTTATGAAATTTCCTGGAAATTTTAAGATGCACTGGCTTGGTCCATATACTGTTGTACATGTTACTAACGATGGCGCAGTTCAGTTAGCCATGTTAGCTAGAGACAATCTACCTGGATTAGTCAATGGAAGTAGGATAAAGCCCTATCGGGATATTCCTACTTCGCACAACCCTCTGTAGAGTGAAGCCGCGAAGTTTTTTAAAAAAAAAAAAGAGAAAAGAAAAGAAGAACCGTGCAGCTCAAAGCTCAAAAGGGTAGCTACGCAGATCCAATGAAGTAGAGAAGGTTCAAGTTTAGAACCGAGAAGCTTGAATTGGAAAAGTAACTGCGTTGGAGTAGTGATGACCCACCGCGCAGATCAACACAACAATCCAGAAAACTAATCGTTAGAATGTCGGTCGCAAAAATAGTCATTATACAGTACTTTTGCTGACGACTGTTTGCGCATTTAACGCAAGAATAGCCATTCTGAATGAGTTAATGAAGGAACGAATCCCTAAGTTCAAAGTCGAAGGGATTGTGGAAATCAAGAGTGATTCCGCGGAGAGTAACCCCATTCCTACACCTATTTTTGAAGAGCCGTGGACGGGAAAAAGGAAGGAAGCCGAGAGTCTTGTACATCAAAAGGTACAAAAGAAGAAGAAGTAGAAAGAAGTTAAGGGCCCATCAGAAGCAAAGCTCCACGATGACGATTATGAGATGATCGCATCTACAGTAACAACGCATATGGAAGACCTGATGATCACTGAAGATAAAAAGAATGAGGCAATTCAAAAGAGCCCGCAGAAGAATCTGACTATGCTGCAAGGTATCACATAAAAGATTGAGAAAGTACAACACAACTTACCCTTGCCGCGAGACTCAGAATCAGAAGGGAAGTCAGGGGGCACTTCGCAGCCGAAGATAGCGCCTCTAGCCCTGACTTTGTCATCGAAACCGCGCATATTCCAACTTGACCCGCTAAGTGTAAGATTACCACCGCGCGAACAGTTAGATTCAGGCGACATACAACATGTGGAGATTGCCATTTCAATGTTTCCAATGGAGGGTCTACATAATCTGCACCTACAGGTTGTGGAGGAGATCCATGAGAGAGATGTAGTTGCTCGGAACCAGCACTATTTGTTAGTTGCAAACTATAAGCAATTGCAGGAATCAAACTTGCAGAGGTCCATGCAAATTCAAGATGAGCATGATCGACGAATGAGATTAGAGACTATGGTCACTGCGGTAGTTGCGGAGATACCTGAATGCGATGAGAAACCAGATCCTGCGAACACTGTCATTAAGATTGGCGAGGTGGTCAGCAACCTTAAAGCTGAAATGAAAGATATGGAGATTAGTTACGAAGCAAAGATTGCTGCCTTGGAAGCACAGGATCATCTAAAGACACCACCTGATCAGCAACAGTTGCGAGCAAAAGAGGTGAAAGCTGCAGCAGAAAGTATAGCCAGTGAAGTGGCTGAATGCCAAACTCTATTAGATGAGGAAATAAAAACATTTACTACCCTGGAAGAGGATCCAGAGTTGCTGGAAATACAAAGTTCTTTGAAGGATAGGCAGACATCTTTGGAACTGCTGGACGTAGAGGTCAAGTCCCTACCGCCAAGGGACTGAATCTGCAGATATCCAGAAGTTAGGGTATTGAAGAAAGAACTGCAAGAACTGCGAGACAGGGAGACTGAAGTCGGAGATAAGTCGCAGCCCCTGCAAGAGGAAGCTCATGAACTCACACAAAAAATTGAATAAAAGTTGAGGGAGCTCCATAAAGGACAAGATTCCGTGCAAGAACAAGCTGACGATGAAATAATATCTGATGTGTTGGAGAGTGTCAAGAAATTGTGCAGAACACCAAGGAAGAGGTTGAAAAGTTGACTGCAACATACCAAGAGTTCGCTGCGAAGTTAGCTCTGCAGGAGGAAGAACCGCTAGGAGAAGTAGAGGTTGAAGGTGGCTCGGGGATGAGCCACATGTAAGTGTTAGGGGCCTATTGGGCCTGGCCCAAGTGGGGTATTTTTGTGCAATTCAAGTTTTGGAACTACGAAGTTGAGCGCAGTTCAGATAAAGACTTTTTGGCAAGACAATTTTTGGGGAGTTGCGATGTGAGCGCAGCGCAGTATCGGCAGGATGGGAGCCGTGCAGCTGAGGACCGGTTCCACGAGGTAGTAGCGCCACGATGTGCTAGTAGGTCACCCGTTTGGGTAAATAACGAAGGTAAGGTCGGCTGGGTGAAAGCAACCTATTTTTGGTTAAGATACTCCATGATTACCAAGCAGGAAGGTAAGGAGTAAGGAGGAAGGAAAGCAACCGGTCACACGCGCAGAGGAAGCACGACGTGAACCGGCCGCATAAGGTCTTTAGAGAAGGAACGACCAGGTGAAAGCGACAGTCAGCATGTGGTCGATAAGGTAGGCTGAAGGCAATGTGACCACGCACAGAGGATGGCCATAATGGAATATTCCCTACCAGAAGCCAGCAAGTCTGGTTAAGGGAAAACCACGACGGTTTTTGGAAACCTTAATAGGGTTTTTTCCTCTGTATTGTAAAGACATGACCTACGGGAATGATTTATAAAAAGGCACATTTTTTAAAGGGAAAGGGTTGAATCTTCATTGTATACTTTTGAGCAATACTTGTTGTTTTGCTGGAAGCCATTGTAAGGCTCTGCAAGCTGTGTGCGCAGAGGCCTATCGAGAGAGGAGAGAGTCTACAGCTGAGTGTGCAGACTGAAACTGTTGTACCCTTCCCAAAGGCTAATACAACAACAATTCTTGTGGACGTAGCGCCCATCCTGGGGGTGAACCTGTTAAATTCCTATGTTGTGTGATTGTTTACATGTTTGCATATGTTTATTTGCTTACAATGAATGCTTAAGATCTTGCTTATCATTTTATGTGTTTACTTTTATATGTATTCACCATAAGAAATGAGATGGGGGTAATATGTTAAGTATCACATGTATGGATGAACGTTAGATGCATAAGTATTTCTTAGTCTGAATGAATTCATAATTCAGTTGGATAACTACTTAAGTAGGTAGAGCTCGCGCCGTGCGGCTCCCTTGAAGCACATCATCGGAAGTGCGCAGTGTATTGTGTTCCGTCATATTGCATAAGGCAGATAAATAACCTAAGGCAGTTGATAAAACACTAAGTATAACTTGTTGAAGCTGGTTAAGTTTGAAGAGAAAGCGCAGTCATCCGTTGCGTTGTCCTGTTGTTGAGTTATTTCTGAACCACGCACTCCTTGGATGCGCGGATCGTGTAAGCGTCTGAGCTTGTGGAAGGGCTAACCGCGAAGAAGGCGATCTTTGCGCAGTCCTCATCCCACAACGCGAGACCCATAGTGTGCTTCTCATCAGTTATGTCTAAGCACTCATCACGTTGTTGTGGAAACCTAATTCCACAACTCCCCCTTTACTTTTCCTTGGGTGAGACCTCAGTCTGCTCGCAGACTGTTGCCGAAAGGGCCGGTGAAAAGGGGTTTTGTTGGTTCCTTGAACCGCGAAGAACCTGGGTCTTTATAGAAAACCTCAAGACAATTATGTAAGCCAACAGATGCAAGACCTATCAGGACATGCAAGAGGCAAACAAGCAGTAATAGTACATCTACACAATAACTGATCTAAGTAAACGGTTAAGGAAGTAAACTATAAATATCAATGAAAAACAAGACATTTATGGAAAGAGTTTTGTATTACTGTATAAAAGTGGGAAAACATAGAAGAGATAAGATTACAACCAAGCCCTAACGTCGCAATCTTCCTCCAACAAGCCAAGCCAATGCCTCTAAGGAGAAATGGGTGCCTCCAAGAGATGAATCGTGATCTCCTAAGCTTATTCCACCGGCATATGGATGCTATAGCATTCCTCCCTTAGGAATGGAGAGGAGTTTCATATATATAGGACTAGAAGGATAGGATAGGTTGGGAATTAGTGGGAGAGGACTAAGGGATCCTCCTAAGGGGCTAGGGAACCGAATGTCAGCTCTCCTACAAGCTAGGGATAGAGATCCAAGTCATACACCTTTGAGAAAACGATCGAAGATGCCCTTTATCCACATTAACTGACATTGGCGCAAGTTGCATTAGGACAACCTATGCTGGCGCATGATGTACAAGGGTGACATGAGCCGACAGCGCAATCCATCAGGTGATCAACTGCACCTGACCTAGTTGGGTGCAAGTTGCTAGGGAGAAACCTGCGTCGGCCCAACTAAACCCTATGGTAAGTGGGTCAGTAAATTCTCTAGTTTGACTTCCTATTCATGGAAACTTCAGGGTTGTTTACACTGAGTCTTATGATGGAAATATTTTAGGTGTAACATGGTCAACGAAAGCAAAGTTACATAGAGAGAATTTCTTTTATAAGTAGATTCGGCCCTTTCAAAACCTTTGAGAATTGCTCAGAGCCCCATCTTTCCATTATACCAAGAAGTTGGGCTGGGGTTTATTTGAAGCAAAATAAATAAATCAAACAATAATCGAACAAATGAATGAAAACAATCAAAACAAAACAGACTACTCAAAAACAGAAAACAACAAAACAAGGTTTATTTATGTACAAAAGTGGTCCCAAGACCTACGAGAAATACTGCTTGAGCACAAGGCCATTGATAGGGAGATTTTCTTCCTCCCATTGTAAATCTTTCAGTTTGTATGCTGACGAACCGAGCTTATCGGAAATTTGGTAAGGGCCAAGCCATAATTATTGAAATTTTATGTGCTTTCCCTTATCGTCATGTGGATGATCCCACTTCAGAACCAAGTCACCTACTTCAAAATTCCTTTTCCAGAATTCCATTTATCAAACCACCTTTTGACAATATCTTGGTGTTGGTGGAATCTGTCTTTGGCTTTCTGCCTTGATTCTTCAAGCTTCAGCAGGGTATCAATTCGTGATTGTAGGATTTCGTTGCTAGAGCCTCTAGAGGCTTGGGCTAGTTATAAGGGGGTAACCCTATCTTCCCATAAGGCGTTGGGAAGGGCTGCATGCCAATTTCTTTGATTCTCAATAACAATTTTCGTAAGGATTCAGATGAGATTTTTATTTTTGGATTCGGCTAGTCCATTCCCTTGGGGATAATAATTTGCTGAATAATGCAATTTAATTCCTCTTTCGTAAACAAATGCATTTAATTTTACAGATGAAAAGTAAGTTGCATTATCAAAAACTAACGAAATTGGAACCCCAAACCTGGTTATGATATTTTCTTGTAGGAACTTGATAACTGTTTCTTCATTCACTTTGCACAGCGAAATAGCTTCTGTCCATCGGGTGAAATAATCCATAGCCGTAAGGATATACCGATGTTGTAGCGAAGAGTTCAGATTTATCTCTCCAATAACATCTATGCCCCATTGCTCGAATGGTTCAAAGATAATAACTGGCTGCAATGGTCCTACTGCTTTCGGCAATCTGCCAACGCTTCTTTGACATACATCAAATTTCCTGGCGTGAGCATGGGAATATTTGAAAAGAGTATGCCAATAGTATCCCGCCCTCAGTATTTTTTGGGCAGTAGTATCTCCGGAATAGTTTCCCCCCAAAGTGCCATCATGTAATTCTTTGACTACTTTTTCTGCATCTTTCTTCTCAAGACACCTAAGGAATATCTCGTCATAGTTTTTTTTCTGAAGAAGCACTCCATCGATTATTTGATAGGATGTTGATTTCAATTTGAGTGTCTGTTTTCACCTAACTTGTAGTTACCCCTATGGATACATCCAATCATGGATGGCAATAGGGAAGGGAAACTCAAAAGGTGCAACCACGATCACCTCGACCTCCAATATAATGGTTGTCACGCCAGTCGAGGCAACCTTCGCTTTAGGTTATCTAGCCCAGACAACAAAGGGGGAGACCCGATCTACTCCCAACAGGAGAGATCAAAACCAAGACACCAAATCAGGGAATTTCTATGTGAAGTTAGGTGTATGGTTTTTTCCTAGACCTTAGGATGAAGTCACAAGCCAAGTGAGGGGTTCAATGAGTATAGCTTTGGTCCATAGTTGATGTGAAAGTGACTTAAAATGTTTGAAATGAGATCTAGGATTAGAGTACTAGTTCAATGTTGGAAATTCACTGCCTTGGGAACCGTGT
This sequence comes from Larix kaempferi, assembly GCA_027924585.1. NCBI lineage: Eukaryota > Viridiplantae > Streptophyta > Pinopsida > Pinales > Pinaceae > Larix > Larix kaempferi. Next base: position 10,275,282 of record BSBM01000046.1, read on the forward strand.
CCAATGCAGGGTGGTTTAGGGGATGAATTGGGGCTAACTAGTACAAGTGACAAGCTTGGCCATGATACATGATGGCTTCAAAGGTTTAGTTCACCATGCAAAGGTCAAACCACAAGTTAATCCAACAATCTAGGAAAGTCGAATTTGACTTGGAGAGAAACCAGTGCCTTGGGAATTGGGATAATGGAGTCAAAGTAGGGTTGACTTGTGGTTAAGGACTCCTATGGCATGAGACAAGTGGGCAAGTAAGGTCTTGATGGATGAATAGGTCTAGATCTAGGTTTGACCAAAGTGGACCACAATCCCTTAAAATAAGGAATGCTATCCCCAAGGCCAGATTTGACAAGGTGACACCCTAGACCTAGGTTTTGAATTATTCCCGTTCCAAATCTCCAAAAATCTCAAGTACCCATGTCCTAGAAGTGAGTCAACTCACTTCTCCAAGGTGGTGTGACTTTACCCAAGGAGGCTAAAAAGGTGGGTTAGGTAGGTCAAGACAAGTCCGATGGCATCCAAACTTTAGATCCGGGTAGGTTAGTCAGGTAGGAGTGTGGATCTATAATTTCACGGCAATCCGACGGCTAGATCTGAGTTTAAGTGTTCCAAGTGGTCCAAAATGGGGATTAAATCCCTTGAAATGTGGAATAGGGCCCACAAGGTAGAAATAAGAAAAGTGATGATCTGGGGGTATGTTATTTGATGTGTAGATTATGAATCAAGCGGGATCTCAACTACCCACCACCTAGATCTAGGTCAACCCACAACCACCAAGAAGTGCGCCTTGCTTGGGAGAAGCTAAGTTGGCTTGGGAAGGGGGTCAAACGGAAGCCAATCCTCACCAAACTATAGATCTGGGATGTCGTGGATGCTATAGAGGTGGGTTTTCAATATTATGCCCAACAACCCACTAGATCTAAGTAGATATGAGAAAATGTAAAAATGGGGGTTTTGAAATATTTAGGGTTTTAATTGTTTTTAGACAATTGGATAGATCATGGAGATAGAAATTACCTTGAGATCATACCTGAGTGATGTGAATGATATGTCTTGATGTTGAGGAAGATTCCCGCAGAGGTCAAATGAGAAATTGTTGATTTTGCTTGCTGAAGTGATGCCCTAGCCCACAAGTGCGACCTCCTCTACCTGTCAAACCAAGGAATAGCGATTCAATCAGTAAGATCAAGCATGGAGGAAATACAAGAGAAATGCAATAGTAACATGAAATAGAAGGTCCTGGGACAGTAATACTCCCTGTTACCAACGAAGAGATCCAAAGAAGAAGTAGGGAGAGTCTTCCCCTACCAATACTTCCTCCTCAAAGCAAATCGGCCTCCACCTGTAGATGCAAAAACGTGGTACAAAATATATGGCAAACAAGATCTCCAATAACTCAGTGCAAAGGAAGAACCAATGAATGAACACCAAAAACATTCACCACAACACTGGAGATAGATGCAATAATAATTTTCTATTCCAATAATCCAGAGCCAAAAGTCCCTTTACAATGAGAAGCTCTCTCCTTTAAATAGGAAGGAGAGGCACCAAAACCCTAACCACTTTTTGAATGAGTGGCTAAGATTAAAAGATACAAATGTCTAATCAATGGTTGAGATGAGCTCAACAATAAAATACATGGATCACTAATAAAATATTATGTGAGTGGACCAAATCGCCCTAGAAGAGGGGAAACCCACCAAATCATGATGACAAAATATAATAGGAGGCTTATGGTGGGTCCAAGGGGTAATTTTATCCCTCCTTGGTCAATCCCCATAGCACAATAATCATAAAATAATACCAAATGTACCAAATCGTGCCTCCATGGTCAAATCGTAGGCCTCAAAAAGACCTCAGAAATCCTCAGAAAGTGCCATAAGTGATGGATGTGGGCCCCGATGAAGATGAAACTGCTGGAGAAGGTGTGGAGGACCCCGATCTATCATCACTGATCATCCCATTCCATAACATTGCCTCAGTAGCCCAAATTGATTTCCTCAATAGCCATTTCTACCAATCCTGAAATGCCTCGGGAAGCGTGAAACTGCCCCAAACTGCCTCCTGGAGTGCCTGCGCTGTCAAGGTGAGGGAACCAGTGTGTCCGGGAGGGGGGTAATATGGTAAAAACAAGTGGCTGGACCACCCCCTCCATCATCAGAGCCCTAGGTCAACCGAATAAAAATCACATCTGCTCTGACAGGGCCTCCGACAGACCAAAACTGCACTGGGATAGCCTACTGAGGCTCAATCATCACTGTAAGTGCCCAGAACTGAAAACAAACTGTCTCATTGGACTCAGAAGGTCCAAATCCATCCAAGATGTGTACTCATACACCATATGAGTCTCTGCATGATCAAAATATATATCCAATATACCGGAACAGGGCCAATAATAATAATCTGTAAATGATCACATACTGTTGTAAACCAAGAATCATCATCATAACCCTGTAGCTGCTGCATAGAATCATCATGTATGCATACATAGACCATATATCATCTATCCATGTCATCATAAGGTCCAACCATCTCATGTCCTCTGGTTGACCATGGTCAGACTAGGCCTAACCAAGTCAACATGACCCAATATAACTCAGACCATCATTATAAGCTGTTGCAAAGTGTCCAAGGTTAATGCATGCTCTACAACTTATTCAAATAACAATTATAGCACAAAGTAATCATTACTGGCGATCTAAATCCAAATATATAATGTCATTAATTATTATTATTACTCAGACTAGACTTTCAAGATCATACTCACTTCATAGCTGTGATCAATTTGCTAGTGAAGGGTGAAGGCTAAAATAACTGGCTAGGCTAAGGGATGACTTTACTGACTTAACTTTGTGACACTTTGGCAAAGGGAAAGGGAATACACACCATAGTATATACTGAATGAGCAATAACACAGGGAAAGGCAGTGTCTCACAAATGGATGAGTTGTTCAAAGAGGGTTTATTCACCTTCACAGATGCGCACAATCCATAATACAAATAAGGCCATCAATTGTTTAGATATAGCATTTAAGTTCCATTGCTTTTTGGGCCTGAAGTTTCCATAGCCTTGATCTATGTGTGTTTATAAACACATTGCATAGATTTACATTTATTTAGGCTTTCTGCTGCAGGTGTGTTTTTAAGGCACTTGTTTACCTGAGCACTTCTAGGTGTGTCATGGACAGCTTGTTTACCTAGGTATTTATTTTCCAAAAGATATAACATTTTATTTTCATAGCCATTTTCATTTGGCATGCCTTTCATTCATGTGTGCTTATAAACACATTGCATGAATGGGCTTTTCATACAAGATATAGCATTTCATTTTTCCAGATTTTGTATTCATGGCAGCACCAAAAGTTTCAGGTTTAGCCAACACAACTTTAGTGACTAGGGGGAATTCACAAGGAACTCCAACTCACCATAGGTGAGTTTTGTCACCAAATCAGAGCCGAGACACAAAAAACAGGGAAGCTCATCCAATACAGAGGCTATAGTGGGGAAAAGATCCTCCATGTCACTAGTCAAGCAGTAAGTCATGGTGATAAACTAAAAGGTAGGCCATGGACGGATGAAGACAATGAATGATGGAGCCGACACTAGCAAGCCAAGGTATGGTTGAATGATCACCTCTATTCTCCCTAAGGAGGGTGAAACCAATGAGTATGAATAGTGAACTTCTAAGTCTGAGTAGGGACAAATATATATATATATAATAAGATCAACCAGGTCCACATATCTATATGATCGCCAGATTATGATCCTAAGTGCTAAGACATGCTATAAGAATAAATATAAAAGCAATATAACCATGACACAATGATATACCTGCTGAGTCATATACCTGACTGCTCATCAACTTGTACCATCATCTGTCCTCTAGAACTGATGCTGTAACTCTGGGCACTACTGACTGCTCTGTACCAATGGTATAATGGCTACATCGGTCATCTCTCTGAGTGTCCTGAGACTTAGTCGTGGCATGGGGAATATATACTGTTGTCCACAATCTGATAGTGATCCAATATAGATGCTCATCTCAGCATCTCAAATGTAAGGGAACTGGCTGAATAGTGTACTGGAATCAGAAAAATAATGTATGGTAGCCCGGCTACAATAAATGTGATAACAATGCCCTTCTCTACTTGGGACTCCAATGTTCTAGTAGATATCCTTGTTGCAGATAGTGCACTAGGTCCCTATACCAAGATTCGGGGGTGGTGAAAATAGGGCATACCTCAATCAGATTTAATTCGGCTTTGTTTTCCCACTCCTTTTCTTCATCAACTAGATTTTTAGTGAGTAATTTACACAAGTCTTGGCCCTTAATGATGGTGGTTGGCTTAAATTCCAGGTCATACTCCTGAAGTGCGGTTACCCAATTTCCTCTTCTTTCCCCTAGTTCCTTTTGCACAAACAATGATCTAATAGTGGGTTGAGGTATTATAACTTTGGTTCTGTTTTTCAAGATATACTGCTTGAACTGTTTTAATACTTTAAACACTGCATACGCTTGCTTATCCACGGTAGAGTAATTCAGTTCAACACCTTGTAATCCAGTGCTCATGAAAGATATGGTATATTCATCTTCTGATTCTCTTTTCTGAGTGAAGACTGCTGCAAGAGAGTTATCTGAAGAAAAGGTGTACATGATAAAATCTTTCTCAAAGTATGGACTCCTTAAAGAAGGGGCGTTGGCTATGGCAGCTTTAATGTCCTTAAACGAAATCTTCTCTATGTTAGTCCATTTAAACTGCACACTTTGCTTCACCATTTGCTGTAAAGTTTTAACAATCTGAGCGAAATCAGGCACAAACCTTCAAACAAAATTGATCGTGCCCATAAACGATTGCATAGATTTTTTGTTGTGGGGCATGGGAATCTGGCTTATATCTTGCACTCTCTCTTGATCTATCTAGATTCCCTTCTTTGAGATGATGTGACCTAGAAGTTTACCTTCAAGAACAATGAAAACACTTTTTTTAGGGTTTAGAGATATACCATATTTTCTGTAGCGATAAAAAATATGTTTTAGGTGGAAAAAATGGTCTTCCATTTTCTTGGAAAACACTGTCACATCATCTAAATAAATTACCATGTAATGGAAAAATAAACCTCGGAACGCAATGTCCATGGCTCTCTGAAAAGTGACTCCAACATTTATTAAGCCAAAAGGCATTCTACGATATGAAAAAGTTCCCCAATTCGTACGGAAAGTGGTCTTGAGTCGGTCTTCTTCCGCTACTAGTACCTAATTGTATCTAGAGAAACCATCTAGCAGGGAGAATAGCTCTGATCCTGATACCATTTGTAAAATCTGCTCCATTGGTGGCACAAGGTAGTTGTCTTTATCAGATGCTTTGTTCAAGTTTTGAAAATCCACACACAATCTTATCTCTCCTAACTTATTCCGTACGGGAACTAAATTAGCAACCCACTCGGAGTGTCGGACTTTAAAGATGATCTTAGCATCCAACAATTTTTTCAATTCCTTCTATATTGATGGTTCAAGCGTCGGATGCATTCTTCGCAATTGCCGATGAAATGGCTTCACACCTAGCTTCATTGGTATTATGTGATCTATGATACGTGTATCTCAAATATTCATAAGTCCATGCAAAAACATATTTGTATTGCTGGAAAAGTTTGATGAACTTATCCCTCTCGCCTGGTGAACAACATTTACCTAGATTAACAAATTTGGGCTCAACTTTTGTGCCTAAGTTTACCAACTCATGATGCATTGAGGAGCTATTAGTCTTGACATTTGTTGGCCTCCTGAATTTGTTCTATAGATAAAATAGTCCTTCAAGAGTCCTCACTCCTTTTGGAATAAAGTTTCCTTTAGTCGCATCTTTGTTATGCAAATCCAAATTGTGATTATCTTCATCGATTATAGATTCTTGGAAGGCATCTTCATTTGTTAAGAAGCTGATAATTTGATCATCATCATCAAACACTCTTACATTTGTAATGTTATCAGGTATAGATGGCCTGAAAATCAATTCAATAGAGCATTTGTTATTTGTAGGTACTAATCTAGAAGCATAAGTAGCTAACAAATTGGCTGCAGCATTCTGTAACCTATGAATATAATTTATATTGAAAGCATCGAAATGTGAAATTAAATTCTAGACTTCATATTGATAACCTTTTAAGTGCGGTGAAAGACAATGAATCGTATCTCTTACCTGTCTGAGAACTATCTCTGAATCACTTAATACTTTTAAATATTTGACATCCAAACTAATAGCCTTCTTTAATCCTTGAACTAGAGCTTCATATTCTGCTGTGTTATTTGTGCATTCAAACTCTAGTCTACAAGATAAAAAATGTTTGTTTCCTTCAGGGTCAATCAAAACGCAACGGGCTCCAGCTCCTTCTTGGGTTTTAGAACCATCGAAGTATAAAACCCAACATATGTTCTTTGTTTTAACTAAGTTAGCATTATTACCCAAGTCAGTAACTAATTCTACTATGTTACAATCAATATCATCAGTCGGCGAAAAATGAAGGAGATCGGACTGTTCGTCTCAGTCATGGCTAACATCTGTTGATTGATAATTCCTTGGTTCAATCTCTAAAAAATAATTTCCCAACAATGAAGATGAAATTTCTTCCAACTGAGTCACATTGTGTTTCATATGAGGCTCTCTCAGAATTTTGATTTGATTCTGTCTATTTTGGTATGGCAACCAGAAGTGGGACTAGTCTGTTACAAAATAACCATTCAGTTTCATAGACTAGTCCCTACTCAATATTAATCCATAAGCTTCAAGTATATCTACCACCATAATATCTATGAATTGACACACTCTAGGATCCACAGACAGTCTAATAAGTAGATATTTCATTTCTCCAATTACTTTAACAACAGTCCTATCTAACTGTATGATCTGAGATGGAGATGGTATTGGTTGTCCATTAATTTTCTTGTAGATCAATAGTGGCATAACATTTGAGGAAGCCCCGGAATATACCAAACAATTGTGTACTTTATGATTAAAAATTTCCAAGGTCAACAAAAACGGCAGGGTCTGAGATTTTGATTTTCCACCAATATTAGCTTTGTTTATCTCAGTATCTACTTCGGTGTTTTCTACGGTACTACTACTACTAGATTGTGGGTCAAAAGATTCTAACAATTTCTTTCTTTGCTGTGGGAGATTACATAATTCAAACAAAGAAATGTTTGCTTTAGTCTTCTTAATATCTTCAACGATGTCATATCCCATGTTGTATTCTTCCGGGCTTTTCCCACCATTCCCTGTTTTGTTCACCGTGACCTTTGCCTTTTCATTAAATACTGGGCTCGTTTCTTTTACCACTGCTGGATTTACCTTAGGTTGTGGTTGAATGACACTTATATTTTGTTTTAGCGTTTCTCTTCCAACCTTAGGTTTAGGGACATTAGGGATTTGATCAACAACTGGACCCTTACTTTGAGTAGTGATATTTACTGACGATACTTGAATTTCATCAGTATGAGCTTCATTCGTTAATTCCTGTGTGGGTGCCTGGGATCCATCGTCGTGTCGGGAGTGGGTTCTTCTTGTTCGAAAATCTGATCCTCTTGAGGGTCTTCTTGGTCTGTTATTTGAGCATCTAACAATTGATTTATGACCAAGCTCATCGAATTTATCCATTGTGGACAACTCTTTTCAGAATGTCGTTCTTGATGAAAGGTGCAGAAATGATCCATGCCTACTTCGTTTAAATTTAGGATAGCAGAATTGTTTATAGGTGGAAGAGGTTGTCCACTTTCGTCCATTTTCTTGTAGAAAGGTTTGAATGGTTTTCTCGATGTACTGGTTGCCTTATCCTTTTCAAGATCTACAATTTTATTGGACAGATTCAGCATCATCTTAACTACATTTTCTAATTAAATTGATGATTCTTCCTTAGGTATAGATAACAATAGAGGTTTCTTGCTGGTTATTGGTTTTGTTTCCAAATCAAGTGAGTGTTTAGCAATACTATCCGCTTCAGCTTCTACTTTCTTGGCTTCTTCAAATTTTTCTACTAATGTAACCTTAACCGCTCTTTTAACAAACATAGCTATGGGTGGATCGAGTGCTGTAATATAATATTATACCAAAGATTCCTCAGTGGGTCTTGTTGCAGCACTAAAATTATTTAACAGGGTAGTAAATCTATGATTAAATTCATGTACTTTTTCTTTCTTTTCCATCCTCGTCGATAGTATTTCTTTCATAAGCGTGGCAATGGTCTTTTGATTTCCAAATTTACTTAAAAAACATTTCTCAAAACCGTCCCAATCTGCTATTGAATTAGCCTGCAAGCTAAAGTATCAAGAAGATACCTTAGGTTCAAATGTGAAGGGAAAAAGTCTACAAACTACATCTTCGTGTTCTACAATTAGGAGATTCAGAGCCAAATAAAAACTCTTAAGGTGATCTTCAACAGAAATTCCTTTTCCGGGGTCATATTTAGGTAACACCTTTTATGAGTGTTTGGGTAGATCATGCAAAGGTGCAGCTAAATTAAGTTCTCCTATGGCTCTCCACGCAGGTACAACCATAACTTATGGTGGTGGCTGAGGTGGTGGAGTATGAGGATATTCTTGAGTCAGAGGAGTATCGAGTCTTAATTGATCAAGGGGATCTGTGATTTCTTGTAAAGAAAGATCCAATAATTCTTCCAAACTTTCCACAAGTACAAAATCTCTTCTGTACTATGGTTCTCTCCTAAGGATTCGCCTTCTGGGTAACAAAGGAGTCACATTTAACCCCCAAAGTCTCCTCACATAAGAACATGTGTGTCTTCTGAAGTGATTTACTTCTTCAAAGGGGACAGTGTATAACAGTTCTTGATGTTCACCTCCAGAATTGGGATTTTATTGATCTTGTAATTCCAAAAAGAAATCTTCTGGGATAGTTGTTTCAAGTGGGTCTTCAGAGAAATTTCTTCTAACAAATGGGTTTCCTCTGCCAGCCATGCACTGGCGGCCCTCCTTCTAGCGCCAAAAACTGTTGATGCCTCAAAATTCGCAGCACTAGTAGTTAGGGATTCTCCTCGGTAAGCAATCCCAATTAGATCGCTCACTATTTGGTGTGGGGAATCCATCCGGTTAACAGCCCAGCTACCTTATGTGATTTAAAGTTTTGTTTTCACCGGTTGCGTCCTAATCCACCGTTTATGTATTTTATGCTTAAAGATGAGATGCAAGTGCCCTATTTAAATGCATGTAATCTACTCTAATATAAACTGATCTATATAACTATCTAATCTATCCCTGCATGGAGCAAATATGAAGTATGAGTAATAAACTGGAAATGCACCCAAGAATCTCACAGATAGTTGTTTCAATAATATCAACACATTTGCAACAAAATATAAAAGATATCAAAGGATCGATAACTCTGATGTAATTAAAACATTCTATTACTCATTTAACACATAAATGTTTGCACAGAAAATAAGAGCATTCACAACCATGAATTAATTCAATATGGTTAGTAACAATCTCACAGTATGCATATGAATGGCGAAGAAATAATTCCACATAACATTCCACATATCCTAAGAAAAATCGTTGTGTTAGCTTTTCCCAGGAAAATATATCTTTCTTTATTAATGCAGAAAAGTAGTTCTCATACAAAACAGTCTAGTCCTTTCACCTTCCAAAATCCCTTTCAATCTATTCTCTTCTCCTATTTATAACTTTACAAAATTGTCTCTAGTGTCTCTTCTCATACCCTAACCCTAGGGAATCTCAAAATTTTGTCTTCTAGTGTTTACATAATACAAAAATAGTTTCCAGCTGTATTTTATGCTTATACAATGGAAAATGAAAACAACAAGTTTCTAGCTGGCTTTTATATATTAGAAAATACAAAATTAGCTTTCATATGGCTTTTCCACCTCAAAGATGTATTTGGCTCACACACCATTTTCTCTTAAAATAATATTACTTCGTACATGGGTCATCATCTTTAAAGAGATTTCATGGGTGTGCAGATCTACTTCTAAACTTTTTACTCCTGCTGTTGTTGCCTGGAAGCTGTCCTCTAGAAAGTAGGAATGAATGGAAGCTTGTCCAATGAACTGATTGAGATATTCCATTGTCAATGTGTCTAGCTTCTTTATGTTATCCATGTCTGTACTCAGCTCATTCTGTAATTTTGACAGGAGCTAGTCTTTGTCAGGGAAATATTCTATGGTCGTAGGTATAACCATCTACCACTTCTCATGGATTTCACGGATTTTTAGATAGAAGCCGGCACATTGCTCAATGCTTTTCGGGATTCTACTATTTATTCGTATGCCAGACTTCCTGCATAACTCAATGAGACCTAAATCCAGTTGTGAATCTGCCATGGTCTTGTGAGGTAGGTTCCCAGGGAATTCTGATTTCCCTTCTCTCCATTCAATTTGTTTCCTAATATCTTCCATGGTGCGCACGAACTTCCTTCTGAGTCTCAGAGTCTCGACATTGATTTATTTCATCTTGGAAATCATCGCTTTCATCTTGTAGACTTCTTCAATGATGAGCTCCTGTATATGATATATCTTATTCTGAATTCCATAGGCTTGCTTGTGGAAAGGAGTCAAGTCTTGCTTCTTTTCGTCGGCAACTTTCAGTTGCCCCATCAGAAACTCTTTTTCCTCAAGCAACCTTTCAAACTGATACTTATAGTGCTCAACCTGTTGTCTGCGTCATTTTTTTCAACTCTTTAATGCGAGTTTCTAAGTCTCTTTTCTCGCCTTCTGTAAAGACCAACTGCACAGTCAGTGTATGCTTTTCAGCTTCAAGAGTTTGGTATACTTCTGTTATTCTCTCCTTTTCAGACAGGAGGACGTCGTGTTTTCTCTTCAGCTCCAATCCCTTCTCTTGCTCCTTCATCAAGTTATCTTTTACTTTGAATAGCTTTTCTTTCTTCGTTGCCACATCATTCATCATCTTTTTGACATTGTCTACACTTGCTTGTGCCGTAGCTATATTGACTGATGCCATGAGCTCGATATCCTTTTGAGTACCCTAAAAGATTGTGCTTTCTGTTGCTGTGACAACATCTTGGTAGGTTGAACATTTCATTCTCTTTTCCTGTCTCCTCATGATAGTTTTCTTTTTGGAGCCAAAAAAATTGTATCCAAACTTGCCACCGTGTGCCTCTTGGAAGGGATAAACGGGGTGAGTGTGAGATATGGAAGTGGGGAGTGTCCTCTGGTGTTTGTCTTGGGTATGTCTATGTCCATATCCTGTGTGCTCGGGCTTCCATGTTCCACACCTTCCTTGGACTTTTCATTTTCTTCCCTTTTCCTACATTGTTTCGTCGCTTCCTTTTCTGCTCTTTCTTTCATATCTTGTAACCTTGCGGCCTCTTCCCCTTTTATCTTCTCGGCTTCTTCCCTTTGGATCCTTTCAGCTTCCTCCTTTTGAAGCCTTGCAGTCTCTTCCTTTTGAAGCCTCTCTGCATCTTCCTTTTGTATCTTCTCAGCTTGCTCCTTCTAAATTATGTCCATCTCTTCCCTTGTCTTCTTTTTAGCTTCCGCTAACTGCATAGCCACTGCATCCTGACGCTGCTTCTCTTCTTCCTCCTTTTTGTTTAACTCAACTTCCTTGGCAGTTTTATCCTTGGAATTAGAACTAGCTCCTCTTTTGGGGCGATAGCTCTTGCCCAATTCAGTCATGTTCTTTGCACTCCGAAAGAATTCTTCATCTTTGTCAAAAAGATGTGTGTAGTCAAACGTGATTCGGCAGAAACTACAGTGGTCATCAATTTTACATGCGGGATCATGCCTTCTGAAACTCTTCGTTCCAAAATGGAAGACTTCTAAATCTTGAGCAAATTCTACACCATCATTTGCCTTGTGAAGATGGTATGCTCCAATAGTAAATGACATACTGAGGCTTCTTTATGCATGAAGTAGTCAGTGGCATACCGAGGCAACAGGGAAGGGGGTCGAGTACCTCCACTCATTTTCATATATGTCCCTTTAGAGGAGAAGTAATAATCTCTGAATTCCTCTATGACTGGCATATCATTCTCTAACAGACAGTTTGGTTCTTCTTGGAAAATTAGTTGATACAGTGGCATAATGAACCTTTCGCAAATCCGAGTGTAATGGCTTGCGTACTTGTGGGCCCAAGTTATTTGGTAGTCTACGTGCAGGGGAGACTCCTTACGGTTCTAGATGCATCCCAAATAAGGGAAAGGGTGCTTGATGAATAAGCAATACACCGGATAAGAGGACATAAAGAAATAAGCTTTCTTTTGTGTCAACCCCCCTTGCACTGCAGCTATATGTGAGGACATACTATCAGAGATGATGTCCGCCCAGTTGAACACTGTACCGTGTGTGGCAATGTGGTACATCATCGGCACCTAGCCGAGTTTATACATGTTTCCATTTGCCAAGCCAAAAACTCGGCTCAACACCAGGGCGATGATACTGTACGGAGTCCTCAGGTGCTGACTCTCGTACTCTCTACTGGCCCTCGATCTCATTTGTCTTTCAATGATTGTCATATTTTTGGCGCATTCCAAAGGGTCCATTTTGAGCCCTGATACCCACTCATTATTCATTAGGAATTTAGGGAAGGGCAACTTGTATGTTGCGACGATATGGCCTGGTTGGAAAGATTTGAGCCCTGACTCGTTGAGATGATTTTGGTGTCGGTATTTACTTGGGGAAGGATCCAACCAATAACTTCTGAGCATGGAAACAGCTCTAGGTGGGTGGCTGCCTTATGAAGACCAGACTTCTTGATATTCTAGTAAACCATTAGTTCTTCGATGGATGCTTCAGGGAAGTTTGTGTCCCTAATGGCCTTGTATAGTTCACTCCATTGAAATTCTGGGGTGGCTCCTGTCACAGCTTTGGTTTCCTCGAACATTGTTTCAAGCGCGGTGTCCAAAAGGATTTCTATGTCCGAGTCTGATTCGACCAGCTTGGATTTACTTCTGGTGGAATGCTTGTACATATCAAGCCTATTGTGACACCGGAGGAATAAATAAGGAATCATATTGAACAGTACAACATCTAAATAAGAAAAACAAAACTTGAGATGATATGAGTGTTAATTTCCTTCTCCAAGACTGCTTATTAAGGTTGAAATCAATGAGGAAAAACATTTATATATAATTTATCAACCATGGTATGATTATTGAGCATGGAAAATGCAATGTTTCAGTGCTTAATGAATTTTCAAAATGCAAAACTGTTCTTCACAAAATGAAAGCTTTAGGGTGACAGATGCATTTTACCTTTTGCTTTAATGAATGAGCAGTTATGGGAAGCAAAAAACTAGCTTTACAAAAATAGAAACATCCATGCAAAACTGAAAATTCTCATGTTTTGACAAAGAGATTTTGTTCACAATTAATCAAACTTGTGCCTGTGCATAAAAGTGAGAAACAAAGTGAAAGTAGCACAACCCTATTTATAACTAAAGGTGACACTATGCACTAAAACCCTGCTGTCAGAGGTAAATCTTTCTCGGCTCCAAACAACAAGATCGAGTGAAGATGCTCCCAAGAAAAGGATAGAATGGGAGGGTTGCATAAGTCGTTGGAGGCTGCAGAAAACTCGTAAAGGAGAAAATTGGGCAAACAAGTTAAGACCAGTACAGTTTCCCACGCAAGTGTTGGGTTCCTAAAAACTCAGCAGAGCTTGAGGTTCATCGAGACCTATGATGGTATGTGAACTGTGTAAAAGGGTCCTCCGAAAGTGTTTTGAAACGGTGGGGGTGCATGAGTCCCACCGACGGGAAGTTTGGTGGCATGGGTGTTTTGGGAGTCCTGCTACCTGAATGCGAGTCACAAGCTATGCCCGGAATGGTATCCAGTATGTTCACTGGGCGTTTAACCTATGGTAGGGAAAGAAACAGAAACCAGCACCAATGATAGCCAACGAGAGAAAAAGGCTAAGGGTGGCTGGGTTGAAGAGTTAGCGTGGCCAGTACCAAGCGGGAAGTTGGCTTGCTTCCGGCGGTGACAGACAAAACAAGGGTGCTAAGCCAACAAAAGCTTTCTCCTACAGACCCTCGAGACCAACAAAAGGGCATTTTTTAAAACAACACTTTAAAGAGCCAAAACAAAATAAACCGACGACGTTGAGAAACCCCTACTTGTCAACGACAGAAAGGCTCGCCGGGAGAACGACCTGTCGGTTGGTGTCTACATGGTGCCTTCTGACTAGTGCCAAATCCAAAAGTGCTGCAAATGACGTTTCAAGTTTCACAAATAATGGTAAAAAAAACAACAAACTACAACCCTGCTATATAAATCCCTTAGTCATTAATGCGAAACGGGGTCGGGTAGGCGAGCACTAAATGAGGTGGCGTTTGGGTAGGTGAGCAATAAATGCAGACGCATCTTTCTCGGTCTGCGGGCTGAAAACTGCCTGCCCGTTTCGGTTACTTATTCACCACTCCTGCAAAATGGTCGGAAGATCAACGCGAAACGATGTTGTCAACGTAAAATTAAACAAAATCCTATGACACGGGAGGTAAAACTTGCCCTGAATGATATCGAAAAAATGGCGAATTTGTAATCCGGACATTGCAACACAGAGAGCGACGGTCGATGAATGTTTGGCCAAGCCACAACGAAATTGTCGGGAGGTTTGGTCGAAATGCTTCGACAGATCGGCAATGACAGTCGTGACTGATCGACGATGATAGCTTTAAAACACATTTTGGAACGATCGGCGTGCTTCGCCTTAGGGCTACGAAAAAGGGTTGCGAAAAAAAACTGGAAACTCTCGCGAATCGGTCGGCACAATAATCGTCAAACCCGCGATCGGTCGACCCTGATGGGATGAAACGCTGCGACAATGGTTGGAAAAAGAGAAAAGAAAATCAGCGGGACGATTGGCGACAAATGGGTCGGCAAAAATACACCGATCAATAGCGAAAAGGTCGGCAAAAAATAATCTATAAAGACTGACCGATCGGCGTCAAAAAGTCAGAACGTTGCGACAGGAGTCGTGAAAAGATAAACCAAACTGTTGCGACTGGTCGGAGAAAATAAACACAAGGACTGTGAAACTAGTCGGCACCAATGGCAACAAGCTGCGAAATGATCGGTAAGAAATAATCAAAACGTTACGACTGCTTCGAGTTTGCCTTAGCCAAAAAAAGACTTTTCTTCAAAAGAATCTAGGAAGAAGAAAACACAAACCAAGGGTCAAAGGTGAACTTCAGATGAGTAACAAACTCTAAAAATAAAGGAGGGGCCCTATAATTTTTTGAAAATTATGGGGATTAGGTTGCAGCAGGAACGGGTGGCTATGTGGGGCTACTTCCTCGGGAAAAGGGGGGTCATATAGGTGCAAGGGAGAAAACTGAGGAAATGCATCAACTTTTCAGAGGGAAAGTATGTCCTATATGCCAGTCAAGGGGTTATACCTATGGATATCAGTTCTCGACTAAAACAAGTGGAGTTCAACGTGACTTGGACCCGTACAAATGGAAATGATACCAAAGCGTGAAATGTGCGTCCATAAATCAAACAAAATATACAAGTGACATGTTTCCTTAGAAATGGTCGATATCACACGTGCAAAAGTGAGTAGGGTTAATGGCCTGCCCTCATGCTATGTGCATGAGATTTGTGATTGTGGATCACATATGTGTTGGTTTGAGCAATGGGCTCATTGAAATATTGAGATAGATGTGATGGGGCAGTGTCAATATGATTGAGCATGCCTCCTATCCCAGGGTCGAGGTAATCGATTATGCCCCCTATCCTAGAGGTGTCAATGCGGTGTGGATGCTCTCTTAGCGAGGGATCAACAGAGCATTGACCAAATTCTAGAAGGGGGTGTACTGTGAGTTTATTGGCCATGGTGGTACACCGAATTGGTGATATGATGATGGGGGACCCCCCCTGCGAGGTGTGTGCCCCTAGTATCTTCGATGAGAATGATGACGATGATGAGTAGGTAAGTTTTTTGGAACTTGCCCCATGCGGTGGACATGTGATTTCCTCATCGATTCGAAAAGGTTAAATAGATAGGTTGGAGGGATCAGTTGAAGTTGACGACGTGACTGTGGTGTCGACAGTTGAAATATTATAATTGGTGTTTTCCTTGGTCGATGAGGATTTTGGGGGGGGATCTCCTCAATAATAGTGATTGAGGACTCTAACGACGACTAGATCAACTCAGACAACACCAACTGATATTCTGGTAGGTCGAGGTAGTCGTGGGAATAATGGCAGTAGATGCCATCGATTGAAAACGACTAGTTGGTGCACAATGATTTGTTACGTGTCTAAGGAGGGGATGGAAATTGAACAACCAGGATGTTCTCGAGATCATCCAATGAATCCATATGGGTTCGAAGGTCAGTTAAGTGCAGAAATTTATGGTAGCGTGACCCAAGGTATCGCATAAAGCACATTTCATAGGTGTGCGTGCTAGAGGAGGGGGGTTCACGACTTTGTTCGCAGTTGTCGGAGTGTCGGTTTTCGTGGCTTTTCCCTCAACTCTTTCGGAATACTGGGGAGCGGGGTTGTGGGAAGTTGTTTCTGACACACTAGGAGGTGGGTGATTGGAGGTGTTAATTGCTTGAACCGGTTGAAGAATGACCTGGGGGATTGGTGCGAGATTAGGTGTAGGTAGGTACCAGACAAGGATCCCTAGTGTCAATCCCGGAAGGTTCAACATTTCCATGACCAGCACGCTTACGATTCCTGATGGGGGAAACAAGAAAGGGATTGTGTGGATTGGGGTAGCTCCCATGTGACTAGGTACTCACGACGGTTGAGGTTGGGGTAGGTGTTGGGGTTGTGGTTGGGGTGTCGGTTGAGCGGTGGGCTATGATTCAGGGACCAATTTGTTGGATGAAATGGTGCATAGGTCCGATATTTTGACAACAGAAGGAGGTGGGGGCAAGGATATAAATGTCGAGTTCATTGGGGCCTCAGCATAAAGAAACCAATGCAGGTTTTTCGACCATGGGGAGGACATTCTCTAAAGTGGTGGGCATGTTGGGGTCATAGTAGGTGAGGTTGTCAAGTTTGATGACTCGTCCCTCATGGGGTAACATCATAAGTTGAAACACAAATGAGGCGATGGACAACATTGCGTACACGTAGCTACATCCTAAAAGAAGGTTGTAGTCGAGCTGAGCATTTACAACTTCTGTGTCGATCAAGAAAGTTTTTCCTACTAAATGGACAGGGATGTTTTGCAAGCAGGCCTTGCGGTTTGGTTGCGTGGCCATCGTAAGCTCGAATGACCGTCTTTGATGCTTGCAATGGAGGGGATCCTAGTTTTTTCCATACGAACGTGGACATGACGCATGTAGAGGTGCCCTCATCAACTATGCATCGATGTATAACTAGGTTTTGGATCATCAGTGAGATCTAAAATGCAATGGACAAAGGCATGCAGGGTTCTGATTGATCTAATTCAAATTCCATCAGTCGTGAGTCCGAAGGTTCGATCGCACCTAAAGTGGATAGAAATGCTTTGCGTTGTGTTGGACGGTTCTTTAAAACTTCTAAGGTTGACATAGAAACAAGGGACAGGGATAAGTCATCCACGATATTGTGGTTGGGGGAAGCATGAGCATTGGGGTTGTTATTGATGCAGCGCAGAGAGAATCTGGGAGATTTGGGGGCCCCCTCCAGTGGTGGTGGGGGTAGACGTAACAACTAATCAACGGGGGTTGACATGGTGGCCTTATCTATCTATATGGTTTCATTAGCTGAACCATATTGGTTACATCAAGTCTGGAGGTTGACGTCAGAAGAAGACATCGTTAGGAGGTGGTGAACCCCTGATTCAGAGACCTGACTTGAGGATGCACCGTAGGTGGCCGGTGCTTGTGTGGTGGGGACCCCTTTCATGGGTAGGTGGTTTTGCAATGTCATAGGTTGCGTCGCGATGATCCCTTGCATGGGTAAGGGTTTTTTCAACACCATAGGAGGTTTTTTCGTTTGGGGTGGTTGAGGTTGTGCCTGAGGGGCGGCTATAGTGTTGCAGAGGTTAGCCTCGTCCCAAAGTTGTCGGGCTGCAACTAAATGGGGACAATGGTGAGTGTAGTGGCCATAAATTCCACATAAATAACAAGCGTGGTTTGTTCGTAACTGAGGGTTCTGATTGGCAGGAACAATGCCATTATTATCTAGAGGATTAAGATGTTTTCCACCCCCTCCCTGTCGTTGGTTGTTACCACGGTTCCTTCCTTGTCTCCTATTAGGTTTTCCTTGTTGGTTTTGCGGGGTGGGTTGGTTTTGAGCCCGGTTTTGCTGAGCATAAACCTGTCGTCAAGGTGTAGGGGGGTCATGAGGTTTGGCGGGTGCGTGGAATGCTTGCGGTGGATAATAGGTAGTGGGAGCTTGAGGTTGGGGGCAATAAAAGCGGGCGACAGATGGTAGTAAGTCGGTGGGGCCGCAAGAGGGGGTACACTTGCTGTTTATGACCATATCTAGGTGTCTCTTATGTGGTCCCATGTGTTTGAGCATTGTGGGTCGGTGGCACAAACGAAGGTGTTGCTCTAGAATGAGATTTTGTACATGAAAAGTCGGGACCGCAGCTCATAGCAGGTTGCGCGGGTGTTGGAGGCATATGCCCGGGGGGGTCAGTCAGTGGAAGCAATGTGGCCGGTGATTCCATCTACAACATGGGATTCCCCCGATGCATCCTTCCTTTGGATAATTATTGCCACATCCTTAGCGATGGGTGGTATAAGAGATTTCAAGAACCAATCTAAAAACATGTAGTCATCTAATTTAATCTTACACAAACTATGACTTTTACGCCATTCATGGATATGGTCTGTGATATGGGTAGTCGTATTTTGTTTGCAAGATAGGAGGATCTCAACACTAGCATCGTAACGAACTAGTAGCTGGAATAACTGCATGAAATTCGAAGCTAGGGACGTAAAGTTGGAATGAGTCCCATGGGGTTGGTCAATGTACCACTTGGCTGCACCGTCAATGAAGGTTCGCTGTAATAGGTGTAGTCAAATAGAGTCATCCACTATGGAGTTAGAGGAACTCCACAAGTGGAAGGACATGATATGGTTCTGTGGATCTTACCTACCCTTCCCCTCGAACTTGGGTATGTCCAAAGGGAGCTTGGTGGGCATAGGAGGCCACATGGGACCATGTCAGATTGGGTCGTTGGTCAATCTAGTCAAGTCAGGGAGGTCGAGAGTGGCCATGAATGGAAAACTTATAGATCCAGCCAGGTCAGGGAGGTCGAGAGTGGCCATGAATGGAAAACTTATAGGAATATGTGACATGGATGGGCCGACCCGCGTGATAGCCATGGCGGCTATCATGGGGCCACCTCTGATGAATGCAGGTACATGGGCCTTAGTCATAATGGGGATATGGGAACTACCTATATGGGTGGGACGGATATGAAAGGAAGTGGTGGTGACCCCAAGGGTAGTACCAGTTCCTACGGGGGATGTGGTTATTAGGATGGGACTGCTACCTGTGGGTATAATGGATGCAATGGTTGGGTGCACAGTGGTGCTAGGGGTAGGTCCTGTGGCAGCATGAGTAGAGGGTCCCATGGATCCCACGGGTGGGATAGATGTTGTAGTGGAGGTAAGACCGTTAGCGTGTCCACCGCCAACTATTCCTCCATAGAATGGGTTGGGGTTCATGTTGGTTATGGGGATAGATGGTGTTGTAGGTACGTGTGAATCTGATTTAGAATAAGATGTGAAATAAGGTGAGTCGGGATGAATATCTGGAAACAAAACTGTGTGTCTCAAGGGAGCATGATGAGTGGGGTCTAATGGACCGTGTTGTGGGGACTACCCCCGCAGTCTATGGGAGTATCTTAGGGGATCAATGATGACAAGTGTAAAATTACTAAAGGGCTATGGTAAAAAATATGCTCAAAAATCCTAGCGCAACCATGCGTGCAAAAGGAGAGATCTCAAAAAGCGGCACTCGGGCCAAAAACAAGCTCAAAAAAACCTACTGCAACAGCGTGCTACAATAGGTGGAGCGACAATAAAATGGTCAAAATACCAACATATAACACTCCTAGAAGTAAAAAGACTCACTAACCTATGGGGTATAGCAGCATGCAAACACTATCTAAAAGATATGGAAGCTCACGCAAATCGTATCCCTTGCAAGGTGATAAAATACGCAGTCATAGAATACAAAATGGAGAACCAATTGGATAAGGGATATCCCTCTACCGATAGGGATCCCGGGTAAAAGAGTCCTAGAAGAATGGAAACTAAGCTACCTCGTTCATGGCACATTTAGAAAGGTGTCCTGCGGTTTTAGTTCTTTGACTGTCGCACACTCGGTATGGGGGGCAACATTCACAACGAGAACAACAAGTTGGTGTCCTTCAATACAAAGTGGAGAGAGGTATTCCACTCATACTTCTGGAACCAATCTTTCCACTTTCCCTCCTAAGGGAGAGGCCATCCGACAAATTGATGTCAATTGTACCAATAAATAATAGGGGATTTTGGCTCCCTAAAGGATAATAACTATGTCTCAAATGTGTCTGACAGAGAGGGTGTTAATTGGATGCCTAACCCCAATGTCCTACCTAGCTACAAAGTTGTTTTTGGGTCCCCAAGTGGAGTTAATGTGTGTTCAATTAAACCAATTTTAGTCTCACTTGAAATTTAGGGAGTGAGTGGGTGTACAAGTGGTGTAAACAACCCAAGATACGCCGAGAGTAAATGTTGAAATAAATAGATAAAACTGAAATAAACTACGGTGCAAGAACTAAAAATAAGTATTGATCATACCAAAACACAAATTGATGGGAATCGACTTAGCGGAGTCACCAAAATTGTGTCTAGTGTTTTCACACAATCTATTGCAAAATAGCACTTACTAAGGATTATGGAACCCTTAGTAACAGTTCGTGAATGGGTAGTATGTGTGCAAATAGAAAGTAAGAAAATAAAAATGTTGGAATTTATGACAGTCAAATAAAAATCTAAACTAAAATGCTAAATACCCATAGATATGTCATGAGAATCAAATAATATTTTATATTATAAACAATGGTTTACAATATTTAGTTACCTCAAAGTGATGAGTATATTGGGGCCTCCCAGCCGTACGAAGGGTGGTGCTCTGGGTATCCAATTTTCCTTTCTCTTCTCCAAATGTTCAAATGGTGGTCAAAACTCAACTGGAATGGGGAAACTCAAGCTAAAAGGGAGGCTATGGTTTCAGTGGGAATTTCATACGCATAACGGTAGGGAAGAGTGTATGATGTATCTTGTGAAATGGGGGGCCTCCACCACCATTTTATAGTAATTTTGGGTGGTCACCATTTTATAGTAATTTTGGGTGGTGGTGTATTGTCCCGTGGTATTGGGAAACCACTAGTATTGGCCAATGGTATTGGGAAGCCACTAGTATTGGCCAGTGGTATTGGGAAGCCACTAGTATTGGAAAGTGGTATTGGGAGGCCAATAGTATTGGCCCTTAGTATTTGATGGTTTCCCTCATTTTTCTTTTATTTTGACTATTTCCCCTTTTTCTTTTTGTGGATTTTGACCCTTTTGGGGGGGGAATTTTGACCTTTTTTGGAGGATTTTAATTAATTGTTGAGGGAAATAATGATTTTTTCCCATTTGGTTACCAACTTAGGGAATTTTGGATTTTTGGAGGCAAAAAATGTAGGAAAAGGGGATGAATGGGTAATGTGACTAAGGGGATGAGCTAGGTGAACAATTTTTGGGTGTTAACAACCATTGCTCCTCAAAACATATTGCATGTGTCATTTCAAATAAAGAATTCACACCCACATCACCCAACTTACTTACATATATAAGGTTTTTGGCCAAATCTGGAATGTGGAAAACCTAGAAAGAGTTTTAATCCTTCCATCTCTGAGCAGTAGATTGACACTTCCACATCCTATAATTTTGGTTCTTGAGTCATCTCCTAGGAAAAAAATCACCTCCATTGTACTTTCATATTCATAGAACTACTCCCTGTAAGGATTCATATGAAATGAAGCACATGACTCAATCAAATATACATCATGATCTGCATGTGTACCTACAGGTGCCAAGTAAACATCGCCTCATTCTTTTGCAAAGGGATTCATTTGTGGAAGGGGCATCATCAAATCCCTTACCTTTATTAACAGTCTCACTACAGAATTTGAACCCAAACTCCGACGAGAAAATCCAATGACATCCGACGAAAAGGACTGTGTCATCGGATTTCACCTTCAAAATTACAAAGTTTTATAATAAAAAAATGAATTGTCCGTCGGATATCCGACGGATAAGGATATCCGACGATGTCTATCGAATAATGACCAGAGGATGTCGGATATCCGACAACATATTTAGGCTGTCGAATATCCGACGGTTTCTATTGAAATTATCAAAATATATATAAAGTCTAATGTTTTTCCATTCAAAGTAATTCTACACTTTGTTATGGATAGAGCTTCTAGGGTAAATATGGATGGTCTTTGAGCTTGGTATTCAATCTTAGTGATTGGTCTTCAATATTGATCCTGGTAATTAGATGTGGTATTGGATCCCACTAGGTCTACACTCATGCTTAGTTCATACCCACATATAGCTACTATTATGACTTATGGAAATAAAGCAAGGTTGTGTTCTTAGTTTGTTATCAAGCCATTAGAAGAACACTATTGAAGTGCATCATCCGGCTTGTAAATTAATTTCTCTCCCAATTGCAATAGTACTGATATGTTTCTCTTGTTTCAATTTGTTGCACTAATAGTGGTGAGGGATTCTTGGTGTTCAGCCAAGTGTTATTTTAACAAAGGCAATAATTTTGCAGAAGTATCGAGATCCTTCTTCAGGTCTTCTATTATCTTGTCAAACCTTTGTATTTCTCCTCAAATTGTTGATAGCTTCTTCAAGGTCATGGATTCAACTACTATGATACTAATATGATCTATAAATGGTAGGCCTCTGGATAGTTCATCTTATCAACACATATTGACATTGCATAATTAAAAAAAAAAAAGTAAGGCCTTTGCAATCACAAGCACATTGAGGTCATGATTCTTGATGTGGATTCAATGGCATATATGGAAACTTCTAGTTCTGATTTGGTTTAAGGCTTGGTTTGATGACTTCATACTATCAAGGACAATGCTAATTTTCCTATCATTTGGTTGTACACATCGTACGCATCACTATTTGGTCAATGCATCATTTTTTTGGGCATTTTGCCTAACCTTTGGAGCATACACATCATATGCTTCACTATCTAGTCAATTCATCATTTTACTAAGCATTTTGTTTAACCTTTGGACCATACACAAAATTTTACTTTCCATTGTAGAAGGGAGTGGTGTTGGAGTTTGTACAATGTTGGCTTAGCGTGAGATAATCATAATTATACTTCTATAAGCTATTATTGTTCATTTACAGTTCTATTTATTACTCATCATGCTCATGTCTTTTCTACGATATTTAGTCCTAAAGCTTTCGAGTTTTGATAGTTGTCTTAGCCTATCTTAGATAATATGGGCTCTATATAACATGGTACTGCTAATGAGATATGTTTACCCTATTACCGACTAATGTAATACTACTCTAGTATACTGTTTTTTTTGTGTCATATGATAAATACTTACTTCATACTTGTTGTATTTTATGCTAGCCGTGATGCATGTTTAGAAAAGTATGTTTGACTTGTGTTTGGGTAGAGTAATGCTCCTACATGCTTGCATGGTCACGATCTCTGCTTGTTTTCACTTATTGACTTTAGGGTTACAGGTCCTCGGATCTTACTTAGCTCCAGGTGAGCTAAAACGTGTCTAACTCTGTGGTTGCAGGTATCCCCAAGGAAGATATAAGTTAACACTTTGATGATAAGGAAACCAAATGTTTAAAAAGGGGGGGGGTTACCCTATGTATTATCTATAAGATTCTAACAAGCGCTTACAACGAAGAAAATGGGCTTTCAACTATAGGAAAAATGGGTAAAGAATTCATTCTTTAGTGGAGGTGGTTCGAATTAATGAGCCCATGTGAACTTCACGTGCTTGGAAGACACATTGGATGAAAAGTTAAAACTTATCGCATTCACCACTTGGGCTCTATTCTGCGTGGGTCGTTTGGGGAAAGAGAGCCAAGGCTCTCGAACATCTCCAGTGAGGGAGGAAATCTACACCTGAGCAAGCACAGGGCCCTTGCAGCAGCGTTTGGATGCTACAGGTAAGGCGTGGGAACTTGCAACGTTATTTTGATGGCTAGAAGTTTGTAGCTGTAGATTTCAATTTCCAAACTTCTATTTCATTTTATAACCTCTGTCCCTTGTTGCTTGACAAGATCGTCTCGTTGGATGTCCACAGTTGGGGCTTGGCTGGGTCGAGCAAAATCTAACGTGGAGGCTGGGCGCCAAGGGTCTTGGTAAGACCTCGGGACTCTGGAACTTTACAGCCTCTGTATTTTCTGTGGTGTGAATGCATTCGATATTGGGAGAAGGGTTGTTGGTTTCATTGGGAGTCACCAGAAGTTGTTACGAGCCTACCTTTAGTTATGTTTTAAATGCTCTTGTAGTTTGCTCCTCCAACATTCATTACTGAGATGGTTTATTGTAAGCCTTCGGCCAAGGGATTGGATACTCATAGTTAAAAGGAGTTAATGAAATAGTTGTTTTCCAGACCTCAGAGTCTGCGTGATTTGGATGATTATGGCCTCTGCGCTATTGATACTTTTACAATATATATATATATATATATTTTTGAATAATTTATCAGCCTTTTACTTTAACTCTGTTCTGTCTAAAATTGGTATAAGGATGAGCTGAGGTATAGAACAAATGCCTGCCAACGTCTGCATTTTAGTTTTTATGCTTGCAAATCTGGTTTCGATTGGGTTTATGGAGTTTCGTTTGTTTGTAAATCGATCTGGGTTTAGGGTTCAACATAAAGGAATTTGTTCCAAGTGATATGAGACCCGCTCTTGCTATCACGATTTAACTCTGGGTTAAAAAAAATGTTTGTGCTTTATTTTCTAGAAAGATAAATTTGGCCCTAAAAAGAATCACGCTGTCATGATTTGGGTTTACTACGAAAAGAACTGCCTCTGTAGAAAAATAAAAGGGTGATAACTGACATCTCTGTAATTCTCTTAAATTTCTGTGGTTAAAAGGAATCTTGGTGGAAGAAGTCGTGATGCTCTCTTTGTAATGGTGATTCTGGTCCTAGCGCTATCATCTTTGTTATACGGTGATACTTTTGGTTCTTTTATGGTTTAATAACTTACGGTTGTAGACCCACGCCCGTCGTCTGAGGAGTGTTTCCAGTGATCTTGAGTTTCAGCTTGGAAACAGTGACCCACACCAATCATCATCGTTTCCAGGATGAAACTCAATACCGTTGGCAACACTCCTCGGATTGAGTCACATTGTAATTAGTACTAGAAAACGACATGGGAAGTCTATGGTTGGTTGTACTATTGTTTAAAGTTTTGTTCTACACAATGTTGGCTTTAGCTTTGATTATGATTCTCAATCTTGTATACATCGATATGCTATGATTCGTTTATTTATTCCTTGGTTTCATTTACAGTATGATTGGTTTGATTGACTGTTCTTTAAGTTCACAATTCTGTCCTGCATAATGAATGATGTAATTAGATGTATTTTATGGTTGCCTGGAGGAAGAGGAGTTGTAGGGCTCCAGGTCTTACTTAGCTCTTATGAGCTAAAGTCTTTCAACTCATAACTTTGTGTAGTTGATTTTAAAAGGGGGCACTTAACCTATTACCTAAACACTCCAAGAAAACTACATGCCAAGGGTGAAAAAGGGGATAAAACCCTTACCCCTAAGTCATACTATGGCAAGCGCTTAACTAATGAACAAAAGAAAATGCAATTATAGGAAAGTGGGTATTGATCTGGAATGTAGTGGAGGTTGGTTGAAATTTTAATGTTGATCACGTGATGAGCTTGGTAGTGGAATCCAACAGGTAAACTCTGCTTCCATTTTCATTCCTTTAGTTTGTTTATAGCTTAATTCCAGCATTTGGACCAGTCTAACTACCCAATGCTTTCCTATTGTTTTGACAGGAGTCACTGGTGTCTTGCTAGGAGATTTCAACTGGGCAAAGGGGGCTTCAATCTAGACTGGGTAAAACCTGGGCACAACAATGCCTCTGTCTCAAATCTCTGTGTTGGTTGGAATTTGGATGGGCATCATTTATGTTTAGTAATGGACAGTTTATTTGGTTCGTAAAGCTCTATGAATATACTTCGTGAATTTATATACAAATATAGGCGTTTTTCCAAATCTTGGTATGAGCATGTATTTATGTAAACTTCATTGGTTCGAGACTCAAACATGCAACGAGTTGCAAGGCTCTAGTTGAATTAGGCTTGATTCCATTTCCCCTCCATCCCATACCTATATGTTATCGTGACAAGTGTTGAACAACAAAATTTGATGCCCCAACCCCTCTGATCATTGCTTGGAAGAAGTTTCCTCCCATAGACCCTTAGAACTAAAGTGAAGGTAAGTTTATGATTGTGCTTTCAACGTACTATGCATGATTCAAGCACTTCCATAGATGGAGGACACAAATTATACATTTTTCGTCAGATCAGAGTTGTGGAAAAAAATGAAATGACCTTCCGTCACAAAAAAATCTGCTCCCCCTTCAAGTTTTGCCGACTTTGATACAAGTAAAAAAATTTCACCGAAAATGTCTGCGAGGCCTAAATTACAATAAGGTACTCAAGGACATGATCATTAATTTATGTTTGTACTTTAATGGGATTTGAAAGATACATAATTCTTGCTGCCATAACCATTTCTTACCTTGATTTCAAGAGGCGGCTGTGAAGACGAACGATCATAAAGCATTGTTTCATACATCTCTTATTTTCTCAAAACTCGAGAATGAAGATAAAGAGGATTTCCATGGTCATCTGTTCCTTCCAAACCTATCAAGTGTACTTTTAGGTCAGCAGTATTCTTGTCTCCGAACTGTAGTAGCTGTTTGGCCATTTTCACCTTGTAAATTGAAGGATTCTTGCAAACACAAACCACATTTGGATGGTTAGGAGCGGGGCTACCCACAGTGCAGCAGGTGCTAACCCCGGAGGCGGAGAGCATATTGAATCATTCCATAGAAGAAGCTTGTGGTTAATAATGGGATTTGAAAGATACATAATTCTCACCACCGTAACCATAAGATAATGGCTAAAAGATAATGAGATGTTACAACTTTAGGGTTCGATATATATACCACCCTATCCTAATGGTCATGTATTTTCGAAAAGACACTTCTTTTTCATAAAACCTCTTTAATAATTTATTATTATTATTATTATTATTATTATTTTTATTTATATATATTGTTTAATATGTTATATATATTTTTATATAACATATCCACAACTATAGTATCTATCGAAAATTGGGCCTAAAAATTTATTTCGTCAAATGAATGAAACTTAAAGCAAACTTTGTGTTCTTGGGTTTGAAAATTAAGTTTTAACTTTACCCCAACTTGATAAATACTCCGTGCAAGTGAGTTGCGGTAATAGTTTGTTGCGACTTGCAATTACTTCCTACTAAGTGTTGACATCTAAATATTATCTCATATAATTGATTTTTCTATGTATTTATTACAAGGATTCTACTTAACTCTAACCATTGGTTTCAAGCGAAAAACACAATGTTCCACCAAGTTTCCAATATGCATGGGTAGGGAAATGCATCCGAGGATTGTGTGGAAGCACCCCCAAAATTATTGGGAATGTCACAGAAGATGTCTAGGGTCTCTGATGTAGGGGACCCCGACTGAAATCTTGAAAAAATAGAATTAAAATGTATGAGAGCTAAACATAAATCATTGAAATCTTAAATAGAACAGTGCACCGATAACTTTTTTTTTGGATGAGAATGGGTATAATTTTTGCATAAAATGCAGCTATGGAAGATCAAACAACCAAAAAATTCATACATTCCATGTCCATAACAAAATTTCTCTTGGAAGTAGAGCAGAGAAGCAAAAAATTTCCACAAATTGTTCAAATATGTTCATATATACAACTATCCCACATGACTGAAAACTAGATAGTACAAACCTTTACAAACTGTCCAAGAAAAAAGACACAAGTGAAATACATAGAAGATAGATTAAACTAACTAAAATGGTAGCCACTGTAACCTTCCTCCATAAACTGATCTTCATGGACAGGTCTTCAAATCCTTGAGACTGCTCAATCATTGCGATAACTGTTTGTTGCAATGTGTTCTCAAAATGCTTAGATCATGTGGCATTACTTGGTCTATTCTTTTCCAATGCAATGCTTTATTGTCATCATATTTTTACCACTACCTTTCCATTCTCTATGCTTGGATCTAAAAATATATGCCCCTAGTTAACTAACCCGGAGCAAGGTTTGCACCTTAGAACCTTGTCTTTGACTTTCTTTCAATACAATTTGCCAGCTTCAAACATTTTTTAATTCTTCTTATCATCTTTTTGCAAGGTCCAGTGAACTCGGGAACATTTGAAGAGAAACCTTTGTCATGTGAACTCAGGAACATTTCATACAGAAGAAATAAGACACAATTACATAAACATGATGATGAAATCGAGCATATAATCACGATGGTTAATAACAATCAAGAACACCATCCAAATGTGGTTTGTGTTTGCAGGAATCCTTCAATTTATAGGGTGAAAATGGCCAAACAGCTGCTACAGTTCGGAGACAAGAATACTGCTGACCTAAAAGTACACTTGATCGGTTTGGATGAAACAGATTACAGTGAAAATCCTCTTTATCTTCATTCTTGAGTTTTGAGAAAATCAAAGATATATGAAACGATGTTTTATGACCGTTCGTCTTCACAGACGCCTCTTGAAATCAAGGTAAAAAACAGTTACAACAGCGAGAATTATGTAACTTTCAAATCCCATTAAAGTACAAACATAAATTAATGATCATTTCGTTGAGTACCTTATCGTAATTTAGACCTCACAAACAGTTTCGGTGAAAATTTTTGACCTATATCAAAGTCGACAAAACTTGAAGGGGGAGCGGAATTTAGAACATCGGCTTTAGCCTTCATGCGAGGATATTTACAAATATGGTACTTACGATTAGGGAATGTTATGACCGTTCGTCTTCACAGCCGCCTTTTGAAATGAAGGTAAGAAATGGTTACGGTGGCGACAATTATGTTAAGTGTATACAACTAATGTATTCTTCTCAAACACACAAACGTTTTAGTCTCTCCAACGTGGATGAACCCCTGTCTATTCTACCAATTGCATTAAGGAAATAGATGTCATTCAATATTTTTTATTGATATAGAAAGTAAACATTTTATGTGCACCCACTCAATCAAGAAAAAGAAGAAGAATATAGGGAACATCTAAGAATAAAAATAGGATAATAGCTTCAAAGGAGGTGAATAATACTCATGACCCTATGACCCTAGGGAATCACCTTGGAGGTTTTTTTTTTTTAAATGCAAAACCTTGGTCGGATATCCAACGATCCCCCAAATAATCCGACGCCTTTTCCATACAACCGACGGCTAAAGGCATCGGGTACCGCTCTTTTTTCTATGTAAAGGACGTCGGATATCCGACGTCTGTGCCATACAACCGACGGCTACATGCGTCGGTGATTGGACTTTTTGTTATGACCGACGATAGGAAAAAGAAGTTTTACAAAGCACAGTTCGTCGATCTTATGATGCGTTTCATACGAAATGGGGTTCCAAAGCTGGAGGGAGGGAATCAAGATTATGAAGTACTTCAAGAGGCTGTTTGCTTAGACCATTGTTGCAACTCCAAAATGCACGGTTGTAACATTGGTATCGGGCCGTAGGCCATACCATGCACCTCAAACTGCCCTCACTCGTCTATCTGCTACACGACATCATCACCATCCCTTGCTCCCACCTCACTACATTCCAATCACCGCCCTATCCCACGCCTTCGTCACCCGTCTCCCACCTCTCATATGCATGTCCCTCGACTGACTTCACTAAGCTGCAGTCAACATTTTCCCACGCCTAGCGCTCCGCCTATGCATACCCTCGCGCCTTCCATTCCGCATACCCACTCTTCCACAACTCTCTGAAGTCTCCAACGCTCCTTCCACGTCAAACATGCCTGCTCCCTCCTCGTAAACCCTACAAAAATATATATATAATTTAATAAAAATTCAAATATTATAATAGCAATATTAGATAATATTTGTTTTTATTATAAATTATATTTCTTATTTCACCATTTACCATTAATTAATAATAATAATTATTAGTAGTAGTAGTTAATTAAACATCAACCTCATCAACATCCCTACACGTTAGAAGCATGGTGGAGGTAAAGAACCACTTTGAACTTAAGAAAAAGGATATAAAACATAATATGCACCATGCTAGCACAATCATTGATGTTGTAAACTCTAGAAAAGAAGAAAAAACAGTAGCTTCAGTTGCATATTCTAAATGATCATCTTTATCTAAAGCATCCATAAATCCAATCGCTTTTGATGATGACGATGACAGTTTTGAGGAGAATAGACTTAAATCCATCACCTCCTGCAAAATTGGAACAAGTAAAGATGACATTATTCACAATGATACTAATGCAATTCAAGCTAATGTTTCTGATATGTTTCCAAAAGATTGGAACGCTCCCGATGATGACGATGACAGTTTCGAGGAGAAAAGATTTAAAATTTATGTCTCCCATGGAATTGAAGTGGGTAGAGATTACCTCGATGAGAGTGTTGATAAGGACCGAAAAGAAGACATATACACAAAAAAAAGAAAAAAAAGAAAGAAAAAGGGAACCCAAAGACTGAAGAAAAATATGACAACAACAAGGTGACAGAACATTTGTTTGCATTGGATCAACATCTACTAGTTGCAGATTATAAAGCTATAGATTATGGACCTATAATAGCTATTGGCATTCTAGATACAACCCAAATTTTTCCTATTGACCATTATGATGAAAAACATGATAATACTATATTTGGAGAGAACAAAGAGCGTAAAAAAACACTTGCACATTGTTCTCAACTAGTTTGGTCGAATAAAGCTATTGATTTTATTGATGAATTTGGAAGCCATGTCCATATAAAATCTTGCAATAGAATGAGACAACGTCAAACATACATACTCTCAAATTTTCCCGATTAATATTGACAGGAAACTCTGATAGTTAAGAAATTCCACGAAACTGCACCAACAACAAGAAGCAATCAATATCTACTTAAACATGATGGGAAGACTAGTCATGGTTTTACAAACACAAATGTAGATAGTGATGCAAAAGTCGTGTCTTTTCCAACTATTTCTTACATTCCAAATGATGGTGAATATGATAATGGGCCTAATGTTGGTAAGCCATATGATAATGGGCCTAATGTTGGTTAGCCAAATGATATAGAAGTTATTACATCCACGTGGTTAGGAAGTCCTATTGAGCAAGTTACTACAGATGAACAACATTTATGTTGCTCCAGAATTGAAGCTTTGGACACAGTCACATGGAAATAAAAAATGAAGGTCCTTAAAGTTCCTTCCAATAAATAATCCATTACAAGACCTAGAGAATTCTAATCAGATTGATGTTGGTTTAGGTGTGCATCTTTTCTATGAAAACCACCATTTATCTTTGAAATTGTTAGAATTTAAGTGCACACTCATTAAGGCTGTAAAATGGTAGCCATTTATAATAATATTGTGTGATGAAATTGAGAAAGCTTACCCTCATATTTTCAAACTCCAAGCACTTAAGAATGATCATCACTTTGATTTCCAAGATCGAAGAGTATCTCTTTAAAATACCTCCATTATTATGACATTTGATGTTAGATCCACCAACAATACAAAAAGTGGAAGTAATATAATTGAATTCACTTTTGGAAAAGAAGATCGTGAACATAGAATTTTAGCCTTACGATCAATCATCATCAAAGAACTAATCATCATCAAAGAACTAATACAACAAATATGTGTTAATCATCATCAAAGTACTAATACAACAAATATGTGTTGGTAATTGTAACAATGAGGAAAAAATTGCTAAAAACATATTAAAATGCATATCCAATGTTCTTGCCTTATGTTTTTTGGTATGAAAGCTATATCTCACGTTTCCCATTGTATTCCCTACCAATGCTCTGGGATATTGTTGCCAATGATCATGAGTTCACACTTGGAAATAGTGACAATTCATGATTGTATTAGCTCGATGACATTGATGATCCCTCAATGTTGTTAACAAGCATGAATCATCACCATTGTTGGGTTGGAATTCAAAACCATTGGAAACATTACTCCACATCATTGGCAATAATTTCCATAGGGAAAAGTTGCAAAAATGTGGTGCGGGGGTTAATTAAAAATAGGTGCCTCCTAATGTTGATATATTGATTTTAGGAATGTCATTTTCACTTCGTTGGAATCATTATTTCGATGTCATGGATGCCTTTTTGATTGCACATGCACTAATATAATTTTCTAGCATCTATTATGTATAGACATTTAATGGACTTTATGGGTCTTTAACATTGGGTTTAAAACCTTAAAGGGCGTCATTATATCAACGATTCAAGTTGAGATAATAGGCAAACTCTTGTCAACAAATCGACATACATATATGTACATAAATTGACATTCGTAATTTGATGCATCATTATAATGATGTTTACAAAACAATGGAAACATCAAGGAAAAATAAAATAGGGTGAATTTCTTGAAAGGTATGATTTCTACATGTAAACATCAAAATAAAGTCGTATTAGTGTCATTTTTAGACCCTAGATATAGTAGTTTTTTAGACCCCAGATATAGTAGTGTTTGATGACTAGGGCTGATTCGAAATAACCAAATCCCCTAATGGAATTGTTCCACATGCACGAGCCTTGGGTCATGGTAGAAATTCGCTCTTGTCTTAAATTTCAATATGGAAGTTACTTGCTAAGTAGGATCAATAGACTAATGTGACTAATCTATTTTCATATTTCTTGTTTGATGATATCATCTTTTTTATATGTTAGTCTCTAGCCCTAACTTTATTGGAATTAAAAACAATACATTAGGACCTAGATAAGAGAAAATTTACTATTACAAATTTTGAGTGCAACTAATCTTGTAACTAATATGTTTTCACATTTCTTGTTTAATGATACCATCTTTTTTATGTGTTATTCTCTAGCCCTAACTATATTGGAATTAAAAACAATACATTAGGACCTACGTAGGAGAAAATTTACTATTACAAATTTTGAGTGGCTGATAGAGATCAAGAATACTAGAGTCTCCTTGTTGGAATATGTTAGATAATGCCATTTAATTATTTAGTTGCAACTACAAGATGATAAATTGATATTTAAAAGTGTAGAGTTGTATGTGGAAAAATATATTCTCTAGATTTTGATTGAGCAAGAAGCTATAGACATAGTGAAGTTCAATTTGATCTAAATATTTTTAGATTACCAATATCTTTGAACTCATTCCATAACCCTATGTAATAATTTCTTATTTGACCAATGTATAAAATAATCTAGCAACAAATTTTCAATTGAATCTCGGTGATCTATAAATTGTCGTGGATATATATTCTAGTGGAACAATTTGTCACAATAGATCTTACAATATTTTGAAAATCCATTATTCTGTAGTGTCTTACTTTAGATTTCCAAATTTAATTGTTACTAGGTTAATGCACGAGACACTAAATAAATTGAAACTGAGATGAAATGAGTTAAAGAAATAATACATTGATAAACACAAGATATACTCTAGGAAAACCCAATATAGGAAAACCTAACTAGAAGGTGATCCATATGCTCTACTATTTTTTTCTCAATTATGGTATGCAAATAAAAAGAAAAGGGCAATTACTATGGAGTTGTCATGGACACTATGGTTAGTGTCAATGCTACAAGATCTTTCACTTCATGTTCTACATCAAAGTCCCACTCCCAATACTATGGTCATCTATGAAACAATAACAATACAAATAAAGTGGAAACCCTTCCTTTCCTAGCAGCCCAATTTATCACATAGTGTGGTAGTCTCCTAACGGTAGGGTTAGGTCTTCTGCATACCTCAACCTGTAATCAATGTTAGTGTTTTGGACCCTCTAGAATCTCCTTGAAAGTCCACACGACTTGCTCCACATGTGTGAATAGTGAGAGTTGACTTGGCATCCACTCAATATCATAGTTGTCAACGTGATAGGTGAACTTGTGGGAGGAATAACATTAGCATACAAACTTTGATTGAGGTGATCTTTGCACTACTGGAAATTTCTTGATGTGTATAACAACCTTAAGAGGCTAAGAGATAAGCCTGCAAAGTTTTGACCCCAAAAACAATTGTTTAAGGCCTCAAATGAGCTTCGGAAAGTTCTGGACCCCAAATCACCAAAGTGGGACTTGCCCATACAATGGGTCCTACAAGCCAATAGCTCCAATTTGTCCACTCAAAAAGTACTGAAATAGGTGACAAGTTATATAATGGTTCATTCTTAATCATATTGGTGCTAGAAGGCAAGGAAATATAATTCATAATAATTACTTCCTATAGAAGCAAGCATAGAGTGTGTAAGAGTACACCATCGGGTTCAAAAAAATGGCCACTATGTTGGGTATGTATCCCAAGAACCTAAATACACTCCCCAAGCACGTGGGTGATCTACATAATCATTTATAGAGGCAAGTAATGCTCTTTAAACTTGGGATAATTGATGAATTTTGTGTGCAAGCACAATGTCTAGGGAATATGGGTGAAAGACTAAAGGTCAACCAAGTTGTTCTCAGTAGAAATATCATGGATATGCTTCCAAGGAGGAAAAAAGAAGTGGAAAGGAAAGGACAAGAAGACAACAACCATTGCACACTAGTGCAAGAATCCAAACAACCATTGCAACCATTGTAATATCAATGGTCACACCGAAGATAAATGTTAGAAGCTACATCTTCATTTGAATCCAAAGAACTACAAGAAGGATACGAAGAAGAAGAACATGCTAGCCATGGATTAATTAAGCAACCAGGTATAGAGTAGTTGATATGTAGTTGAAAAGATTCCTTGCACTACAATGCAGAAGGAGGTGGATCTGAGTAGCCTTCATTTCAAGTAAGAGAAGGAGATGACTAAACTATTCCATATTAATATCCAAATCAAGAAGACAATGCTGGATGTTTTGTTTGATTCCAATTCACAGAACAACCTCAAAGTAGAGGATCTAGTCAACAAGCTTGGATTGGAAGTTCATGACCATCCTCACCCTTATCCATTGATATGGTAAATAAGGATGCAAATATTAGGGTCACTAAGTAGTGTAAGATCAAATTTAATATAAGTGAAAACTATATTGACAAAGCAGAGGTAGGTGTAGTACCTGGCACTTGGTGTTTGTCATGCAATGTTTGAAGGCCCCTATATGTACATGAGGGACGTAATCTCCAGGAAGAGAGAAAACCAATACCACTTGATTAAGGATGGGAAATCCTTCACCATCAATGTACACACATGTAAATCCAAAATATCTTTGGTAAGTTCTAACCAAGCCAAGAAAATGATCAATGACAAGTAGGAAGTTTATATTACTCTTCTTAAGAGATCATTAATCAATAAATATATTGGTAAAAGTAAAGACATTTTTAGAGGGAAATACTAAAGAGCATAAATGTCAATTGGAAAGGTATTCATGTGTAGAGAAACCTCGAGAGGATGGGAGCTACTCTCACAAAGTTCTGACCCCAAAAATGGTTGTTGAATGATTCAAACAAGCTCTTGAAAGGTTTTGGATTTGAAATTACCAAAGTGGGACCTTGTCATGTCCCAAATTTTGCATTGGGTCAAAATGGACTAATCCCATTGGCCATATTCATGAGAGTTTGTCAAATTGATGTTAATGGTCAAATAATTGCCAAGGAGGAAAATTACTAGCTTCCTAGGTTGGGGGTGGAAGCTTTGGGATTTGAGAGAAGGGGGATAATAAATGATGTTTGAACATTAGAATGGCATAAATATTGAATAAAGGAGCTAAATAAATAAATACAAGGGGAAATAAAAGTAGCAATTAATCATGAAGACACATGGAGGATGTGGGACCCACACAAGCTAGATTTTCTATGCCACATGGCATCCTCCTCTTGTCATTTCGAATCCATAAGAAGCCAAAGGTTCTTGGGATGAGTTGGAAGGTCAATATACTTGGCATGAATTAATTAAGGTCGAATTGGAGTGGAAGAGTAACTCCCATGGAAGAGGAAGAGGCAGTTTGGAGCTAGTGAGACACTTGGACTAGATTCCCTAGCTCTATGACAACAATGATGAAGATGCTATGACACCTATTACACAAATCAGACCTGAAGGATGACATCTGACATATATGACATGTCAGGGCTAAAAATAGCCTCCAAGAGGGATCTCAAGTGAGTTAGGGAAGCCAAAGAGACACCAATTCGAATTTGGAGAAGGAGGATTGGAGGGACAGGTGGCATACTTGGGAATCTCTTCCCAACTTGAGTTGGCATGAATATCTTGGGAGGAATTCGACCCATGGAGGACCTTAGAAGTTTATAAAAGACAATAACAAAGAAGGATAGTGGCTTTTGATCATTTTAGAATTTGCATTTTGCATTTGGGAGAGGAGAGCTAGTGGAGTGCTACTCTACTTGCCTTAGCATCAATTTTGAGGGTGAAAGATTCCCATCCTAATTGGTAATTGGAAAGGCCATTTAGACCTTTCATTTGGAGTTTTAATGGAGTCTTTTGTTACAGTTTGAGGCTACAGGGAAGCTCATGGTTACATATCTTTCAGCTTGCTTCTACAACCATTCTTCTATTTTTTGGCATATTCATGATCCTTGAGGAATTGCGCACTTGGTGAGCTATTGTCTCTTTGGGGGAGCTTATTATGCTTAATTATTTTATCATATGATGTAAATTATCTGTTATTCATGTTTAGCATGTCTTCGACTCGAGATTCCAAGTGGAACTATGTAAATCTGATTATTAATGAGCAAATGGTGCCAATTTCCCCACTATGTTGATGTATGTCAATAATGTGTTGATAAATTCGAATGTATAAGTGAACCACTAATATATTATTTATATATGGACTTTTATTTACCTGTTATACAAGTTTCATATTCAGTACTTAAGCATTTGGAGTCATCTTGCTCAGTTTTATACCATTTGAAGAAGATTTAATGCCATTTCCCCCAAGGTCGAAACTAGTGATTTTGTAGTTGTTGGGAGAGGGTTATAACAGACTTCAAAAACTGAATAATGATGCACATGAGACCTTAATATTTTCCCTTAGACATCCTTTGCCTCTGTTCAGAAATTCGAGTGGGTTTGGAAGCTTTTGGAGAGCCATATTCAGCATTTACACTGGGGGGATTTGAACCCCAAATTGCTAGTAAAATTCCATACATTGGATAGAATCTTAAAGGGGTTTGAAGAAGTATTTTGATGGTCCTAAATTGTTCATTAAAATAATAATAAAGTCCTAATATCATTCATACACCTTCTCTGAATATTTGGGAGCATTTGGAGCAATTTGGAGACCTAGACCTCAAAACTAGTCAAAGGTCGAACTAGGGAAAAAAGTTGAAAATTTCACCATTTTAAATAATTTCAAAAATGGGACATTACAGTGGTATCAGAGCATGATATTGGCACATTATGTGGTCTGATATTCATGAGGAAAATAAGTCAAGGACCACCATTAGATATTGAAACCAAAAGTGTTTTTGTTGAAGAGGAAAAAGTAGGAAAAGAAGAGCAATTTTTTTGAGGAAACTGTGACTAGGGATGAAAAGGGAACCTCAGATGATGGTGAGAAGCTTAGAAAAACCATAAAACCATTTTTTGAAGACATTACAAGTGGTATCAGAGACATGAACAAACAAATGATGAAAGGATTCGAATTGATGGCTAGCCAACTTGGGAGCAAAGGAGTAATAGGAGGCAGCAGTAGTTCTCATCATGAGGAAAAGAAGGTAATGGGTGAGCATATCTTCTCAATCACAAGACCCCATAATAGAGCTAATGAATTTCAGAATGAAGCAAGGCCTGCCACACCTAAATTTCTTGATTCCAAAGCAAATATTAATACTCCAACTGATGTGCAAGAACTTCTAATCGAATGGAAAAAATTGAGTGAAGATTGCAGAAACATCCTACCATTTGATCAATACCTCATTGTCTCAAACAAGCTCAAGATGAAGGAAGGTAACAAGACTCCATTTCAAAATAGAGATTCGAAATATATTGATCTTAAGGAAACCAAGGAGAAAGATGAATCAACTTGCTTGAAGAAGCAAAAAGAGGAGACCCATGAACTACCTAGTTCTAAAATAGGTGAAGTAGAAGAAGCAGTACATGAAGAGGATCAAAAGTCACTCCCAAGTGACTCTGAAAAAAGATGAAGAGACATCACATGAGCATGAAGAAGTTTCTATTGAAAGTATTGAAGATCATTTCGAGACACATTCTACCTTGGAAAGGAAACCAAGAGCAATGTGCAACATCAAAGGTAATTCCATATATTTTCCTTTTGATAGAAATAATTTGGTTGAGTTTAATGAATTGTTACATGATGCATACTTGAAGAATGATGAGGATATTCATAAACTTAAAATTCAAAATGAGAAACTTCTTGAAAGGTTGCAATATACTTTTTCTTCCTCCTATGTTTCAAATTTTCAAATGGTGGATTGCATGGAGGATTCTCATGACATGGAAGATCATGAGAAACATGGGAATTTGCATTTGCTTGATGTGTTTGAAGATGAGCTTGAAGAGATCCAAACACTTGATGTGGTGGAAGAGGAACTTGAATTGTCTCTTGATGAAGGTTATGCAATTTTTAAAGAAGATCATGATTCCTCTACATTAGAACCAATATACGACAAAGGTTTCACACTTTTGAAGGAGCTGCATGATACTACCCATATGGATCCTTCCCATGATGAAACTTCTGCACTTTTTGATCATTTGGGTGAGTTAGTTCATTCTCCTACATCCTACAATTCCATGTTTTGCAGCATTAGTCTCAATGAAGTATGGGTGAAAGGGTTATTTTTTATGGTGCCACGAAGAGTATGGAACTCCTATATTTACTTTTTTATGATGACATGGTTGGAGCACATTCTTATTCACATTTGCAACAGCACCCTTTGTTACTGTATGATGATGCACATCTACATGGATGCACCTATCATATGCATTTGAGTCACTTGAAGACTCATGGTTTTTCTTGCTCAACACTTCAGCAAGCATGGTGGTTCCTCTCTAAAATCTTCATGGAATCTCGAAGACTCAAATTTGGGCAACTCAGTGGCAACTTCAAAGAATTATACAGAAAGCAGGTTCTTCAACACCCATTTTTGAAATTGCTTGAGGACAAGCAATATGGGGAAGGGAGGATTTGTCATGTCCCAAATTTTGCATTGGGTCAAAATGGCCTAATCCCATTGGCCATATTCATGAGAGTTTGTCAAATTGATGTTAAGGGTCAAATAATTGCCAAGGAGGAAAATTACTAGTTTCCTAGGTTGGGGGTGGAAGCTTTGGGATTTGAGATAAGGGGGATAATAAATTATGTTTGAAAATTAGAATGGCATAAATATTTAAGAAAGGAGCTAAATAAATAAATATAAGGGAAAATCAAAGTGGCAATTAATCATGAAGACACATGGAGGATGTGGGACCCACACAAGCTAGATTTTCTATGCCACATGGCATCCTCCTCTTGTCATTTCGAATCCATAAGAAGAAAAAGGTTCTTGGGATGAGTTGGAAGGTCAATAT
Organism: Larix kaempferi; assembly: GCA_027924585.1. Lineage (NCBI taxonomy): Eukaryota > Viridiplantae > Streptophyta > Pinopsida > Pinales > Pinaceae > Larix > Larix kaempferi. Next base: position 10,315,025 of record BSBM01000046.1, read on the forward strand.
ACTTGGCATGAATCAATTAAGGTCGAATTGGAGTGGAAGAGTAACTCCCATGGAAGAGGAAAAGGCATTTTGGAGCTAGTGAAACACTTGGACTAGATTCCCTAGCTCTATGACAACAATGATGAAGATGCTATGACACCTATGACACAAATCAAACCTGAAGGTTAACATCTGACATATATGACATGTCAGGATTAAAAATAGCTTCCAAGAGGGCGCTCAAGTGAGTTAGGACAGCCAAAGAGACACCAATTCAAATTTGGAGAAGGAGAGGGCTAGAATTGGAAGGACGGGTGGCATACTTGGGAATCTCTTCCCAACTTGAGTTGGCATGAATCTTTTGGGAGGAATTCGACCCATAGAGGACCTTAGAAGTTTATAAAATACAATAAAAAGAAGGATAGTGGCTTTTGATCATTTTAGAATTTGCATTTTTCATTTGAGAGAGGAGAGCTAGTGGAGTGCTACTCTACTTGCCTTAGCACCAATTTCGAGGGTGAAAGATTCTAATCCTAGTTGGTAATTGGAAAGGCCATTCAGACCTTTCATTTGGATCTTTAACGGATTCTTTTGTTACGGGTTGAAGCTACATGGCAGCTCATGGTTACATCTCTTTTAGCTTGCTTCTACAACCATTCTTCTATTTTTTGGCATATTCATGATCCTTGAGGAATTGCGCACTTGGTGAGATATTGTTATCTTTGGGGGAGATTATGATGCTTAATTATTTTATTATATGATCTAAATTATCTTTTCTTCATGTTCAACATGTCTTCAAGTCGATATTCCAAGTGGAACTATGTAAATCTTATTATTAATGAGCAAATGGTGCCAATTTCCCTACTATGTTGATGTATGCCAATAATGTGTTGATAAATTCGAATGTATAAGTGAACCAATGATGTATTATTGATATATGGACTGTTATTTACCTGTTATACAGGTTTCATATTCAATATTTAAGAATTTGGAGTCATATTGCTCAGTTTTATACCATTTGAAGAAGATTTAATGCCATTTCCACCAAGGTCGAAACTAGTGATTTTGTAGCTGTTGAGAGAGGGTTATAACGGACTTCAAAAAATGAATAATGATACACATGAGAACTTAATATTGTCCCTTAGACATCCTCTACCTCTTTTCAGGAATTCGAGTGGTTTTGGAAGCTTTTGGAGAGCCATATTCAACATTTACCCTGGGGGGATTTGAACCCCAAATTGCTAGTAAAATTCCATACATTGGCCAAAATATTAAAGGGGTTTGTAGAAGTCTTTTGATGGTCCTAAATCATCCCTGAACATCATAATCAATTCCTAATATCATTCATATACCTTCTCTGAATATTTGGGAGCATTTGGAGCAATTTGGAGACCTAGACCTCAAAACTAGTCAAAGGTCGAACTAGGGAAAAAAGTTGAAAATTTCACCATTTTAAATAATTTAAAAAATGGGACATTAGAGACCTGCCCATAAAATGGGCTCTACAAGCCAATAGCTCCAAATTCCCACCTACAAAGTACAAAAATAGCCGACAAATTATATAATGATCCATTCTATATTAGTCAGCTAGAATCCCAGACAAACCACTACTACTTTGACAGATGCCACCACACAGATGATATTTCAAAGCAACATATACTATACAATTAATTTCTTTTATTTGTATAGTGATATGCATATTAATCAAATAGACCATAGTATTGTCCATCAAGATGAGAATTTGATCACCTCATTCTCTCTCGAATTAACTTTGTTTCTATATGATTTTGTATGATGTGCTCTCTTTTATTTTTCTAAATATTTATTATAATATGTAGTTTTCTTTCTATATATATATATATATATATATATATATATATATATATATATATATTCCAAAGGGGAGAAAACATGCAAATATTCAAGGTCATTAGGATATTGATACAATCTCAATCCCTAGGCATGCAGTGGCATCATCGTGTGCAAACAAAACCTGATCACCTAAAATAATATATTAGTAATTTGTAAGGGAATAAATTTCCACTCCTACCAAATTTCTTTAGGTCTTGGTCCATTAACATGTTTCTTTATTTTAGAGGAAGACAAGCTATTAGCCAATTAAAAGCAAATTTAGGCCATACCCTAAGACCAAAAGGCTATTTCATCTTAGATAGCATTCACAAGAAACTATTAACTCGTGTTCATCATTGTTGAGGCTACCAACAAAAGGTCATTTCAAGTAGTGACTAACCTTAAATTCACATACAAACCCAGATACTGACTCCAATCGCAATTTAACCTCATACCCAAATATATTTCTTAAAAAAACATCAATTAAGTCCCATCAATATAATAAGACAAAATTGTTATTAATTCAACCAAATTAGAAATGATAATTAATGAACAAATTAAATTAAATTAAACCCCAAACACATCAATAACCAAAGTTTTGCATTAATAATGGTGTTTCATACATCTGTTTGATGATTATTTGATGTATTTTCTTGGAATTCCAATGCATTAACTTAGTGCTCATTTATGAACTCTTTGCTTATTTTTGTGTGGATTTATTGTGTATTGTAGGCTTGTTGATAAAATATTTATGAGATTGTTGCAATTCCTTTTCTATAAACTCTTCAATGAGTTTGCAAAATGCCTATGGAGGGAACTTTTTATTGACAATCTTTGGCATCGGGCTATTATGGATAAATATTTCAAGAATATTACTTTGTTACAGTGGATTAGGTTGGTGAGAAAATCTACAAAAAATGTTTCGAATATATGGAACTGCCTTGTTTCTTTTTTTCACGTTCTTGGCAAATGACTAGCATGGGTTCCTAGGAGAGGTGATACTATTCAGGTTGTCCATGATCCCATTGTTGGTGTCCCTTCGAATTACAGAGTTTCCAATGAGTTACTAAGTATTATACACTCTCATGGATTTGATACTTTGAACCAGATTGTGATGGGGGATGGTTCCCATTTTTGGGGCATTCGATAGGTCGACTCGCAGCTATTAGGTCTTGAAGGTGGTCTTCGTCTAGAGTGGTCCCAATACATTTTGGGATTACAGAGAGGTGCTATTTTCCTTTCGACCCATAATGATTATTTATATTGGCCTCTAAATGTACAATCGGGTGAAATTACTGCCAAAGATGCATATGTTGCTCTACTAGTGGGTTTAAATGCGGATCATAAGTGGTGGTATAAGGAGGTGTGAAAATGGTCTATTCCATTAAAGATTAGATTCTTTTTTTGGCTAGCTCTTAGTAACTAGATTTTAACTTGGGATAACTATGTCAATCACATTGGGCTTGGACCTGGTATTTGTCTATTGTGTAAATGTGATACAAAGATGGTTGAGCATATTTTCATTTCCTGTGCTTATTCCAAAGAAGTTTGGTCTCGTTTAAAAATTCATCTAAATTTTACTGGTGATTGGGTTGGTGAAACCCTAGGCAGGTGCATGACTATTTGGATGGATGAAAAATCGAATTGGCTAAAACTTCCCATATTCACTTGTTGGGAAATATGGAAGGCTCGGAATAGACTTATTTTTTATTGGAATTTATGGAGAGCTCCTCTAGTTTTCTATAGAGATTTAGCTACATATTTGGAGGTTCACATTGGTGGGGATCATGGAACTCCAAAATCTATAAGGAATTGCTTGCCTCCCACCTTTTCTTTGGATTGTTGTAGATTCTACTTCGACGGTGCATTTCAGTCAAATGCGAATTTGGTGGGGGTTGTCAGGGGTTGTTATATGGATGGATAGTTCTTGTTGTTACAAGATATATATGAACTGTGGAGTAGTGACGAATACTCGAAGTGAGATTCTACAACTTTGGATGTTACTCTACTTTCCCAATTCAAATAATATATCATCAATTCAAGTGGTCGGAGACTCAAAGTGTATTATTAATTGGGCTACCCACAAAAGAAGACTTCAAGCTTCCCACTTAAATCCTTGGATGAAGAAAATCAAGGATTTAATCTCTTCTTTTGTAGAGATAAACTTCCTCTATATCTTCCGGGTTTTCAATCAAGAAGCAGATGCGTTGTTGAAAATTGCTCTTCATACTATTGAAGGAAAAATAGTGTTCCTTATGATTTTAAAGGGCGAGATAGTCAATGAAGGTTTTGCTCATATTTATCAGCCGCTATAGTGGTGCTACTATCGGTGTCATGACCTTCAATTATTGGTCTAAAGTTTTTATTTATAGTATATATTTTCAGCATATCAACTTTTATTAGTTTTCCTTGTTGAATTCCCACAGTCGGGGGATCTCAGAAACCCTTGTAGATTTGGATGGGCGATGTCACATTTCTTTTTAGCAGTCCTTATTGGTAGTGTTGATTCTTATATCAATAGTGGCATCGGTTGGGATCTCCTTATATTTTACAGTCTCCATCTACATGGATTTTTTCATTTTTTAGGATATATACATATTTAGCTGCTTCATTTGTGTTCATGCCAGGTTTTTGGACAGGGGGACTCACATTCACAAATATTTTTCACTTACATTGGATTATCATTCATGCATCCTTTTTATCTTACTACATTTATTTGTGGGGATATTTTTATACATTTTATGAGCTACATGGTCTAGAATATAATTTCAACACAGTTTTGATGTTATTACAGGTTTCCCATGATCGAGAGAAGCCCCTGGAGAAGATTCAACCAGCTTGTTAATTCTTTTTATCATAGATTGGTTTGACTACCAGGTTTTTTTATTCTTGGCTTCCTAAGACTTGAGGGAAGACAATTATATTACCACTTTTATATTTTGGTAGGCAATATTATATCTATGGAGGGCTCCATAACTTGGCAGTTTTGGAGTTTCTACATCATTTTTTGATACTACTTTTTTGGTTTGTAGTTTTCAGATAACAGTATATCACTGATCTAGCTTATTGGACATATTAGGTACTTTGACTATGGAAACTATCATACCTGTCACATGTCTATATCTATTCTTTGGATTGTTTTTACCTAGGGAGTATGTACTATTATATGTTTGTTCCCTGGTTGTCTATTATGTGCGGGGGTATTTGCACTATATATTGACTTGACACTATATATTTGTACTCTTTGGAGGATACCAGTCTGCTAAATTTGTAAGACCATCTTGACATATACTTAATACAAGTATAGTTTTTTTTGTGTGTGAAAAAAAACTCTTCAATGAGTTTATATGACACCCATACTTGTAGACAACTTGCCATTTAAAATCGTGAAGGAATAACACATCTCTAAGTGTATGTTGTTTGTGGGTAACTTATTATTTAAATATATGAGGGATTAACACATATATGAACGTATGCTTCTTGTGAATATATATTTGAAGGCAGTGGATGTTCGCAGAAGGAAGCGTGATTATAATTATTTACTTGGCATTTGAGTTAAGTTTCCTCTTAAACAACAACCTTGATTAAAATTATTAAAATAATTCAATAATACCATAGTCAATTTACAAAAATATCAAATACAAAATACTAATCTTGATAAATTCATCTTATTTTAAATATATTAAATATATCATAATACAAAATATTAATCTCGATAAATTCATATTATTTTAAATATATTAAATATATCATAAAAAAAAATTGTTGTACACAATTTATGAGATTTCTAAACATGAACACAATACTTTTGAGCATATATTCAAAGAACATAATTCTCTTGTTGATCATCTCTTCAAACAAGCATTTGAAGGGACATAAGGCTTTTTTTTGGGGAGGAATGGATGGATTCCTGTCTACTGGACAGGGGTAACTTGTTTTTCTTTTAATTTGGGTTTTATTTTGTACTGATGTAAGACATTTTGAGAAGTCTTTTTGATGGGCAAATTCCTTTTTTGTATAGCAGTTAAGTTTGTTGCTTCTTTTTTAGAACAAGATCATAAGATGACATCTTGAATCTTCAATGTACTTAACTATCATTGTACTATTTGATTCAGTTTGAATAACAATAGTACGATTTTTTTTTTTTTTCTGCTGGAATTTTTTTTTATGGTAATCGTAAACCTTAGATTCATATTGATATAATAAAATTGTAAACTATATATAAATTTCATAATAATATATTTATAATATTATTGAATTTAGAGACATATTATAATTTAGTATATGGGACTTGTTGTAACTTGGGATAATGTTAATATTCTTTTATAATATAAAATATTAAAATATTTATATCAAATAATAATATAATACTGCATGTTGAAAAAATAAATTACATGTTATAAAACTTTATATCAGAATGTATTCTTCCCCTGGAAAACTTCATAGCACAATGTATTCTTCCCACATTATATGTCGAAAAAATAAAATATAAAAAGCTATAGTCATTATTAGGAAATAATTTTATAATTCTAAAAAACTTCATAGCACAATGTATTCTTCCCACCTTTCTTAGATATCAATGTAGGTAATGTATTCTTCCACGTTTCTTAGATATCAATGTGGGTAATGTAACTTGACAAAAGTCATAAAGTTCTTTTAGTAGACATTTATGGTATAAGCATATTTAAGTGATAAAGCAAATAAATTGCATAAATTTACTTTCTTATGTCTTTTAGTAAATAAGAAGTAAATATATTACTTTTTGGTATAGTGTTCAAAGAAAGGAATTTTGAATTATCAAAAGGGATAATTGAGATCATTTTTAAAAATGTATGGTTTTATAAATTTTAAAATATGTATGTCATTGAAAATTGAAAACTCTCGATAGGTTAACAAGATGGTTATTATTTTTTAAGGGGTTGAGATGATGGTTATTATTATATTTTAATATATTAAGATGGTTATTATTTTTTAAGTGGTTGAGATGATGGTTGTTATTATATTTATAATATATAACACTTGGTTAAGATTTGAAAAAGTAACAAGTTAAATATTTAAGTTCCATTATGTAATAATGAATAATTAATTAATAGTTTTTATATAATATAAAATAGAGAGTACATTATTTTGGTTGAAGAGTATTTAAGTAAAGTAAAATGTATTGAGTAGGTTTAAGTAAAGTAAAATGTATTTTGTATTAAGTATTCCATATTAAGATAGGAGGTATCAACTTTTATACTAATATTTACTCCAATTCCAATTATCATGTGTAATATTGCATTGTTTTCACTAATACACATTCATATGTATCGCCACTCTAAATAATATATATTTACATGTAATAAATAATATATATTTACATGTAATTAATTATGTGTATTGTATTTACAAGTGAATATTATAACTCATATTGTTATATATTTTTTATTATGGAATATGATATTAATTAAGCTAATGTATAATGGATCGATATATATAATTAATGGATCGATATATATAATTGTGATGATAGGCAAAGATCATTGCCATAAAAAATCATAATCCAAACTAAATTGTTCTATGAGAAAGCCACAAAACCATAATCCAAACTAAATTGGTCTATGAGAAAGTCACGTTTTCTTGGACTTGCCAAACGATAGTTTTGATTGAGAAACCCTCAATAGTCTATGAGTTATGAATGTATAATGGATCGATATATATAATTGTGATGATAGGCAAAGATCATTGCCATAAAAATCATAATCCAAACTAAATTGTTCTATGAGAAAGTCACACTTTCTTGGACTTGCCAATGGATAGTTTTGGTTGAGAAACCCTCAATAGTTGCATCACTACTAAATAGTCTATGAGTTATGAGTTGTATCGTGCCAAGAACCTCCTTACCATGACTAGGAAAGGGTTCTTGAGGGAGCTTAATAACAAACAGATCTACCATTAACTATGAGGGAGATGTTTAAATGTTGGAATATAAGATAACTTATTCACATGATGCTATTGGTGGTTTTGTTAGATCATATACTAATTTATTGATGTTGGTTGTTCTATCTACATTCATAATAATAAAAATTGCTATTTTGAAAATTTGAGAGAAGATAAAGGTTTGAATAATTTAGAAAAAAAATAATAATTTAAAAATGTTTGATCTCACACAAAATTTTTGGCAAGGATGAGATTAAGATTATTGTACATCAAAAATTTGAGGTGGGGATGTCATGAACCAATTTCCCATGTATCAAGAGAAAATATTGAAAATAATATAATACTTAAAAGATTGAAATTAATTACTTTCTCTTGTAAATGTGTAAGGCATTGATGGGATTTTCTTCTGACATGTCTATTGTGAACAATCCTTGGTCAATGATTTAATGGATCTTGAGCAATAAGTGGCAATTGGAAGGTAAATAGGTGGCGTTCAAGATGTTCTATAGACTAATAAAAACATCTATTCTCATTGAGGCCATATTTTTTACATGGTCAACCCAAAAAAATATATGTGAATACAAATTGGGCCATCACCATAGAAGAAAGGAATAAATCTGCCTACCCTACTTGCCATTCGAATGAGAACTTGACCTAGACCCTAGCTACAATCAAAGGGAAGAAAATATACCATGAATTAGAAAGAAGAAATTTGCGTTTGCAAAGGAGAATTGTGCTCTAATCCACCATATATTTGTAGAGAAATAATTTATTCTACGAGAGGAGGTGTGTAATAGATGTTGGATTTGATGTAGAGAGTATTGGAGGTTAGGCCATCAAGAATTGAGGCTTCAAATACTAGTGTCAGTGGAGTATCAAAACAAATAGAAACAAATGATGAAGATCGAGGAATATTGTGAATCATTATACCTAGCTTAATGAATTAATTGGTGATCTAAAGAATCACAAAAGCTGAGTATTGGGAGGTTTAAAATGGAAGAGGGCCAACAATAATGATGTTGTTGCAAGGTTTATGGTAATGGGTGTCTTTGTGGCATGGGATTTCAATCTCTAAAGAACTCTCAATTCTTCATTGGGATGAAAAGCTTCGACTAGATTAAGTAAGATTAAGGAGAATGACTTCCCTTTGGGATTTCAGGAGTAGTGATATAGATAGAGATTGGATTGCAGCTAGTTGATTTTGGTACAACCAATGCTGCCCTAATGTCTCCATCAATCAATTTGGGGGATATGTCAGACTCTTGTTTGATTTGATTGATTAATACCATTTGTTGCATAATCCTTAAAACAAATTCACTTCTAGCATGAATAACCATCAATGGTTATGGGAGCATGTGGGAACTAGTCAACTACGGATAAGGGGAGGAGCAAATTCCTAAGTTTTTGTTCTACACATATCAAGAGCTCATGGATATTTGGGGTATGTCCAAACCAACATCTGAGATGATATTGGTAGATCCTCCAAAGGAGCATCATACTATGGAATAGGTAGGTGGCAATAGGCCCATGGAGACAGGGACAGTTGTTAGGACATCATGTGTACTTGAGGACAATGCCAAGGACGATTCAACAAGTCTAAATAGTCACAACCCTAGAGAGGTAGGGTTTCTGGGTCTTAGGAAACCAAGAAAACCCATAACATGGGGCATTGATAGATCAAGAAGAGGGCTTGAATACAAAAGAAGCAGAGGGAAAAGGGAAGGAGGCTCCACAAACTCAAAAAAGGAAGTGTATTTAGTCTCACCTTGATTGTGTGAATATGTTCATGGGTGAGGATGTGCAGATGTATGAAGTGGAAGTTCTAACGACAACGGTTGTGGTGGGAATATTTATGGGTAAAATGGTCAAGAAAAAGACTTTAAAGGGATGGCTAGAAGAGAAAGGGAGGCCTTTTCTAGGCTACATTCCTCCCTTCCATGTTTTGGTCCACATATGGTTATGTTTTATTATGAAAGAAGAGGATTCATTACTAGTGGTGGGAAAAAATGGTGGTGGAGACCCTCAAGACTTTGCCTCAAACAATGGGAGTTGAGATTTGACTCAAGAAGAGAACCAAGCTATGTGAAAAAGGCTTGGGTTTTGTTACCAAGGTGCCCCTTGGAATTGTGGCATGGTAAAATCTTGGAAATGGTGGGAAATTCTATTGGAATATTTGTTAAATATGATACTAGGAGGTTGCAAAACCTCAATTGGAGGATGGATCGCATCCTGGTTGAATTGGATTTACAGGAAGGGCTACTGGAAGATAAGGAGATAGAGTGGGGTCTCAAAAATTTTATTACAAGCTTGATTATTGGAAACTCCCTTTTGATGTGGATTTTTTTACGAGGCCATTCATTTGAGGGAAAATGGTTCGGTAGGAGGAAAGTTATCAAGTAGTCCTAAATTAATTTGGGTCAAAAACTATGGTGAAGAAGGAGAAACCTTTAGTAGATACGGGAAAAATTGAGGATGAGAACAAACAGACCTACTTTGTTTCTTCAAAGGCTGGAAATCCCTTTCCCTTTATGCAAGCTTATCATACAATACATCTATAAATAATCTCTTGCTCTGAGCTTGAACACTCCAATAAAAGGTATGGATTCCTCAGTTCCCACTACATGTTTTCTTGAAGAGAAAATTGGTCACTTCTCTCCTTGTAAAGAGGTGACATTTAATATTAAAGAAATTGTAGGGGGAACCATGCCCATTGATCATTCCTTGGAAGGGGTTATCGTTGAGGTTGTTTAAAAAAATACCCCTCTTCTACCCTTAGAAACAAGGCCTGGTGGAGGGGTTTCTTCTAGCCAAGTTGCAATACTTTTGGAGATATTGGACAATATGCCTTAGGTTCGTTCCTAGTCAAGAAGAGCGGGAGGGTTTGGTGTATTTGTTATAAAATATTTCACTGAAACTTAAAGAGAAATCCTATAAACCTAACTTGAAATTCTCCTATCTTTCGAGATCTAAAAATGATAGGAGGAGACTTCTGAGAAATGATGGGGAGGAGGCTTCTGAGGGTTTCGTATTGACCATGGATAAAGGAATTCATTCCTTGGGAGGAAATCTTATATATCAATGGCCATGTGCAAAAAAAAGCAATAAATTAGAGATGGGAAACAGTTGATCATTGTCACAGGGCCCTTAGAGTGAGGAAATCCCATAGACAATTTAACAAATGATTGTACTCTCCAATGCTTGAGGGGTGGGACCACAAACAACAAGCCCTCAAAAGACTATTTTCTATATATAAGCCTAATGTAGTTATGTTACAAGAAACAATGTGCTCTGGAGATAAGGCTTTAAAATTCTTCGCTTCTATTTTTAAAAGAGTGGAATTTATGTACTTTAGATCTTGAAGGTTTGTCTGGTCATTTAGGCATTGGTTTGAATTCTAAGTTTGATGTTACTGCTTCCTCAATTTTGAACTTGGGTACTTTGGTGTATTTGGCGTCAAAGGAGTTCTAGAAATAGATTATGTTGTTCAATGTGTATGGGCCCTATGAGGAAAGAAGACCTTTCTGGGACAATATTGCAGTCTCAAGTTTACTGTGTGGGAGAAAGGTGATTATGGGAGGAGATTTGAACCTGACTCTTAATCATGGAGAATTTTGGGGGAAGGTTGCTAAAATGGATCCTCTTGAAAATTACTTTGTTCACATATTTGAGCCTTTTCACCTAGTAGATGTGGAGCCTCTCACACCCTTGAGAAATTCCAAAAGAGGCAAAAAAAGTTTTGCTAAAAGATTGGATAGATTCATGATGAATGAACGTCTAACTGAGAATTTGAAAACTAAATGTGGTTGGAACAAGGGAAGCTTTAGATCATCTACCAATCCCACTCCATTTGGATATAGTTGGATCATAAGCCCCCAAGTGCTTTAAAACATAACCATGCCTAGTTGTTGGAAGATGAGTTTAAGGACCTTGTGATTAAAAATTAGTAGCCTCTAGACCCTCAATTAGGGGACTCTACCATAAAGCATTTGTAAACAACATCAAACAAATTAAAAGTGTAATGAAAGAATGTGATTTTTCTTATGTTGCAAAATCTCAAAATGCCCTAAAAGAGGTGGAGGAAGGGATCAAAGCCCTTCGAGAAAAAATAATAAAGGAATATTTTCAAAAGAAAAATCCCAAACCCTCAAGGATACAGAGACCCAAAAAAAGGATTTGTTCATTAAGAGATGACTATTTGGAGGCTTAAAAGCAAACAAATTTGGATTAAAAAAAAATCACAAATTTGCAACTCACATAAGACACATTAATATTATATGGGAGATACTTTATCCAAATGGGTCCAAAGTAAATACCTTTAGATATATTGCAAAGGTTGAGAGGCTCCTGTTTAAAACACTCTTTCAAGATCCAAAAATGCTAGAATAAGAGAAATTATAAAAATCATAAGCTTGTTTCATACTCTTATAGATTAAAGAATGAATAGGGATTTGAAAATTGAGATTACAAGTGAAGATAAAAAGTCAATACTTAATTATTTTAGAAAAGGGAAAATCCCAAGACCATATGGCATGTCAATAGAATTTTATTTGAGCTTCTTTGATTTGTTAGAGCATGATTTGATTAAAGTTGATGAAGAATCAAGGACCTCAAGGAAAGTTTTGGGGAAACTCAATGAGACAATACTACCTTTGTAGCCCTCATTCCTAAGATACAAGATGCGACTACGTTTGATGATTTTAGACCTATATATTTATGCAATTTAATTTAGAAGTTGATATCCAAAATCATTGCTAATAGGTTGAAGGACATTCTATCTAGTTTTGTCTCATATGAAAAATTTGGTTTCCTCTTCATTTGTCAAACACATGATGCAGTGGCAATTTCTCAGGAAGATTGCATTCAACTAAGAAAAGGAAGTTACCTTTAGTAATCTAGAAAATTGACCTTCCCATGGCCTATGATAGGGTCAATTGGTTGTTTCTCATCTACTACTACTCCAATTGGGTATGAACTTGCACGCTATGAATTGGATCATGGTTATCTCACTTTTGCTTAATTTGTAGTGTTGATAAAAGGGTCTCCTTTTGAGTCCTTTACGACTTCTAGAGGTCTTAGACTAAGGTTGTTCATTATCTCATTTCATATTCATGTTGGTAGCAAAAGGTTTAAGTATGCTTATTAAAGATTATTGTATTAAAGGAGAAATGAAAGGAATTAAAATCTCAAATTTTATACACATTACATGTCTTCTCGTTGTAGATGATATTATGATCTTTGATCACGGTTGAGTTACAAAGATAGAAAAAAATAAGGAATTGTTGGAGCTTTATTGTAAAGCCACAAGTATGGCGATTAATATGAACAAGTTGACTCTCTTGACGAATGAACTCACTTATGAGGTAAAAAGGAAAGTTGAACCTCTCTTTCCAATGCAAATACGTGACATGGATCAAGGGGTGGAATATCTTGGTTTTCATTTAAAACCAAACAATTATTGCTTTGAGCACTAGATATGGTTATATAACAAGTTAGAAGCTAGAATCTCTCTTTGGTGTAATAGATGGAAGATTCTTCCTGATAAAGGCAGTCCTAGAGAGCATTCATGTTTGCTAGAAGAATATTGCTAGGATTCCTAAGGGTATCTTAAAACAAAATTTGAAATAAATGTTTCAACTTTCTCTGGAAAGGTAAAAGACCATAGGAAGGAATTATCTTGGTTAAGTCGAAAACATTTGCAACACCAAAAGAAGCAAAGGGGTGGGGGTTGAAGAACATATGTCTCCTCAATTTGGTACTTGCAACGAAAAGGATTTGGAGGCTGGTTTACAATGATGGGATCTGGGGAAGAGTAATAAAAATCAAATACCTAAGAGGGATGATAATGGAGGACTAGTTTAGAGTGGAAAGGAAATAGGTTCAAGGACTCTCTTTACTCTATAAATCCTTGGTATGCCTTGTTGTACGTACGTAAATGGGTAGCATGGAAAATTGGCAGTGGTAGCAATGTAATGATTAAAGAGGACATATGGATTGGAGTCACCGAAAATTACAAGTCATCAAAATCCTTGTTGGAATTGCTTCACGATCAGAGGATTTATCACTTGTGGGATGCAACTTCTATGGATAATACAAACTTATGGGAATAGGTGGGAGACAACAGATAGCCTAAATCTGCAAGGAGAACAAGCATAAGAATGGGAGTAATACATCAAATTGCTACAACATAATGCAATTAAATTAAATAATGAGGACCAAGTTAAATGGTCCAAAAATCTTAGTTCAACAGATTACACTATCAAGCTAGGATATGCAACTAGAATTGAAGAAGAATGTAGCAATGAGACTTTGGAAATGGAGAAATGTTTAAAAGTTATCTTGCCCCTTAAAATCCATAACTTATTATGGTTGGACCTAGATAATAAGATTTTAACTTGGGATAATGGACAAAAATGGAGCTAGATAGGGCCAAGTATATGTATCCTTCACAAAAGTAGTGAAGAATCGAGGGACCACTTGTTCGTGACCTATCCCTTTTCTATAGAGGGTTGAAATAGTGTAGCACAAATTATAGTTGGTAAATCAAAATGGGTCAACATGAATCTGGTTGATTATGTCTTCGACTAATTAACTGATAAGACAATTTCAACCTATAAGGCTCTCTCTTGTTTGTTTGTTTATGGAATTTGGTGATCCCGGAATTAGATGATGTTTCAATATTCGATCGTCACTGTCACACATGTAACACACATCAAGTAAGACTAGCTTGGGTTGATCATAAACTTTCTGCGAAGAAGTGCCTATTAGAGTGTTACTAATACCATGTATCAATAAAAAAAGACGTTGGGGCTTCTTCGATGGGGCAAGTCAAGGGTATCCTAGTATCAAAAGCCCCCAAGCGCTCTAAAATTTAACAATGGGGTTGTTGGAAGAAGAGTTTAAGGACCTTGTGATTAAAAATTTGTAGCCTTTGGATCCTCAATTAGGGGACTTTTCCATGAAACAATTTGCAAACAACATCAAACAAATTAAAAGTGTAATGAAGGAATGGGCTTCTGCGTATGTTGCAAAATCTCAAAAATTCTTGAACAAGGTGGAGGAAGGGATCAAAGCCCTTTTTGAAAACAATAATAATGGAAAGGTTTTAAATGAAGAAGCCCAATCCCTCAAATATCTAGAGGCCAAAAGAAAGGATTTGTTGGTTAAAGAGGAGACTATTTGGAGGCTTAAAAGCAATGCCATTTCGATAAAGAAATGACATAATAATCCAAAGTTCTTTTACAAATTTGCAACTCACATAAGATACATTAATATTATATGGGAGATCCTTCATCCAAATGGGTCCAAAGTAAATCCCTTTAGAGATATCGCAAAGGCCAAGAGACTCCATCTTAAAGCATTCTTTCAAGATTCCAAAAATGCAAACATAGGAAAAATTATGAAAATCATACGTTTGTTTAATAATCTTATAGTTGACAGAATGAATAGGGATTTGGAGGCTAATATTACAAGTGAAGAGATGAAGTTAGTTCTTAAAATTCTTTAAAGAAAAGGGAAAAACCCAGGATTACATGGCGTGCTGACATAATTTTATTTGGTTTTCTTTGATTTTATAGAAAATAAATTTCTTGAAGGTGTTGAAGAATCAAGGACCTCAAGGAAAGTTTTCGAGGCACTCAATACTACCTTTGCGGCCCTCATTCCTAAGAAACAAGATGCAGCTACCTTTGGTGATTTTAGACCTATCCCTTTATTCACTTTAATTTATAAGTTGATATCAAAAATCACTACTAATAGGTTGAAGGGCATTCTATCAGGTTGTGTCTCATATCAGTAGCTTGGTTTCTTCTTTAATCGTCAAATACATGATGTAGTGGGGATTCTCAAGAAGGATTGCATTAAGCTAAGAAAAGGAAGTTACCTTTAACAATATAGAAAATTGACCTAGCCAAGGCCAACGGTAGGGCCAATTGGTTGTTTCTCAGATTAATATTACTCCAACTGGGTATGGACATGCAGACTACGAACTTAATCATGGGCTATCTCATTTTTGTTTTATTTGCAGTGTTGATAAATGGGTCTCCTTTTGAGTTCTTCATATAACTTCTATAGGTCGCATACTAAGGTTGTTAATTATCTCCTTTCTTATGCATGTTGGTAGCATAAGCTTTAAGTATGTCTATTAAAGATTCATGTAGTAAAGGAGAGCTGAAGGGGATTAATATCTCAAATTTTATGCATACCACACATCTCTTTGTAGATAATATTATGATCTTTGGTCATGGTTCAATTAGAAAGCTGAAAAAAAAGTAAGGAATTGTTGGAACTTTATCATAAAGCCAAAGTATGGTGATTAATATGAACAAGTCTGCTCTCATGACCAATAAAATCACTAATGAGGTAAAAAGTAAAAAGTAAAGTTGAATATTGCTTTCTATGTAATTTTGTGACATGAATGAAGGGGTGAAATATATTGGATTTCATTTAAAACCAAATAGTTATTACTTTGAGGACTAGATATGGTTATATAACAAGTTAAAAGCTAGAATATTTGTCTTCGGTAATAGATAGTTATCTCATGGAAGAAGATTAGTCTTGAAAAAGGCAAGTCCTAGAGAGCATTCATGTTTATTGGATGACTATTACTAAGATTCCTAAGGTTATCTTAAACAAATTCAAAAGAAATGTTTTAGCTTTCTCTTAAGGAACCTGGAGAAACCAGGTCAGTTTTCATGCTATGTGTTGTATGTCCTGAGTCTCATAGTCCAAAATTTATGCCTAGGGGGTTGATTTGAGTGATTCATTTGTTT
Organism: Larix kaempferi; assembly: GCA_027924585.1. Taxonomy (NCBI): domain Eukaryota; kingdom Viridiplantae; phylum Streptophyta; class Pinopsida; order Pinales; family Pinaceae; genus Larix; species Larix kaempferi. The sequence continues at coordinate 10,331,542 of BSBM01000046.1, forward strand.
CCAAGATATCACTATTCAAGATTATTCAACACCCAAATTTCTGGGATTCTCAACATCCCACAATGGTATTTTGTCTCCATGTGGAGCCATTGTTAAGACCAGATTTTGTGCCCAAGTGTTAAACTCAACATTGTTAACCCCTAAACTTGCAAATGAACAAAAGGCAATCCTAGATCAGATTTCAAGGATATTTTTCAACTTGTACCTACTAGAAAAGTAGTAATTTCATGAAAGATTTTTGGGCACACTTCCCAAGGAAGATTCTTACCTACTGAACAATGACATGCAAGAAGATGATATGTAGTTTTTTGGAGTTGTCTAAAGATTATACGATTTTGAATTTTCTAACCATTATTAACTGAATCCGGTGATCTAATATGCTAGATCATAACTTTTCATTGTTTAGAATCCATTTTTTATTGCAAAAATGGATTCAATTCCCCTTAAAAACCTTTGTTCCACCTTGACTGTGTAATATCAACACCTTATATATGCGATTCCAACAATTCCTGTCAGATTTTTAGGGGAAAATGGTTGGAAAAGAGGTCCAAATCATCTAATCGTTAAATGATTAGGTTGTTTTTTTATCTCCCTCTTCTTTGTTGTTTTCATATATGTATCATTAATTCTGGGGCAACAACAAGGCATATAATTCGAGAAGCATCAATAGCAACAGAGGGCACACTTATGAGATAGATTTGGATAGCATTTGGGAAATAAAGAGGGCACTAATTTGAAGTTGTTTTGGATAACAACATTGAGGGGCATTTCTCAAGCCCTTTGGCAGTGTTGAAGGCCCTTTGAACCAATCACCAACAGAGGGCACATTTCCCACGCATTCTTTGGCTACATAATGTAACAAGAAGGATGTCGCTTATCAAATAAATTACTAGGATTCAAATATGGATCTAGATCTGTATCCATATACAAATTCACTAGATTTTTTTAAATCCAGGATCCAAATACAACAAGTCGGTACGAATAATATAAATAAATATTTTTATTATTTTTAAACTAAACTGTATATAAAAATTCAAATGTTGAAAAAAATAAATATTATATAACCTTATATAAAATAATTACGCCATAGGCGTTCAAACAAGGAAATACCATCCTCTGCACTAGTTGGATTCCTCGCTCATTGAGCCAATAGAATGCTACCACCTATCCAAAATTTTCAGCAGTTTTAGTTGTGCTCGTGGTTCATGCTTCTTGTCCTCTCACGCGGTTTACAAGCTGTTCATCGTTTCATCTCTTATAATTCATGGCCTCCCTAGCGTCGAAACTCTTGTCAAACTCACCATTGATGTCCTCACCCAAACGCCAATTGTCAATCATGTGTCAGAAGTTACGCCCTACAGCATTTCGTGTCCCAAAAGTTACGCCTTTTTGTGTACTCAATTCTAGCAATCCGTGTCCCAAAAGTTACGCCTTTTTGTGTACTCAGTTCTGGCTATGGCCATCTGTGTCCCCGAAGTTGTGCCTTTTTGTGTACTCAGGTCTTGGGCTATGGTATTTCGTGTCATGGAATACAACACCATAATGGTTGGATTCTTCCCCCGATCATCGTCTTCCAGCCTTTGTGTGAACATGTTGATGTTCTAATATGTCTCCATTCACCATACTTTCTTTCATTGATTGGGTATTGTGCATACCATGATCACATTCTCTTAGTGTATGAGTTCATGCCCGATGGAAGCCTTCAGGAGCACGTTTACTCTGATGGTGAGAAGCTACCTTTCCCAACTGTTGCTTTTATGTTAGACTACATGAAAATGTTTTTATTCTTTTTGAATTGGTGAAGCTTAGACAAAAACTTAATTTCATGCTAATTAACCACCCACATCCTTGTCAAGATATTTTCTCTGATCTCATGAATTTTCAAGTATAACACATTCTCGTCAAGAGGTCTTCTCTAACCCCTCATGAATTTTTGAGTATCACATAGTCTTGTAGGATTTTTCTCTTAGAATTTCTAAGAACTGAGGGTACTCTCCAAATTACCCTCCACAAAACTATACAGCAAAGAAGTTGGCAGGGGGTGAATGGTAAAATCTCCTATGCATGCGAGAGCAGGTCCTACATATTTATTAAAACAAATACAAAGGATCTTTAAATGATTCAATGATCCTGTATTTTAACTCTACTGGAAATCAAAATGGGCAATGCCTTGGTTTCATTTAGAGTTTCTTCTATTGTCCTATGCGTAGTATCCAAAGCTGAGTCAGGTCAGGATTCAACTAACATAGAATATGTAGATGTTGGTTTCTAAAGTGCATTGAAATACAAAAGAGAGGTGAGGCTAATGGTTTTAAAAGAGGTATGTTAGTTTTTAACTTTTTCTAATTATGTAAACGTGTATTTTAGAGATGTAGATTATTTGTCTAAATTAATCTATTTAAAAGAGGTATGTTAGTTTTTAATTTTTTCTAATTATGTAAAAGTGTATTTAAGAGATGTAGATTAATTGACTAAATAATGTAAAATAATGGCTTTTATTTTTATAAACAAATATATATATATATATATGATGATGATGACTTATTTTTCTATTTAATCAAAAGTTGCATTGCCACAAGTATCATTAAGACAAACTTTTGATGCTTAAAATGGGCCAAATTCTTCCATGTCAATTAATGACAAAAGTGACTTATTTAATGTAAATCAAAACCATTTTCAAAGAAGTTTTGATGGGCATAAAACAAAATAAATTACTTTGTTTATAATTCCAAATAAAAGCAACTTAAATGCTTGTTTATAATTCTAAAGAGAAGAAACTTAAACCAAAAGTTAAGTTATGCTTTTATTTTTAATAAATATATGATTTTTAAGAAATTCTAATATTATAATTAACATTATGTTTTATTTTATATTTTAAATTTCATTGATTTTAATTATTTTATAAGATGAAAGAGTTTAAATATTTTGATAATAATCTAATATTAAAAAATGAAAATGGTTTAAATATTTTGATAATAATCTAATATTAAAAAATGAAAATGGTTTTTGATATTCTAATACTATAATTAATTTATATTCAAACAAAAATAAATATCAATTTGTAATCTATTGTATCTTTATTTTGATGTTTTTTAAGAAATTAAAAAAAAAAAAAAAACGTAAATAATATATATAATTTATAATATTGATTTTATTTTAAAACACTAAAATATATCATAATTAATTAATTTGAAATAATGTTTTATATGCTTTGTCTCAATAAAATTGTTTTAGTGAAAAGGTTGAATGAAAATGTTGTTCAACAACATAACAATGGAGAAGAGAAGCAACTCACTTTTTCTCCGAAGAAGAAGGGAACACGACCTTTTCTCTTGTATCACTGGTGGAAATTCATAGGATTTTGCAGGGATTTGTAAGGGATAAGAGCCTTGGGCCCGACGGCTGGACCACTGAGCTATTCTTGGCTTTTTCAACATTATGGGTAACGATATTTTAGAAATGGTGGAAGAAACTAGGTTGATTGGCAAGTTTCGATGGCCCTCAACTCAACATTCTTAACATTCATTCCTAAATCATCGATGCCATTGTCTTTTGATGACTACCGTCTAATATCACTATGTAATTTGCTTTATAAAATAATTGCTAAGGTCTTGGCAAATCATCTGAAACCTTTTCTTTCAAGACATATATCTAGTGAGCAGTTTGAGTTCTTGGAGAACCATCAGATTCTCGATGCCATTGGGGTGGCCCAGGAGGCTTTTCACAGTATAAAGGTAAAGAAAAAGCAAGGTATTGCTCTTTAGTTAGACCTTTCTCGGGCTTATGATAAGGTACACTAGGGGTTTTTAAAACTGTCTCTCATTCAAATTGGTTTGCCTTGGGGCACGACCAAATGGATCATGGCTTGTGTCAACTTTGTTCACTATGGGATCATAATCAATGTCTCACCGACTGATTTTATTGCTAGTTCTCGTGGTCTCCGTCAAGGGTGCCCACTGTCACCACTCTTATTCTTAATTGTTATGGATGGTCTGAGCAGGATTTTAAACAAATCACTCTTGAATGCTGAGATCGGTGGACTGTGGGTATCCCCACACTCGGTCATCACCCACCAGCTCTTCGTTGATGACGTAATGTTATATGGAAATAACATCCCAGCAGATTGGCAGGTTTTAAAACTAATTCTTGATCTCTTTTGCAGGGCGACCAGAATGGTCATTAACTCTTCCAAATCGGTGCTTTTGCAGCATAATGTCGATATGACTATTCTGGAGGAGATCAGTGTATGCTTTCCATTCATTGTGAAGGACCTGGATGCAGGTACATTGTTTCCGGGATACAGATTAAAACAAATAATTATAGAACCTCGGACTGGTTTTGGCTTCTCCATTGTTTTGATAGAAAGATTCATCTTTGGAGTTGGAAGTGGCTCTCTATCGGGGGAAGGGTTACATTAGCCAAGTCGATCTTGGAAAACTTGGTGGTTTACTGGATCTTGCTTTGCAAAATTCCTAACTCAATCCTTACTGGAACCAAAAGGAAAATCACAAATTTTATATGATCTGGTATAGATAAAAGGAAAATACATCTTATCAATTGGCAGAAAATATCATCCCCAAAATAATTTGGGGGATGGTCACTAAAAAATGTCTTTGTTTTCGCATAGGCCCTCATAGCAAAATCTTTGTGGAGAGTCCTATCGGTGGACTATCTTTGGAGGTCAATTATCCGAGACAAGTATTTTCGAGGCAAGTCCACTATTCATTGGCTTCGATCTTCCAATGGCAGAAGTAAAGGAGCCTCATGTATATGGACTGGGCTGGTGGAGGCTATCCCAGTGATTTAATAATGGATTGCATGGCAACCCGGGAACGGTCGTTCTATCTTTCTTTGGGAGAACCCAATCATTGGAGGCCCGATTTCATACAAATTATCCCCATTTATGTTATATATTCTACATTCAAGGGGTTATTTCTTGTTGTACCATGTGGCTGACTCCACTCTTTCTCCGTTTGCTCCAACAGCTTGGCGCAGTGCAGATTACATTGGATTATCAGGCAGTCTAGCCGTGGAATGGATGACTTATATCGATGGCCTGAAACATGGCCTTATCAGGCTCAATGAGAAGGACGACGTCCTTTTCTAGTCTTGGAACACTCATACAGGATCGGTGTCTGCAAAACAGGCTTATGATTCCATATTCTCTGAGTCTTGGGGTGATTCGTGCTGGTGGCATTCGATGGTTTGGAAATGGAATATTCCTCCCAAGATGCATATTTTTATATGGCTAGTTCTGGAGAACAGGATTTTAACGTTGGATAACCTCTTCAAGAGGCTTTACTGGTCCGAATATATGCCCTCTCTGCTGGCGAGCGGCTGAATCATGTGATCATCTGTTCATTGCATGCCCTTTCATGCTTCGTCTCTGGCCTTTGGTTAGACGCATTTTTCCTTCTTTGAATTCGTGGTCAGGAGAGTCAATATAGGTATGTTTCCAGAACTGGACCCGTGACAACCCTGGACACATTGCCTTATCGGTCTCCATTATCTGGGAGATTTGGCTTGCGCGAAACACAAGCACTTTTGAAGACAAGCATTCCTCACCAGATTGGCTTGCAAGGAAGGCTGTAGCTATCTTTTTGGATTCACGGGTCTCTTTTTCTGGGATCTCTGTTATTCAGAGTAGTGCCTAACCCTCTCCAGTGAAGCAGGATTTAATGGCCTTTTTTTATGGTGCCTCCCAACTGGGGGGTCCTCATGCGGTGTTGGTGTTGTTATATTTATTGATTAAGCACAATTCTTCAAAGTCTGGATGAATGGGGGTATAGGATCAAATACCTGTGGGGAACTTTTGGCGTTTTGGTTGGCTTTGTTTTTTGCAAAGAAGAAAGGTATTGAGCTTAGGTTTATTGTTGCTGATTCTCGATCTGTTATCGAGTGGGCTTTTGGTCGTGGATCCCTCCTTTCGCTGGCTCTCATGCCCTGGATGGATATGGTAAACCTGTTGCTTCTGGATTTCCCCCACCTTACTATTGAACATATATATCGGGAACATAACGCACAAGCAGATCTTTTGTCGAAGTTAGCCCTCTCGATGGAGGAAGGGTGTATCCACTTCGATTTGTGGTCTCTCTCCATGCTCCAGTCCAGTGGCCATCCACTCTTACCAGCAACTTCCTGTTGGTGATTGGATTTTGGTTCTTTGGAGCTTCTCTTTTTGGTTTCTTGCCGGTAGTCTCAGTTTCTGTAAATACACTTTTTCATTATGCCTCTCTTACTCTTCTTTTTTATTTCCTTATCTCCCCTTTGTTTTGGTTCTTCGAATCAATGGTGCTAGTCCTTGGTTGTTCCATGGCATGGTTGGTCCCGGTTTTGGACCTTTTGGATGTTTCCTGTCTCTTTGGTTGTGGGGAGGATGTGTTTCCTTGGAATTGGCTCCTCTCGGTTCTATCTCTTTCCTCTTTGGATGGTTGTAATGACTCTGTTTGAAAAAAAAAAGGAGAAGAGAAGCAACTCGGGACTGAAAAAAGCTTGTGAAAAAAAAAAGAATGTTGAACATTCTTATAAGAGGACTTCCAAATTGGAAACATTAAAAGTCAACATAACTTGGAACATTATAAGTCAATATTTAAAGTTGGAGTGGCGGAATTTGGAGGAAACTAAGTGAAAGAATACCATGCAACATGGGTACCATGTTTAATATTAATCCTCTTACAAAAAAATACTATCCATGAATATGGCATTGGGTTAGGTAGATATACAATTAAAAGTTTATAATTCATTATATTTGTATTTCAAATTACATCAAGATTAGAAAAATATATAATCTCTTGCTTTTGAGAGCAAAATTTATTTAAACGTAAAAGTATATATATATATGGAGTAATAATGTGAGGTTAGTTCACAAAGTGAGGTTAGACAGTGTGGTACACTCGGTCAAAATGAATTGATTTAATCCATAATTCAAAGCCCATAAGTAGAATCAATGCCTGCGATTCACCGAATCTGCAATTGCTTTAGGCAATACACTTGTAGTTACTAAGATCGAATTACAATTAGCTCTCAATTCCCATTTCTTTTAATGTTATTTAAATTATGAAAGTAACATAACTTCCCCAATTGCATCGAATGTTTTCTTATCTTTAATGGTATGACCAGCTTTATATTACTGTCTTTCGCATGACAGAAGTCTATATATATATAATTATATTTGTATTTAGAGAGGAAATATATATATATATATATATATATATTAATGTAAACATATGTTGAAATGTTAGAGGGTAATGGTATATGAAACAATGCAATATAATAACGGTTATATTTATAATTGCATAGACACAATGTGTTAAAATATAAATAAAGCTAATGTTTTAATAATATTTATTAGATGAGAAGTGAACCAACGTGAAATTGGAATCGCTAAGTAGGTTTTATATCTATAAGAATGGGAATTGATAAGTAGGTTATATATATAGGAATTGATAAATGCATCATAATGATAAATCTTGAACCTAAGGAAATGGTATAGGGGAGACAAGGAATTCCTATGAACTGAGATAAGTTACCTTGATGAAGTTAAAATGATTGTGTATATAACATGTGAAGTGTAACTTGAGAACACATCCTATGTGATGGAAGAAGTAAAATTATATAGTATTGGCATGTGGATCATGTGAAGGTCTCATGGGACTAGCATGGCTAAGGTATTCTAGTCGAAAGGAGTAGAGATATGGTCTCAAGATTTTCTTAAAATTGTGAATGCCCATAACTTCAGGACATATTTTCTTGAAGGGTGGGTGTATGTAACGCCCCACATTTTAACAGTCCTTAATTAAAAACTCTAATGTGATTTAGCTTAGTATTTTATTTGCTTATTATATGTTGACTAGGATAGATTGATTAAGACTATTGATATATGGACATGTGGACTCCCTTGAGTTGTGTGTATGGTAAATGGAATTTATTGTTTAGTTTATTAATGGCAATGAATGTGTTACTTCATATTGAACACACAAGTTGAATATAAAATTTCCATATGTGGAATGCTAATTTAGTTTGTTTGCAAAAGAACTTACATGGTTATATGTAAATGTCGTTTTAGTGATATGGAGTAACACTTCAAAGAGTTGGGTATATCTATACATGAGTTTCATGTTAATGATGAACTATTGCACATGTTGATTGGCTACGAGATAAGAGGATTCCTATAGTGCCAAGGGGCACGATATGTCTTGGACATCAGGAGGATAATGATGTTATATATGTTTTCATGCTATTTGATTGTGAATTCCAATATTTCTATGACTTGTGGGTGAGTGTGAGTTTTGACAGGAACTACGACTTTCCCAAAAAGGTTGTTCAGTGACGAGACCCCTTAGAATAGTGATGGCATAGTATGGTTGATGTAGGGCATTGACCCTAGTTCTATCAGGGGGGTGGAGGCATTTCCGACCGTTTATCCTCTGAAACCCGGAGTCGTGGGAGGGTTATGCTGAGAACTCTCCCGTGGGTGTGTGATGATGACTAGTGGGTGACTGCTGGGGAAGCTTGGTCGATGTAGTCGATCGACACTTCCACTTATAGGTTCTATACGTGGTCATACACGTATTTGATTCCATGGTATATTCCAACAGAGGATGGGATGGTGAGATCAGGAGATGGACGTAGTAGTGATTAGGTGGTTGGAGTACTGATGGGGTGGATGGTACCAATGATGAATTGGATGGTGTTATTGATTGTTATTAACCATCATGATTATATGCTCAATTTCATCATTATGTTTACCTAATTATGTCTTATTGCTTATGTATGAATTATTATGAATAATGAATGATGCATTGTTTAATTGATCTTCTCTATGTTGTTTCCAACATGTAATAATGATCTATTAGTATCATTAAAAGTGATTATTAGTACCCATGCTTAAGACATGTGCACTGGCCACGCATATGCCAATCCGTGAGTACATTACTATGATTGGTCGATCGATGAATAAATTAATATGGTTATATTAGCTAATAGTAGTTTGGTTGACGAATTGTTGAAAGTATTACTTGTGTGTTGAAAGTATGAGTTTGTTGACTTGTTTAATATGTTTTAGATTTATATAAATTGATTGGATTATTGAATGACATATATAATTATGTACATATAATATAACATATGTCATAGTATAATATAGTATATGAAAATATCTTATTTGACTTATGTATGAGAGGATAATATAAATAAATGGATAGATAGGATTGCACAAATTTATAGAAAATAGTTGTCATAGTATTTAAGATAGAAGCATGGCAAGTGAGACTTTGCAACCATGTTTATTAATATTTTATTTATTTAAAACAAATTGCTATTTGTTTTTACAAAATGAATTTATTGATTGTTGACTATTATTTTAATGGAATTTATTGATGGATGAGAAATTTTGATATAAATAGGATACTTGAGATATAAATAGGAGACTTGAGAATTCATCATTTATCACTCACTCTTTGGACATTCACACATAAAGGTAATCCCTTATCCACTTTGAGAATGGATGAAAATGTGAACGAGGGGTTGTGATTGTGTCACTTCTCTTATATCATTCTTGCTCTTGCACCACACTTCTTGTGTATGACATTTAGAGTGTATCAATACTTGTCATGATTTGCTTGATTTCTCATAATCATTCTTTCAATCTTATTCTATTAACCTTTTTCATATTGATACATTTGTTTAATGAAATATTTTCATTACCTACTCATTTTCCGTCACTCACATAACATAACATATGTACATTACCATCCTTCATCACTCACCCTTTGGACATACACACATAAAGGTAATCCCCTATCCCCTTTGAGAAAGGATGAAAATGTGAATGATTTCTATCCAAAAAAAAACCTCATATTCTTACATAGTATGGCGATTAAAACACAAAGTTCATTTCAAACAAGCATTCACATCCCAATTTACAACTCCATTTGGTGGGTGCTCCATCATCTTCCTTGGTGATTTTGGACAACTACCACTTGTAAAAGACATCCCCATGTATGTTGGTGAATCACGAGGGAATTCTCTCTGGCGTACTTTTGACACTTTTGTCACTCTTTCAACCATCTTTCGACAACAAGGCAACACCCCTTCTCAAGTTTCCTTTCGACAACTCCTACTCAATCTTCGAAATGCAATACCAACTATTGAAGATTGGACACTCCTCATGTTAAGAAAAACTTCGTCCCTTTCACATGAAGACAATCATACATTTGACCAATGCACTCACTTGTACACAACTAATAGCTATGTTGCATTGCACAACAAACAAATGCTAAAACAAATCAACATGCCAATTGCACGATGCTTTGCAGAGCAAAAAAAAAAAGATGTACAAAGCTCAATAGATTATGAACAACTTCCATTCAAAGTTCTACTAGCAATTGGTCAACAAGTCATGTTGATAGCCAACTTGTGTGTCTCAGCAGGGCTTGTGAATGGCTCACTTGGGAAAGTTATTGCAATTGTCTACAATTCCAATTATCGACCATCTACATTGCCATCTTATGTTGTAATCGATTTTCTCCACTACAATGGCCCCCCATGGGATTTTTCCAATCCAAATTATGTCCCCATTCCTCCTATAACAAGGGGTTCACGAAGGCAGGTACCACTTCACATGGCATGGGGTTTAACAATCCATAAGGCACAAGGGATGACCTTGCAAAATGCAACAATAGATATTGGCAACACTGATCAACAAGGACTTACATTCACTGCAATATCAAGAGTAAAATCTCTATCAGGCCTTCGCATATCTCCACTTTTTTCCTTTAGTAGGTATTCTCGAATGAAAGATAGTCCCTATGTGTAATGCAGAATACAAGAAAAGAATTTACTTGCTTCAAAGTCTTTGCAGTCACATGCTCCATAAAGCTATATTCCTGCTCCTTTGCAGCTCCATTTTTTTCACATCTTGTATTCATGTTGCTACCATCATTGAATATTTGCCTATGAAAGACAAGAAAATACTACTCTATAAAGAAGACAAGAAATTTAATCTTCGTATCAACACTTTTCTTGTACTACTTTATCTTATTTACTTCAATGTGTTGTCATTACTTTTTTTAAAGCAACCACATCAACACATTTCATCCCATCTTAGTCTTTTTTCCACTAAATATAAAATGTCACTATGTTGTCGAGCCTTTACAAATTGGTCGACTCTTAACTGTATCGGGTAACTTTAGTTTTAAAAAAAATATGGTCGATATTCGAGTTGGCTGAACCTTTAAAAATTGGTCGACTTTTAACTGTGTGGTGCAATTGATGGACACAGGTCGGAAGTCAAAATGACCGACTTACTTTAGTTTTAAAAAAAATATGGTTGATACTGGAGTTGGTCGGGCCTGTTAAAATTGGTCGACTGTTAACTGTATAATTTTGTTTTCAATAATATTTGTAAGATATGGTCGGGAGTCAAAATTGCCGGGTCACTTTAGTTAAAAAAAATATGATCGATAGTCGAGTTGGTCGAGCCTTTAAAAATTGGTCGCCATGAAGTTCTCACTGTGTAAACATGATCGACATATGAAACAGTTGATATGAATTTGTAATTTTGTTTTCGATAATATTTGTAAGATATGGTCAGGATTCAAAATGGTCGAGTCACTTTAGTTAAAAAAAAATATGGTCCATAGTTGAGTTGGTACAATGAAGTCTGCAAATTGCTGCGACAAACTAACACTCTCAGTCGTTATTTTCTATCTTCAGAAAACTATTAAATACACATGGTTATTGTATCCAAGTCGACAGCCAACTAATTGTCTTCCTTTTCGACCGACAACAGTTTCAATACAGTTCTATCGACTTAATCGTCGACTTCTTTTGTTGGTCGCTCTTTTGATCTCAAACGAACCACTCTTAGTGGATTCTAATACTGACCAATTTCCATAGTTGACATAAGCAAGAATATCATCCTGGTCGACGGTCAATGATCCGGGTTGCCGCTCAAGCACCAATATGTCGATCATCTTTACACAATGACATACTTAACAGTCAACCGATATTTAAAGGCTCGACCAACTCCGACCATTTTCACTTCCGACCATATCTTAGAAAAAATGTCGAAAAACAAATTAAATATTCATATCAACAATTCAATATGTTGTTAGAGCTCCATTGAAGCGATTGCTTTTGATTGTATTCGTTCCATTTATAGTTGTATAACTTATATTGATTCAACATTTCATTACTATTGTTTAAGCAAAAAATGTGCTATATCCTATGCTTACAACAGCAACAAAAGTTTATAACTTATCTATGTCTAAGTTTACACATTTAGAAAAATAACACTCATTCATCTATCTTCAATACTAAGTACCTTGTAAACATATAAATCAAGATTCATCATTATTCACATTGTATGTTTTCAAATTAGGTATGTTGCAAAAAACCGACAAAAGAAAGGCTGAACAGATGGACCTTGAAAAGGAAACAACTCAAAAATACAAATGGAAACACTATTTAAAGACACTAAACCCATCATAGGTCGCAACACTAAGTTCAAATGGGGAAAGTTGTACATAGCTATTAGAGATAGAAAAATATCTAATTCAACCTTGGAGGAAACCATAATTTACGAAAACATCAATAGGTCCAACCTTCACAAGGCAACTACGCAGCCAGAACTGTTTCACTGCTCAGAGGTTATTACATGAATATTGCCCCATGTAGATACTACGACAAGGACAATTTCAAACGCTAATGGGGAACGGCTCGCCTCCTTCCAACCAACGCACCTTGCAGCCGCATACAAGCTGCCTACTTCCAATGTATTTTTAATTGATGATTGGGTAAGACGTGCCAATATAGATAATGTTGAATGTGCAAGGGAAATGCTGCTACCAGACAAACAACTTAGACCCAAACATGCCAAGAAATATGCCACCGAAAACTTAAGGACCCCCTATAGAATCATAGTCCTATTGTTGAGCAGACTCTTCAGTCTACCAAACGCCAACAACTATAAACTTAGTTGGGTTCCATTGATATACCATGTTGCCACACATGGTACAATCTTCAATTGGGCAACTATTATTTCAGAAAGTATGGCGTCAACCATTTCTACAGCTCAAATGGGCCTTTCACAAGGGAAATCAGAATTCTTCATGGCTAGCTACCTTATGGATTGTATATTAGTCAACCACCCTTTCCCTAATTTGGGATGTACTTGGAATCGGAATAAAACTCCCATTCATGTAGCATATCAGCTAACTTGGGCTCACCGATATGCAGGGTACTACAAATTACTATGCGAAGAACTAATCATGCCCCTTTCTTTACTTGTCTTCAATAAAGAAGCAAATTGTATGTCAGATAATGCCTTGGATGTAATAGGTGAATATGGAGACTATTACTTCTCATCAGAAGGGACATACATTAGAATGTATGGGGGCACAAAACCTCCTTCTCTATTGCCAAAATATGCTACAGATTACATTGTGCATAAAGAAGCGATCGGACAAGTGTTCATCAATGGAATTGGTAACTATCTCGATCACAACAAAATAGCTTCGTACCCACCTGTACCATTCAACATTGGTGGATACAAATTTCATAAGATTAAGATAGTGGAAGCCTTTATTGCAGACTTGGAACCTTTTCACTTTGGAACAAAACTATTTGTAAGAAATGACAACAAAGGCAAAGTGGCTAAACATTGTGCTTCTTATAAAATCACTTTTGAGTACTCAAATCACTTTATGAAAGAAGAACAAATATATAAAAGGGTACACAATATGACAGAGCTACACAGCAAATTATATTTGAACATTGCATCTACTTCTACCCAACTACAACCAAAGAAAAGCAACCATAAATGCATAGGCAAAGTGAAGATCCAGTAACAGTTGGTCCAATTCATCAATCGCCCCCGACTACCCACATTCGACAATTTCTACAAGCAACAAGTAGTCAGGATTGCCGACCAATACATGGGAAAAACCCACATTCATGCGACAACACACAGATAGATTGTCAGTCAGAATTAAATAGGTTGTCAAATCATTATTTAATGCAGTCATCTACTTTTAATTCACATGCGCCAAACGCTTCGTCCATAAATGCCGACCTAGAAGATTGTTGGATACTCTTTTGCCAAGCACTGGAGAACCAGACTTCAAAGAAAACAAAAGTCTTTTGCGAACCTGAGAATTCTATAGAAACGATGGCGCCCAAGAAAGGTCAGACTACAACCCGTTCAGCCACAGCTAAAGTCCGTGAATTGGAGATGGCCCAAACACCACTGGAAACCCATTTACAGCTGGTTCGAAACGCTTAAGGTACACGAACCACACTGGTGGAAAACTTGGAAAGATATTCTTGCGTGGGCAAAGGAATCAAATGGCCATTGGAGAGAGCTAGCCCAAAGACTGCAGACTGCTACCATTATGCAATACATGAACGCACCTCTGCTGGTGGACTGAAAGGCATTATTGCTCGATTCATAGTAAGCAGATATCATAATGGAAAATTCTATTTTGACGTTCCAGTCGAAATAAATGGTGAGCTTATCAACAAGATTACAGGGTTATCAAACAAAGGTGCAGATGTACCTAGTCGACAGAAACCAGAATTGATCAAGGAGTTTTCAGACCACCCAACTGGAAAGAATTCACGAGGGTTATTGGTGACCGAAATAAAATACGAAAATTATAAAATAGTTGCACGAATCGTGTCCACCGCCTTGTCAACCTCCGGTCGAGGGTCCGACTTAAAAATTGAAATGCTAGAGCCTGTCCTAAGCATGGAAAAAGACGACAAAATATACAACTGGGCTAAGTACCTTGCCGAAATTATCAAGAACATATGTATGAAGTGCCAAGAGGTTGGGGCACCCATTCGTTATCCATCTCTAATCATCTGGATAGCAATGACGGTTATAAGACCAACAGGAAATAAAGACTTTACTAAAGAAGGACCTGTGTTAATGAGCAACTTTCTTTGCTTTACGAAAGGAGGCAACAGACTTAAGCCGTCAACAGTAAAGATTTGGCTAGAAGCCTAGTTCGAAGACTTCAAAGTTCGGTCGACCAGATGGAGAGTATCTTAGAATATTCGATGGAGTCTGCCTCCGACCACTCACATTGAACTTGCACTGAACCATACAAAAGATTGGTACTTGGAAGGAGCAACCGGACCCGCACAATATCTCGACTATTACCCTTCGGTCGAGGAAATCTTCAATGAGCTTCAAAGGAAATCCAACACAAAATTGATAATTCCTGCTATGGCAAATGAAGTCGACATTCCCATAGTCGAAACTTTAATGGATCTAGAGAAAGAAGAAACGTATGAAAGCCGCCTATATATGGACAATTTTACTTTTCAACCTCAGCTTGCGAGTGGATCAGACCTTTTAGCACTTGCGCTAATTTCACACCAAGATTCACCGGATGGAGCTGAACAAATAGATGAACAGACCCTGTCGGACAATCCTGAGTACGCATTGACAATCAACAACATCCACTGGATGGCATACCAATTATCCATTGGTCTACATTCAAGACTTGTACAAATACAGGGCAAGGGCAAAAGAAAAATGACCATTGACGAGCCGATAATGGAAGATGAAACAAAATTATACGACAACGCAACGCAAATATTGGAGAATGCAGCTAAGAACAAAATACATGTTGACGAGCAGTTAAATTTTTTTTTGGAAGATGAGCACCCTCGATCAAAAAAGAAATTCAAGCTTATCATCGACGATGTTGTCGACTTGTTAGATAACTCAGCTCCACCATCGCCGACCATTGTCACGCAGGAGACTATTTTTTCTACACCTATGGTAAGTACCCCACTTGCACTTCAACCTCCATCTCAAGTTTCGAATATTGTACAAACTCTTCCTTCCTCACTTCGAGAAACATTCCAAAATGATAGCGACATTACCCAATTCATGACCCAACTGCCGACCATGTTCCCAGATTGGCAAAAAATCGTAACCAAGAAACCTGTATTAGCAGACACTGGTTCACCAACAGATTCTGCTCCTTCTGGTGTCATCCCAACCGAACTTTTGAATCCATCAGATACCTTAGCACTGCAACCAATTGGCATGCACCATAGCCATCTACAGCGCAATCCTAATACAAACAATCCAATTTTTGCTCAACAGACTTCTTCGTTCATTCCTTTTCCAGAAAATCCGTCGATAGAAGCCCATTCACCTCCCCAACATGTCGTGAACTCACCGCAACATTTCCCCGACGTTCAAGTTTTAAATGTAGTCTTATCCCCTGTAGTCAGTCGGGAACCGTCTACCAGTTTAAATCCTAACCCTCCTCTTACAGTCGACGAAACACGTGTGTCGTCGACAGGTGAAATCATTACTACTGTACCATTCCTCTTGAAAGCAGTAGTCGAGTCAGCAGCAGAAACAACTGACACAGCAGTAGAGTCAGCAGAACAAACAACTCAAGCAGCAATCGAGACAGTATAACAAGCAAAACAAGTAACAAGTGAAGAAGTAATTTCGACAAACACAATAGAAATACCAAGTAGCTCAATACAAGCAGAACAGTCTACTGAAGAAGCACAAAAATAGACAAAACAAGCATCAACAATAGTGGAGACTCAAAAAGAATCAGAACAGCAATTAGCGACGCCAAAATCTAAAGAAAAATCCAAGAAAAAGAAAAAAAACAAAAAACGACGCCAAGAGAAAAATCTTCAGCAACAGCAACAACATCTACAACACATATTTCAATTGAGTCGCTTGTATGTACATCTTGACCAATTTGGGCTGATCTCGACATACCATCTACAATAGGCAGCACAAGAAGAGCTCGACTTACTGGCTGATGCAACCAACCAAGAACAGCGACATAGACGACTGGAAGCAGAAGACTGCATTCACAAGGTGGAACAAGACCAAATGCTATTTCTGACAAAGTGTCAAGACTTAGTGCAACAGGTCATACCAATTCCAGTCACCTCTGACACGACAAGTACACTTGATAAAGCATTTCAGTTGTTCGAATCTGTCGTGTCGGCACTGTTTGAACAACTCACCAAGGACCGAGAAGAATAAGCCAAAGTAACAGCATCATTGATGTCGCAATAGTTTGAAGCATTCAACGCAGCACACGGTCACCTCATACAGTATAATGACGAAGCAGAGACAACAAACAATGTTCTCCGCAATTGGTACAAACATTATGGCAACGTGCTTAGAGAAATGCGGGAGACAAGAGAGACAATTGACAATCTTCAAAAAGAACACCCAGTAGCTGATGAAACCATGGCCAAAAGTATTGAGGAACAACTGATAATGGAAACTAGAAAACTAGAGAAATTGGAAAAAAGTGAAGCACAGTGGCTGAGTCAGGCTCCTCATAACCTTGACAAAGTAGAGCAACTCCGACCACGTCTTCAAACACTGCTTTCAGCTGCAAATAAGAAAATAGAGCTCTTCAATTCCGACCTAATTCATCTACAAGGAAAAACTACTACATTGTCGGCCCTTACAACACTTACTATCGACATCCAGAACACACTGCATCATTGGGAGAGCTTCCAGCACCAAATGTCAGTTTCAGCTGAAGCAATTGTCGAGGTCTATCTACAACAACCAACAGTGCCCAGTTCCACTCCAAACAACTCATAACAGCTGCATTTATCACTTAAAGCACAGTTATACACAATTTTGTTTAGTAATTTTGCATTTTGCAATATAAGTGGACAAGACCCGTCGACCAGTCTAAATATGTCGGTCAGTTGCACCAACAATACAGTTGTATAATTGAATGTAAACATCTATATATACGTTGTTCAGCCAATATAATAATTAACTAAGATATGTTCATGTATAGTTTTACCCTTAATGTTCAGCTCAACATCTTATATGTTGAAATTTTTGCAGCATTGTTGGGTTTAGATTCTCTTATCCTGCACATTTCCTAGTATAAATTTATTGTTTTTATTAGTTAAAATATTTTTTATCTGGAATTTTTTGTCTCATTACGGTTATAAGGTATTGAAGAAAAATCTTCGAGTTATTCGATGCCTTTGATTATAGGAGTATTCTCCAATGTGAATAAACTATAGTACTGGAACAGGTTTGCTTATATTTTTATGGTATGTGTTAAATATCAAGTGATGACATTTTATAAACATTAAGCGTTCATTCATCCTTATTCGTTTTCAAACTCACCACGCCGGAAATATTAAAAATTGAGACAATTGCAAAAGTTCATAAAATTTATAAGGTTTCCGGACAAGTCAAAAAAAATTGTGTTTAATGAAAATTAGGTCAGACGACGCCGGACAGGTCGGGCGAGGTCGAGGAGGCACGAGAGGTGGGAACAGGTCGAACAGGTCAGAGGAGATCCAGGAGGTCGAAAGAGGTCGCAAAAGGTCGGTTAAAACTTCAAAATGGTCGGTGTCTTCAGTGGGTAGTAATATGGTAGACTCTTTTAATGAAGTCTAGAGTCAATTTTATATTTATACAATTCTTTTTTTAATTGAATATATAATTTATAAACGAAAAATGTATGTTTTTAATAGTTACACCCACTTAAATTACAATTTCCTTATTATTAAATATATAAAGTCTTTGTGTTTATTGATCCGTTGTGAAATATTCTCTAACATTGTTACAAAATTCACTTTTACTAACAGCGTTCACTTTTGCATCTCCTGGGGTAAATGCTAGTTATATACATATAATATAACATGTGTCATAGTATAATATAGTATATGAAAATATCTTATTTAACTTATGTATGAGAGGATAATATAAATAAATGGATAGATAGGATTGCACAAAATTTTAGAAAAGAGTTGTCATAGTTGCATTTAAGATAAAAGCATGGCAAGTGAGACTTTGCAACCATGTTTATTAATATTTTATTTATTTAAAACAAAATGCTATTTTTTTTGACAAAATGAATTTATTGATTGTTGACTATTATTTTAATGGAATTTATTGATGGATGAAGAGTTTTGATATAAATAGGATACTTGAGATATAAATAGGAGACTTGAGAATTCATCATTTATCACTCACTCTTTGGACATTCACACATAAAGGTAATCCCCTATCCACTTTGAGAATGGATGAAAATGTGAATGAGGGGTTGTGACTGTGTCACTTCTCTTATATCATTCTTGCTCTTGCACCACACTTCTTGTGTGTGACATTTAGAGTGTATCAATACTTTTCATGCTTTGCTTGATTTCTCATAATCATTCTTTCAATCTTATTCTATCAACCTTTTTCATATTGATACATTTTTTAATGAAATATTTTCATTACCTACTCATTTTCCGTCACTCACATAACATAACATATAACATAACATATGTACATTCCCATCCTTTATCACTCACCCTTTGGACATACACACATAAAGGTAATCCCCTATCCACTTTGAGAATGGATGAAAATGTGAATGATTTCTATCCAAAAAAAAAACTTCATATTCTTACATAGTATGGCGATTAAAACACAAAGTTCATTTCAAACACCTTTCTTCTAAATGGTAGACTCCACTATCTTTTAAGGAGTGTTATTGAATATCCCATTACTTATATAAAAAATAAATAAATATTTTTTTCTTACAAACTTTTTCCATTTTGCCTTCAGTTTGTCCTAATAGTATTTCTAATATTTAACCAACTTCATTCTTATGTAATCTTAAATGTATGATGTAAATCTTGAACTTATCATTTAATTTTTCAATGTTTATATTAAACCAAATTATTGACCAATGTCAACTTTATCCACTTAATCATATAATTACCATTTAACTTACAAAATCCCTATAGTTCCTATCTCATAATCTTACCACCCAATCATACAATTACCACCTAGACTTATCATTATGTGTTTTATTACATCACTTATGTAAAATAAAAGCCATTATCTTTTACTATATACTTAATATATGATAAATATAATCTTTTATAATATTTAACATATAAAATAAAGTTTTTTTAGTATTATAATTATAAAATTGATTATAATATTTGATGAACCAAAGAGACATCCAATCAAAAGAGAGTAATATATAATAAATATGGAAGTACTATTTGATGAACCAAATACATGTCTATTCTAAAAATAGACCTTCAAATTGCTAAGATATTGCATAGTAGTAATAGCAAGAACATGAGTATAGATAATTGTATTTGTTGTACTTTACTTGATGTAATTTCCATTTTCAATGAAGATGTTATCCATATTCCATGCAACAAAGTAATGATAGTCCCAAGAGGCCTTGAAATTGATAAGACATTGCATAATAGTAGTAGTAAGAATTCAAATACAATCTCAAAATCTTTTGCAATTTTCATTGCCGAGGAATCACTTTCTACATTGGTTTTAGATAAGGTACTTTACCAAATAATGCTATGCACTTCTTTGTGTGAAGTAACACACATTTACGAGGCAAAATTATTTTTCATGCTTTGGACTATGACTATGAAATTTCTAACATTTTGTTTTCTAAGAGACATTTTACACCATTGTAATTAAGATTGCATGCTAGATCAACATGCTCATTTAAGAAAATATTAATTGTTCAAGAATTGTTGTTGTTGTGGATTGAAATCCAAAGAGTAATGGTGGGGAGTTTAGTTATGAAAGCCACAAACCATTCCCTATGTTTCTCCATGCAAACTCTTCTAAAACACACACTTTAGATATCTTTCTTTTCACACGGCTAAGTTATACAATAAAATACTATAATTCATTAAGATCCTACAAGACTTACTTTTCCTTCTGCGATATACATTGTTATGAGCTCTCCAATATACCACTGACATATTGAAATATTTTAATAATGTCTATGCTTTCAACAAAAAGGTAATGCACAACAATTCATTTAGACACCAAGTGATTGGTAACTTGGCAAGACCCATTGTTTCTATTGTCAGCTATTTTGTAACCATGGTTAGGAAAATATATGTTCAAGAAATTAACTTATTTGGTGGAAGAGTCCATATGAAATATTTCTCAAGAAATGTAGTATAAGTGGCTCATCAATTACCATATTGCATGCATGTACATACTTGTAGATAATTTGATGTAAAGTTTTACTATGTGGATGCATGTAGTCTTTGGGCTATGGATTTGATGTCCACAGTCATATAAGATTCAATAGCACAAGATTTGTTCAAATCCCACTTCATATCTTATGGAATTACCTTTGTACGTCAAATACCAATGTTGTGGTTTGATATACCCATGGTATTTACATTGGTGCCTCTTCTGACTACAAGTGAATTTTTCTTGTGCTTGAAGTGCTTACAAAAAGTACAAAACTAACAACCTCACCCTAGATTATAACATTAATACATTGCACTTTCTTGGAATATTGCACCACTATTATAACTTATACTTCTATTACAATTATTTTTACACTGAGTATTAAAAATTTTACACTTGCCTCTAGCTTGTGCTAAGGTTTTAGATCATTCTTAGCTAGCCTTTAACTCCTATTTCTTATTGTTATAGATCTTGTTCCATTTATAGAAGTATACCATTAATATATTGCACTTTCATGGAACATTACACCATTATCATAACTTATACTTCTATTACAAATATCTTTACACTGACTATTACAATTTTTACACTTGCCTCTTGTGCTACGATTTTCGATAATTCTTAGCTAGACTTTAGCTCCTCTTTCTTACTGTTATAGATCTTGTTCCGTTTATAAAGTATACCATCATTGTATTTGAATCTCAACATCCATCAAAGTTGAAAGGTCAATGACATATTGGATATTGCAATTTGACTTTCTTTACATATTGATGTCACAAGGATTTCTTTGGTGCTAGATTGATTTCTTTTGATCTTTACAACCTCAAGGTTATGAATTCCTTAGGTGTTCCTCAACCTTGGGGTTGTGGTCTTCGTGGGTGTTTTGCGAACTTGTGGTTGTGGTCCCCTTGGGTGTTTCATAATGTTAGGTTTGCAACCTCCTCGATAAGTTTTAAATTTAGGTTGCAAGTATTGTTATTAGAGGAGAAATATTTAAGAGGTTTAATACATTATCATAAAGATCATATAGTGATGCATTGCATGCCAGAGAGGTTGCACATATGTGTGTAATTTGGTATAAAGTTTTGGAATTCATTTTACACAACAATTATTTAAATGCTCTCTTCAATAATAATTGGTCACGACAATACATAAAGTTATACGTCTTATAATTGTAAAATGTTTCAATTTAGAAAAGCACCCAAAGGAAAAATAAATCATAAAGACACTTAACCATATAGTAGTGGACTTAAAGATTAAATAACATGTTTGTAATCGATCAATCTTTCATACTTAGAGTCACCTTTAACTTAACCACTTGAGGGAAGGCTTTGCTTAACTTCCTACAATCAACATAATCTAATTATTATAAATCAACTCAACTCACTTGCAAAAGGACATGTTTAAATTTGACGTATATTGATTGACATGAATAATGCCTAAATATGGCCTTATAGATTTTTATGTTAAAGATAGATTTAATAACATTGTGATATATAACTAACAAACAATACTTTACTCAAATATCAAGGAAGGCTATATGCAATGTCTAAACACATACTTTATCTATATGTAAGAAACATATAGATCAGTTTAAGAAACAAGAGACACAAAACAATGTGTAATAAACATGGAACATACATCAGTTTAGTATCTTCTTGTAACTTATTGACACATTTGACACATGTATCTATATGTATCCTAATCTATACCCAACTTGCCATATGTTCATATTTATTGTTGTTAGACAACTTTTTATCCTCCTTATGATATAGATAGGTATTGAGAGAAAGAGATACTTGGGGGCTAAGATTGGAAATATCTACCAAATTTGAATATTTACTTTACTTCATTCTATTAGTTAGTCAAAGATCCATACTTCAATTGTAATTTTGTTTCTTGTTTCGATGATACCAGTGTAAACTATTTCCTAGAACTTAGCCAAATTATTTTTCCTTTTGCTCTTTTCCTCTTTACATTCTTTTTACCCCTCTTGGGGCAATTGCTAATTAGTATATAATGCCATACTTATATTTAATAGCCTATAGCTTAACTAAGTTATACTTTACTACTATTGATACTTATATATTCAATAGTATATTGCTTTTAAGTTATACCTTATACCTTATAATCATGCTTCTATTTAACTTATATTGAATATTTACATATTTTTTTTTCAAACCAAGAGGAACCCTGCGGACCACCTAGCAAGCATGGTTAACTGCGCTACCGGGAGAAAAAGTTTGGGGTCGGGGCCAGCCTTATTATTGGACAGGGCTTCCATGACAGTATGGTCATCATGGCAGTATGGTCACCATGGCAGTTGTACGAAGCCTTTAAGAACGAGGTATGTTTCCCCCACCCGAGTTTTGAACCTAGAATTCTATGGAAACAACCATCAAACCTGACAGCTGGCTCCTACCTTCATTCCCCACTATTTGCAATATTACCCCACCCGAGTTTCGAACCTAGAATTCTATGGAAACAACCTCAAACCTCACAGCTGGCTCTACCTTCATCCCCCACTATTTGCAATATTAGGGTCAGTTTCGAAGGCATACTCAGGCTCCACGAGCTCAAACGACCACTCCATGACACAAACCCCGAGCTTGGTCGTCCACCATTCCAGTTTGTAGAGTCATCTACGTGACTTGAACCCCGAACTCCGTTGTCTGTTACAGCAAACTCTATCATCCGTCATGTGAACAGTGCCTCAAATATCATCCGTTCATCATGTTACCAGTGCAGTTTTGGAACAGATCTTGGGTGAATCCAGGCGAATCCCGAAACCGTCTCCGATCCAGGGATCCAATCCCCAAGGCCAACAGACCCAGTGACAGAGCTTATAAGTTGTAATTAACCCTGTTGTATGCAATATATGGTAGCAAAATACTATGGAGGGAACCCCTATTAACATATTCAGGGCTTATTATTCCCCTTTTCTAACAGTAGTTATGATAGCTACAGAGCGTTGATCCAATGAAGAATGACAAAACATTTGGCCACTGATCTTCAACAGATTTTACAGTAGTTAATAAGCAACGGATGGGGTCCCATTCGTGGCAGCAATTATACTCTTGTCGCAGAATAATGACGTTTTTCAAGGGAAGCTAGCAATAATTAAGCTAGGATGGCATTGTTCTAGGGGCTATTTTTGGCACTGTTTCGTGTGCAGTATGGCAAAAGATCTTGAGGAGCATTAACCTATGACCGATGATTTGACAGCATTAGGGCACCTCCCCCAGGCCATTATTAGCCCCCTTTCCTCCTTCCCACTTTAGGAACTTGTAATCTCCTTGTCCATTTTATAAGAGCAGGTGGAGAGCAGGATCATTTTTTTTAATGATTGTTCTTTGATCCTTTCGATCTCCATCCATCTTTCTTATCCCCCTCTTTCTTGTCACTTTGGAAAGTCAATAGCAGTGTAGAAGTATAATCTTGTTTAGTAGGAGAGTTTATTTAAGAATTTGCTAGCAGTGAATGGAATACTGTGTTTGGTAAAGCGTCGATTTTCTCCTTCAGCTATGAAAATAACATTTTTGTGGAATGTGGGCTAGTCTGCTAATGTTTTTTTGCTGCTCACCGTTCAATGTGGCATTTTCTTCATTTGCAATGTAGTATTCAAAAGATCTGTATTGCAAATTGTCTATTTTCTTCATCCATTCACCCAACAGACTAAAGCAGATATCAATTTTAATTTATTTTAACAATCTTTTGTTTGTAGCATTTCTAGGGACACCTCCCATGGCTAGCATGCACAAGCCCAAAGTGGGAGAAATCGAACCAAGCTGACAGTGGGTTGGCCTTCTGATTGTTGCACCCGAGTTTTTCCTCAATGATCCTTTGCCAAATCATTGCGGACAATGTAGAGAGTTAACGGGTCCAAACCCTTGACTTGGCACTACTCACTCAAGGCTATACGAAAGGCCTTCATCCGACTCATACAGGACCTTCATCCAACCCACAGAGGATTATTTTGCAAGGTCCTTCATTTATAATGGACTGGCCTTAAAAGTTAAGCCCTCTCCTATCTCATTTACATCTCTTCACTTCCCCTTATGCCTTTTGTGCTACCCCAAAATTAGTCAAGTATATTTTACAGTATCACAAAAATACGCAGGCTACCTACAAGTGGATTGAATCTCTACATGGTCAATCCACCCCATACCCGATCTCTTTGAAATTTGCCCTCTGGGGTGCAACCATCTTTTAGAATAAAACCTTTACCATAGACTAGCATGTGATTCAGATGACCAAAATTCCTTCTATTTTGGAAATGTGGAAATGATTTTTTAGGTACCAAGTTAACTTGTTTAGATTTCTCTTGCACTGACAAGATTGTGGTCATGACCAATGTGTCCTTGCAAATACAATGCCAAACAAAGAAGGTGGGTCTGGAATCAAGTCACTTGAGCCAGTTACAAACTTACAAGTACACTGGGAAGTGCTCGATGCTCCATTAGCTAGGTCCCATTAAAACCTACCTCCGGGCAATCGAGAAGGCAGGTTGGAATGCTTCCTAGCAGTGCAAAAATTATGCAGGCAGCAAAGACTACGAACAGAAACGATACAACTAGCCAAGGCAAAGGCAGAATGATAAAAACTTCCCCTATGCAATGATTAGTTCCCAATCGTCCCAATTTCTGATAACAAGCACGTCACCAAAAGTAGAAATGGGTTAGACCTTTAAAGTGTTAGTGATGAAATTTTGCATGATGGATGGGAACCATACCTAAGCACAATGATGACTTGACCCCTCCCACTGGTTCTGTGGTCTCGAGCACCTAACTTGCACAAGGGTCCTTTGCCTTGTATTTAATGATGATGTTTTGTTGGTTTTAGTATCGCCAACCAATGGTGGTCAAAACTATTCCTCCGATGTGTTGTCTTTATTAAGATTTGAAGGTATGTTGATTCTTAACTTGTTAATCACTGGCATCCTTTGCCATCCCTTTTTATAATATGTTTTGCACTATATCGGAATAGAACATTGAATTATATTTACCAAAAGAAAAAGGAAATGATCACCTTAATTGCATCACTTACATTTTTTAATTTATTTGAGATCAATTACCTTACTGGAACTGATCTCTATTTCGGGAAAGAAGAACCTTTGGTTGATAACTCTACAAGGATAACTATGCCAAGTGACCCAACTCAAATAACAGAGGAATCTACATCCATTAGAGATAAAAGCATAACTCTAGTACAAGCATAACAAATTAAATCATTAGGCTTCGAGAAGGCCCTTTTCTGCCAGATATGCTACTACTTGTTCTGCCATGTCTCTAGGGGATGGACACACTCCGTTTCTTGGTTGCATCACAATCTGCAGGGCATCATTCAGAAACATCACTGGTAAGACTAAAAATTAAAGATAAGAATAACTCTATTAGCATGAGGATTAATGTAACACCTAAAAATGTATTTTATCTTTCCATGTGTGTTATAGACAGAGTATGTTCGCTTTGTGGCTTCAGTTTTAACATCTAAAGAGAAACCATGGGCACAAGAGCATATTATTACTTCATGAAAGCAATATTGTCTAATGCACAAAATAACAGTATATTGGACACATGAACTTGGAAAATTGCAAATTCTACTAAAAGAAATAATCAATGCAAACTCGATGACCTAATTATAATAATTGAGTGCTAAAAAGACTGAAACTCATGAAAAAGATACAATGCATATTAGCTTGAAAAGCTAGATCTATGGCATACCTCGCAACATTCCGGCGGCTCATAAGGATCATCAATGCCAGTAAAGCCTGCAGTCAGGACCAAGTCTTAATTGCAAAAAAAGAACTCCTCAAACATCAAAATGCAGAAACAGAGATAATATATGAGAATGCATAAAACAAACAATTTTCTTTCATTTGTTCGTGGATTGCGAACAGAGAAATGAATTTTGCAAACTGCAAGAGAGACCCCTCAAATTTCAAGGGACAACAAAGGATGGGACATACAGCATCTCCATATATGAAAATTAAAAAAATAAATATCAAATAGTCAGTAATATTAGTCACAAAGAAACACAATGCATTATGCAACATCCAAATACACTTTGAAATTAAAATAGGTGAACCGCAGATTAATTCACTACTAAATCAAAATGAAAATACAATGATACATCCATGCATCATCATCTAACATGGTATAAAAGCATCATATACCATCCAACATCCATATGATATAGTTATTTTGCAGCTGGTTTTTCATTGTTATTCTAGAGCGAATTGAGCAAAATAGTAACCTCCTCCCTAGATTTACTCCTCCCTAGGATAGATCTAGGGTTTTGGTAGATCTATTATTATTTTATTGTAAGGAAGTTAAGCTTCTCTCCTATATAAGAGTTTTGCAGCTGGTTTTTCATTGTTATTCTAGAGCAAATTGAGCAAAATAGTAACTTCTTCCCTAGATTTACTCCTCCCTAGGATAGATCTAGGGTTTTGGTAGATCTATTATTATTTTATTGAAAAGGAAGTTAAGCTCCTCTCCTATATAAGGAGCCTCTTCCTCATTTGTACTCATGGTTGGATTTTGAGAGTTCTCTCTCTTTTGGATCCTAATAGACACATCTTTCATGGTGCAAACTAAAGTAAGGGTTTCTTCTCCATCGTCAGTGTGGTTTTCCTTGTTATCATCTTTAATGTTGCAAATGATTTGCAGAATAACTAGACTTGTTATTAGGGCCAGTTTGAAAGGTAAAATCCTAAGTTATCGAAAACGTATGGGACCAGGGGGGGAATACGTCATTCCCCATTTCGGAAACTGAAACATAGGGTATATGGCTTGGAAACGGCCCTGAAACATTTCCAATCCATATCCAAAAACCGGAAACATTTCCAAGCCATTTCCAGTCGTTTCCTGAAACATTTCCAAGGCGTATACAAAAAACATAAATGTTTCCACGCATTTCCTGAAATGTTTCCAAGTCATTTCCAATTGTTTCCTAAAACATTTCCTGGTTTTCTGAAACCTTTCAGCTGATACAGGGCAAGTTTCCAACTAGAAATAGTGATATTTTGACATGAAAAAAAACAAATAAATAACCCTAAAGGGAAACCATAAAACCCTACTACTAAATTGAGCCTTAAAACTTAATATAAAGCCTAAAATCTTATAAATCAAGATCCAAACTCTAATCTTAAATTGACGAATGGTAATATGAACTCATGGTTTTTTTCTCATATTTTTCCAAAAATGATAGGAGCTTACTTTTGGATAGAAAAACCACTAATATGTGGACATTTTATTGCATCAAATGCTTTTCTACTATAGTGTTAGTGCCATAGCCTAGTGTAGAAGTACAATGACTATTTTATTGTCTTTTTTCTCATCTTTTTTGCCAATTCCTCAACTTTGTTGCAAAGAAACCCCAATGACTTGCACATGTAATAAAACAACTTGCATATCAAAATTGAGATGGTGGCAGTCTCATCCCTACAAAATAACATATTGCATTTATGAAGGGTTACATGAACCAACACGTATTTCTAATAATCTTCCAATAGGCAAATTCTCCATATGTTATACACAAGATATTTTAATCTTATTTCAAGCATTTTTATTAGTATAAGCCATAAAATATTAAAAAGTAAACAACATATCCAAGGGAATGCAGTGGTGTCTAGAGATAGTGTTAAAGCATAGAGTGCAATATTGCATGCCATCACACATTTATCATATTGGTCAACACAAGCTCACTTATTTATACTCGAGTGCCTAACCAATCCCCTTAAAGCATGGATGATTAAGTCAACTTTGATCATCCAAGTCGGTGCCCAAATGTTAGACAACCTCGTGAATTTAGGACCTTTATGCACCAATCAGATAGTCAACTGACCCTCACTCACCTGGTTGATTGTCTAGTTAGTCAATGGATCAACCCAAATACACCTTAAACGAGTCACTCACTTACCTCCAAAATTGTGTTTAATCACAAATTCCAACACTTCTTCTAGAGGTGTAATCTATGTATTCTTTTATTAGAGATGCTAACACATGAATTTAGCCTTTTGAGTAATTTTAGGGTTTGAAATCAATGTTTAGTAGTTGATATGTTCTTCACTGAATACTTGACAAGGGTTGGCTTAGCTATGGCACTCATGAGTCATGATATAAGAATATTGTCTATGACAATATTTGAGTATGCTAATTTCAATAGTTATAAATGACATTACTACCTCTAAATCTAATTGATGAATGGTAATTTGAATTATGTATGCCTCATGCTATTTTTGAATATATATATATATATATGTACTATCATATCATATTTGACTTTTTTGAAAATTTGTCGTATCTGTATCCATTCCCGTATCCGTTTCAAAGCAACTTAGGTAAAATCTACCTCATTTGAAGGCTTGTGAGAGAAAATATCCTCCAACCCTTTGTTGATTCTACGCATGATTGCATTATTATTGCTTTTGTCATCTTTACGAGTGTTGTTTTATTTGTACTTCATTGCATGTGTCACACCCTAGTGCTATGTTTTGAGTTGCCCCTTTATGGGATCTCCTAGTGATTTCTACTTATCATTTTGTAGCATGTTGGGGTTTGATGGTGGATTGTGAAAGCTGCCCTAGTTTCCCCAACCTTTCAAGAACTCGTCCCCTTTATTAGTCTAGATTCCTTTTGACTCCAATTGCCCCGGGGATTGGCACTAGTCTTCATGGTCCTCCCATCGCCCCTTTATCATATACTACAAAAAGACCCACTTTGCTAGGCAACCTCTTCAACTTGTCCTTCATTGGTTGGAGAAGAAACAACCTAAAGTGTAGGGAGGTAGTTATCAATGTGATAGTGGGTAACACCTCTAGATTATAGTTGGGCTAGCTTTGTTCTTTGGGGCTTGAATCATGCATGCTAGTTCAAGTTGTAACACAATAAAATATTATTTCTCTTCTAACTAACTCCTTGAGAAAATTCAACAATAATAAAGTATTTAGTAAGTTAGAAACCACCTCCAAAAATAGCCAAGAAGGTAGGGTGCCTTTCTTAGGTGGTTGAGTGATTGACTAAGTAAAATCCTTCATGAAATGATAAATAATTCTTCATATGCATGCCCTCAATGAAAGAGTCTTTCCACGCGTGTGGAAGGCTCCAAGGTGGAGAAATTGGTGTTTTGACCACTGCAAGAAATTCCATGAAATGATAAATAATTCCATAAGTGTACCCTTCAAGAAAGAGAGGATCAATGCGTCCTTCAAGATAATCCACATGTGCATGTAGGTTCCAATGTGGACAAGTGCACCCTTCAAGAAAGTCCACATGTGTGGCTTTAACCAACTTGTAACAAACATTTTTGATGTACATGTAGCTTTAACCAACTCCCATAGCACGCTTTACCAAGTGAACCACTTCTCACGTGTAAATCAAGGCATAATGAGTCAACAAACATTTGAAGCATGTGCATTAGTAACAACCTTGACCAAGCCAACAATAAAATAATCTCGATTAGGAGAGGCACCCTTGATAAATGTGTAATGCTAACCACCTTGACCAAGCTAACAACCTCCAAGAAGAATGTGTCCTAGGGAATAGTGCCAAGTAGGTTAGCTCTTCCTTCAACACATGATATAATACTCCAAGAAGAGTGTGCCCTAAGGAGATGTGCATTTCATAGAATATTGTGAATCTTTGCTTCCAAATCAATGTTGTCTCTCCAAACAATGGACACAAATAGGTGCGCCCTAGGCATGTGCGCCAGTGTTCCATGGGGACACGTCCCGCAGGGTGGGGGACGCGTTTCTTGCGTCCCGGGGACTCCTGACGAAACGTTTCCCCCCATCCATGCCAATGAGAATATTTTTTTTTTTATGTTTTTCCTTTATTTTCACTTTTTGCGATCCCTACTTAGTACTACTTAGAAAATAAATCAATATATTTAGTATTTACATTGCACAATCATAAATATATGTCAAATGAAATATTATTTTTGGTATTTTATTTTATTTTTATAATTTCAGGGACGTCCCCCCGTCCCCCCCCCCGAATTTCCCTAAAATTTGGGGGTGGTCTCCACGCGTCCCGAATGTGCGTTTCCCCGCTCCCGCGTCCCCCCGTCCCAGAAACTTGGGGGAACATTAGTAATTACACCTCTCATACAATGTCCCTTCCATGTGCCTTGGGATTTGTGCTATAGAAAAGCGCTCCATGGAATAGGCACGAGTCTTTTTCAAATAACCTCTCCCACGTGTGAAAGCAAGCTAATGAAGGAGGGGGGCACTCAAGTGATTAGCCTTCATAGGATTAAATTTACCATCAAATGGTTGAATCAACCTCAACACATGTGCACTAAGGCTAATGTTTTAAGTAAACCATAGTCCTAATATTTTAATTAAACCATAGTCCAACCTCCAATGAGTCACCAACCAATTAAATCATCATGAACATGTTTGACAATGTAGAGGGGGTGCTCCATCAAGTGTTGTGCCATGCATATAAGTTGTTCTCCCCAATGAAACCCCAACATAATGACCAATTATAAGCTCTTCCTAGGTTTGAACATAGGCACACCACCAGAGGACTAATTATACGATTAATACTTCATCAAACCTTAGGAAAAAGGCTTGTCATCAATAATTTGTAGTGCCCCACTTTTCGAATTCAAACTTAGGAAATGTTACATTACAAGGGTACTAACATCATTTAATACACATCCCCCAAGGCAATGTCTAGCAAATATTACAATATCAAGTCATATCACCTAAGGAAATCCCACCAAGGCAATATGTACTTCTAAACACATCAATACCAAAGGATAGTCATGAAAGAATTGTTAACTCCATCTAGCATCAAGTATGTCCCCATCACACATTCAACCAAGGGGATCATGTAGAACACCACCTCCTAGTGACCATGAACATGGCGATCCACCATAGAGACAATTAAACCTCCACCACAATTCTTCATCAATTATCCATCATGAAGAAAAGAAGAAGCTGCATAAAGATGTAGATCCCCCAAGTCCAACAAGAAACTCCATGGTACCATGCTGCAAATCATATCTTATGACGAAAATCACAATGAGTTACCCATAAGCAATATGAGTGGCAACGATAAGCAAACAAAAATTTGAGTCTTTACTTCTCTAGGAATATGTACAAGACATTTACGATACTTACAACATGAACACACTATAACAAAATATGCCTGGCTTGACGCCCGTCAAAATAACCACGCCATTGTGTTTGTACATAATTTGATTGAATGTATTCCAAGGGGCAAAATCAGGCTGTGCTACAGTTTATTATGCAATGCTAGTTAATCAACGGTGGAATAATTAATCCTAATTTCAAACTTAGGCATGTTTCCCACGAATAAGGAAAAACGTCATTCTTTGAATATTACACTAAGGGAGTCTTATCTGTAATGCTAACTTTCCCACCTGATAGCCAAATCTATGGCTGCAATTCCCTTTCAAAAATTTGGTGTATGATGTTAGAGAGGGAAGCTTTCTAGAACACACAGGATTATCTAATATAGTAAGTCACCTTTTGTGTTCATACTAGCCATTTATTCTTTACTACTATAGTCTGACAACAGATTTGTTGGATATATTTCTTTGACAATTTACATGTATACAAAAGCGATGCATGTTAAAACAAACCTTATCAGTGACCCAAGATATAAAATATTTTACCATAGCCATGACGCCTTTCTGAGCCATGTATGGATTTTGGCTATTACATGCCTCTCAGATTGGGCTGGTGCCCTTCCGTCTCTAGGGGTTGTCCCTAGGATTTTATGTGCTAGATTTTCAGCTAAACTCGCAAACCCAAAATTGCTATCACATATAAGACAAGAAGACAAGAAGAGGAGAAAGAAAAAGTAGAGTTGGAGTTAGAAGGAAATGATGGAAGTCAGTCAAGTAGTTCTTAGAAAAGGACAAAATGGTTCTACAAGACACTTCAAGATGCAAAGCTAGATGAGATGTAGCAAGGAGAGAGAAGAAAAAGAGCAAAGTCACCCTATCAGGTAAATCTTGCTTTGACAAGTGAAGTTGTGAATTCATATGATCCAGTTTCTTTAAATGAAGCAAACAAACAAGAATGGAGGGATACGATGCAAGCAGAGTATGATACTTTAAGTAACAACATAAGCAGAATACAAAGCAGCTATTGGAGAAACATGTAAAGCATTATGGTTATGCAGGATTTTATGTCATTTGAAGCTTCCACAAATGCGACCAATAACATTAGACTGTGACAATCAAAGTGTAATCAAGATGACAAAAGAATCCAATTTATCATTCATAAACAAAACATGTTGAAATTCAACATCATTGCATCAAAGGAAGTGTAGAACAATGAGATGGAACTGATTTATTGTGGGTCCCAAGATCGAGTACCAGACATCTTCATTAAGGCACTCAGCAAGGATAAGTTCAAGAATTCCGAGCATTGTTCAGAGCAATATAAAATGAAATAAACATTAAGAGAGGATATTAACCATTGTAATGCTTATTTTAGCTAAGGACAATAAATGTGATGTATCTAAGAGTAATGTTGTAATCTAATAAAGTAATAAATAAGCCATACATAATAAATGGCATTTAAGTTAAGGTTATATTAATGGGATTATGTGAATGGTTTGTAACGAGAATAATAAAACTTGCTTGATATATATACAACACCCTTGTATGTCATTTCTAAGCACACTGATATAATACATATCTCTCTTTCAGTCTCATTTGTCTCTTAACATATTCTCCATGTTCTAGATTAACATGTTACTGCAGTAACTAGGAGGGGCATTACACACGAGTATGCTAAAGTGAAAGCAAAAGAAGAAGCACTCATCCAGTGTGATTGAGAAGAAGAACTTGTTGGTAGTACGGCTGCCATTACACCAAAACCCGCAGGTGATTGGTAAACTCACCACCGCCAGATTTCAAGGATCCACGAGAGGCGATTAGTCCCTTGTCAGGATACACCGGGGAGCGCTGACTACTTGCAATTTCGTGCAACAATCTCCCCCTCAGCACTAGCTGAGTGTGTATCGAACTCGTGACCTCTAGCTCTGATACCAATTGTTGGTAGTACGGCTGCCATTACACCAAAACCCGCAGGTGATTGGTAAACTCACCACCACCAGATTTCAAGGATCCACGAGAGGCGATTAGTCCCTTGTCAGGATACACCGGGGAGCGCTGACTACTTGTAATTTCGTGCAATAGAACCCAGACAAAAACATAGACACAGATGCACTGATCACCTCACTTGTGACAAAATCTGTGAAAGATGCTTGGTAGATTGATTCTAGCACAACCAAACATATGAGTTATCACTGGGAGGTGTTACCGGATGAACTAGCACGGCTAGTGTCCGATAGACAGATGCAAGAGAAAGTGACCATTGTCACCTTAGCCACTTCTCCAACTCCTTCGGAGAGTCAGAACCTCCAAAGGGAGAGCCCTAGCGTGATCTACAAAAACACTTAGAATCTATGTCTTCTTGACAACAATGTTAGTGACCAGTGCCTTAGATGATAACTTTAAAATAATGAAGAAGACATACTACTCAACCATCAAGTGTGGATGTCCAAAAACAATGTAAAATGTGGAATTTTAATAATCCAATCCCCTTTATGAAAGTGAAATAGCATTTGTATCAGACTTGTATTGAAGGAAAAATCATTATCATCCACCAATATTTCAAACAACTAACCTAAACCAAGATGACCACAGAATTATATCAGCATGTAATGATAATTACGTACTAGCAATGTACCAATGATTTGTAGCAATTTCGAAGTAATCAATTAGGCAAGTCGAGCAGTTTTCAAACAAGATTTCACTCCTTCACCTTTATACATTCAGTTTTGCACAGAGTCTTGTTCATCAACAGTCAATCAGAAGTATGTAGCAGCAGTAAGTATGTTAACCATTGAAGACAATAATGGAATGGGTATGTTCACTAACACCTTTAATCAAAGAAATATATTAATATCAGCAGTAGTGGAAAAGCTTGTGATATCAATTGAGCACAGTGTATAGTAGTGGAAAAGCTTGTGATATCAATTGAGCACAGTGTATCTTAAGAGAATCAGAAAATAGAAATGTGGACACTTCACTTTCTATCAACCTCTGCCACAGTATGTTTCAGCTACAGAAATATTAAATTTCTTTCCTTAGTAGTCCAGTTTATAGTAATTTGAGATCACAAAAGAAATACATACAAGGCATAATCTAAATTCTGAATGAAGTAGAAGTGAAGAACTAAACTGGAGCAGACTGTAATGAAACTTTCAGGTCTTCTTTAAGGCAGAATTCAGACCTCTTCCTTTTAGTATAGCAGCCTTGCAAGTGTAAAAAAAAGGCCTTCTGGTTAACCCTTTCATTTGTTTTGCATGTGTAGCTTATTAGCACAAAAAATAACTTCTCTGTTGGTGATATCTGCTGCCCTAGCAGATGTATAAACAGCGAAAAAGAAAGGGCACAGACTTTAGGCTGTTGCATCCCTTGGCAAGGCCCTAAAAGGAGACCGAAACCTTCCCTAGGTGAGGACCGAGGGCTTGGAGAAGAGATAGGGAGGAGGACCGAGGTCCTTAAGAGAAGGCCAAGGATTGAGGGAGGAAAAAGAGAGGAGAGGGGAAGGAAGGGGAGATGGAGGAAGGAGTAGGATGAATGGAGAAGAAAGAGGGGGAAGCTAGGGTAAAGAGCAAGCAGCAAAGGAAATGGGAGAGGGATGGAGAAGAAGAAGAAAATGGATGGAGGGGGGAGAAAAGAGGGCAGCGAAGACAAGGAAGGGGGAGCGAGTTAAAAGAAGGAGGAGGCAAAGGTGTAGAGATGAAGAAGGAAGGAGGGCGAGGTCTAGGAGGTGAAGAGCGAATCCTAGGTAGGAAGATAGGGCCGGACGCTAGGGATTTTAGGTCTGCAACTAGGGTTAATTTTCCAGAAATTAGGGCTTTTGGGTTTTAAAATTTAATTTTATGAAATCAAAAGTAAAAATGCCCTAAATTACAAAAATACAAATAACTAAAGCTAAGATAATATGTACAAAACTCATAAGCTAGGGTTTGGAAAAAGATAGAAAAGAGGCCAACCTAGGGTTTTAAGGTTTTATCCTAACCCTAGGGCATCAAGGAAGATGGCCTTCCTCTTGAGATGGTACTTGCAAAGTTTGGCCAACTAGGGCCTTCCCTAACAACCACAAGGGTTGGTTAAAGGAGTCATACTTAGGGCAAAACTTGGAGACCTAAAGCTCAAGCTTCAAAAGACTCCTTCTAGAGGAGGTCCTTCACAATGCTAAAGTAATTAAAGGCTGAAAATGACTTAGCTTAGACAAAATGCAGCATTAATGGCTACCATTCAACCTTAAACAAGTATCACATTCAACATTCTAACAAAGAAAAATCAAGAGAAGAAACTTAGATACCTCCTTGTGCATGTGTTAAGCAAACAACTCTAGCATCACCTTAGCAAATAGCAAGAACAAAATATACTTCACAAGATTTGCCTCCAAAACCAGAAATTACATCCATCCTCAAGAGGTGCACATCACTCCAAGAGCCCTAAGAAGGGTAAAAAAGTAACATAGTGTTTTATCCCATAAGTTGTTTTTTTTAAATGAAGTGAGGAGAGATTATTTATAGTCTCTCACACTCACTTTTACAAAATATCTAGGCCGACATGTCTTTTAAAATGTCAACTTAAAATTATAACAAAAATAATATAAAATAATCAAATATGTGGGTAATTTGGGACATTTTCTCCATAATTTACCCACACGTGACTAAAATAGCTGAAAATGAGCAAAACACTCCGAACTGAAGGCTGGAGTGGCGAGGGGGGATGTTGTCATACCCCATCTAACTCCAACAGTAGTGAAAATCCCTCAACGCCCCCCCAAATCAAGCAATGCATCCTAGCATGGAGGATGACGTCATCATCAAAAGGAGCCCAAGGAGAGAGGGCGTTGCTGAACTGGAGGACCAGGTGGGTGTGGAAGGTGACCTGGAGGAGAGGCATAAGCCTCAATGCTGAAAAAAGTGCCACCGAAATGATAAAACAAGGTGGGGGGTTATGTGACCCAGTGAGCTACCCCTAGAATCCTTGAACACCAACCTCAAGGCTTCAAGCCCTTTCATGAGGCAGTCAACAATGCCACTAAGCCATAGTACTCCTAGGGGAGAAACCAAAGGGTTTGGCCATAACCCTCTCAAAAAAAGTTGGATAACACCCCTCTTGGTCAGGAAAAAATGACCCTCTCTTCCTGGGGCACATCTGCAGGTGCACTGGTACTGGTACCACGTAACAGGAGGCAAGTTTGGATTAGTAAATTTGAACCCTCTGGTATGGGATATTACAAGACAATGGACTCTGGATATTATCGGTGAAGGTGATATCAAAGAAGTGTTGTACATCCTTGGATTGAAGAAGAACCTTTTGTGAATCAGTTGAACATGTCGAATCTAAAAGTTGAATTTGAAGGCGATGATTAGAGACATTTTGAATGAATATGCAATGATACAGTGTGTTGGTCGTAGCAATTGATTCTAGCAGATTTTGGCATTTAAGGTATGGATGCCTGAATTTCTCTAGTTTATCATTATTACATAAGTTGAATATGGTGCAAACCATGAGCTCTCTGAAGCTTGTATTCTTGGAAAGCAAGCATACAAAGGGTGGAAGACCTATGCTAAAAAGCAGAGTGGAAAATGTTTGAAGGCATTGAGATATGATAGTGCTGGAGAGTACAAGTCCAATGTGTTTGATTCATTTTTGTAGATCAAGAGGTAGTTTACAACCTCTTGCACACCAGAGTAGATGGAGATGTATATCGCAAGAATTGAGTTATTTAGGATATGATACGTTGGATGTTAAAATTCAGAAATGTTGATTAGATTTGGAATGAACCTTGTAACTGCGTAGTGTACCGGATCAACAAGAGTCCAACTAAAGCAGTCTAGAATGTTACACCAAAGGAATCATGGAGTGGGCACAAGCCTCAAGTTAAACATTTGTGCATTTTTGGAAGCATATGTTACATGCACATTCCAAAGTAGCAGCACAAAGCAAATTTGTCAGATAAAGTACACATGTATGGTTGATTGGTTATGATGAACAATCTAAAGCCTATCCACTGTGGGACTTGGAGGATCATAGGCTTGTTAAGAAGCATAGTGTGTTATTTGATGAAGTTACACAATAGAATTTGAAAAGTCTACTCACACACATGACATCATTTATATGGATATTTTTAAAAATCTTGAATAACCTAAATCAAAACTGAGAATGAAGAGTCTACTACAATGCATAAGACACTGGTTGGTGGATACACTTCAAGAGACTGGAACGTCAGTTGAAATTTTTTGGAGTGAAGAACAAAATACAGACAATTAGAGAGTGCAAAAGAGTAAAGTGCAACACAAGAGAAGCTAGCAATTGGAAAATTAGTCAGTGATGCACTAATAACCTATGTTCTTAGCACAAAAGAATCATAGACCTATGAAGAGGCAGTTGAAAACGTTGTGTGGTGCAATGCTATGTAGTCTAACAGTGATTATATCAAGAGAAAAAGAACCTAAAACTTGGTAGAATTGCCAACATATAGCAAGGCAATGTGAGAATTCTAAATAGGTTCATATGACCACAAAATAATTCTAATAGCCAAGGATCTTGAAGCAAAGAAGTCCTCACAAGAATTATTCAGAGATATGCAAGAATAAGAAGAATATTGAAACAAAAACATAAGAGAAGGAACTCAATTGATGGAAATATCATCTCTTGTATTATTCAATAATATGAATAGAATATATAATATATCTCAGGAGAGAAAATAGAATGCTTTGAAGGCAAGTTGTAAAGCACAAAAAATGAAGGATTACTAAAAGCATAAAAAACCCCTAGGTGTCAAAAGCACCTTCCAAATCAATCAAGAGGCTCACGAATTAGCTAAATATGGTATGGCAGTTAATGAGTGATGAAAATGGAATGTGATGATGGCTTTTAGAGAGAAGAAAGAGGTGGAGGTCGAATTGGCCAAGTAGAGACAACTTCCAAGTCATACTAGCTTTACCTTATCCACTAAAACGCAGAAAAAACAAGATAAAGCTGTCTAAAACAGGAAAGCGCCTTTCTAATCCAGGAATAGAATAAAATCGAACCGAATCATGAAATATCTTATCCAGAATCTATCCAAATTCATCCTAGTGACTTAGGATGGCATATGGAGGCATAAAAGACAAAATATAGGGCAACTACATAGTCAACACCTATGAAAATTAATCTAGATGACTAATAAAATATATCCTAATTATGGAATGGATTTTTAAATGTTCCAACACCCCCCTTAAGCCTGACTGTATGTGAGTAAAATATTAGAAATATAGGGCCCAAGCAACAAGGCTTATGGTCACCCCAATACAAAAATTTATTAGTCCATGTAGGTGAGGAAAGAAGGAAAACCACTTAGAAAGAAAACCTCCCCTCAAAATCAACATGGAATACACCATAATAAGGCTCTCCAAACTCCAAGTAGGTGAGAACTTGGTCAAATGTCTAGAGGAATTTTCTTCTTGGGAAGAAGTGGAATGTGCTCACTAGACTTGAGCTTCCTGAGATGATGTCCAAATGAAACTTGATGATGTCCATCTTCTGTGCAATAGGTGCCAATAATCATGCAATGGATCAGAAGCAGGACAGAGAGAGTGAATCCAGTCACTCCAAATTGTAATTTTGCCTCTATAGCATCTAATAACACACCAAAAAGAAACCCAAGGATAGGTTCTGAGCGTGTATGAGCTGTAACAACTAGCTGATGATTCGAATCAGAAGACATATGAGAGAACTAGGAGGTGTCTCCAACTTATTGAAAAACATGTTGGCAATCATGTAGGAACTGCCAGGAGCATGGATAAAGGAAGTGAAGGCGCAACCAACAACATCACAATGTATACTAACTTCCAAATTGCTATCAGATCGCCTTCTTAAATACCATTGACTGGCAAAGGATCCTCAATATCTGAAGTGTAAGAGGAGAACAATGATGAGAGATGGAAAGATATGAGTACTTCTTCAACGATAGTTTTCTACCATTTGATCTTCAGTACCTGCAAAACAAACTCTCTGAAACTTATATTGGAAGACTAATTTAATCAAGAGCTCCCAAGCTCTGATACCATGTGGGGATTCTAAATAGGTTATGTTGAAAAGTTACCTAGGAAGTGTTGCTCACCTAGTGTTGTCTTGGGGTGGACAAGAACACTTTAAATGGTGACCCCTAGTCATTATTAATTAATAAAGTGAGATGTACTTTATAATTTTAAAGTCACTTTATTAAAAGGTAAAGTCATGGTTTATCCTAAGTTCACATTTAATGAAAAGTCAAGTGAGTGATTAATTAAAAGGGGGCTCACTTTTTTAAATGACATGAAGTGCACTAAATGCCATTTATTAATTATTTAATTGAGTATTTAATGAGAACCCCTCATCTAATCTAATCTGGACCATTAGATTGAAAAGAGGAAGTTGCCATGAACAAAAAGGGACTTGGGCAAGGTAACCACATTCATTATTCACTTTTCAAGAGAGAAGTTTTGAAAGGGAGAGGAAGAAAGAAAAGAGAGATTTGGAGAGAATTCGAACCAATGAGAGGAAGAAGAAAAACCTAGCACAAAAATCGAGAAGGATAGGCTGGGCACGTTTCCCAAGACAATCCATACAACACAGTACTGCACAAAATTCGAGGCAGTCATATAGCACCGTACATCACTGAACTCGAGGCAGCCGTACTACATTTAATACAGTCGTACAACACAGAAATCGAGACAGTACTGTACAACAATTAATGCAGCCATACAACACTGATTTCGAGACTGAATTTTGATAGTCCGTACAGCAGAAATTGGGCACGAATTTCAAGGTGGTCGTACTGTATTTAATGATGTCCGTACAGTATTAATTATGGGCACAAATACTGAGGAGGTTGAGATAAGTACAGCTGTTGTATTTTGTCAAATTGTCTGAAGAAAATAAAATTCTCTCTCTCAGTTTGGTTTTCCCTTAGGGGTTTTATCCTAGACCAATTTGGTCAACAATATTGGTGTTAAAATTTCATGTGATTGGCTAATTTAAATTTATGAGTATGAGTTTATTGGCTGAAAGTTAAAAATTTCTGAGTTGTTTGAATTTGAAAAAGAATCTCATGTGTTTCAGACTTTCAGTCTAGTCATTTTTATGTTAAAAATGTGCATACTAGGGTTTGGGCATTAAACTATGCAGAGAAGCTATCAAGCTTGAAACCGGGTTGGGGTTCCAAAAATTTTCATGGTATCAAAGAGGATTTATAGATCAGAAATTTAAAGACTCGGGAAATTTTCAGATTTGAAAAAAACAGGGGTTTTGAGAAAAATTTCAAATTTGAAGAAAACTAGGGTTTTGAGAAAAATTCCAGATTTGTGAAAAAGTTCTTGAATAGGTTGCTTGAGCAGTACAGGTTGTAGCTATGGTGTTTGGACTCAGGGTGGGGGACAGGTTAGATGGGGCTGCAAATTTTAGCCCATGGAAGGCTAGAATCATGTTGATACTTGAGGAGAATGAGCTATGGGATATAGTTAATAGTACAACAGCAAAACCTGTGACTGTTTCTACCGATGCTACTGATAAGGCAGCTTTCATGAAAAGGGATGTGGAGGCAAGTCACAGGATTTGTTGTTATACTATTAACTATATCCCATAGCTCATTTTCCTCAAGTATCAACAAGGCAAGAAGGATCATACTTGATGTCGTGAAGGATCATGTGATCCCACATATTTTAGCGAAGGACCATGCCTTTTAGATGTGGGGCCTGGGCAGCTTTGACTAGCTTTC
Source organism: Larix kaempferi (assembly GCA_027924585.1). Lineage (NCBI taxonomy): Eukaryota > Viridiplantae > Streptophyta > Pinopsida > Pinales > Pinaceae > Larix > Larix kaempferi. The sequence goes on from BSBM01000046.1 coordinate 10,373,361, forward strand.
ACCAAAGCTCCAATGAGAACAGGAAGATGGTGTTGCGGGAGAAGTTGAAGGATGTGCACATGGGGAAGAATGAGGGCATGGCATCCTATCTTACTAGGATTACATAGGTTAGAGATGAGCTCGCAGCAGTTGGTGAGATCATATCGGGCAGTGAGTTGGTATGCACAGCCTTAAATGCCGTGACTCCACCATGGAGTGTGTTTGTGCAAATAGTAGTTGCTCGTGAGAACATGCCATCATGGGATCATCTTTGGGATGATTTCATACAGGAGGAGACACGTAGAGGTTACCTACAGGGCAGTTCATCACATCATAGAAATGATGAGGAGGATGTAGGGTTGGTGGCAAAAGGTAAGAAGAAGAAGAAGTTCAAGAAGGATCCCAAGTGTGGGACCAAACAGTATACAGGTGAACAAAAGAAAGACTTGAGTAAAATCAAGTGTTTCGCATGTCAGAAGTTTGGACACTATGTTGGACAGTGCCCAAACAAGAAGAAGAAAGGACAGCAGCAACAACAGATGTTGATGACTTTGCTTCTCGTTTTGAGGGAGAGTTTTCTCTCTATGTTGGGTGTACAGAGAGGATATCTTTCACCAACAGTGATATGGAGGGTGACATGGATGATCAGGATCAAAGTTCCTTATTGGTTGGCCACTCTTTGAGTGCTTCTGCCACTACTTCTACATGGTATATTGATAGTGGGGCTTCGAGCCACATGACAGGTACTCGTGATATGTTTTCCGAGATGACCGAGACTGGCTTGAGTCTCGAGGTAGTATTGGGTGATGATATTGTTGTAAGAGCAGTTGGGCGTGGGACTGTCATGTTTGAGAGGGAGTCCATGTAGCCTATGTCGTTGAGGGATGTCTTGTATGTCCCTGGGATGAAGAAGAACCTTGTTTCAGTTTCCGCTATGGAGGACAGGGGATTTGGAGTATATGTCCTAGGTGGGAAAGTGTATGTGTTTCCCAGAGCAGCAGAACCATCTACTTCATGTGCCATTGGAGTTAGATGCGAGAAACTGTACAAGCTTCTCTTCCAGCCTCATCATGCATTAGCCCATACGAGCAGTAGTATTGAGATGTGTGAGTTGTGGCACAGGAGGATGGGCCACCTTCATCATTCAACTTTGAGATTGTTGAGGGAGATGTCTACAGGTTTGCCTCAGTTCAGCACAGAGCAGGGTGGTGTATGCAGAGGGTGTGCTTTGGGAAAGTACACCAAGATTGTTTTTCCAAGCAGTGACACGAGATCAAGTGACATACTAGACTTGATTCATTCAGACCTATGTGGACCTATGTCTTCTACATCATTGACAGGATTTGAGTATTATATTAGTTTCATTGATGACCACTCCAGGAAAACCTGGATCTACTTTCTGAGAAGTAAAAAATCTCAGGAAGTCTTGCAGAGGTTCCAAGAGTTCAAAGCTCTTGTGGAGAACCAAACAGGGAGGAAGATTCAAACATTAGACAATGGGGGTGAGTATACCTCCATGGAGTTTGATGAGTTTCGCAGACAGGAGGGCATCAAGAGGCAGTTGACAGTTCCATACACTCCACAACAGAACGAGGTTGTTGAAAGGAAGAATAGAGTGATAGTGGGAGCAACCAAAGCCATGCTGCATGATCATAGTCTTCCTTTCTTTCTATGGGCTGAGGCCTGTAGTACTGCTATTTATGTTCAGAATAGGAGTCCACACCGAGCATTGGAGTGTAAAACTCTTGAGGAGATGTTCACCGGGAAGAGACATGAGATAGGTCACTTCCGCATATTTGGATGCCTTACATACTCTCATGTCCCTTCTGAGAAGAGGACAAAGTTAGAGCCCACAGCGGTGAGAGGCATTTTTGTTGGTTATGATGAGACTTCGAAGGATTTTCGCTTATACCTTCCTACACAGAGGAAAGTTGTGGTGAGGAGGAAGGTCATATTTGAGGAGGAGAAAACCTTCAAGAAGTCTTATAATTCAAAGGTAGTGGAGCAGCAGGTTGATACTCCAAAGGTGACACCTTAACAGAGTTCAGTGAGTTAGAGTACAGGGTCGCAGGTTTCTAGAGTGACTGGGTCACAGGTTACAAGTACTCATTCTACAGGGACTTCTGGTACAGGGATAGGTTCACAGGTTTCACTTTCAGGTGGTACAGGTTCAGGATCACCAGGTACAGGATCTCAGGCCACAGGTACTTCTTCAGGGAGACAGTTGTCAAATGAGGAGGTTCAAGAGGAGGGCCCAGCACAGGAAGCTACTTCCAAGAAACGTAAGCCAAGTTGGCTTAAGGATCTTGTGAAGGAAGCTGAGGAGTCTGTGGGGCCACCCAGGAGGGAGGTCAGAGAGAGCAGGGCACCAAAGAGATTTTCCAGTTATATGGTGATGGTGACTAGTTTGAGTGATTCCGAGCCTACTACATTTGAGGAGGCTACCCCACACCAGGTTTAGAGAGATGCCATGATGGAAGAGTACAAATCCATAATGAAGAATGGAGTGTGGGAGATTGTTCTGAGACCAGAGGGGAAGTCAGTGGTGACTTCCAAGTGACTCTATAAAATCAAGCGTGCTGCGGATGGAAACATCGACAAGTATAAAGCTCGTTTTGTTGCACGGGGATTCTCACAATTGGAGGGAGTTGACTACTATGAGACCTTTGCACCGGTTGCTAGATTTTCTCTGATCAGAGTAGTGATCTCCATTGTGGCAGAGATGGGTTGGAGGATTCATCAGATGGATGTGAAAACTGCTTTTCTGAACGGTTTTCTACATGAGGAAGTATATCTAGAGCAACCTCAGGGCTTTGAGATTCATGCGAGAGATTCACATGTTTGCAGGCTGAAAAAGGCCTTGTATGGTCTGAAGCAAGCCCCTCAGGCTTGGTATTCCAGGATTGATACTTATTTGCTATCGATTGGATTTCAGAAGAGTGAGGTGGATCCCAACCTATACTACATTGTGGTTAGTGGTGTTTCGCTCATTCTTCTGCTATATGTTGATGACTTGTTCATTACAGGAGGAGAGCACCTGATTGAAGCATGTAAGAAAGATCTTGCTTCAGAGTTTGAGATGACTGACCTTGGACTGATGCATTACTATTTGGGAATGGAGATATGCAGGAGGATGGACATGTTTTCCTGGGGCAAGGAAAATATGTTGCATATGTTCTGAAGAGATTTCGGATGGAGGAGTGTAGACCCATGTCCATACCCATGACCACCAACTGGACGAAGCTTCATGCTTCTGAGGGAGAGTTGGTGGATCCTACTTTGTATCGTCAGTTGATTGGTTCTTTGATGTATCTGGTTAACAGCAGACCAAATTTGAGTTTTGCGGTTAACACTCTCAGTCAGTTTATGGTGGATCCCAGGAGAGTGCATTGGACAGCCACAAAACACGTATTGAGATATCTTGCAGGCACAGTAGATTTTGGTTTGGACTACAGCAAATCTGAGAATCTGATATTTCATGACATGTCAAAACACATTGAGATCATGTATCACTTCATCAGGGATTATGTTCAGAGAGGAACAGTACAGTTGTAGTACATTTCTACTGATGAGTACGTGGCTGACATTCTCACAAAGTCTTTGGGTAGAGGGAAGCATGTCTCTTTCAGAGACAAGTTGGGAGTGGTGAAGAACACCTTCCTCGATAAGTGGGAGTGTTGAAAAGTTACCTCGGAAGTGTTGTTCACCTAGTGTTTCCTTGGGGTGGACAAGAACACTTTAAATGGTGACCCCTAGTCATTATTAATTAATAAAGTGAGATGTACTTTATAATTTTAAAGTCACTTTATTAAAAGGTAAAGCCATGGTTTACCCTAAGTTCACATTTAATGAAAAGTCAAGTGAGTGATTAATTAAAAGGGGGTGCTCACTTTATTAAATGACATGAAGTGCACTAAATGTTATTTATTAACTATTTAATTGAGCATTTAATGAGAACCCCTCATCTAATCTAATCTGGACCATTAGATTTAAAAGAGGAGGTTGCCATGAACAAAAAGGGACTTGGGCAAGGTAACCACATTCATTATTCACTTTTCAAGAGAGAAGTTTTGAAGAGGAGAGGAAGAAAGAAGAGGGGTTTGGAGAGAATTCGAACCAGTGAGAGGAAGAAGAAAAACCTAGCACACAAATCAAGAAGGATAGTCTGGGCACATTTCCCAAGACAATCTGTATAGCACAGTACTACACAGAATTCGAGGAAGCCGTACAGTACCATACAACATTGAAATCAAGGCAGCCGTACAGCATTTAATGCAGTCGTACAACACAAAAATCAAGACATTACTGTACAACAATTAATGCAGTCATACAGCACAGATTTCGAGACTGAAATTTGACATTCCATACAACAGAAATTGGGCACGATTTTCGAGGCAAGTTCTGGCACGAATTTTGAGGTGGTCGTACTATATTTAATGTTGTCCATACATCATTAATTCTAGTCACAAATACCGAGGAGGTTGAGACAAGTACATCTGTTGTATTTTGTTAAATTGTCTGAAGAAAATAAAATTCTCTCTCAGTCAAGTTTTCCCTTAGGGGTTTTATCCTGGACCAATTTGGTCAAAAATATTGGTGTTAAAATTTCATGTGATTGGCTGATTTAAATTTCTGAGTATGAGTTTATTGGCTGAAAGTTAAAAATTTCTGAGTTGTTTGAATTTGAAAAAGAATCTCATGTGTTTCAGTTTAGTCATTTTTATGTTAAAAATGTGCATACTGGGGTTTGGGCATTAAACTATACAGAGAAGCTATCAAGCTTGAAACCGGGTTGGGGTTCCAAAAACTTTCAGGTTCATGACCACGAAAGAATTCTAATAGCCAAGGATGTTGAAGCAAAGAAATCCTCACAGGAATTATTCAGAGATATGCAAGAATAAGAAGAAATATTGAAACAAAAACATAAGAGAAAGAACTCAAATGATGGAAATATCATCTCTTGTATTATTCAATAATATGAATACAATATATAATACATCTCAGAAGAGAAAATTGAATGCCTTGAAGGTAAGTTGTAAAGCACAAAAAATGAAGGCTTACTAAAAGCATAAAAACCCCCTCGGTGTCAAAAGCACCTTCCAAATCAGTCAAGAGGCTCACAAATTAGCTAAATATAAAATGTCAGCTAATGAGTGATGAAAATAGAATGTGATGATGGCTTTGGAGAGAAGAAAGAAGTGGAGGTCGAATTGGCCAAGTAGAGACAGTTTCCAAGTCAAACTAGCTTTATCTTATCCACTAGAAAGCAGAAAAAGCAAGATAAAGCTGTCTAAAGCAGGAAAGTACCTTTCTAATCCAGGAATAGAATAAAATCAGACATAATCATGAAATATCTTATCCAGAATCTATCCAAATTCGTCCTAGTGACTCAGGATGGCATATGGAGGCATAAAAGACAAAATCTAGGCCAACTTAACAGTCAACACCTAGGAAAGTTAATCTAGATGACTAATAAAATATATCCTAAGTATGGAATGGGCTTTTAAATGTTCCAACAGGCAATTAGTTGAAGGTGGATTTTCAAGATGAAAAACTAATGGTATTGTTGGTAAGTATGAGGCATGATTGGTAGCCAAAGGCTATGTACAAAGATAAGGCATCAACTATGACTAAACTCTTGCACCAATAGAAAAGACAAAAACTATATGAGTCATTCTATTTACCAGCATATTATAGATGGATTGTTCACAAGATGGATGTCAAAATTTCTTTCTTGAATGGGTGGATTGATGGGGCAACCACTTGGCTTCATTGCACTTACAAAGGAGAACCTTGTCTGTAAGTTGCAGAGAGAATTTTATGGGTTGAAGCAAGCATTAGGAGCTTGATATATGCAGACTGATGAGGATTTCAAAGAAGATGAATTCAAGAGATGTGATGCAGAACCAAATCTATATGTGAAGGACACTTCAAGTGTAAGTATATTACTAATCATATTGTATGTTGATGATCTGATCCAAAGTTATCTGAACTGAACCAGAACTGGTCGAGGGTCAAATTGGTATGGAACCAGAATCAAATGAAAATCAGCCTATGAACCAATTTGTGAACCGGTCTACGAAAAAATACAAAAATTATGCAAATTTAACACACACACACACACCAATGTGAATCAAAATTAATAGACACCAAATGTGTAAAATTTTCTCCCCGCCCTCTCTGAACCATTCCAGTCCCACCAATCTAAACCGGTTTTGAACTGGTTGGTTTGGCATTGAACTAGCATCCTGGCCCACTTCAAGCACTAGTTTGGGGGCATTAGGGTCTAGATCAGTTTGGACCAGCCAATCCTGATAACACTGATTTGATCTTGACAAGTAATGTTGAAGTTGATATTGAAGCAGTGAAAGAGGACCTACTGCACTCATTTGAAATGTCAGATCTTGGAGTGCTACATTATTATTTTGGAATTCAAGTTTGGGAGAAATCAAAAGGAATTTTCCCATCTTGGTCAAAGTATGCCAATGACCTGATCTAGAAATTCAAATTGGGAGACTGATGCTTGTAACATCCCTATGGACTCTAGAGCAATGTTGACTGAGGAAGAAGAGAAAACAGTGTACGCAACCTTTTATAGAAGCTTGTAGGTAGTCTTACCTATGTGAACATTACTAGACATGATATTTGTTATGCAATGGACACAGTCTTTAGGTACATGGCAAACATGAAATAAAGTCACTAGAGAGCATCTAAAAGAATCCTGAGATATTTGAAGGTTGGGGGTTAGGATTTTCCCAACACAAAAAAAATTTGAAAATAGTCCGCTTTACAACTTATGATTGGGTTGGATGCACAAATGATAGTAAGTCCACATCCGGTTTTGTGTTCCATGTTGGCTCAGATGGTGTGAGTTGGAGTAGCAGGAAGTAGTGTGCAGTTGCTTTATCTTTAACGGAGGCCCAATATAGAAGCATGTTGAACGCAGTGTGTGAAAGAGTTATATGTTTCTTTTATCTGATAACCAGGGCGTTATAAGGTTTGGGAAGAATGCAATTCCTCGGAGGAGTAAGCATATTGATGTTGAAAAGTTACCTAGGAAGTGTCGTTCCCCTAGTGTTTCCTTGGGGTGGACAATGACACTTTAATTGGTGACCACTAGTCACATTAATTAATGAAGTGAAATGTACTTTATATTTTTAAAGTGACTTCATTAAAAGTTAATTTCGTGGTTTATCCTAAGTTCACATTTAATAAAAGTTAAGTGAGTGCTTAATTAAAAGGGGGTGCTCTTACTTTATTAAATGACATAAGATGCACTAAATGTCATTTATTAATTATTAAATGAGCATTTAATGAGAACCCCACATCTAATCTAATCTTGACCATTAGATTGAAAGAGGAAGTTATCATGAACAAAAAGGGTTAAGGCAAGGCATTCATTATTCATTATTCACTTTTCAAAGAGAATGTTTGGAGAGGAGGAGCAAGAGAGAAAAACTGGGTTTTGAGAGAAGTCGAATTAGGGAGAAGAACATTTTCAGGCACAGTTCCCAAGGAGTTTTGTACAGCAGATTGGCACAAATTCCAAGGTGACCGTATAGTACAACACAGATTTCAAGGAGGTTGGCACAGTTTTCGAGGGTGAAGTCTAGCACAGTTTTCAAGGATGGAAAAGTAGAGAATTTATGTTGTCCGTACAATCTGTACAGGGACAGAAATCTGCACAGTTTTCAAGGAGCAATTTCTGCACAATTTTCGAGGCACACGTGTGAGCCGTACAGCTAATGATTGGGCACAGATTTTGAGAAAGAAAATAGTTCATACAGCAGGTCGGTTTTGGCACAAATTTCGAGATGAAATTTGAGAGATAAGTACTGTTGTAATTTTTATAATTTGTCTCTGAAAATAAAAATTCTCTCTCATACAGGTTTTCCCTTCGGGGTTTTATGATTTATCCTGGACCATTGGTAAAAATTCCTATGTTATTTTTTTTATGTGTGAATGGTTGTCATAAATTTCTGAATTTGAAATTATTGACTAAAATTTAAATTTCTGAGTTGTAAAATTTGAAAAATTATCTCATGTTTCAAGTTGAAGTCATTTTTATAAATCAAAATGTGCATACTGGGGTTTGGGCATTAAACCATACAGAGAAGCTTCTAAGCTTGGAAACCGGGTTGGGGTAACAAAAAATTTCATGGTATCAGAGCTAAGTTAAAGATCAGAATTTAAACATTCAGAAAAACAGGGGTTTGTGAAAAAAAAATCAGATTTGAAGAAAACAGGGGTTTGTGAAATAATTTCAGATTTGAAGGAAGTTAGGGTTTTGAGAAAAAATTTCCAGATTTCAGAAAAAGTTCTTGAACAGGTTGCTTGAGTAGTACAGGTTGTAGCCATGGTGTTTGGGCTTAGAGTAGAAGACAGGTTGGATGGGGCTACAAATTTTAGTCCATGGAAGGCTAAAATTATGTTAATACTTGAAGAAAATGAGCTATGGGATATAGTAAACAGTACAACAGCAAATCATGTGACAGCACCTACCGATACTACTGATAAGGCAGCTTTCATGAAGAGAGATGTAAAGGCAAGGAGGGTTATCCTTGATGTTGTGAAGGATCATGTTATCCCCCACATATTAGCAAAGACATATGCTTTTTAGATGTGGACTTCTTTGACCAACCTTAACCAGAGTTCAAATGAGAATAGGACAATGGTGTTAAGGGAGAAGTTGAAGAATGTACACATGAGTAAAGGAAAAGACATGGCTTCCTATCTTACCAGGATTACACAAGTGAGGGATGAGCTTACAGCTGTAGGAGAGGTTATACATGGCACTGAAATGGTGCGCACCGCCTTAAATGGCGTGACTTAGCAGTGGAGAGTGTTTGTACAGACCATTATTGGTCGAGAGAACATGCCTACATGGGATCGTCTTTGGGATGATCTCACACAGGAGGAGACACGTAGAAGATACTTACAGGGCAGTTCATCACATCATAGGAATGATGAGGAGGATGTAGCATTGGCAGCGAAAGGTAAGAAGAAGAAGAAGTTCAAGAAGGGCCCCAAGGGTGGGGCCAAGCAGTATACAAGTGAACAAAAGAAAGACTTGAGTAAAGTCAAGTGTTTTGCATGTCAGAAGTTTGGACACTATGCTGGACAGTGCCCAAACAAGAAGAAGAAATGACAATAGACAGCAGCAGCAGCAGATATTGATGATTTTGCTTCTCGTTTTGAAGGAGAGTTTTCTTGCTATGTTGGGTGTACAAAGAGGATATCTTTCACCAGCAGTGATATGGAGGGAGACATCAATGATCAGGATCAGTGTTCCTTATTGGTTGGCCACTCTTTGAGTGATTCTACCACTACTTCTATATGGTATATTGATAGTGGGGTTTCAAGCCACATGACAGGTACTCGTGATATGTTTTCCGAGATGACCGAGACTGGCATGAGTGTCGAGGTAGTATTGGGTGATGATATTGTTGTGAGAGCAGTTGGGCGAGGGACTGTCACCTTTGAGAGGGAGTCCATGCAGCCTATGTCATTGAGGGATGTCTTGTATGTCCCTGGGCTGAAGAAGAACCTTGTTTTAGTTTCCGCTATTGAGGACAGGGGATTTGGAGTATATGTCCTAGGTAGAAAAGTGTATGTGTTTCCCAGAGCAGCAGGACCATCTACTTCATGTGCCATTGGAGTTAGATGTGGGAAACTATACAAGCTTCTCTTCCAGCCTCGTCATGCATTAGCCCATGCGAGCAGTAGTACTGAGATGTGTGAGTTGTGGCACAGAAGGATGGGCCACCTTCATCATTTAGCTTTGAGATTGTTGAGGGAGATGTCTACAGGTTTGCCTCAGTTCAGCACAAGGCAGGGTAGTTTGTGTAGAGGGTGTGCTTTGGGAAAGTATACCAAGACTGCTTTTTTGAGCAGTGACATGAGATCAGGTGGCATACTAGACTTGAATCATTCAGACTTGTGTGGACCTATGTCTTCTGCATCGTTGATAGGATTTGAGTACTATATCAGTTTCATTGATGACCACCCCAGGAAGACCTAGATCTACTTTCTGAGAAGTAAACAATCTCAGGAAGTCTTGCAAAGGTTCCAAGAGTTCAAAGCTCTTGTGGAGAACCAAACAAGGAGGAGGATTCAGGCACTCAGGTCAGACAATGGGGGTGAGCATACCTCCAAGGAGTTTGATGAGTTTTGCAAACAGGAGGGTATCAGGAGGCAATTGACAGTTCCATACACTCCACAGCAGAATGGAGTTGCGGAAAGGAAAAACAAAGTGATAGTGGGAGCAGCTAGAGCCATGCCGCATGATTAGAGTCTTCCTTTCTTTCTATGGGCAGAGGCCTGTAGCACTGTTGTTTATGTTCAGAACAGGAGTCCACACCTAGCATTGGGGTGTAAAACTCCTGAGGAGATGTTAACCGGGAAGAGACCTGAGATAGTTCACTTCCGTATATTTGGATGTCTTACATACTCTCATGTCCCTTCTAAGAAGAGGACAAAGTTAGAGACTACAGCGGAGAAAGGCATCTTTGTTGGATATGACGAGACTTCGAAGGCTTTTTGCATATACCTTCCTGCACAGAGGAAAGTTGTGGTTAGGAGGGAGGTCAGATTTAAGGAGGAGAAAACCTTCAGGAAGTCTTATCATTCAGAGGTGGAGGAGCAGCAGATTATGTCTCCACAGGTGATAGGTTCACAGAGTCACAGTACAGGGTCACAAGTTTCAGGAGTGACTGGGTCACAGGTTACAGGTACATCAATTTCAAGGACTTCTAGTACAGGGACAGGTTCTCGAGTCACAAGTTCACATGTTTCACCTTCATGTGATTCGGTTGGTACAGGTTCAGGATCATCAGGTACAGGATCTCAGGCCACAGGTACTTCTTCAAGTAGACAATTGTCAGATGAGGAGGTTATGGAGGAGTGCCCACAGAAGGAAGCTACTTCCAAGCAACGTAAGCCAAGTTGGCTTAAGGATCTTGTGAAGGAAGCTGAGGAGTCTGTAGGACTGCCCAAGAGGGAGGTTAGGGAGAGCAAAGCACCAGAAAGATTTTCCAGTTATATGGCGATGGTGACTAGCTTGAGTGATTCCGAGCCTACTACATTTGAGGAGGCTACCCCACACCAAGTATGGAGAGATGCCACGATGGAAGAGTAAAAATCCATTATGAAGAATGGAGTGTGGGAGGTTGTTCCGAGACCAGAGGGAAAGTCAATGGTGACTTCCAAGTGGCTCTATAAAATCAAGTGTGCTGCATATGGCAACATTGACGAGTACAAAGCTCGGTTTGTTGCACGAGGGTTCTCACAGGTAGAGGGAGTTGACTACTATGAGACCTTTGCACCAGTTGCTAGATTTTCTTCGATCAAAGTAGTGATCTCCATTGTAGAAGAGATGGGTTGGAGGATTCATCAGATGGATGTGAAAACCACTTTTCTGAATGGTTTTCTACAGGAGGAGGTATATCTAGAGCAGCCTCAGGGCTTTGAGATTCATGGGAGAGATTCACATGTTTGCAGGCTGAAAAAGGCCTCGTATGGTCTGAAGCAAGCCCCTCGAGCTTGGTATTCCAGGATTAACACTTACTTGCTATCGATTGGGTTTCAGAAGAGTGAGGCGGATCCCAACCTATACTACATTGTGGTTGGTGGTGTCCTGCTCATTCTTCTGCTATATGTTGATGACTTGTTCATTACAGGAGGAAAGCACCTAATTGAAGCATGCAAGAAAGATCTTGCTTCAGAGTTTGAGATGACGACCTTGGATTGATGCATTATTATTTGGGGATGGAGATATGGCAAGAGGATGGACATGTTTTCCCAAGTTAGGGAAAATATGTTGCTGATATTCTGAGGAGATTTCAGATGGAGGGATGCAGGCCTATGTCCACACCTATGACCACCAACTGGACAAAGCTTCATGCTTCTGAGGGAGAGTTGGTGGATCCTACCTTATATCATCAGTTGATTGGTTCGTTGATGTATTTGGTCAACACCAGACCAGATATGAGTTTTGCAGTTACCACTCTCAGTCAGTTCATGGTGGAGCCCAGGAGAGTGCACTGGATAGCTGCAAAACATGTGTTGAGATACCTTGAAGGTACAGTAGATTTTGGTTTGGACTACAGGAGATCTGATGGAGTGGGATTGGTTGGCTTTACAGATTCAGATTGGGAAGGTAGTGTTTCGGACCGGAAGAGCACTTCCGGTTTTTGTTTCAGTTTGTGCTCAGCAGTTGTGTCTTGGTTCAGTCATAAACAAAAGTATGTAGCATTGAATTCTGCAGAGGCTGAGTATATGGCTACCAATCAGGCCAATTGTGAAGCCTTGTGGCTTCGCAAGTTGATGGTTGATTTATTTGGTCAGGAGATGGGACCCACAGTGATACATTGTGATAATCAGAGTTTCATCAGGCTCTCTGAGAATCCGGTATTTCATGGCAGGTCCAAACACATTGAGATTAGATCACTTCATCAGAGATTATGTTCAGAGAGGAGCAATGCAGTTGCAGTATATTTCTACTGATGAGCAGGTGGCTGACATTCCCACGAAGTCTTTGGGTAGAGGGAAGCATGTCTATTTTAGAGACAAGTTGGGAGTGGTGAAGAACACCTTCCTCGGTAAAAGGGAGTGTTGAAAAGTTATCTAGGAAGTGTCGTTCACCTAGTGTTGCCTTGGGGTGGACAATGACACTTTAATTGGTGACCCCTAGTCATATTAATTAATGAAGTGAGATGTACTTTATATTTTTAAAGTGACTTCATTAAAAGTTAATTTCATGGTTTATCCTAAGTTCACATTAAATAAAAGTTAAGTGAGTGATTAATTAAAAGGGGGTGCTCTTACTTTATCAAATGACATGAGGTGCACTAAATATCATTATTAATTATTAAATGAGCATTTAATGAGAACCCCACACCTAATCTAATCTTGACCATTAGATTGTAAGAGGAAGTTATCATGAACAAAAAGGGCTAGGGCAAGGCATTCATTATTCATTATTCACTTTTCAAAGAGAATTTTTGGAGAGGAGGAGCAAGAGAAAAAAACTGGGTTTTGAGAGAAGTTGACCTAGGGAGAAGAAAAACATTTTCAGGCATAGTTCCCAAGCAAAGAAACCAGATTCGCTCTAACCCCTCCTCGTGTCCCGAATCGGTCGAATCGGATACGATTCGATATGAATTCGTGTCCGATTCGACTTTCCTTTGAATCCGGATTCGGGACACGATTTTAAATCGAATCAGACACGAATTTAAAGCGTGTCTCGACTGTCGGACACGAATCGGAAAAACAGGACACGTTATGCGCGGAAAAAGGCGTCCGGGTTTGTTTAAAAACAAAATTTTGCCTTTCTTTTTGTCATTTGCAAGGAAGCATTTGGTTGAGAGTGAGTTGTATGTGTAGGTGAAGGGGATTTGAAGGAGATTTGAAGGCTATCCATTGTTTCCAAGCGATTCCAAGTGCATTCCGGTGGATTTGTGGAGAGGATTGCAAGCTCAACCATCACACAAGAAAAGGAATGTCTCAATCAGCTAGGGCAGGAGGTAGGGGGCAAAGGAGAGGGAGAAATGCACCATCTAGGGCCTCCCCTCCTATTCCACCAAGCACAAGCGGTTCTCCTCCTCCGTCAAGTGCTCCATCGGCTGCTAGTGGAGCTCATTCTATGGCTCCACTTAACCCTGTTTTAGCAAGACAACAAGCCCAAGAAAAAAAATACCCTTTGTGGAAGTATGTGACAAGGAAAGATGGACCCGGGGCAAAGCTTGGTGGGGGAGGCAACGTGTCTTGGAGATGCAATTTTTGCAAGCATGAGTTCATGAGCACATATTTCCAGGTTAAGGGCCATTTGTTGGCCCTTCCTTCTTGTGGGATTTCTTCATGCAAAGCGGTGACTGTTCACCAAAGGAGGGATATGGAAAGAGAGGATCATGTTGGCTTAGGGAAGGTGGCAGCAGCAAGCAAGAAAAAAGAGGATGATCCTCTTCCATTTTTGAGGAAGTCCTCTAGCACCAAGCCTCCATTTCCACCTAGCATTCATGGGCATGGGCGTGGGGATACTTATCAAACAAGAAAGAGGCAATCTACAGGTGGTCCAATGGATAGGATTTTCCAAAAAGAGGCGCGAGAAGAGGTAGACCTTACTATTGCATTTTTCTTCTGCCTCAACTTCATCTCATTCAATGTTGCACGGTCACCATTGTATTTTGAGACGGTTAAAACTATCTTGGAATGAGCTCCAAATGGTTATGTGCCTCCTGGTTCAGAGAAGCTTAGAACCACATTGTTGGTTAAAGCAAAGAAGGAGGTAGATAAAATTCTTGAGCCAATTAGATCAACATGGCCCTCATCCGTTGTGAGTATTGTTTCTAATGGATGGACGGATCCCGCACGCCATCCACTCATCAATTTCATGGTATCTTCCCAAAATGGACCGTTGTTCTTGAAAGCGGTGAATGCTCTTGGGGAATACAAGGATGCACAATTTATGGGTGATTTATTCATCAAAACCATTGAAGAATTAGGTGTTGAGTCGTGTGTGCAAATCATCACGGACAATGCACCTGTTTGCAAGGCTGCTGGCATCATTGTGGAAGCTAAATATCCACAAGTATGTTCATTTTGGACACCTTTCATTTCTAATTTGCTCATTGTTTGAATTTGGTCATTGCAATGCTAGTGTTGTAGAGTCATTGATACATGCTTTTATTGCTCTTACAGGTTTTTTGGACACCTTGCATTGTCCATTCCTTGAATTTAGCACTGAAAGCCATTGCTTCGGATGTGGCATGGATTGACAACCTTAATGAGGATGCACGCCATATCCGTAACTTTGTACAAAACCACACAAATGCCCTCACCATCTACAAACAGTACACACAGCTTTCATTGCTGAAGATTGCAAATACTCAGTTTGCTTCCTCATTCATCATGCTCAAGAGGTTGAGGGAGGTCAAAACTGCTCTTGGGTCCATGGTGATTTCAGAGTTTTGGGCTTTTTGGAGAAAGATGGATCAGGCTGCTTCACAAAAGGTGAAGGACATGGTGTTAAATGATGGTTGGTGGGGCACGGTGGATCTTACTATTAAGATCATGGAGCCAATCATTTCTTTGTTGCGGTTTGCAGACACGGACCAGCCCATCCTAGCAGAGGTTTATGAGGGGTGGGATTCCATGATTGAGTCCATGAGGTCCATTGTCATGGAGAATGAGTGTCCCGAGTATGGGACATCGGCAGAGAATTTATGGACCATTATTCGGGATATTCTTATCTCCAGGTGGGATAAGAATTGCACACCTTTGCATTCCTTGGCCCACTCCTTGAACCCCAAGTTCTACACTCAGGAGTGGCTCACTGGTGGATCGGGGGCCTCACACAGAGTCCCTCCTCACATGGATGTAGAGATTGCAAATGGGAGGAAGATAGCACTTAAACGGCTATTTCAAGATAGAGACATGCTTGAGGAGGTGGAGGATGGCTTTGTAGATTTTTCCACTAGCACTGGGAGATTTGGATGCTATGATGTGCTTAGAGATAGGGAGGGTAAGAAACCCTATGCTTGGTGGGCAACTCATGGGGCAACATCCCCTATTCTAAAGAAGTTAGCCTTCAGGGTCATCTCTCAAGTTACATCATCCTCTTGTTGTGAGAGGAATTGGAGCACATATGGGAACTTGTACAGTGTGAAGAAGAGCAGGCTTGAGCAGTCCAGGACAGAGTCGATGGTGTATGTGCACTCCAACCTTCGTCTTATTTACAGGAAGAGGGAGGAGTGGGTGAAGGGAAAGACAAAGATGTGGGATGTCTTTCCTGATGATATGGGTTTGGACAGCAGTATTGAGTTGGCATTAGAAAACATGGATCTTAATGATTCAGTGCTAGAGCCGGTCACTTTTGATGATAGTGATCGTATAGAGGGGTCATCCTCCACAGCAGCAGATGTAGATCGTCAGATGGGCAGAGAGGAGGAGGAGGGGGAGGAGGATCAGGATCAGGATCAGGGCAGTGGCAGTGATGAGTATGTTGATTTAGGCATGGAGGAGGACTACTGACAAAGAGGGATTCTCCCATCTTGATCCACCCCTTTTTGTATTTACTATTAGTCTATTTGGCATTTGCCAGTGCCCAGTGGCATTCCGACATATATGTATACATTTTGATTTTGATGACTTAATGAGAAATATGGTTCCGACATGCATCTATGTGTCTGATGTCTCATTGTGATTTGTGAAAGACAAATGTGAAATGTGTTGTGATTCGTGAATCGTGATTTGTGAATGACAATGTGTAATCATAATCATTAAGGTGTTTTTATTCTAATTTCTATTGAATATTTGTAAATGTTCTAGTTTCTAAATATTTTTGGATCTATATGTCTATATTTTTAAATTTTAATATATTTTTAAAAATATATATATATATATATATGTATATAAAACGTGTCCTACGTGTCCTGATTCCGGGGGTCACCATGTCCATGTCGGACTCTCGTATTTTCGTGTCCGTGTCTCGTGTCCCCGTGTCAGGTGACTTAGTTCCCAAGGAGTTTTGTACAGCAGATTGGCACAAATTCCAAGGTGACCGTACAGTACAAATCTAGCACAGATTTCGAGGAAATCCATACAGCATTTAATGTTGTCCGTACAACACAGATTTCGAGGAGGTTGGCACAGTTTTCGAGGGTGAAGTCTGGCACTGTTTTCAAGGCTGGAAAAGTACAGAATTTATGCTGTCCGTACAGTCCATACAGGGACAGAACTCTGCACAGTTTTCAAGTAGCAATTTCTGCACAGTTTTCGAGGCACACGTGTGAGCCGTACAGCTGATGATTGAGCACAGATTTTGAAAAAGAAAACAGTTCGTACAGCAGGCCGGTTTTGGCACAAATTTCGAGATGAAATTTGAGAGATAAGTACTGCTGTAATTTTTATAATCTGTCTCTGAAAATAAAAATTCTCTCTCACACAAGTTTTCCCTTCGGGATCTTATCCTGGACCATTGGTCAAAAATTCCTGTGTTATTTTTTTATGTGTGAATGGCTGTCATAAATTTCAGAGTTTGAAATTATTGACTGAAATTTAAATTTCTGAGTTGTAAAATTTGAAAAATTATCTCATGTGTTTCAAGTTGAAGTCATTTTTATAAATCGAAATGTGCATACTGGGGTTTGGGCATTAAACCATGCAAAGAAGCTTCTAAGCTTGGAAACCGGGTTGGGGTAACAAAAACTTTCAATTGAGATGCATGTTCAGTATTTGAGGTAGTTGCATGAGGGAGACTATATTCAAATGAAGTATTGGGGAAAGATACCTTTGAGAAAAAGCTCATGGAAGTGCTAGGAATAAAAAGGAACCATTTTTAATTAAGGGGGAGAGTTAAAACGATTAACTAAAAATCTGTATGCAAGAAAAACAAGAATGGGAGGATTGTTGAAACAAATGGTACAGGGGTGTGTGGTATGATGCAGGCATAGATGAGGTGCACAATGGCACAAACCTTGCCACATTATCATCTTGGGATTCGAGCAAGTGTTGCTGATCTAGATTCTTTTGTTGAAGCAATTATGCCTTGTACAGTCATATAAGTCAAAGTTGATATCTAAAGAACTAGGGATGAACCCTATCACCCTGGAATAGGTAACCCCGTCATCAATAGATCAAGAAGAAATTTATGGTTTGCTAGAGACAAACTTGATCATTGGAATCCAATTATATATGTAATGTATGATGTAAAGTGGGAAGGAACAAAGAGATTGACGAGAATAATTGATAGATTGAGTTTGAGAGCTAGGATTTTGCAACCTATGATTATCATGTATGAGCAATCTACCTGTTAAAGGGGATCTTCTATTAAAGTGGTTCCTAGACTAATCAAATAAGTGGTATGAGTTGAGGATGTAAAGAAATTGCTGGTGTAAGCTGAGTGCTGCAAAGATTTGTGTAGTTGAGATTGTTGCCCGAGAGGTAATCTTGTACCTTTTGTAACTCTATTGGACATGTTGTTTCAGTTAACAAGAGTTAGCATTTCTGCACATTCTTGATTGGACATGTTGTATATCTTTTAAGTTCACATCATGTGGTTTGTGTTATAGTGATCTTGTTAGAACTTCTTGGACATTGTTCATATTGAACTGTGCATTGATACAATCTGTATCTTCTACAAGAGGCATAATACTGTGATGTAGTCAACAAATTCATAGGTACAGAAGAAGGTTGTGTATCCTTAAAATACACCAGTATCAGTATCAGAGAAATAATTAATTTTGAACAAGCCAGAACTTCTCCTGCCCCAACCAACAATCTCACTGCTCAAATCATTATCAAACAAAAATTGACTAAGTAAATAACAAGTCATCTTTGCAATCAGTAATGAATAAGGTGATGTGAATTTTTCCAAAAAGGAGGTAGATCAGTAATGACATCGTGGTCAAAGGATTCAAACCAAGCACTACACAATTTGAGTATCTTAAGCACACAAATTGAAGTTCTCCAAGAAAATAACAAATTCTAGCAATCCTCGTGCCTTTTTCCCCAACAAAGATATTCATATCACCTATACTCAGTAAACCATGGGGAGTGTGCTCCACACCACCCACCCTCCATCAGCATGGGAGCATCATAAGGGACTACCATTGTCATCCCTGGTAGACAGGTGGACAGGGGACATCATAGGGAACAACCCTGCAAATTCTGGAAACCCGGGTGCTTCGTAGCAGTTTCCCCACATCATAGAGAACAACCCTGCAAGTTTTGGAAGCCCCGGGTGCTTCGCAATGGTTTCCCCAAGTAGTGGGGGCATTCTTTTTAAAATGCCATATAAGCTTTAAAAAAGTACTGGTGGAGTCCATAAAATGAATTAGAAATTTTAATTTTAAAATTTTCAGAACCCATTAGGAAAACAAAAGTTGATGAGGCCTTCCCAAACACTATTTCTTCTGCATTCAAGTCATGCAAAGCCTAGCTTCGTTAATTTTCCACTAACTCTCACTAGTGGGAGCACACCGAGGAGGTTGAGGACAGATTTTTGTAGACAGCTTTCAAACTTCAGAGGCATAAAAGTGTGGACAGAGGCAATTTCCTACCTTATTCCAAGCGCATTCGAGCTCTGTTTACACCCAGGCCTGGCACTGCTTTGGTCAGTCGAATCTCAGTGCAACTGTAGACACAATGCCCATCATCAGCTCAACGTTCATGGCTTTAGTTTAGGGTTGGTTCTTGCCAACACCAGGGGTGTCCCTAACTGTGCCTCTAACGTACTAGTAGATAATGCAGTAGGGTTTCAGTCACAGGTACTTGAAACTGTTATGTTTAGATGGAACTAGGATTCAGAGCAACCAGTGCCTACCAAGGGGTTATGGGGTCAAATTTAGGCAAGAACATAAATCCTACGGATGATGAAGAATGCTCATGAGGCATCCACAAAGGATGAGCCTCACAAACAAGACGAAAGATGACCTAAATCCTATCATCAGTGTCAGTAAAGTGTAAACAGCCCTATCGTAGTCATTGGTAGTGTAACTAATGAATGAATTTCTCCAATCTGCAAATCTTTGGGGCTTAGGATACCTGCTCAGACCTGCAACACTTTTAGGCAAATCAAAGGTGGATTTCCTCCAAACATAAGAAACAATCAACGAGAAAGCCATAAGTACATTACACAAGATTCATTCATCAAGAACACAAAAGACACATACGAGAATAAACTGTCCAACCTTTCATTCCACTGTCAAAAACCTCTTGGGATTACAACAATCTAGTCTCAATCTCTAGGGAACCAACCCCTTTACAATAAAAATCCTTGATTTTATAGAAACACGTCTCCTTAAAAATCCTGCCCTAGGGCTGAGAATGCATGCTCATGCTTCTCTTGGTCAGATAAACTCAAACACGCAATCCTGGCCACCCTCTGTTCACTGATTTTCTTTCAGTCCTGACAGGCAGGTCGCATGCCCATACCCATCCTCATACCAGAGAATTCTTGCTGAGATTGTGGAGATAATTATCAAGGTAAAAAGTTTGAGTTTATTATAATTATTCCCTTGCTTCCTACTTCCCAAACTGCATGCATGAGAGCGATCCCTTGGGATACAAACATGTGCCTTCCTTTAAACAGTTACAACTGAATTATTGCATGCCATAAATCTGAAACTATCGCCACATGCCAGAACTGAACACAACTCCAAACTTTGCATGCCTTAACTGTAAAAACAGGGATAAGACCTACTTAGAAAGTGCACCTTTGAATATCTTATAATGAGACATGCAAACTGTTTGAAAGACATGCCAACTGAAGTATGAACTTGCTGTTTAAACAGCATGCAAACACAAACATAAACTGCTGTTTGAACAGCATGCAAACACAACCAAAAACTGATGTTTGACAGCATGCAAACGTGACTTGGAACTGATGTTTGAACCAATGTTTTAAACTCGGACTTGGACTCGGAATTGGTCAAGGGTCAACTCGGAATCGGTAATGAATCGGTAATGACTCGGTTGATTTGAATTTAATGACTTGGTTTACTCAAAAATACATAAAATATTTAAAATTTAAAGAAAAATAATATTATAAAGATTCTAGTCCATGATTCCAAAACATTAGAGACACAATGGGATCTGTATCAGGTCTTTTGTTCATCAATTAGTTGCACCTTAGTCGGAGATTGTACTGCATGGAGACTAGATCATTTAACCGTTTTTGCTCTAAATGGTTTCTCTTCTTTGTGTGAATCCACTCAAACACAGACTGATTGCACTCACACCCAGAAGAACTGCAGGGTTGACTAAGAACTCGAATTGCAAACTTTTGCAATTGAGGACATGGGCTACCAAATGCCTCCCACAAATGTGTGAAAGTGCAAAGACAAAGTTAATTCAACAAATTACATTGTGAATTTGGCTAAAAATTGAAGTATTTAAAATTTAAAATTTAAACAAACTAAATTTAATAAAACAATGGAATTGTTTACCTAATTGGTAAACATCTCTTGCAATATTAGCCACATTTTTTCCAAAGGTACTGTTATCACATCCATGTTAGCTGGAGCTACCATGTTGCAGATTGTGTGGTCGGGGACCATACTACATTTTTTTTCCAGATCAGAGATCAGATGCCTACAGAGGGGGCATTCATTGTATTAGATTGCCCCAAACAGAGATATCAGAGGGGGCAGATGGTTTTATATTGGTCCAGATATATTACAGAGCAGTGACCGCAAGGTCACCCTTCCTTGCCGAGCTTTGCATGATCCCATTGAGAGAGTTACTTAGCCATATTGTGATGAGAGTACTACAGAGTATTGTTGGTTTGCCACTTATTGTCCGGATTCAGCAGAGATCCAGTTCCAGAGTCAGCTTCAGTAGCAGGTATATGGTATGGCAGGTATAGCACTTTATGGTTTATTGCTCATGTTGTTGTTTAGACTTGTTTATTTATGATAGTACACGGACTTGACGTATGATTTTTGATGTGGTGATCTCGATTTTTCATTATGATGTGTATGGCCCTTGGTGATGTCAGTCCACCCCATTCTAGTAGACTCATGTATATGCACGTTGGTCCCTACCCCATTATTGGTATAGACTTGGTCATTTCGTCCTCCTTGGCAGCTAACCTTGAATCCACCTGTCACTTCCTTCCACCCATCCGACTCATTCATGTTTGTCTTTCCCGACTTGGACCTTGATTTGTGGCCTTGAGGATCCCCTTCCCCATTGACCTCTAAGTATGCCATGATTCCTTGTCTCTTGTGCCTCGGCTCTTTAGTGTGTGAGATGCATTCTCAAACCTGGGATTTGCTCCCATCGGTTGCCCCCGATGTTGCAATGCAGTATAGGATTGTGTAGACTCACCGAGTGTTCCCCATTGGTCATCGAAGCATGTACACTTGCCCCCATTACTTTGCAGTATGAGCGCCTTGTTATATCTTTTGAGATATGTATGTAGCCCAAAAAGGGCCATGAAATGTAATGAAATGAAATGTAAATGAAGCCAAAAAGGCTATGTGAAATGTAAAATCAAGCTAAAAAGGCTGAGTATGAAAGTCAAATGTAAAGTCCAAGTAATGTGTTTTTGAACACACACGGACACAGGTCAGCCATATGTATTAGCATTGTAGTGGTTATTTCCTCACCTAGTCCTGCGGGGCAAGGAGGTGAGATGGAGTAAGGGACAGTTATGCGAATTGTCCCCTAGAGTCTCAAGTTACGGTTTGATGGACACTCAGTCATGGCGGCTCTAGAAAAGATCCTCACGGAGTCTTCTGAAGGCACGGATGTGAGTTGTAAGGTGCATGTTAGATGATCAGTGGTGGTTTCCCTACACTATACCCATTTGTGAGGCACCGCCCTTCTCTGTGTTTTATCATGGTATGCTTATGTCAGTGGGTCCTGCCTTCCCCGTTTATCCAAAGGATCACATGGTCTTGGTCCTCGTCTTCCCGTATCCTTCACCTTGTTTATCCACCTCACCCAAAGTTAGCTAAGTGGTCAAGTCTATAAGTTGTGCATAGCAGTTTTGAGTCTTTGTTGGAGGTGGTGGGCCCACCTCACCCGAGGCCTATTTTTATTGAGATATTATTTGTTTTGATCACCATATCGGCATTATATGTTTTGAGTAATGTACTAACATAAATAAGGAAGCCTTGCATGCATGTTTTCAGCCATTGCCATTTTGACCAGATTTGACTTGGTCAAACCAGGTTGACTAGGCCAAAAATGGGCCCGAAAAAAGGTTGCGATCAAGATTTCGATTTTGGTCATGTATTATGTCTTGGGGTCCCATATGCGCCTCCAAGTGTCAAAATCAGAAAAGGTTGAGGCGTTGATGAGATTTTTAATTATTATGGGTCACCAGGGACCTGTTTTAATTAAAAATCTTGGATTTTGGGAAAACAGTGCCTAATTGATGGATCGGGGTCGTTCAAGTGACCATGTCTACTATATTTGGGGTCTACGATCGCATTGCAGCAGACGGATTGTCAATCCGGGCAATATAAGTGGGTCAAAATCCCAAATTACATCTTCAACAATAAAATCAGCAATAAATTAAACATGGGAAATCAAATATGACAAAGGTAACTATTGAAATGGTAAGTGTAAATGTTGGCTAAAGTAAGGGGGTCTCCTAAGGTCATTTTTGTAATGTTTGGACATCCATTTTATGTTGTGGGGCCCTCAGTTTTGCCCAGCCCAACACATGGGACGAATTTTCCCATAGAGGGGCATTTTTTACTTAGCAAAACTTCATATTTTGGGGTTTTTATGTATTGAGACTATGGCTGAGTGGTATGGGGGGCTAAAACAGCCCATAGACACCCCCCAACCACCTATTGTATGTGTTTTATGGGCCCCATGAAGGGCCCCATCCTCCACATAGGCGTTAGAGGGCAATTCGCCCCCCCTCTCTAGAGTGATCCTCCACCATCGTTTTGGGCATTGAGAGAGTTAATCTTAGCCCTTGGATTTGGAGGGAATTAGGGTTGAGTGAGAGCTTTCTCTACTTAAGAGAGGAGCTCTCTCATTTGTATTTCTTCTTGGCATTTTTTGGACACTTGAGATTTGGTAATAGAGAGACATTTATTACGAGCTACTTGTGATATGGTGTGGAATGTTCATTGTGTTGATTATTAGCTTATTGTCGGTGCATTGTTGAGTGATTTTGTGGTGTCCCCATCCTTCCTTGGCCAAAACGAATTGCCGGTGAAATCGACCACTTGAGGAGGGTGCAGCTCTTGAGCTAGCAGCTCCACGTTTGTGTTCTCTCTTTGGGATTCTAACAAGGGAAGTAAATTTACACTTGTTTCTTGCTTTCCTTCATCATTTGTCTTTCATTTGCTGATTATCTCTTGCTCTTTGCCATAGTTACTAATTTATCTCTCTCTGGCAGGTACCAAGGCGAATTGGGTCAACTGGCTGCACCAAAACGCTAGGGGAAAACGCACTTCTGCTCAGCATTTGGTCTTCGGGGTTTGTCTTCAACATAAAGCTCCTCCATCTCTATTATTTCAGGTACGAAATCCTTGCTTGTTTCACATATTTTCATTTCCATTGTGAATGCTAGGCTGGAAAACACTAGAATAAACCCTAAATTAAAAAAACTAAAAATTTCACCGCTAAAACTTAAATTTTATTGTAAACCCACTTCCAAAATAATTTTTAGAACTCAATCCCAAAGTTTCGCTCAATTCCGACACTATTTGCCCAATAAACCGGCACTAGTCCACTCATTAATTTCGCCCCATTTGGGCATTTTTTGATTTTATGCTTGGTTGGGTTAGTTTGGGTTTGTGGGTATTTTTGTTTTCACTTTTTATTGGCTGAGTAACATCTATTATCACATAAAAATCTCTAGAAGCACCCTAGAAGTCGATATTTTAATTCTGCCATGTATGCCCCATTTTATTGAGTCAAATTCCCCCATAGATAGAGAACCAATTGGCACTTCTTGTGCATTTTTAATCTCTGATTTCATTTCCAGCCACCAAACATCTCAAATCAGCCATTTTTATCTTCAAAATCATATCAGAAATTGCTTCAGTCAGCGCCCCAATCTACTACCAAATTTCTGCTTGTTGGTTGGTTAAGAGTCCTAGATGTTTTAGACACCTCCTCTCTGCTTTCCATTGTTTATTTTGGGTTTGGGAGTGTCTTGTTTTTGTCTCTCAACCTTAGCTGGTTGAGAAGGGTCTCCCCCTGGATTAGGCTACGTGCCCTATCCAAAGTGACAAACGCCTTGTCTGGTGTGACGACCATTCCTCGAACAGTGGACTTGGTGTTTGCAGGTGTCACCTGCCTAGATGCTTTCCCTCTACCATCCCGGACGAGATATCTTTAGTAGCAGCTAGGGTTAGTGTGATAACAGGTACCTATGGCTCTAGTGAAAGCACAAATCTGTTGGTACCTGTGGCTCCAATTGCTCCATCTCATCTACGACCATGCGCTCAAGGCACTCATACAATCCATCTTTGACCTCCCTAGTTTGATCTTCTCCAAACTGAGCTCTATAATGATTCCTTGGGTTCAAGAAATACCCAACTGCATGTATAGGGCAATGGAGTGATTGTTCCATCTCCTATCAATGATATCCTATATAGGCCCATACTTAGCCACTCTATTCTTGTATGTTGCACTTATTTGCTCCTTTTCTTGATCCATAGCCTCATAAATGTAGCCCATGGTCGATTTTGCCCATCCACCAATCGCAACACCTTAACAAGTGGCTCAGTAATTTTCAAAATCTCTGCTTTTTTTTCCAAAATGAGATTTCAAAAACTTTCTTCTTGGTGTCTTTTCCATCTTGTTTGCGGGCCCACTAAGTTGAATTCCATTCATCACTTCAAAACATCTTTTCCAAGTTCTGTCTTTGGGCAATGAGAGATTGTGACGTGAGGAAGTGAGTTGCAAATCTAGTAATGGCAGGCCTAACAAGTTCCCTTCCCTATGTGTGTTTCCTCATCAAGCTCAATACCCATGAGTGGTTGTAGATGTATTTTGTGATACTTTTGGCATGCTCTACAGTGTTCTTGATCCAATCCTATTTGCATATGTTCTCAAGCATGAGGTCTATGCAATGTGCTGCACATGGGTCCAAATATGGTTTTGTATTTTTCCTCTAACATTTTACCAACAAGAGCATAGATAAGGCATTATCTATGATGACCTGCACAACATTAGCTACCCCCACCTGCATAACAACCTCATCCAAAAGCTGAAATAACAAATTTGCATCTTTCACCTTATCAGATGCATCATATGATTTCAAAAACATGATTCCCTATGGTCAAAAGACAAGGAAGTTTATTATGGTACACATGATAGTACATCCTGTTTTGACCCATGATTCATTGAACTCCTTGAAGTATTCGTGTATGGACATGATCTCATTTTGCAAAAGAGATCCCCTCAAGTCATGCATACTAGGACCTTTGAAGCCCTTACTAGAAGCTATAATAGAATCCCACATAGGTTGGAAATAAGGTGAGCGAGCAGCATTGAAGGGAATATATGCATCATACCACCATCTAGTTATGTACTCATGGGAAATTTATTTGTAATGCTTTTTCCAATGGGCATCTAAGGTGGGCTTAATTTGTGTTGGAGTTGGCCCAGAAGCAGTGGCACTATCAGAGGTCGTGGGAGGTGTGAAATAACTTTGGATGTTATTCTTCTATTTGGGCTTATTTTTTGGGGAGGGAGAAACATATTGAAAGGGATCCCGAAGAGTGGAAGAAGGGATAGATGAATATCCTTCAATTCAATATGGGGAGCAGATCCCATCATTTCTACAAGCTTCCTCTTCTTCCCTATTTCTACCTCTCTCTCTTTTGGCTTAGCCTTCTCCTCTTCAAATTGCTCAAACTGCTAATGCAACTCCAACCTAATCTCTCCAATCAGCTCTAAATCAACTTTACATGGGACAACATTTCCTCTAACAGTAGCCAAGTGTTGTTTAAGCCTATGAATGCCCCCTACTTTAATCCATTTTTTGCAACACTTCCAATACATCTTCCCTTCAACAACATCAGCATACCGAATCTTTTGCTTTTGGGGCCATTCTAAATGCAAAGTAGATCTGAGCATGCAAAGAAAAGAAAATAATCTTACTATTTTTGCAGCAAATAATAGAAAACAAGCCTAATATCTGTAAATTTAATGGGGAAAAAAAACAGTGGCAGGCTGGCAGCTAACATATCTCTAGGCAGTAGAAAACCAGTCTCCAACAATCCAACTTCTCCAAGCTTGTTGATTGTTTCTCACTATTCTTCACTACTGTAGCGCTACTCCAAGAGTCCAAACACCAATAATGCTCACAAACAGGCTGTGAGATAAGTGTGAGGCAAATAGAGCGGCCGGGTCATCTTATAGCTTTAGGGTTAGTGTTAGATAAGAAAAGATGAAAAAAAACTACTTTTTTGAGTCCACAGCCCCCACACATGGCAACACAGTCAACTTGGCTGGTTTAGGTCAGGACTCAGCTGAGTTGACCAAACCGATCACCCGATCCAATTTGAAGGTCGAGTCGGCTCAGTTGATGGTCAACTTAGTCAACTCAGGCGAGTCCAAGTCAAAGTTTTAAGACTATGGTTTGAAGTTTGAACAGCATGCACATTTGTAACCAACCTCTATAACACCTTGAATAACCTCTCCAGCGTAAGGCTTGCTTAGCCACGCCCTGTTATGTGCCTTTCTTGCCCACTCAGTAGAAAGACTTTAACCTTTGCTCCCTTGTCCTTCCTTCTCTAAACCATCAGCTGATTCAATAAGCGTTCCTTCTGCCAAAAATTGCTCAACATGAGCAATGACTGATTCAATACCTTCAGAATGTAGCCCATCCTCTTTGACCTTCACAGCAGAAGCAAAATGAGCCAGGGCATGAGTCAAAAGACCACCACCAACTTCTGGAATAAGGGCAAGTTCTTGCAATGTCCTCTTTAGGGACTTAAACTTTTGATGCAGTTGTGCCTCAGTTTTTGTTACATTTGTTAAAGTTTCTGGCAGTAAAGATGGCAAGGCCAAAACTAAAACCAAACCAAATCTTTATCAATTCCTTCCATAGATGCACGTAGTACTTCTATTTCTTTATCAAAAGGCACACCCTTCATTAATGCATCCTCTATAGCAACAGTTCCCAAAGCAAGCTTGTGTAAAGTACTAACGAGTGACTTTGATGAGCCTCCTCTGAACGAGCATAAAAATCCATGCAAAGGGCATTAATTTGAAGGTTGGTATTGTTATCACACAACATGTAGTTGTCCCTAAAGGTATCCCATTCGGGATGGTAGAGGAGATGGACAACTAAAGAGCTGACCCAAGAAGTGCAACGGTTCCCAATGCAAGCTGGGTGTCACGATAACCGAGGCACTCTTCACTTTAGATCAAGACAAGTCAAGACCAAGGGGGAGACCCTAGCCAATCAATGAAGATTGACTAGCCCGTAAAAGATGAGTTACAGAAACCAATGAGTTGATTAGATTAGGTGGACCCGAGTAAAGCATGGTTGAAGAGGCTTAAAGGTGACAAGTGTTTCAACCAATGAATGAATAGGGGCACCTAATGGATAGGTCTAGTACCATGAAAATACACAAGTGGGGCCCACTTCCTTAAAATATGGAAATGGTCCAAATGGGACCCACAAGGTGAAGTTAGGGGTGAGATGGCACTAAGGGGTGTGAAATGATGTAGATCTATGGATCTAGTAAGAGATAGACAACACCCACATATGGGATCTAGCAATTGACACTAACCCCAAGGAGTGCAAATTGACCAAGGGAGACTAGTGCCTTTAGATGAGGGCGCAAATGGAGTCCAAATGATGCCAAAATGTAAATCGGGGTAGTTAAGGCAATTATCAGAGCGGGTTTTAAGTGGCATGCCCCAGTGTGAGCTAGATCTCCAGAGATCTAAGATTTAAAATGCATCACCCAATGACCCAAGTGGGGCACAACCCTCAAAATGAGGAACGGAGCCCACAAGGCAAAAATTAAAGAGGTGAAGCACTAGGGGTAGGTTATCAAATTATACAAGTGCAAATCAAGTGGGATCTCACCTACCCAAGTCTTCGAACTAGCCCCACTAGCTTCCCTCAAGGAGTGCGACTTCCCTCAAGGAGGCTAATGTGCCTTGGAATATGTGTCAAATGAAGGCCAAATGCCACCAAACTATAGATCTGAATTGTCGTGGATGCTATAGAGGTGGGTTCTTCTTATTATACCCAAAGCCAAGCTAAATCCAAGTAGATCTAGGAAAATATAAAAATGAGGGTTTTGATTTTACGGGTTTGATGACAAATGAAGAAGAATGGATGGATCTAGGTACATACCTTGAAAAACTTACCTCAATTGCTTGTGGCCACTTTGCAAATTGATAGCATTCACCTATGTGTATATTCAAGACTAAGATCTTAATGCTCCAAGCCACAACGTCCTCCTCCTACAAGACAAGATAAAGTGAAACAAACCAAGTAAGAAAATTGTGAAAATGATGAAGAGATGTAATAGAAACCATCAACTATGTCACAAAGATACAATAATGATACTCCCTGTCACCAAGATCAACCCAAGAGAGAATATGTGGATCCCTCCAACAATAACCCTCTTGAAATCGTCCTCCTCTCCACCAATTCGACCTCGCTGCAAGAAAACAACGTGTAGCCCCAAGATCCACAATGATACATAGAAGAGATACTGTATATTCAAAGTGCAAAAGAATCCACAAGACAAGAGAAGTAGCTCCACAAAGAAGTATTCTATTCCAATATTCAAGAGCTCCAAAGGTGCTTTACAATGAGGGGGGTCTCCTCCTTATATATCATAATAAAGACCAAAACCCTAGATCTCAAAACCACTTTTTGAAATGAGTGGTTGAGATTAAAAGATCAACACATTTTATCAATAGCTAAGATGAGCCTACAATATATCACATGGATCACTCAAAGAGAGGGTGACGTCATCCCTCAAAAAGACTCATGGAGGGTGACGTCATCACTAGGAGGGGGCTAAAACATATGGGCCCACCTCATAATACATGGACATGACTCAGAAGCTCATGGTGGGGCTAGGAGGCATCAATCCTTACTAGCTCATCCCCATGGCACAATAATATAAAATAATGTGTCCAAAATAATACAAATGATCAAATCCTTTCTCCAAAACTGATAGAGACATGCAGTAAAAGGCCTCTTGTGGCCTCTGTGGACCCCACTGACTAATTATATCTGGCTGGAAGATGGGAGGTTCACCCTGGAAGACCTCTGTGAAAACCAAATGCCAAAACCTTGCCTCAGTTGCCCAAATCGAAATCCTCAGTGACCCTTTTATTCCATTTTTACTCCTCCTCGAGAACCGTGAAGCTACCCAAACTGACACCCAGATTGTCTGCGTTGTCAAACTGAACCCACTAGGCTGTCCGGAAGGGGGGTATAATGGTAAAAACAAGTGGCTGGACCAGCCCCTTCCCATACAGCACCCTAGGTGAAACTGGCCTCTCAATCCTCTACTGGATAGGTTAGGAAAGCATGCCCAAATCTAGTCAACAAGTGGATAACTGCATCTATCTTTGTCAAAAGTGCCAGGAACTGAATGATAAGTAAGTGTCTCAATGAATCCAGAAGACCCAAATCTACTAAAAATGTGTACTCATACACCATGGGTTGACCTAAGGGGTCAACAATAGGGTCCACCATATCCGGACAGGGTATAATCTGATGATCTGGAAATAATAATAAATTTGTTGAACTGCATCAACCATCATCTGAATCATATGTCCACCATATGGTATCATCAACAAGAGTATGTGGGACCATCAATCATCATCCATAGGCATACATGGTCCACATCATCACAGATCCCCAAGAATGACCATAGTCAAACTAAGTTTGACTAGGTCAAAATATAACCCAGAACAAAATTATATCAATAGACTAAGACATGTTCCTCTAATCATACTCATAGCTTAACTTAAAGTACATCATCATTCCATGGCAGTTTAATACATACATATATTTAATGTTACTTATACTTTACTTGCACAAGAGCTTTAGTGACAGACTCACCCATTGGACATGGTCTAACTGCTAGCTAAGGGTGAAGGCTAAGACAAGGTTGGGCAAAAGAGATGACTTGACCAAACTCAACTAGGTGACACTTTGGACGGGGAAAGGGGAAGCTACACTCTGTGCAGGACAAATAACACGGGGAACGGTTGTGCCTCACAAATGGATAAGTTGTTTAGAGAGTGTTTATTCACTTAGGCATCATGTCTACATCGAGCTAATCCAGGTTCATTAGGATCATTCATTTCATTTCATGGCCTTTTTGGCCTACATAACCCTTCGGATTTTAGATGTGCTAAGAAGCACAACTAGTTGCAGCTTGCATCCAGGGCATGTTTATACATATACAAGGTCAACAATAATAGATATAACTTTGAGTAACCATTGCTTTTTGGAACTTTTCTATACTCTTCGAGGAGTATTTTTAGCAGTTCATCGCTATAGCCTTCATTCACGTGTGTTAAGAAGCACGTTCTAGAATTTTAAGTTCACAGGCTTTCATTGTGCATTTCCAATATAAGTAGTACATGAGCTTTCAGTTTTAGGCAACAACATCTCAAGTGACTAGGGGGACTTCTGCCAGTGCCAAACATCAAAACAACTGACCAGAATGATTTAGGCCTACAATCCAACTCACCAAAGGCAAGTTCTGTCACCAACTCAGAGCCAAGACACTAAACAAACATGGATGCGGTCCAACACAGAGGTAGTAATGGGGAAGTCCTCAGTATCAAAAAGTCAAGAAAGGCCAGTCAAAGGTGAAAGCCAAATCGGGAAGGTCATGGATGGATGGAGTCAAATGAATGTGGTGCCTAAGTTAGCAGACAAGAATGTCAAGGAAGACCATATCTATGCTCATAGGAGGGTAATACATCCAGTGAATTTTGTCAGAAAACCTAAGTGTGCAAGTAATACATCCATTAATAGTTATAACATCATCCAAGATATTCAAATTTTAGTTTTAAATAGTACTGCCACATCCTAAATCATATACCAAGCTAATGCTATGAAGATGACTAAAACAACAAGATAAAAGTCCGCAGTCAATAATCAGAAGTCCAGAGGTTATATCACATCATAATAATAATCATCAAAAATCATCTGAAACATTGTTGCAATAATATCACTGGGCACTGAATTGAAACTGTATGGAACAAAAGGTCACATCGATCATCAAATCTAAGATCCCAAGGCTCAGCCTTGGCACAAGTTCTAACAAAAATATGATACAATATACTGCTCTGATCCATGAGTGATATCAAAAAAACAAGCTCATCATAGCCAATCTCTGAAAAATCCAAGCTCTGAAAAGTGCAGATATCTGCTAAGCAAGAATAGTAGCCCAACCACTATGGTGTGATAACATCTGGCTCCAACTGGGACAAGTGCTCTAAGGGAGAGAGCGCTTGAGAACCTCAGAATCTCTGGTCTCCAACTGCTCTACATCAATCTTCAATCCAGCAACTCATCATCCTTGCTTTCAGCTTTTATTTTGCACCTGTATCTGCACTCACAGACACCAGAATACCATGTGAAGCATGTATGGGAAAAATATAAAATAAAACTAAAAATGAAATCTACTCTAAAACAGAAATTGAAATGCGTAAATGAAATTCTAATTCTAACATGGCATATAAATTTTATTCATTTTACTGTGCAGGAGGAAAAGAAAGCTTTTCATGCAGGCATACTCAACTCAACTTGCATAGAAAGGCAACAAGCACTCAAAAAATCTAACCACTCTTCAATGCATGCAGGAGGTGAGACAAGCTTAGGAAGGAGCAAGGCTCAACTCAATCAGATAACTCAGAAAGAAAAGAAAAATGGTAATACTCAACACACAAAAAAAGTAAAAGGCACACAAATCCTACTACTCAAATGAGCTTATTCAAGCCTGCCTACCCTACTCTAACCAGTCACTACAAGTGCTAGGTAAAATCATAGATCTAGTGCAACCATTTATCGAAAAGGTTAATAATTATTCTTCGATTTTTGTTAAGAGAACAAGCGAGGATTAGGTTAAAGATTAAAGAATTTGATATCACAATCTTCCTGGTTTGTTCAAAAATTGGAAAAAGGCTTGAATGGTGCAACAAGAAATCATGCCAAGGAGAAGAATGACTGATGCAAACATCCTCCATCAAAGAATTGATAGGATCATAGAATTTATGCACGTTATTATTTAAAATTGATGGAGGGAAAACACAAGGCATTTGATTCAAATTTTTGCGCAAACTGTTTTCCTCATTCACTTCTCTCATATATTCAATTTGGTTCTCCCTGGGACTGATGATCAAATAAAAACCAAGTGGGGGCAAATTAAAGCTTAGAAGACGAAAAATCAAAATTAAGTCCACTTGTTGCTCAAGAATAAAGAAAAGATGAAACTGATCTTTGAACACCTTTTCTAACCACCAAGAATGATTGATAAATCGACAACAAGCATTATTTTTCCAAAGTGACTGAAAAGGGAAATGAAGTGATTTTTCTCTAATCATGAGATCATGCTTATACTTCTTACTGAAAATTTCAAAATCAAAAGACTGACTAGACCAGCAACCCAAAGAAGATGGAAAAAGTTGGCATGGGAGGGAGGATTGAAAATATGTACATTCTCCCAAATGGATAGAAAAATTTGACCTTGGAATTTGACAAGAGGAAAGGTATCTCAAAGCAAGACTATTTGCTCTAGGAATGATTTCAAAATTTTGATCAAGTCTAATATTAACAATTTGAGGACAAGATTGACCATAATGATCTAATTCTAAGGATAAAATGAAGTTACATTGACTAAGGATGAAAAGAGGAAAATTTAAAGACTCATTATAAGAAGTGGAACAAAGATTAGAACACCTAGTGTGATTTACTAACTCATCCTCATCTTGGGATTGACCTTCTATTGATTCATCATTAAATTCATATGAGGATAAATGATCATTTTTATTTAATTTTCCAGGGAGAAAATTAACAAGTTCATTTAAAACATCCTGATTATTTGCACAATGATCATGTGAAATCACTACTAAAGGATCTTCGTCAATGTCCCCACTTTCTTCTTCTTCAATAAGGTGATGAGGAATTGAATGATCAATAAAGATAGAATGACTAATGAGTTTCTCCGAAGGAGGAACTCCAAGAGACTTGTTGACTAAAGACTCATCCTCAAAAATTTCCTCAGGATCAAGACTAGGGCTACATAAAAAGAAATTTGAAAACTTACGATTTATACAATGATTAGGGATTTGACTTTCTATTGACTCAAAAGTAGAAGACTTATCCTCAAAAGAAATTGGGCAAGAGGGGTCATCTCCGAATGTTGACAATTCACTTGATATTTGATTATTAATTGATTCAATGATAGGATCGAAAAGAGGAAGGTTTTGATCTTGGATTTGAATTGAAGAATAAATATCATCGAATTCACTTCCCCATTCTTCTAAGAATTTATTTTCAAACATGTCATATCCAAAAATGTTATTGGTCTGTAAATTTAGAAACCAGAGCTCAGTTCTTCCTTTGAAAGATGAGGCCAATAGTTTCATACATACATCCTCATGGGTTATAGATAATTCATTACAAATTTCCCTAAAGATTTCAAGGTGCCTTTTAGAGGAGATTTCATAACTTCCATCAAATTTAGGCAACCTTTCACAGGCTTGATGAGGAATATGATGAGGATACCCAATAATTTTTTAGAAGTCAAAGACTTTTAATCGACCGAAAGTTCTAGGCCGCTCAGAAGCAGCCATGTATGGCAAATTTTATATATATATATATAAAGAAAATCAAGAACCTAAATACAAAATGATGTACCCCATGGGTTCTAGATATGACAAGATCGATCACCAGTGGAGTCACTTATGTGGAGTCGCCAGGCAGATTTTAATTCTTTTCTACCAAAAGATATGTCGTTAGGATAGCGGGGAGAAATGAGCGACAAATAGATGGCTATGCTTAAATTAAGGATTGAAATGATAACCATCTAAATTAATCCAGATGCGATAAAATATGAATTAAGCATGGATACTCGCAGGCACCTAAGGTAAGCCTCTACCTCCCCGGCAACGGCACCAAAAATGTTATCACACAACTTGTAGTTGTCCCTAAAGGTATCCCATCCAGGATGGTAGAGGAGATGGGCAACTAAAGAGGTGACCTAAGAAGTGCAACGGTTCCCAATGCAAGTTGGGTGTCACGATAACCGAGGCACTCTTCACTTTAGATAAGACAAGTCAAGACCAAGGGGGAGAACCCTAGCCAATCAATGAAGATTGACTAACCCAAAGGTTCCTAGGGAAACGTGTAAAAGATGAGTTATGGAAACCAATGAGTTGATTGGATTAGGTGAACCCAAGAGTTAAGCATGGTTGAAGAGGCTTAAAGGTGACAAGTGTTTCAACCAATGAATGAATAGGGGCACCTAATGGATAGATCTATTACCATGAAAATACACAAGTGGGGCCCACTTCCTTAAAATATGGAAATGGTCCAAATGGGACCCACAAAGTGAAGTTAGGGGTGAGATGGCACTAAGGGGTGTGAAATGATGTAGATCAGTGGATCTAGGAAGAGATAGACAACACCCACATACGGGATCTAGCAATTGACACTAACCCCAAGGAGTACGAATTGACCAAGGGAGACTAGTGCCTTTGATGAAGGGGCAAATGGAGTCCAAATGATGCCAAAATGTAGATCGGGGTAGTTAAGGCAATTATAAAAGTGGGTTTTAAGTGGCATGCCCCAATGTGAGCTAGATCTCCATAGATCTAAGATTTAAAATGCATCACCCAATGACCCAAGTGGGGCACAACCCTCAAAATGAGGAATGGAGCCCACAAGGCAAAAATCAAAGAGGTGAAGCACTAGGAGTAGGTTATCAAATTAGACAAGTGCAAATCAAGTGGGATCTCACCTACCCAAGTCTTCGAACTAGCCCCACTAGCTTCCCTCAAGGAGTGTGACTTCCCTCAAGGAGGCTAATGTGCCTTGGAATATGTGTCAAATGAAGGCCAAATGCCACCAAACTATAGATCTAAATTGTCGTGGATGCTATAGAGGTGGGTTCTTTTTATTATCCCCAAAGCCAAGCTAGATCCAAGTAGATCTAGGAAAATATAAAAATGAGGGTTTTGATTTTAAGGGTTTGATGACAAATGAAGAAGAATGGATGGATCTAGGTACATACCTTCAAGAACTTACCTCAATTCCTTGTGGCCACTTTGCAAAATGATAGTATTCCCCTATGTGTATATTAAAGAGTGACATCTTAGTGCTCCAAGACAAAATGTCCTCCTCCAAAGATGTCAAATCGTCCTCCTCCTACAAGACAAGATCAAGTGAAACAAGCCAAGTAAGAAAATTGTGAAAATGATGAAGAGATGTAATAGAAAGCATCAACTATGTCACAAAGATACAATAATGATACTCCCTGTCACCAAAATCAACCCAAGAGAGAATATGTGGATCCCTCCAACAATAACCCTCTTCAATTCGACCTCCTCTCCACCAATTCGGCCTCCATGCAAGAAAACAACGTGTAGCCCCAAGATCCACAATGATACATAGAAGAGATACTGTATATTCAAAGTGCAAAAGAATCTACAAGACAAGAGAAGTAGCTCCACAAAGAAGTATTCTATTCCAATATTCAAGAGCTCCAAAGGTGCTTTATAATGAAGGGGGTCTCCTCCTTATATAGGATAATAAAGACCAAAACCCTAGATCTCAAAACCTCTTTTTGAAATGAGTGGTTGAGATTAAAAGATCAACACATATAATCAATGGCTAAGATGAGTCTACAATATATCACATGGATCACTCAAAGAGAGGGTGACGTCATCCCTCAAAAAGACTCATGGAGGGTGACGTCATCACTAGGAGGGGGCTAAAACATATGGGCCCACCTCATAAGACATGGACATGACTCAAGAAGCTCATGGTGGGGCTAAGAGGCATCAATCCTTACTAGCTCATCCCCATGGAACAATAATATAAAATAATGTGTCCAAAATAATACAAATGATCAAATCCTGTCTCCAAAATTGATAGAGACATGCAGTAAAAGGCCTCTTGTGGCCTTTGTGGACCCCACTGACTGATGATATTTGGCTGGAAGATGGGGGGTTCACCCTGGAAGACCTTTGTGAAAACCAAATGCCAAAACCTTGCCTCAGTTTCCCAAATCGAAATCCTCAGTGACCCTTTTATTCCAGTTTTAATCCTCCTCGAGAACCGTGAAGCTGCCCAAACTGACACCCAGAGTGCCGTTGTCAAACTGAGCCCACCAAGCTGTCTCGAAGGGGGGCATAATGGGAAAAACAATTGGTTGGACCAGCCCCTTCCCATACAGCGCCCTAGGTGAAACTGGCCTCTCATGCCTCTGTTGGACAAGCTGGGAAAGCATGCCCAAATTTGGTCAACAAATGGATAACTGCATCTATCTCTGTTAGAAGTGCCTGGAACTGAATGATAGGTGTCTCAATGGATCCGGAAGACCCAAATCTACTGAAAATGTGTACTCATACATCATGGGTTGACCTGAGGGGTCAATAATAGGGTCCACCAAATCCGGACAGGGTATAATCTGATGATCTGGAAATAATAATAAATCTATTGAACTGCATCAACCATCATCTGAATCATATGTCCACCATATGGTATCATCAACAAGAGTATGTGGGACCATCAATCATCATCCATAGGCATACATGGTCCACATCATCACGGATCCCAAGAATGACCATAGTCAAACTAAGTTTGACTAAGTCAAAATATAACCAAGGACAAAATTATATCAATAGACTAAGACATGTTCCTCTAATCATACTCACAGCTTAACTTAAAGTACATCATCATTCCATGGCAGTTTAATACATACAGATATTTAATGTTATTTATACTTTACTTGCACAGGAGCTTTAGTGACAGACTCACCCATTGGACATGGTCTAACTGCTAGCTAAGGGTGAAGGCTAAGACAAGGTTGGGCAAAAGGG
This sequence comes from Larix kaempferi, assembly GCA_027924585.1. Taxonomy (NCBI): domain Eukaryota; kingdom Viridiplantae; phylum Streptophyta; class Pinopsida; order Pinales; family Pinaceae; genus Larix; species Larix kaempferi. The sequence continues at coordinate 10,410,864 of BSBM01000046.1, forward strand.
ATGACTTGACCAAACTCAACTAGGTGACACTTTGGACGAGGAAAGGGGAAGCTACACTCCATGCCGGACAAATAACACGGGGAAGGGCTGTGCCTCACAAATAGATAAGTTGCTTAGAGAGTGTTTATTCAACTTAGGCATCATGTCTACATTGAGTTGATTCAGGTTCATTAGGATCATTCATTTCATTGCATGGCCTTTTTGGCCTACATAACCCTTTGTATTTCAGATGTACTAAGAAGCACAACTAGTTGCAGTTTGCATCCAGGGCATGTTTATACATATACAAGGTCAGCAATAATAGATATAACTTTGAGTAACCATTTCTTTTTGGACCTTTTCTATACTCTTCGAGGAGTATTTTTAGCAATTCATCGCTATAGCCTTCATTCACGTGTGTTAAGAAACACATTCTAGAATTTTAAGTTCACAGGCTTTCATTGTGCATTTCCAATATAAGTAGTACATGAGCTTTCAGTTTTAGGCAACAACATCTCAAGTGACTAGGGGGACTTCTGCCAGTGCCAAACATCAAGACAACCGACCAGAATGATTTAGGCCTACAATCCAACTCACCAAAGGCAAGTTCTATCACCAACTCAAAGCCGAGACACTAAACAAACATGGATGCGGTCCAACACAGAGGTAGTAATGGGGAAGTCCTCAGTATCAAAAAGTCAAGAAAGGCAAGTCAAAGGTGAAAGCCAAATCGGGAAGGTCATGGATGGATGGAGTCAAATGAATGTGGTGCCTAAGTTAGCAGACAAGAATGTCAAGGAAGACCATATCTATGCTCATAGGAGGGTAATACAACCGGTGATTTTTGTCAGAAAACCTAAGTGTGCAAGTAATACATCCATTAATAGTTATAACATCATCCAAGATATTCAAATTTTAGTTTTAAATAGTACTGCCACATCCTAAATCATATACCAAGCCAATGCTGTGAAGATGACTAAAACAACAAGATAAAAGTCCACAGTCAATAATCAGAAGTCCATAGGTTATATCACATCATAATAATAATCATAAAAAATCATCTAAAACACTGCTGCAATAACATCACTGGACACTGAACTGAAACTGTATGGAACAAAAGGTCACATCGGTCATCAAATCTAAGCTCCCAAGGCTTAGCCTTGGCACAAGGTCTAACAAAAATCTGATACAATATACTGCTCTGATCCATGATTGATCTCAAAAAAACAAGCTCATCATAGCCAATCTCTGAAAAATCCAAGCTCTGAAAAGTGCAGATAGCTGCTAAGCAAGAATAGTAGCCCAACTGCAGTTGTTTCTACTTTTGCAAGAAAATGGGCCTTCTTAAGCTTCATACCCGTTCCTTCTTCCCGAAGTCCGAGCTCTGACATCAGTCATTCTTCTGCTTTTTATGAAGTGACTTTATATCAGCAGGTTCGTTTTCTCCTTCCTTATTCAATTCCTCAGAAACTAATTTCTTATCACAAGTTCTCTTGATTGATCTTGATGATCGATCAGAGCAACTTTGTGTTTGATAGGCCAATTCGAAAATGACAGCAGACAGTGACCTGATAGTGGAATTTTCTTTCTCAAACAAATCTACAGAATAACTTAATCACCAATCCCCAGAACAATTGCTGCTTCACAAGACTATAGCTTCCTGATTTGAATAATCATTTTCTGAACTCTATCCATAGTGGGTCTGCGACAAATTGTGTGTTGGGTGCTTTCCAGTGGTTTCCCCAAGTAGTGGGGGCATTCTTCTAAAATGCCATACAAAGCTTTAAAAAAGCATTGGTGGAGTCCATAAAATGAATTAGACATTTTAATTTTCAAATTTCAAAATCCATCAGGAAAACAAAAGTTGGTGAGGCCCTCCCAAACACCATTTCTTCCATATTAAGTCACACAAAGCCTAGCTTCATTAAATTTCCACTAACTCTCACTAGTGACAGCACACCAAGGAGGCTGAGGACTGATTTTTGTGGATAACAACTTTTCAAAGGCTTAAATGATAAAAGTGTGGATAGCTGCAATTTCCTACCTTATTCCAAGTGCATTAGAGGTCTAACAAATATTCTTTCACTGAAAAAATGGAGCATTTATCTTTTCTTGTTACTTTGGCTCGAAAAGATCGAACAGCAATTACATATTAGCTTGGGCACAGCTATCTTCACATTGCAGAATATGATTTCCACATTGAACAGTGATAATTTCATAACGGAAGTCTGACATTTTTTTGTTTTTCTTCAAGATTTCAATTACTTTATCCTCTGCCATTCATGGAAATAAATAGATTTGACAAAATAAGAGAATATAAATAAAAATATGAAATACAAACCCTTGCAGGCTTGCACCAAAAAACACACAAACCTTAAACCAACATCCAAAATGACTCATTTGAATAGCATCAGAAATGATAGCTACTTCATAATGGAAAGCCATGTGGAAGAAACTGAGAGTGGGTCTATACTAGTAGGGAGAAGTGGACCTGCCAATGAAAGTGAAAGTGGAACCAATATGTGTCCATCAATGACATTGGCTGAACATGCAAAGGGGACTTTCATTCCCCAACCCCCAAAATTAACCCTTTTTCTATATGCAACCAAACTCCCTCAAACAAACCCAAGAACAATGTCAGGGCACATAATTGGAAGTCCAACATCTGTGTTCATTCTTGGAGAGTTATGGCAGGGTAAAACAAGATCTTTTGGGCATTTCTCACAAAGAAGTTACCATATGTGAGAAGATATCCATGTAAAAAATTTGAACTCTTGAGTTTGAAAATGGCAGCAGATGTGAAGAGGACATTTTGTAGTACAAATGTCACTTTCCAAACTCAAACCCAAAATGCTAGAGAAATGTTGATGTTTCTCCAGGTTGCGGCATTAAGCGGACATTCATCCACGGGAAATGGCCTGAATCATATGGCTAGTGGTGAATGGCCCAGGCAGGGGTAGACAATCTCCCATTATCCTGAGTCATATGGTGTGGGGAGATTGGCCCTAGGGTGCTATCACATTGCTTGTTCCGTGATAGAGTGATCTATTCTATATTAGAGTGAGTTGACTTGTTTATTTGATAGGGGATTTCATTCCGTTGTGGAATATACAAGTCTAGTCTAATGTTGAATTTGACATAGACTCTAAGAAGTGTTCGAAACTTCCTAGTGTGGGTCAAATCAACATTAGAGAACTATACATGAATAGACGTGCATGTGAGGAGATGATCATCAACAAGGACAATTTTTCTATGATGAAGAAAAAACCAAGAAGACAAGTCAATCATTGAAGAAGTCTTGAGAGAACATTGAAGAAGAAGAAAGGACAAGTTGACCCTGAAGAAAAAATGAAAAGTAGAAAACAAAAGTACAAGTCGGCCCCATAAGAAAAATCAGGGTGAATTGAAGTATATAAATAAGCAGCCAACATTTCATTTTCACAATCCAGCTAACACAACACAACAACTTTTCTAGCTAATGCACACTTGCCAAGAAGGCCTAGCAAAAGGCACAAGGAGCAAATTTTTGGGTTCTTATCTCTCCCTATAGGTTCACTATCTCTCCCTAGAGATTCACTAGGGTTTCCTAATGAACGAGGGCTCACCTTGTTAGGGTTTCCTCATGAAGGGTGAAATTCTTATGTGCTGGGGTTTCTTCCAGATTGGTAATGTACTTGTAAATTGGATTGATTTCTTCTAAGAAAAGTTGGTTGAGTTTTCTCCCAAGGATGGGTTTCCCAGGGTAAAAATTTTGTGTCTATTGTGCATGTTGTGTTTCTATGATCTTTTGTTTCCACTGCAATTTAAGTTGAAATTTTCAATGTGCAAGTATTCAATGAGAACTGTGGGATGAAATAAATTCTTAAAATCATTAGGAAATAATTGTCAAGATCTTAAAATTGTATTTCTATTGCTATATGAGAAAATTCAACAAGAAAACCCCTCCTTTGCTATGCCTCTACTAGCACCAATAGATTTGCAATCTTCTAGATCTAGAAAGAAGGCTCCTAGAAAAGGAACTAAATCGACAAAACTGTATAATGTTCATCATGCCAACAGTGTGATGATAATGAATGATGCCATTGGTAAATCTTTTTTGCCAATGGCATTTCCATGTTATGTGATCTCCTTATTGTAAGGAGATGGTTAGGGAAGTTGCAACTTTAGGGACCTCATATGTTCTCCCAGGTAATCACAAGTTGGGAACAACCATTTTAGAAAAGCAAGTCTCAATTATTAATATATAAAAGGATGAGTTTAGATAAACATGGGTAAGGGCAGTGCTATATTGGGGTGGGTGGACAAATATGTCAGTGCCCACTCATTAAAATCATTGTGAAATCTATTGCAGGTCCATTCTTTCTTAGAGCTATTGATGGTTGTAGAATGCACAAGGATGCAATTTTCCAATTTGAGCTTCTTTGGGAAGATAGAGGAGGTTGGACAATGCAACATGGTGCAAGTTGTGACAATTGCAACAATAGTTTGTAGATCAGCTAAGTTACTAGTTCAGAGTAAGTATAGCCATATTTATTAGACTCATGTTGTGTATGCATGCACTCAACAATGCACTAAAGGACATAAACAAGATCCAATGGAAATGAAACTTGGTGATGGTTGTTAGAGGTGCACAAATGTTTATCTGCAACCACCATACCTCTTTAGCCATGTACAGGTATTACACAATGGCGGAATTTCTTCTTCAATCCCACCAAGACTAGATATGCAAGCTACTATCTCTTATTAGAGAGGATGCTTAAGGTGTAGCAACCAATGCATAATGCACACTATTACCTCTCAAATCCTCACTTCTTGATGTTGGTTTTTCATACAATTATAGCATAATAATTCAATAACATCAAATCAATAGGATCACTAGAAGAAAGACACAGCACAGAAACAAAGAACACGAGAATTTATCCTGGGAAACCCAATCAGGAGAAAACCCAACAACTGTCGTATAGAGATGAATAATTCCAAGAACAGAGTACAATGATGAGAGAAAAAAGTGGAAGTACTTTCCAAGTAGAAACCCCAAAATATCTTCTCCTAGCTGCATGTGCGAATCTCTCTCCAAGTGATGCAAACTTGTGTTGAGTGAATGAATGAATAATGAGGTGACCTTTCCCTCTATTTATACAAGTGCCAAACTGGCTTTTTCCTCAACAAGGTCGACTTGTCTAACTTGACCAAACCGACCTAACTTGGGTGAATAAAAAAATGCAAATAATTAATTTCTTTACTTGATTTTCTCCCCAAGGTTCTTTCTAGGGTTTACATGATTAATTACATCAAGTTCAACTCCCTTAGGAGGTACAATCAATTAGAATAAAATACAATAAGAATAACTTTTGAAGTTGCACAAATTCCAACACTCCCTATCAACAAGGAAGGTATTCTTGGATCATCATCAGCATCACGATCATCTGGGTTTCATCTGTACATCTATACTGTCTCAATCATCTCTATACATACTGAAGGTTTTCAACACAGTCTCAGTCCTTCGAGAAGCGTCATCATGCATCAACTCCACCAGTCCTTCGGTGAGTCCAAGAGTGGTCTCTCCATCCTACCTGGATGTCCGAGAGATAGGATTTACCATCTACTTTACCATTTGCTACCTGTCTGTCTCATCTGCCGATGGGATCCTCCCATACCTAGCTGAGAACCTAGACGAGCAGAGATGCACGACCATCTACTACCTGTTCATCTCATCTACCGATGGGATACTTCCATACCTAGCTGAGAACCTGAACGAGTAGACATAATTGTGCAATCATCACAAGACCATCTACTACCTATCCGTCTCAACTACCAATGGGATTGCTCCCATACCTGGCTAAGAACCTGGACGAGCAGAGGCACATGTGTGTAACCCGACCATCTACTACCTGTCTGTCTTATCTGCCGATGGGATTTCTCCCATACCTGGCTGAGAACCTGGACGAGTAGAGGCACCTTGGTGGAACCCGACCATCTACTACCTGTCTAACTCATCTGCCGATGGGATTTCTCCCATACCTGGCTACGAACCTGGAAGAGTAGAGGTACCTGGGTGAAAGCAAGGTAAACATCTCTACGTCATCTTTCCCTCTCAAGGAGGGACACGTTCTCTTCTACTCCAAGTCTTCCACGAAAGTATTCAAACTTTATCCTGGTAAGAAGCTTGGTGAGAACATCTGCAGTCTAGTCATCTGTCGGAACATACTGTAAATCGATCGCACCTTTCTGCACCATATCACAAATGAAGTGATACCGAATCTCTATATGCTTCGACCTGTTGTGGAATACATGATTCACTGACATCTGCACACAGCTCTGGTTATCACAGTGAATCACGGTTGGCTCTAGAATCTGGCCAAACAATCCTGCAGGGGGTTTCCGAAGCCATACTGCTTCTAGGGCTGTTGTACTAGCAGCCATATTCTCGGCCTCTGCAATACTAAGTGCTACTAAGTTATGCTTCTTGCTGCACCAGGAAATCACTGCAGAACCCAAACTGAAGCAACATCTGGAAGTACTCTTCCTATCTGCAGCACATCCGACCCAATCTGAGTCTGTAAACCCCTACAATCTCAAGTCACACTCTGAAGCATATCTTAGGCCATATCCCACAGTGCCACGCATGTATCTGAGCACAAGTTTTGCAGCAATCCAATGAATCTGCTTCGATTCACACATGAACTGACTGAGAGCATTCACAGCAAAACATATATCTAGTCTGGTGTTCGTCAGATACATCAAGGACCCAATCAGTTGGCGATACATAGTGGGATCAATCAAATTTGAATCTGAAGCAGAATCCCTCAGCTTCTTCAAATTTGCATCCATCGGAGTGGTCATGGACTTGCAGTCTGTTGACCAGCAAACCAACTAGGTGGACAACCATGTACCATGCACATGTGCCTTGAATATGAGAAAGAAGTACCTAATAAATTTTTCAAGTGAGGCATTTCTTCTTCTTATCTTCTCTCCATGAAATTTTTGCACCACTGTGGGGGATTTTGTAATGATATGTCAGCATGGGGGTCAATTTTTGTGTAACTTAGTTTCCTAAGACTTTATCATTAGGGAAGTTCTTTTATCGAATGTTTTTTCACTTGGATAATTAAAATTCATTTTTAGTGATTTTAATTATTTGAGTTTTTCACTCAAAAATACCTCCAAAGTGGTGAAAGGCGTTCTAATGATCGAGTCCATGGGGTGATTAGGACCTAGAAATATTCTATATTACCATGCTAGACATTATCCAGAGTCTTGTGGAATTTCATTAAGTTTTACTTAGGATTTTTTAATTTTTGGTAATTAAAAAATGTTCCTCAACATAAAAAAATTGTAATGTAAAAGAGGGATATGTGGCACTTAATTCCCATAAATAGGGGTATGGATATTCAAAATCAATGGCATGAGGCCCCCTACACCATTGGGCAAAGTTTGAAGTCATTTGGACAAGTCTTGTTAAGGTTTTGGACACATTTTCCTAAGTCAGTCAAGGAAATCAGGGAAATTGACAAATAATTAGTAAGGCAAATATTGGAAAAGTGCCTAAAGTCACTTGAAGTGGCCAAGTTAAATTCTAAAGGTTATGTTATGACCCTAAGGTAAAATTAAAGGCGAAAAGGGGCCCCCCAAGCAAGTGTTTTTTAAGTTTGAAGTTTCTCCCTAAGGGGGAAACCCGCTCTCACCATGGGAAATGACATAAATTGAAATAAGCCAAAAAGAGGGGTCCCACCTTCATGATTCATTCCCCTTGGCCTAGCAATGAAACATAAAACATGAGTGGGGATTTTTCCCCCCCATTGTTTTTTTAACCCATGGAAGTGCACCGCCTCCATGGACCCCCTTTCTCTCCAAGTGACAAATGTCATTCATGCAAAAGAACTCTCCCATCTCTCTTTTGCTACTTATGGAGGCTCTTCCTCCTCATTTTGGTTACAATCTCTCATGCTCTTGCTCTGTTGCTATTTTTTCATTCTCTTGCTTCCATTTTGCTCCCATTTGGGCCATTGTAATTTTCAGCCATTTGGCTTAGTTAATGAAATTCTTTGGAGATCTTATGTTGGTTGTTCTATGGTGGTTTGCTTCTACACTTCATAGCTACTCCAGCTTAGGGAGGCCAAACAAGCAAATTGTTTTGCTTTGGTAAGATTTGTGGTATTTTTGCCATAGATTTTATGAGTTTTCTATTTTGTAGTTAAGAACTTCATACGTTTCTTGGTCGAAGTTTATGATTTATTAGCTCATCATTAGGATCTCACATTTTATTTAGTTGTGTAACAAATATCTTATAAGTTGCAGGTTACTTGGATTGAAGAGTGGACTTCGTTGGTCGGATACCCCACTACTTCAAGCATTGGAAGAACAAAGAGCACAATCTCTTCCCTTCTCTTTTAATTTTCTGCATGTTTTTTCATATTAAAATGAGATTTTAAATCTCATTTACATGCTCTTATCTTGTGCAAATTTACTCATAAAAATTTCAAAAAATTTTGTACTATTTTTTATGATATAACTAACATTGCCCAAGAGTGATTTTGGGCATTTTCTATGACATTTTGCTTGCTGGTTTTTAGCAGGTCTGTACATTTTAAAGGTGTTATGCTACCCAAAATTGGCCATCATCAAGCATAAAGGGCATCCACAAGCTACTATTTTAGCCACTCGCAAGAAAACGGTCAAAAATACTATTTTCCTTTTCATTTTTTCTCTAATACTAAGTACTGAAATCTATATCATTGTAACAAATCCAAGAGAGTCTCTTGGGCTTGATTTCTTGTATTCTTTTTAAGTTCAAGTTCTTAGTTTTTTTTGCCAACCATTGCATGTAAATGAGGAGGCATCGCCACCCTTGCATGTAAATGAGGAGGCATCGCCACCCTTGCATAGCAATTGTTGAGTGGCTTGGGTTTAGCATAATTCTTTTTGCTCTAATTTATTTTGCCCGCACCTTACAAGTGAGAAGGCTTTACTTCCCTTTAAAATAGCATTGGCTTCCATTTTTGTTTGCCCACACCTTGCATGAGAAGAGGCTCTGCCCATCCATGCAAAATCGTGCTGGCTAGTAGTTTACTTTCTAACTCTTTTTGCTTTAAGTTATTTTGCCCGCACCTTACAAGTGAGAAGGCTTTGCCTCTCTTGTAAAATCGTGTTGGCTTGTGTTTTATTTTGCCCGCACCTTACAAGTGAGGAGGCTTTGCCTCCCTTGTAAAATCACATTGGCTTTGCATTGTACTTTGGCTTTTGTTTATTCATTAAAGGTTAAAATAAACTGTGCCCCTATTTTTCCCTCGTATTCACTCCCCTTGCCGGTTCAACCAATCCTGGGTGACAAGAAAGGGCAAGGATTTGTGTTGGCTAGAATAATAAGCACTCGAAAATTCATCTTAACTAGATACTGAGAAAAACGGACTTGAGCTGTGGAGCTAGTGGGGTAGAGGTTGTTGGGAGCCTAGTGGCACTTTGTGTCCTCTAGTTGAGCACCCAACAAGTTTTAGGGTTGACCCGTGGAACTAGTTGACAACCTTGTGTTCTCTTGTTGGGCACCCGACAATCTCTCTCAAATTGAAAGAGATAATTTCTTAGGGTAGACACGTAGAGTAACATTAGTTTTCTTGCACAAACCATAATCCCCCAAGTTAAAGAGAGACTTAAAATCAACTAAAATTTTCAGGACCATTTGCAAAACACAACAATTGTTCTTTCACTTCCAAGTACTTTACTTTAAAAGCATTTTGATCATTGGTTCAATCTTGTTATATGCATCTTTTGTTCATTAAATTGTTCATCTTCTACAAATTGGTGCTTAATGTGCTATCTTGATTGTCATGGTTAGTGAATGATTTGATGCTATTAGAGAATCTTTGGTAATCTTGTTTTATTTTGTGACTCCATAACCCAAGTAAAGTAGGCACTAGTCTTGTTAATTAACTGTTTATTTTTTCTCTTGCATTTATAATTGGTTTATTGTTTAAAAAAGTTTGCTTGTCATTGAAACTATTGCATTGTTGCACATTTGCTTGTCATTTGGACATTGAATAATTTACAACTCTTAAAAAAACTAATAAAAAAATCTTAGTAAGTAGGGACTACCCCCCTTGACCTTTAGGAGTTGTGGTCTAAACGGAGAAGTTTAAGATTGAGGTGACAGTGGGTTCTACACTCATAGTTTCCCTCAAGAACACACATAGCGGTTGGGAGACTTATCCGTGGTCGAGTGTGTTTTAGGCGGCAACACAATTCAACATCCCAAATCTCTACAAAATATCTATGATGTATTTTCCTTGTCCTAGGAAAGTCTCCTTCTTCCTCTGCCATACTTCTAATCCCAAGAAGTAATGCATCAATTTAAGATCCTTCATTTTGAACTCAGAGGCAAATTTCTTCTTACACCATATGATAAGTTTCTCATTTCCAATGAGAAACAGGCTATCAACATAAAGGACCAAAATCAGTGCCTCATCATCCACAACCTTGTAGTAAAGGTTGGGGTCTGCATCACTCTTGGTGAATTCCAAACTCGCTAGGAATCTGTCTATTCATCCATACCAAGCATGAGGTGCTTGCTTGAGTCCATACAGGGCCTTTTTCAATCTACATATGTGAGACTCCTTTCCATGGACAATAAACTCTTGTGGTTGTTCAATATATACTTCATCAATAACACCATTGAGAAAGGTTGTCTTAACATCCATCTAATGCAACTTTCATCCCATAGTCGAAGCAATAACAATGATCAATCTGATGGAAGTATATTGAGCCACTGGAGGAAATGTCTCATCATAATCGACTCCCTCTTTCTGAGAGAACCCTCTGGAAACAAATCTAACCTTGTGTTTTTCAACACTCCCATCTGCTCCACGCAAAGTCTGTTGTGCCCATCTAGGCCTCTTCCGGCCTACTGCAATATCTCTGGGAATATCAACTAGCTCAACTGGATCAATGGAATCAATGGGTTCATCCTCTTCTGCTAACTCCCTCTGAACTGGAGGGGGAGATGATCTCATCTCCTTTGGTTCTAGCATTTCCTCATCATCGATCTCCATGTCTGATCCTTTGCCTTTCCTGAAAGCCATTTCTTCTTCAAAGGACACATCCCTGTTGACATCAATTTGTCTGAATCTTGGGATGTAGATTCTATACGCCTTTGAAGAGTCATTGTATCCTACGAGGGATCCCTTCTGGCCTGAAGGTTCTAACTTTGTCCTCTTCTCCTTGGGCACATGTATGTAGACTGGACAGCCAAAGATCCGGGGGTGGCCCACTTCTGGTTTCACTCCTGTGAAAGCTTCCTTCTAAGCTGAAAGTCATATTCCTAGAAGCTTCTTGCTAAACATCAACAAGATTCATCTATCCACCACTTGTTCATCGGAACAAGTCTCATCATCCTTTTCTTGTAGGCCATATCACATGGTCTTTTCCCTACAAGTCAAATCCTGTCTGATGATTAGTGACATTGCATAATCAAATTTAACCAATTTCTATTTCTATGTAATGATAATAGTTTACACTAGTCATCTTGGCCAAAAATTTAGCACAACAATCATAAACACGTCTTCCAAACACATATGGTAACTATCTAGATGTATGTTATCTCCACTAGAACATGCCATCAAGAGTGTGCACTACTCTAAGCATGAAAGAAGGAGATATCATCTAAACTAGCTCCATCAGGTGTGCATAACAAATACAACAAAAGCCTATGGTACATCAAAAAATAAACTATATCAACTGATCAACACACTTCCTGATAGATCTGCATATAATGGTTACGAAGACGTATAAGACAAAACAGATCTATGTAAGCAAGAAAACCAAATACTTCTCTCTTATTGTTTTTGTGTGTGGGCTCCCACTGCCTTCTTGAGGGAACCATGAGAGACCTATGTTCTTGCAGTCTGGATCTTCATATCACCTCAACATAGGGAGAACTAGAAAAAGAACTCTGAACGATCATCATTCCTTGACTTCTTGTGAGGAGTGTCTTCATCAACATTAGCAGTTGAGGCTTCATGCTTCCTTTTGATTGAACTTCGACAATTACTGGCGTAATGACCATATGCCTTGCGCCTGTAGCATTGTATCTGAGACAAATTCTTCTTCTTCTTTTGATCTGGAGAAGGATTTGATCTCCTACCTTGGTCCTTGTGTTTGTAAAACTTTCTTCCCCTTCCCTTGCCTTTCTTGGCATGGGACAAGAATGCTTGATTCTCCTCAGGTTGAGTGCCATGAAGTCTTTGCCTTGCAGCTATTCTTGTCTCTTCCTGAGTGCAATCTTCCCATAGCTTATCAAACTTGGGTAGCTTGGATCTACCGCTTATACTTTGAATGAATGACTCCCTAGATGGTGGGAGACCATTTAGAGTAGTAATGACAAGCTCCTTATCATCAATGGGATCTCCACTAGTACTAAGCTTGTCCCTTAGTTTTGTGATCTACATGAAATATGAGGCAATGGATTCTGACTTGGACATCTTCATATTTGATAGTTGGTTCCTCAATGTGAGTGTCAGATTGATACTACCATGTTCAAATAGCTTCTTTATGGTTTTGAACATCTTTCTAACAGTCTTCTTTCCTGAGATTTGAGGAACCAAGTGATTTCTGACTGAGTCCACCAAAATCCTTCTTGCTCTGGCATCATTCTTCGTCCAGCGAGATTTGTCTTCTTCGGCTTCTAGTTCTGGGACCTTCTCATTGACAAACTGCAAGAGATCATTTTAAATTTATTCTAGTAAGAGAAGAACCCTAGACTTCCAAGAGATGAAGTTGGAAGCCCCTTCCAAACGATCTTCAACCTTCATTCCAATCATCCTAACTGCAGATCTGAAGCAGAAACCCTAACAAGAGCTAGGTCAAAAATGAAAGTTGGATTCTTGGAAAACTGACTTCACAGTGAGATGCGCCCTAGCAAGGTGAGTTGAGAAAAGGTAGGGCCAAGCCAAAAATGTGGAGGAAGTAGGTCAAAAACTGAAACCCTAATTTCTGCTGCAGCTGTAGAATTAGGTCAAAATTTAAAAATTCTCAAAATTGGATTCTACCTTCACCAAAAGATGCACCCTCCTTTGAGCAAAATTCCCAAGGCACTTTTTCTACCAAAATGTTGAGAGAAGGCCTTGAAAGATGAAACCCTAGTTCCGACAATGGCTTCTTCTAGTACTGCTCTAATACCATGTTAGTTTTTCATACAATTATAGCATAATAATTCAATAACATAAAATCAATAGGATCACTAAAAGAAAGACAGCACAAAAACAAAGAACACGAGAATCTATCCTAGGAAACCCAATCAGGAGAAAACCCAACAAACTTCGTATAGAGATGAATAATTCCGAGAACAGAGTACAATGATGAGAGAGAAAAAAGTGGAAGTACTTTCCAAGTAGAAACCCCAAAATGTCTTCTCCTAGCTGCAGGTGCGAATCTCTCTCTAAGTGATGCGAACTTGTGTTGAGTGAATGAGTGAATAATGAGGTGACCTTTCCCTCTATTTATACAAGTGCCAAACTGGCTTTTTCCTCAACAGGGCCGACTTGTCTAACTTGACTGGGACGACCTAACTTGGGGGAATATAAAAATGCAAATAATTATTTCTTTACATGATTTTCTCCCTGTTGCCCGCCGATGTGCACACCAGCAGCAGAAATCTTTCGAAAGTTGTTTCCCAAGGGGGAAAAGTGTGGCCTTGGGGGCAAGCAAAGAGTCAGGTGCTGTCACCTAATCTCGAATCCTCCGTTTAGGCAAACTCCTAACGAAGCCAAGGGGGGTAGACCCTACAAAGAGTTACTAAGGCTCTTGTGTTTTAAAGTGTTTTTGAGATGTGTGATGAGGATGGGTGTTTTTAGGAGTTCTTGGTGATTTTACAATAACAAATTAGATCGAAGCATATATTTGCAAAAATAAGATTTAGAAGATGCACAACCACTGAGAGCTTATAAGCAAAGCATCCACAACATGATATAATTAAAGTAGATAAAGCAATACTCCAGATAGATAATAAGCAAATAAAATATTGAATTGAGTGACCAGTGCCAAATGGAGTCAATGTAGTGCTTGGGATGCTGAAAACATGTCTTGGGTGTGCTTGAGAATGTTTTGCAAATGCTCTTGGTAAATTTTATTGTAAGTTTTAGGGTTAAAGTTGATTATTAATGGGAAGGGGATCTCCAAGATATACCTTGCGGTACTGGAAATATGTCCGGATAATAGTCTAAGTGGCTCCGTACAAGGACATGTGGGTTGGTCGGAGTCTCCAGAACAGTGTTCAACAATACACCAACAAGGATGTAGCCTAACCGGTGCCCTTAAGGTCTCAGTCCAGGGGTTCCCGTGTCCCCAGGCAGAATTTGCCCACTTTCAACTATTAGCGATCAACGCCGGATTTTCATTGGTTGTATGTGAGAGTGTTTTATTATGGTTGAAGTGGAGTTAAATGTGAGGAATTGATCAGTCTACATTGTTTCTCTGTATCCCACAAGTGGGTAGAGCATACGCAACGTAGTAAATACATGTTCCAATTTTATTAAGAGTTATGGACAAGAACCATAGAAAACTCTCTGATAGAGAGCGCTCTTGATCTGCCTTATGACGAGATTCAAGAGACTTATAAAAAGATAAAATGCTTGAAACAAACCACACTACCCAAGAATCTCTTTCAGGTCTAAGACTATACTCAGGAGAGCAAGGGGGTTAGTAAAAATAAATGAAACAAAACGAACTCTCCGACAGAGAGCACTCTTGATCTGCCTTATGGCAAGATTCAAGAGATTTTATGTTCTTTTTAATAGATTATATCAAAAGCAAGAACTAGGTTAAAACTTGATAAAGCAAAACAAGATAAACTATCAACTTCTAAGATCTAGCAAATTATTCCAAAGTGAAACTACTCTAACAATTGAAATTGGAAAACTACTCTAACAATTGAAAACTAATCTACTTGCAGGTATAAAGCAAAGACAAGTGCAAAAAAGGACAAGGGACGATACAAGCTTCCCCCAAATGGGGGAAGTGGGGTGTGGTAGCATTTATCCCACTTGCTCTTTTATTATTCTTTTACAATGATTTTGATGTTTTTCTCCACTTGAAAACACAAGTTTTAGAAAGGGGATGAAGAAGAAGGGAAGAGGGAGTTGGTGTGCTTTTCAAGGAGTGCTCTTTTGCTCTTTGATCTTGCTTGTTTTTGCTTGGCGTTTAGGCTTTCTTGATTTGTACTCTTATGTCACTGAAAATAAGAGCTTTGAACACTAACTCGTTAATAGATTAGTAAATCAAAAAATCGAAACTAAGATCTAGAAACCAAACTAATGTGCAAGTAACTAAGATCTAAGAATTGAAAAAAAATCAAACAAACTAGACGCAAACTTTTAGGACAGCCACTCAATTTCTTTTGTATGGCAGTAAAAAAATGCAATGATTTAAATGGTCAAAACAGTCCTTTTATGGTAGCCAATGGTATTTTTAATTGCACGCTTTTCAAGGCAGCCAACACAAGAAATTTGGGACTGTTTTGGGCACAAAAATCGAGGCAGCCAATGTAAATTTTTTAATGAGTCAGAAAATTAAAATATGGCAGCCAACAAACTTGCAAATAATTAATTAGAAAAAAGGTAAAAACAGTCCTCTTTATGGCAGCCAATAAGGTTCTTCAATGGCACGTTTTACGAGGTAACCAATACAAGAAAATTTGTCACTGTTTTGGCACTTAAATGGGGCAGCCAATGCACCAAAAAAAAAAAAATAGTACTAGTTAGAAGACAACAAATGACAAATCTTAGATCTAGGAAAAAGATAATGCTTTTATGAGAAAAACCAAGGTCTAAATGCCCCTAATGAAGTAGCTTAACAAGCATATGAACTTTGAAAATCTTGACTACTTTTGAGATGAGAAAATGCACTTGAATGATGTGAGATTTTACGAAATGAATCTTAGTGCATCCTAGAGAAAGGATCTTGAAGTATAAACTTTTTAAAACAAAGATCTAGTGTGTAAACATGAATGAAATAGGCTTAGGCAAATTTAACCTTGCCAATCAAACACCTACTACTTCATGTAAGAGAGAACCCTTCAAATGAATTTGAACTTTAAACAATGGATCTCTCTACTTGTAACCAACTTGTAACGAAAAATTTGAATTTGAAGATTTTAAAGGGTGAAGAGTGAGAGAGAACAAGCCCTCTTTTGGATCTTGAATCTACTTGAAACCTTGTAGAGACCAATGAGCACACAGTGGTATATGATCTTTTGAGGCCTTGAAGAAGAGGGAGATGCAGCTGAGCTCAACCCCTTACTCCAATGCACGATCCTGAAACTTATGCACACTTAAACAAAAGAGCTTAGATCTAGTATGTTAGCATATAAAAGATTGAAAGAGCATGGATTACAACTGAATAAAGCATGCTACTCTAAGATCTTTCAAATACAAAACATCAACAAGTAAATTGAAGACTACAAATACTTGTCCTATGTGCTTGAGAAGAAGCCCTCTAAGCTAGATCCAAATTCAAATAACTAAGCATGCATAAAAACATTAAACAATATTACCTCACAAAGCAACCATGAACCATGCATGCACCAAATTGACCTCCAAAGTCTCAATCTTATTCCAATAGAAAGCAAAAAAGATTACAAATAGAAGTAGATGTTCTTTGCAAAAAATTTCACCCTGAAGATGGATGCAAAGCCTTGCTTATATAGAGTACAGAGCTAAGCAATTCGAATTGCATGAGATCTAGGGTTTAGGGAGGGCGCAATTGCTAACAAGAAGGAGCCAAGCTCACGATTTAGGAGTTAACAGAGTCTTGGAAGGTAAGATGAGGGTGAGGTGGCCTCCACCTAGGCAAGGCGCCCACCCTCATGCATTGTAATCATCAACCAACCATTAAAATGATGCCAACAAGCCAATTTGCCCAAGCTAGGAGAGAAGGCGCAAATCCCAATGAAGATGAGCTTGCAGTGCTCCGATATTGATCTGAAGGTGGTTGGTGATGATTGGAATATTCCTTTATGCCTCTTGCCATGTCATTTAGCTCTTTTCTTTATTCAATTTGGCCTTTTCTAGAGAGTTTTTTACTATCTCCAATTTATTATTTTTGATTATTTTTAATTAATATTCCTCATTTATTAATTTTGAGAGAATATTTAATTAAGTGAATAATAATCATCAGAAACTTAGGAAAAGTGGGTTTAGGGGTTAAATGGATACTCTAGCTTAGAAAATGAGTCTCCATTTATCAAAATCCACCCCCAAACCACTTAATTATTACAAATTGAAAATTTTCAATTAAACCATAGAAAAAATGGTTTAATTAATTGAAAAATTTAATAAAAAATAAAACTTTTATGCACGTCCGCTAAATTTTTTTTTATATGACAATGTCTTAGACCCCCTATGGACCTAGGAAATGACCACATAACACAAAAATAGTGTCTAGCATGTTTATAATTTATAGTTGGACTCTAATAATCCCCTAAGGCCCAACCGCCAAATTTGGGCATTCCAGCTTTGGAGGTGTAGGAGAAAAACTCATCAATTATACTCGCCTATATGAAAAGCATAATTGACAAGGGAAAAAACTCCTTGAAATACCTTGTTTGGTTGTCAAGTCCTAGGGAACCGAGCCACTCAAGACCACCATGCTAGCACACTTTATTACAAACCCCGTGGGACATGGTCATTTCAAAACAAAAAATAAAAGATGGCCAAAATAGGCCAAGTCTGGAACATCTGAACGTCTCAACTCTGAAGGTGAACATTGATCATGTTCAAAAATTGGTGGCTCAATAGAAGTTCAACTATTGTACAAAATAGTTGGCAACACTCCCCAAGGTTTACATTATTCTTTTCTAGGGTTTACATGATTAATTACCTCAAGTTCAACTCCCTTGGGAGGTACAATCAATTATAATAAAATACAATAAGAATAACTTCTGAAGTTGCACAAATTCCAACACTTGAGATACCTCCATACCTCCTTAGCCATGTACAGGTATTACAGAATGGCAGAATTTCTTCTTTAATCCCACCAAGGCCAGATATGCAAACTACTATCTCTTATTAGATATATCTTCATGTATATCTTATTAAAAGAACTGGTCCATGTATATCTTCATTCACTTTGTCAAAAGGATCCTACCTCTACGA
Organism: Larix kaempferi; assembly: GCA_027924585.1. NCBI lineage: Eukaryota > Viridiplantae > Streptophyta > Pinopsida > Pinales > Pinaceae > Larix > Larix kaempferi. The sequence goes on from BSBM01000046.1 coordinate 10,428,980, forward strand.
GATCGAAGAAGCTACTTATAATGCATAGTGCCCTATGTTTTCAGTGTAGGAAGACATGTAGTATTTGAAACGAGGTGACAAGATGTTGATCCTAAGGATGATGAACAAATAGATGGCAATTTGGGAAATAAGACACGTCCCCTAAGGGCTTCGTGTCTATATCCCACGCATTGAACGCAAATACGTAAGGACATGTGTCAAGCATAGGTTTGGCACATGTCGTATGACATGACACATGCCAAATTTGTGTCAAACACGTGCCTTAGATAGTGTCCCGCATGTCTAGCACGTCCGATGGAAAAGCAACCTGCAAGCTCTCATAAAACACGATTTTGCCCGCTTTTTGTCACATTTTTAGCTAAGGGACAAAATTATTAGAGTTTTGTAGTTTGCACAATGTTGGTGAAGGTGGCGAGATTGTTGTTTTCTTCACAGTGTCAACAATTTTCATGGCTCTATTATCAAGGGCAGCTAGTAAAGGTCAAAGGAAAGGGAGGAATGTCATTCTTGGTGTCACCCCTCCACTCCAACGTTATCTATATTTGCTTCTGCTAGTGCTTCATCTACTGCAAGTGAGCTTGCTTCCAATCCTAAAATAAGCCATGTTGTAGTAAGACAACAAGCTCAAGAAAAGAAATATCCATTGTGGAGGTATGTAACAAGACAACAAGGGCCCGAGGCAATGCTTACTGGGGGAGGGAATGTTCTTTGGAGATGTAGTTTTTGCAACAATACATACAAGAGCACATACTTCCAAGTTAAGGGCCATTTGTTGGCCACTGATTGTGGACTTGGACCATGTAAAGGGGTGAGTGCTACCAAACAAAAAGAAATGGAAGGAGAGGATCAAATTGGCTCAAGGAAGATGGCAACAGGAAGCAGGAAACAAAAAAATGAGGATCCTCTTCCATTCTTGAGGAAACCTACTGGCAGATTTGGAAGTGGGATTGCAAATCAACCACCAAGAAAGAGGCCAGCTCCAAGTGGCAATCGAATGGACAAGATCTTTCAACAAGAGAAGCAAGAGGAGATTGATCTTACCATTGGATTCATTTTCTATCTCAAATTCATTTCATTTAAGGTTGCATAATCACCTTTGTTTATTGAGATGTGTCGAGCTCTAGTTGAACAAGCTCCAACAAGCTATGTCACAAGGTTCGGGTTCGAGTTCGGGTTAGGCAACCATTAAGTTCAATTCGGGTTCGAATTTTTTGATGAGGTTCGCCATTAGGTTTGTCTATATACATTTTTCAATATATATATATGCTCTTTAAAATGAAATATAACATAAAACAATTTGAAATCAGCATCAATAAACATATACGAGTAAGAATCATGATCGATAAACATATATGATTCATGAGTTACTTAATCATGATAAAATCCAATAACTAATGGTCTTATTAAACATATAGTGCAATTGCAAATTGCAAAAATTAGTAGAACATATTCTTCAAACTTCAAAATTCAAAAGGATGTCCATAATCTGAGATACCCATAATCCCTAAAAAATTCACAAAATTTAAAACATGATTAAAATTTAAACACATAATGCAGCATGCAATTGAAAATTACAAAATGAAGTAGAACAGTCTTCAAATTTCAAAATTTAAAAGGAAATCCATAATGTCAAAAAGTATACTCCTTGAAATTGTTTCACAAAATTTTAAACAAGGTTAGAATTTATATCTTGTGGGCCACTTGTAACATCATAAAGCTCTAAAACAAGAGCACATCAATAAGTGGATTTCTATCATCACTGGGATTAGACTCATCACCAATGTCACCAATACTGGCAAGATCGCCTTCTTTTGCACTTGAAATAGGAGCAAACAGTGGGTGAGAGAGGAACTAGATGAACCTTTTGCCACATCACTTAAGGCCCTACAAATTACTGAAAACATAAACAAGGTCTTCCAACAGTGTAGATAACAATTTTTCCTTGTTCTTGAATATGGTTTTAATTTGATAGGGTTAGGTTTTTAACTCCATACATTTTTAAACTAACTAAAAACTGGTTTAAAAAATAAAATTAAAAAAAAATGAAATTTCAGCCTTCGCTTGAGGTTCGGAATGAGGTTCACCTATCACGTTCGGTGAACCCCATCAAATTTCATTTTTTTTCAAGTTCGCCGAATTTCGAACCTCAAGGTTGAAGTTTGACGAACCCTATGACATAGCCAACAAGGTATGTTCCTCCTAGTTCAGAGAAGCTTAGAACCACATTGTTGGTTAAGGAAAAGGAGGAGGTGGATAAAATTCTAGAACCCATTTAATCATCATGGACTTCATTCATTGCCAGTATTGATATGATGGATGGACAGATAGAGAATGCCATCTACTCATCAATTTCATGGTGTCTTTCCTAAATGGAGCAGTTTTCTTGAAAGCAGTGGATGCTCTTAGAAAATACAAGGCTACGCAATATATGGGTGAGTTGTTCATTAAAGTTATTTAATATGTAGGTGTTGATTCTTGTGTACAAATTATCACAGGTAATGCACTTGTTTGCAAGGCTATTAGCATGTTAATATGTAGGTGTTGATTCTTGTGTACAAATTATCACAGGTAATGCACTTGTTTGCAAGGCTATTAGCATGCTTGTAGAAGCTAAATATCCATAGATATTTTGGACACCTTGCATTGTTCATTATTTGAATTTACCATTTAAATCTATTGTTTCTGATGTGACATGGATGGGAATTCTTATTGATGATGCACGCCATATCCACAATTTTGGACAAAACCATAACAATGTCCTCACTATCTATAAAGAGTACACACATCTATCATTGTTGAAGATTGCAAATAGACGGTTTTCCTCCTCATTCATAATGCTCAAGAGGTTGAGAGAGGTCAAGGCCACACTTGGTTCCATAGTTATTTCAGATTCTTGATCTTTTTGGAGAAACTCATATCAAACTTCTTCAAGAAATTTCAAGGATACAGCATTAATTTATTATATGATGGTTGATGGGAGAGGATAGATCTTACCATAAAGATCGTGGACCCTATTGATTCTTTGTTGTGGTTTGCAACTTTGCAAACATAGACCAGCCCATTTTAGGAGATGTTTATGAGGGGTGGGATTCCATGATTGAGGCAATGAAGACCATTCTCATATCTATAGAACCTTCAACAAGGACGCTGATTTACTATCAAAGGGAGTTGTTCATGAACCAAAAGGTTTCTTATATACAGAAGAATTTGTGGAAGGCTCTTTGGTTTTTAAAGATGTCTCTAATATTTTTTGTTAACTCTGTTTGGATTTGTTGGGAAGCTGTTTTGAAATCAGATGGAGATTTCCTGAATCTGGTTAAAGGATTCCTGGTTGAATATGATTGTGTTGTTTTTCGATTGTGAAGGCATATTTTTTCCTTTGTATTTGTATGGCCTTTGGGCTTCGAGGATTGAGGTATATGTTCAGTCATAATGAAATGTTCATGTAACTTTCATTTTCTTTGATTTTATAATAGCAAGAAAATGGTTTTTTTCTTCTAGAAAAAGAATGAGTGCCCTAAGTATGGGACATCAACAGAGAGCTTATTCATCACCATATGAGAAATTCTTATCAATAGGTGAAATGTTCATGTAACTTTCATTTTCTTTGATTTTATAATAGCAAGAAAATGGTTTTTTTCTTCTAGAAAAAGAATGAGTGCCCTAAGTATGGGACATCAACAGAGAGCTTATTCATCACCATATGAGAAATTCTTATCAATAGGTAGGATAAGAATTGCACATCTTTGCATTGCTTGGCTCAATCATTGAGTCCCAAGTACTACAGTAATGATTAGCTCAATGGTGGGCCTTCGCACAGAGTCCCTCTCACAAGTACGGAGAGATTTCATAGGGGAAGAAGTAAGCATTTAGAAGTATATAAGTTGATGAGATGGATCTATTGGCTTGATGAGGGGCATTCTACTCATGCACGCCCTCCTTGACACTTCCCTTGTGACAACCTATATGCTGACTGTTGCCGCCTAAAACACACTTGACCGCGGGTAAGTCTCCCAACCGCTATATGTGTTCTTGAGGAAAACTATGAGTGTAGAACCCAATATCACCTCGATCCTAAACTCCTCCATTTAGACCACAACTCCTAAAGGTCAAGGGGGGTAGTCCCTACTTACTAAGATTCTTTTTAAAGTTTGTTTTAAGAGTTGTAAATTATTAAATGTTCAAATGACAATCAAATGTGCAGAGATGCAATAGTTCAAATGACAAGCAAACATTTCTTAAGCAATTGACCAATTAAATGCAAGAGAGAATAAACAGTTAACTAACAAAACCAGTGCCTACTTCTTGGGCTATGGAGTCACAAAATAAAACCAGATTACCATATATTTTCCAATATCATTAAATCATTCATTAACCATGACAATCAAAATATCACGTTAAGCATCAATTTGTAGAAAATGAACAATTTAGTGAACCAAATATGTGTATAACAAGATTGAGCCGAAAAATGAAGTGCTTTCGAAGTAAAGTACTGTAAACAATAGTAATGTTTTACAAATGGTCCTGTAAATTTTAGTTTATTTTAAGTCTCACTTCAACTTAGGGGATTATGGTTTGTGCAAGAAAACTTAAGCTACTCTATGTGTCTACCCCGAGAAACTATCTCTTTCGATTTGAGAGAGATTGTTGGGTGCTCAACAAGAGAACACAAGGTTCTCAACTAGCTCCACAGGTCAATCCCAAAACTTTTTGGGTACTCAACTAGAGGACACAAAGTGCCACGAGGCTCCCAACAGCCTCTACCCCACTAGCTACACAGGTCAAGTTCTTTTTTCTCAGTATCTAGTGAAGATGAATTTATGAGTGCCTATTATTCTAGCCAACACAAATCCTTGCCCTTTCTTGTCACCCAGGATCGGTCGAACCGACAAGGGGAGTGAATATGGGGCAAGAATCGGGGCACAAATTAAGTTTTAACCTTTAATGAATAAGTAAAAATCAAAGTGCAATGAAAGCCAACGCGATTTTATAAGGGAGGCAAAGCTTTCTCACTTGTAAAGTGCGGGATAATAAAACACAAGCCAACACGATTTCACAAGGGTGAAAAAGCCTTCTCACTTGTGAGGTGCAGGCAAAATAACTTAAAACAAAAGAGTTAGAAACTAAATTACAAGTCACCACAATTTTGCATGGATGGGAAAAGCCTCTTCTCATTCAAGGTGTGGGCAAAACAAAATGCAAGCCATCGCGATTTTACAAGAGAGGCAAATCCTTCTCACTTGTAAGGTGTGGGCAAAGTAAATTAAAACAAAGGAATAATGCTAAACCCAAGCCACTTACAACTACAATGCAAGGCTGGCAATGCCTCCTCACTTGCATGCAATGAATGGCAAACAAAATTAAGCACTTGAACTTCAAACAACAAACAAGAAATCAAGCCCAAGAGATTCTCTTGGGCTTGTTACAATGATATAAATTTCAGCACTTATTAATTGTGAGAAAAAGAGAGAAAAGAAGGTGATTTTGACCGTTTTCTTCCAAATGGCTGAAATAGTAGCTTGTGGAGGCCCTTTATGCTTGAAGATGGCCAAATTTGGGCAGCATAACACCTTTGAAATGAGTAGACTTGCTAAAAATCAGCAAGCAAAATGTTACAGAAAATGCCCAAAATTTCTCTTGGGCAATGTTAGTATATCACACAAAATATTACAAAAAATTTATGAGTGAATTTGCACAAGATAATAGCATGTAAATGAGATTTGAAATCTGATTTTTATATGGAAAACATATAGAAATTAAATGCAGAAAATTAAAGGAGAAGGGAAGAGATTGTGCTCTTTGCTCTTCCAATGCTTGGAGCAGTGGGGTATCCGACCAAAGAAATCCACTATTCAAACCAAGTAACCTACAACTTTTAAAATGTTTGCTACACAACTAAAAGAAAAGGTGATAAACTAATGAAGAGATAAAAAATTATAAACTTCGACCAAGAAACGTATGAAGTTCTTAACTGTTAAACAGGAAACTCAAAAAATCTATAGCAAAAATACTAAAGATCTTACCAAAGCAAAACAGTTTGTTTGTTCGGCCTCCCCAAGCTTGAGTAGCTATGAAGTGTAAAAGCAAACCACCATCACAAAGCAACACCAACACCAAATCTCCTCCAAAGAATTTTATTACTAAGCCAAACGGCTGAAAATTACAATGGCCCAAAATGGAACAAGATGGAAGCAAGAGAGAGTGAGAAAATAGCATGAGAGCAAGAGCATAAGAGATTGTAACCCAAATGAGGAGGAGGAGCCTCATTAAATAGGAAAAGAGAGGGAAGAGTTCCTTTGCATGAATGACATTTGTCACTTGGAGAGAAAGGGGGCCCATGGAAGGGGTGTTAAATTTTCATCAAGTTAGGGTTATGTACAGAAAAATAACAATTCAACATACTTTAATGCAGAAAATACATTTAATAAACATTTACAAATATTGAATATGAAATAGTGCAGTAGTAAAATCTATCATAACATAATTTTCATATCTTTCAACTTCGCACCTTTAACACTATCAGGTAGGTCATTATGTTAAAGTAATCTTCTACTTTAACACTACTAGTTAGATCATTGTGTTAAAGTAATCTTCAGTAACATATAATAAACAAATTGATCAAATAACAATAAAAGAGATATAGTTGGAGAACAATAAAAAGATATAGTTGGAGATACTTACCTAGGTGTGAAAACCTTCCTGTAGAAATGCTCAGAAGAGTTACTTTCAGAAGAGAGTGTGCCTCAGAGAGGCCAGTCTACTCTAGGAACTAGATGACCCTTCAAGAGGGTAGTACAAGCCACAGAGAGAGAGATGACTAGGGTACAGGAAAATGATAGTCAAGCACAGTACAATACTCAGCACAAATAAAGTCACAATAATAGATGTCCAATAAGTATAAGCACAAGTCTGAAATTCATTAGATTGGATCTGCATAAGGTCTTTCCATAAAAGACTTAACCATCAAAATTTAAGACCTTTAACATATGCCCTTAATAAAAATAAATCAGAATGCACAAGCCTCACGGCTTTCCTCAAATCTACATGTAGCAGACTAAAACTGAGCAAAACAAGGCTGACGGCCTCTATCAAAAAATGCAGATCGCAGTCTTAAGAAAATCAGACCTCAGCAATAAAGTGATCATATCTTAGTTTAGGCTTCAGAAGGCAGAACGAACTTCAGTAGTTCACGGGCTAAGTTAATCAAATCAAAGTTGTGACGACTTTCCTTATCCAGGTCATAAGTCAGCAAATTTAGTCAAGGATCAAGCCCTGGATGCAAAACATCTTAACATCAACCCTTACAAACATCAAGACTGGATCTGAAATGATCAACAGGTGGATGACCTTCAAATTCGGGTGAGCAACAGAAATAGTAGAACGACCTCAATAAGATAAAACAACAGTCCACCCAACACGTCAAGCAGTTGAAGAAATCGGAGCCCAGAGATGAATTGAGTTGATGATAAAATGGAGGAGAATAAACTCCAATAAATATGAAAAAGTAAACTCCAGCAAGTGTACAGCCAGCAATAAATCAGAACTGAGATGAAATCGTAGGGATGAATGATAAGAGGAGAAAAGACACAAAATAAACTCCAGCAGGTGTACGGCCAGCAGCAGCCAAACCCTTGACAAATCAAAGCTAAATAAATGAATAATAAAAGAGGAGAATATATATAGGATTTTTATCTTCTAAATGGATCAATAAATTAATCCTTTAAATTAGGGCTCCATAGATTTAGGAAAGAAATCAAAAGATAAAAAGAATAAATAAAAGATAAAAATAAAGTATTAAAAATAAAAATAAAATAAAGGATAAAAATAAAATATTAAAAATAAAAATAAAATAAAAGATAAAAATAAAATATAAAAATAAAATAAAAGATAAAAAATAAAAGAAACTCATAAAATGGACAAACATCCAAAGTACCCATAAGATCAAAACAACAAGGGTGGTATAAATAAAAGGTGGGTCAATGACCCTATTTACCACAAACCAAAGACAGGGTACCACAAGACTAATAAACAAAAGCGTGCAAGGACTAAAAGTAAATCACCCAAGGTGGAAAGGTACAACCAGTCATCTCTCTCTCAAATGTACAAATGTTCCATATAACCTGAAATTTCATCATCACTGTATAAGGAAGGGTTCACACAAATGATATGATCATGTGGTCCTCTCAACTGCTCCTTAGGTCAAATGTTAGTAGCTTCCACAAGGGGTGGCCAATCCCTTGAAAAGACCAACTAACTCATCCATCTCGAAGACCTAGGAGAAGAGGACATCACACATCATAATCTTGGTAACTTACCAAGTGCCTCCATTCTCAAGGAATGTCTTCTCAGCCCAAGGCTGAGCCTTAGTCCTAGACTGGGACATGTTGATCAACCATCTGGTCCATGACCAGGTTCTCCATTCTCCCAGAGAATGGTCCTCAGCCTCAAGCTGAGCATTCAGTCCTAGACTGAATGTTGATCAACCATCTGCAAGACCTAGGATATCTCTATCTCAACCTGCAAGATCTGCCTGGTCCTCATGACCAAGAAACTGTTTTATTCTAGACCAGAATACCCTAGAGACAAATAGGGGCCCTAGCCACATGCTAGGGACTTTGCCATGGCATCAAACTGCTTGGTCCTCGACCAAGAACCCCAGAAGACAGCTGGGGGCCCTAGGGTACCTTCTAGGGTCTTACTCATTACTCTGCCTGGTTAACTTGACTAGGAACCCTAGTTAACTGACTAGGGTACCATTCTCTCTAAGAATGGGTCTCGCAGCTGCATTAAAAATTAACAAGGGGGGTGCACTTCCATGGGTTAAAAATAACAAACAATGGGGGGGAAACCCCCCACTCATGTTTTATATTTCATTGCTAGGCCAAGGGGAGAGAATCATGAAGGTGGGACCCCCCATTTTGGTTTATTTCAATTTATCTCATTTCCCGTGGTGAGAGAGGATTTCCCCCTTAGGGAGAAACTTCAAACTTGAAAAACACTTGCTTGGGGGGGCCCTTTTGGCCTTTAATTTTACCTTCGGCACATAATATAAACTTTAAAAACTTAACTTGGCCACCCCAAGTGACTTTAGGCACTTTTCCAAAATTTGTCTTACTAATTATTTGCCAATTTTCCTGATTTCCTTGACTAACTTAGGCAAATGTGTCCAAAACCTTAGCAAGACTTGTATGAATGACTTCAAACTTTGCCCAAGGGTGTAGGGTGTCTCATATCATTGATCTTGAGTACCCATACCCCTATACAACATCATAAAGGACCACTTATCCCTCTTTTACATTACAACATATTATGCTGAGGGACATTTTTTAATCTCCAAAAATTAAAAAATCCTATGTAAAACTAAATGAAATTCCGCAAGACTCTGGATAATGTCTAGCATGGTAATAGAGAACATTGCTAGGCCCCAATCACCCCATGGACTCGATCATTAGAACGTCTTTCACCACTTTGGAGGTATTTTTTAGTGAAAAACTCAAATAATTGAAATCACTAAAAATGAATTTTAATTATCCAAGTGAAAAAACACTCGATGAAAGGACTTCCCTAATGATAAAGTCTTAGGCAACAAAGTTACACAAAAATTGACCGTCATGCTGACATATCCTTAAAAATCCCCCACACAGGTGCAGAAATTTCATGGAGAGAAGTTAAGAAGAAGAGTTGCCTCACTTGAAAAATTCACTAGGTACTTTTTTCTCATCTTCAAGGCACATTGAACATGTGCATGGTACATCGTTGCCCACCTAGTTGGTTTTGGTGGTCAACACTGACCACTATGTGGGTGCTAAGGTGTCCTAGTGAGGGTGGTACTTTTGTACATTTGTTCATCTATCATTGATGCCCTAATAGAGCATTCTACCTTGGAGTTGGTACATTCTTTTGATTATGGTTAGAGGCAATATTTTGTCGTCATTGATGGATTCTTAATCATGTTTCATAGCTTATCCAGTAGAGTGATTTCACATTGGCACATTTTCCCAGGTGATTAGCCTTCCAATGGATATATTGGTGCATTGTTCATGACATATCTTACCTTGTTGGAAAAGCACTCTAGTGTATGGGTGTATTCTTAGCATGGATTTGATTTCTTGAGACGATTGAATTCTTGGATTAGGGGAGCGTTTCCTCTATCTTTATTTTGGTGGCACACTTATTGAGGAGACTTAACTAACTTGCACATCTTCCTAGGTCATTCTTCTTGTTGCCCATGGTTTTGGAGATGTATAGATGTTTTTTGGGCACATGGTTTCTCACAATCGTACATGGTATCGATTATTTTATGCTCAATCTTTGGAGGATGTGCTACCATTCACATTATACTAGGTCGTTCCACCTATTCCGCAAATGTTTTGAGGTATGGAACCTTTATGCATATTTTATTGGAGCACCTACCTTATTTCATGGACTTCAAAGTTGATTGTGAGATGCATGCACATGGACTTATGCCCTAACACTTGGTTGGAGGTTTCCTTTGTACATGGAGGTGGTTATAACTGCTATGGACATCCCTTGGCACATATTTCTACGAGTTCATAGGCCTCTTGGAGGAAACACATTGGTGGTTTTGGTTATTTCAAGCATGTGGGTGGCATTCAATAATGATTTGCATCCTGTTTTATTAGAGCACTCCCTTATTTTGGGCATCATAACTCTTGTTTTGAGGCATTCTGGAGGGTCGTGCATAAGAAGACCCCACACATCCCACTTGAAAGTCTTATGCTTGGTCAAATGAGCTTGGACGATGGAGGTGTCTCGCACATAGTGTGGACAAGTGGCATTCCCACTACATTGTCCATTTATCTTTATTATTTTATTGCTCTTGGGTTTTGACTTGTATTAGAAATAGTTAGAAGATATTGTTCTTTATGTTTCCCTCGGAGAGATCATGGATCTAGCTTTTGGATATTATTAGTTTATTAGTGAGGGTTTTGAACCCCAGCTCTAAATAACAGAGGCTCACTCCCATTGTTGATTGTTGGAAAATTGGAGAAACTTCTCCTGTGTTTGACTTATACTTATTTTTCTCATAAAGGAGGCTCTCTATACATGTGTAGCTGTTCATATTATTCATTTTGATGATTTTATGTGCCAGAATCTTTGATTGAATCTGCTGCAATAAGAACTTCATGTTAGGTTAGCTATGTCATTGAAAAGGGAGAGTGAATGAGGTGCTATCTATTTTTCTCTTTGTTGTTTTTATCTTCAAGTTGGAAACATTGATTTTTTGTCAATTTTGTGGAAAGATTGCATGCTGTGTTTTAGCTTGAAATAAAATCTCTCCTTGTTGTATGCATGTCCACAAATAGAGCACCTAGTGAGGGCCCTACAAAATATGTTAATTCCCATCCATATAATTCTGCATTCATAGGTAAATTTCTGCATGTTTCAGCAGATTTACCTCCATCCATTCATAATATCCAGCACTTTTAGAAGCCCTAACACTCCATATGCCCAATTGGGTTATTGACACTAGTTAGTTACCTCCAACCACCCTAAAAATAAACCAAATAAATCATATAATTTTCTGTTTTACTAAAGCAACTCTCCATTGTACCTTGAGACCTCGTTGCATAAGCCTTAGTAATCCTAAGTTCTAACCCTAGGGATACCTCCCTTGTGCCTGAGGAGAGTCAGACTAAAGTGAGAAGAGGTGCTATTATGGTGACAGTGATAGCCCTTCTGAGTTACCCTTAGGCTTGCATTTGCTGTTGGGACTTTGTAGCTTAAGTGCGAGTTCAAACAGTAACAGTGGGAAAAGGGATACAGTACACTTAACTTCTATGAGTGAAGTGTTTGACTTTATTAAAATGTTAAAATTCTTTAACTCTATCTTTGAGATATTATACTGTATTTCAATTATATCTGATTTCACCAGATATTTCCAATGTTTTCTGAGTTTCAGGTTATCAATTTTTCCAAGTTTTTCAGGTCCAAGTTTATGCTTGCCAATAATTTCCAACATTTTCCCCAATATTTCCAACTAGTTTATTTTTGGATCCTCGGTGATATATTCCCTGAAACGATATTTGCAACATTGATTATACATATCATGATTTACCAAAAACCTTTAACTTTCAAAAAGAGAAAATGTCATTTCAAATTGCACAATTGTGAGGTGAAATAGAATAAATCTAACTTAATTTTAGAAACTAAAGATATATTATTAAATTTCTCTTGAAGGTTCCATAACCAATTTTCTCTGTGGTGGTAAAGTCTCTTTTACATATGATATTTTGCCTTATTTTTAATGTTGACATTCTATATAGTATATGCAGTTTAGAAGTGTTGACCCACTCCTCTGTTTTGCCTTGGTTAGATGGCACCATAAGGAATACAACAAATGACACCAAAGAGCTCATGTTCATGGTTATGTTTTTAATTCAATTTGGGATTTTTATGGAAATAATCCCAATTACTACTCTTGCCTATCAATGTACAAATGTTCTATACAAATGTAATTGATGGAAACATTCAAACATTCTATATAAAGGTAGTTTTGTGATTTTTATGGAATATGGTTGCTTGCCCCACGTGCCCTAACATAGGCAGTACAAGAAAGTATGATGGGTCATTTTATCTCTGTTTTTCAACTTTAGACATCCATGAGATGGGGACACCCCGATTACATAGTACTAGCCCCAAAAGTAGACATGCTTGTGCAACCTTGGTTTAAAATGTCCCAAGTCATGTATATGTAAATAAATCTATACGGCTTAATGATGTGACCAAATGGTAAAAAATTCAATATTTGTTACATTAATGTTACATAGAAATAAATAGTACTTCTATGTAAACAGCAACTTTCCAACATGATATATTCCAAATATAAGTTTTCTTATATAGAATAAGGTTTCTTCTGATAGGTTATGATCATTTGCCAATACTAATACTACCAGTTATATAGATCAAATGGTTTCGCTGCACTACTGTATAAGGATACATCAGATTTTACAATTATAACTAACAATAATAGGATACAAAATAAATTATAACAGCATTGACTCACCTTTGATCTTGCCTGCACGTGCAAGCTTATAAAGACCTTTCGCATCTCTCTTTTCACAAATTTCTAGAGAAAAATCCATAAAGATCTGCAAATAACAATGAGATATGCATATGTATATCAATACTTTATCTAGTTGATGTCCACTTTCCAAAAGATTCATTTCCACATGATAGATATCAATTTGCATATAAAAGGCATAGCATGCACTAGGAGAGATAATGTGAATCAAAGAGAACCTCAATAAATTCTCCAACAGGCAAACGTGCACGGCATGCATCACGATCCCTCCGATAAGGAGATATCAAGCTAGTGATGCATATAACACCAGCATCCACAAAGAGCCTCGCCACCTCACCTAAAAGTACAATTATGTCAGCAAAATTGCACCAGGAAGATTTAGACAGTTAAATACAGAACTAGATAAAGAAACACAAATGCAGATTATATGTGAGATAATATATGAATTTTAGTTATCTTCAATGACACATTTTGCATGGAGCCTTTCTTTGAAATTAAGAGAATGACCAACTGATGAGAAGACAAAGTTTGAATACCATAAATATGTATAATGTGGATGGCCTTACCAATGCGACGAATATTCTCTGCGCGATCTTCTGCACTAAAGCTAAGATTATTGTTTAAACCATGCCTTACATTATCACCATCCAGAATATAAGTGAGCCTTCCTCTAGAATGCAGTGCACGACTCAATGCACAAGCCAATGTACTTTTGCCTGCATTGTTTTAAACAAATTTTGAATCAATAATTGAAATAAGTATTCCACTATAACCAGATACATCAAAAAACAATTATTAAAAGGTGCTCCATCATTACAAGGAAAAAATGCAGATGGTAGAAACTACATTAAGTTCAAACCTGAGCCACTCAGACCAGTTATCCAAATGACACAACCCTTCTGTCGAAGTAGCTTCTGCCTTTCTTCTTTGTTCACTGAGCATTCTTGCCATACAATGTTTGTTGATTTTCCTACACTTGATATTGGTGGGCAGATCATACCTGCACAATGATAAGAGTTCAATGTGCGAATCAAAGATACGACATGCTTCTGGAAATAGAAGTCGACAACAATAATACTTGGTGTATGATTACTTCAAGGACATTATAGCGAGAGAGTGCATGCCCAAACTAATGCACTGAGAAAACCACAGTAGGAAGCAAGGTTTCATTAAGTGGGTATTTTTCCCCGAAGTCTTTTAAATTTTTTAATTAAGCAAGTAGCGATAGAAAAGCACAACCGATCGTGAAAAGCACCTTTGCAAAGATTGAAGAACTAGTGGAAAACAATCATAAACAAGGAAGAAGAGGAAAGGGGAGGCACCCCAAAAAAGATTGTTGAATGGATGCCTTCATTGAGCAGATGAGACCTCAAGCTTTTGAATCAAACAAGGCATTGTGCTAGATGTGGTAAGTTATGAGTCTATCGTGGCTCTAACTATAAGTTCATAAGAGTTTAGATAGAAGGAATCTTAAAAATTTAGAACCACTAAAACCACCCAGCAAAAGGGGAAAAATATAGTTCATTCCACTAAAGGGTACTTCTTAGTCATATTTACTAATAAAGAACATTGGAGGAAAAGTTGAGGAGGATCGTGGTTCCTTAATAGAGAAAGGCATTCACTTCAATAATGGATAGATCACAGCACATTTTGATCATGTAGAACAATTACCATCCTCGTCCTCTATAAGGATCTAGCAGTATTTGCTCCATTTAGAGTATTACAAGATAAAGTTTTTTGGAAAATATGAAATACAATTGGAGAACATATTAACTCTGTAGATATAACAAGGAAAAGATATAAAGCTACCTGTTACGTGGTACCAATACCAACACACCTGCAGATGTACCCCAGGGAGAGAAGGGGTGTTATCCAGCTTTTTCTGAGTGGGGGGTTATGGCCAAACCCTTTGGTTTCTCCTCTAGGGGTACTATGGCTTAGTGGCATTGTTGACTACCTCGTGGAAGGGCTTGAAGCCCTGAGGTTGGTGTCTGGGGCCCCCAGGGGTGGATCATTGGGTCACGTGACCCCCACCTTACTTTATCACACTAGTGGCACTTTCTTTCAGCAGTGAAGTTCATGCCTCTACTCCAGGCCACCATCCACACCCTCCTGGTCCTCCAGCTCAACAGCACCCTCTCTCCCTGGTTTGTTCATGATGATGACATCATCCTTCCTCCAGGCCAGCATTGCTTGATTAAGGGGGGGCGTTGAGGGATTTTCACTACTATTGGGGTTAGATGGGGCATGACGACCCTCCCCTCGCCACTCCAACCTTCAGTACGGAGTGATATGCTTATTTTTAGTTGTTTAGTCATGTATGGGTAAATTCTGGGGAAAATGTCCCAAATTACCCACACATTTGATTATTTTATATTATTTTTGTTTTAATTTTAAATTGAAATTTTATAATTTCAAATTGACATTTTAAAAGGCATTTCGCCCTGGATATTTTATAAAGTGAGTGTGAGAAAGTATAAATATACTTGTCCTCACTTCATTTTTAGATAACAACTTATGGGATCAAATTCATTATGCTACTCTTTTACCCTAGAAGGGCCTTATCAAATGATGTGCACCTCTTGGAGGGATGATTCTTCTTGTTCTTGGATGAATTTGGATGCTTTCTTTGTCTTGCTAATGCTTTGTGGATGCTAGAATAGTTGGAATAACTCATGCTCAAGTAAGTCTTTTACATTTTTAAGGTTTACTTGATGAATCGTAGGTAAATTTTGCATCTTGAATGATTGAATGGTAGCCCTAGGGCTACATTCTCTTTGAATAGGGTTGTTGCCTACTATTCTATCCTCATTGCATAGTAAAAACGCTCCCAAAATGAAGTTTTTACAAAGTTTGGCCTTGGATATCCAACTTTGTCCTAGTTTAGGCTCTTGAAACCAACCCTAGAGTTTGTTTCAAGAAGCCCTAACCTAGTAGCAAGGAGAATTACCTCCAAGAGGAAGGCTTGTCACCTTCCTCTAAGGCTAGGGTTGAGGGTAACATCCATTAAAGCCCTAAGTTATCAACTTTTACTAAATTTCACTTGCATTTTCACGTGTAAATTTCTATTTTCATGGTAGAATTAGGGTTAGAATTAGGTCTGCAATTTTATATTCAAAACCCTAGAAAATCAAAAAATTAATTTTTTTCAATTTTTTGGCATTCCTAAAATTTCGACCTCTCTCCTGCAATTTCGCCTTGCCTTCTTTAGCCCCAAAAACCCTAGGGAGAAATTTTAGGGAGCCCTAAAATCTTTAAAAAATCAAAAATTATTTTTTCTTCAATTTTTGGCCTCCCTAAAATTTCGTCCCTCCTCCCTATCATTTCGGTCTGTCATTTTAAGCCCAAAAACCCTAGGGCAAAATTTTAGGAAGCCCTAAAAATTTTAAAATATCAAAAATCCCTAAAAACCCTAATTTTACATGTGTAAAACTAAATATTAATTTTAGGTTTTTTTGTAATTAGTTTTTATTTTATTTTTGTTTTGTACATTAATTTCAAAAGGAAAAACCTAAACCTAAAACCCTAATTCCAGCCCTAACCTAACCCTCTTTCCCTTTTTCTCCTCTTCTCCTCTCCTCTCCTTTTCTCTCCTTCCTTTCCTTCTATCCGTCCCTTCTTTCCCTTCCTTTCCTATCTTCTTCCTTCTTCCTTCATCTTTCCCTTCTTCTCCTCCTCTTCTTCCTCCCTTTTCTTCCCTTCTTTCTTCTTCTTTCTTCCCTCTCTTCCTCACCCTTGGTCCTTGTTTTTGAACCTTCTCCAAGGCTGTACCGTTGTAGCAGCCTTAAATTGACTCCTCTGCTGCATTTAGGTCTGCAAAATCAGCAGACTGTCCACCCTTGACAACCTTCCAAAACCAACTTCACACCTACACAGAACCACAAAAGTATTAGTTATTTGTTACATCTTTGCTACTGTTTTAAAAGGCTGATATATTGCTGACAAATGAGGTCTGAAATTTCTTATTTACTGCTAGTACACACAGTCTGAAAGTTTATAATGGATGCATGAATAAAATGGTTGAAATTTGGATAATTGCTACTGTAGTGACTGTCAAAACTGTTGCTAACCCATTCACACAGTCTAAAACTATTCTTACTTGGTGGTCATAAAGTGGTTAATTGTTGGAAGATACATTGGAAACATTTGTTACAAACACTACACCTAATTTACTGCTCTTACACACAGTTGTTTGGACTGTCTTCATACTGTTATACTTCATTATATCGGTCCTGTTGTCACCTAAACTGTAGTTACCCCTATGGATGTATCCACTCATGGATGGCAATAGGGAAGGGAAACTCAAAAGGTGCAACCACGATCAACTCGACCTCCAATAGATGGTTGTCACGCCAGTCGAGGCAACCTTCACTTTATGTTATCTAGCCCAGACAACAAAGGGGGAGACCCGATCTATTCCGACAGGAGAGATCAAAACCAAGACACCAAATCAAGTTAATTCTAAGTGAAGTAAGGTGTATGGTTTATCCTAGGCCTTAGGATGAAGTCATAAGACAAATGAGGGGTTCAATGAGTATAACTTTGGTTCATTATTGATGTGAGAGTGACTTATGATTTGTGAAATATGATCTAGGATTAAAGTACTAGTTCAATGTGAGAAAATCCACTGCCTTGGTAACCGTGTCCAAAGCAGGGTAGTTTAGGGGTTGAATTGGGGCTAACTAGTACAAGTGACAAGCTTGATCATGAAACATGATGACATCAAAGGGTTTAGTTCACCACACAAAGGTCAAACCACAAGTTAATCCAACAATCTAGGAAAGTCGAATTGACTTGGAGAGAAACCAATGCCTTGGGAATTGGGATAATGGAGTCAAAGTAAGGTTAACTTGTGGTTAAGGACTCCTATTGCATGAGATAAGTGGGCAATTAAAGTCTTGATGGATGAATAGGTCTAGATCTAGAGATTTAATGTTTTACCCTAAGTGGACCACAATCCCTTAAAACAAGGAATTATATCCCCAAGGCAAGATTTGACAAGGTGACCTACTAGACCTAGGTTTTGAATTATGCTCGTTCCAAGTCCACAAAGATCTCATGTACCCATGTCCTAGAAGTGGACCAACTCACTTCTCCAAGGTGGTGCAACTTTACCCAAGGAGGCTAAAAAGTGGGATAAATGACTCAAGATAAGTCCAATGGCATCCAAACTTTAGATCCAAGTAGTTTAAGCAAGTGAGAGTCTGGATCTATAATTTCAAGGCAATCCAATGGCTAGATCTTACTAGATCTGAGTTTAAAGATACCAAGTGGTACAAAATGGGGATTAAATCCCTTAAAATGTGGAATAAGGCCCACAAGGTAAAAATCAGAAAAGTGACAATCTAGGGGTATGTTATTGGATGTGTAGATCATGAGTCAAGCGGGATCTCAACTACCCACATACTAGATCTAGGTCAACCCACCAAACTAGGAAGTGCGCCCTTGCTTGGAGAGGCTAAATGCCTTGGGAAGAGGGTCAAATGGAGGCCAATCCTCACCAAACTATAGATCCGAGATGCCATGGATACTATAGAGGTGGGTTTTAAATATCTTACCCAAGAAGCCACTAGATCTTAGTAGATCTGAAAAATGTAAAAATGAGGGTTTCAAGAAATAAGGGTTTTATCAATTTATGAGCTATGTCAATGGATTGGATCAAGATAAGAGAAACAAACCTGTGGATCTTACCTGGGTAACCTTGTAGATGCCTTGATGATGATGATCTATGCAAACCCGATCAATTTGAGAAGCTTTGAGGTAGTTTTCTATGCAATCGATTTAGTCCAAGAAGCCAATGCGCCCTCTCTCCTGCACAACAAACGTCAACAATATCATATTTGATGTAATCAAGAGATAAGACTAATGCCACAAGAGAAGTAACAGAAAGATAGCATAGATCACAATGATACTAATGATAACCCCCTGATACAAGCAAATGCCAAGAAAGTCGATTTGAAGAAGCCTTGCAAAATCGCCCTTGTTGAAGTCGCCCTCCTGTAGACAAGACAATGATTTCCAAAATAGATAGATCTTACCACAAATTCCAAATGCTAGGTTGCAATAGACTTTCCAATCACCATCTACGAACACCAGATGCAAAGGAGACCACAAGAATTTCCACAAGAAAGATTTTCTATACCAATAATCCAAGAGCCAAAGACCCCTTACAAATGAAAAGCTCTCTCCTTTAAATAGGAAGGGGAGGCATCAAAATCCTAACCACTTTTTGAATGAGTGGCTAAGATTAAAAGATACAAATGTCTAATCAATGGTTGAGATGAGCTCAACAATAAAATACATGGATCACTAATAAAATATAATATAAGTGGACAAAATCGCCCTAGAAGAGGGGAATCCCACCAAATCATGATGACAAAATATAATAGGAAGCTTATGGTGGGTCCAAGGGGTAATTTTAGCCACCCTTGGTCAATCCCCATAGCACAATAATAATAAAATAGTCATCAATATACCAAATCGTGCCTCTATGGTCAAATCGTAGGCCTCAAAAGACCTCAGAAATCATCAGAAAGTGCCATAAGTGATGGATGCGGGCCCCGATGAAGCTGAAACTGCTGGAGGGGGTGTGGAAGACATCAATCCATCATCACTGATTATCCCATGCCAAAACATTGCCTCAGTAGCCCAAATCGAATTCCTCAATAGCCATTTCTACCAATCCTGAAATGCCTCGGGAAGCGTGAAACTGCCCCAAACTGCCTCCTGGAGTGCCTACGCTATCAAGGTGAGGGCACCAATGTGTCCGAGAGGGGGGTAATATGGTAAAAACAAGTGGCTGGACCACCCCCTCCAAGCACAGCGCCCTAGGTCAACCGGATAAAAATCACATCTGCTCTGACAATGTCTCCGACAGACCAAAACTGCACTGGGATAGCCTACTGAGGCTCAATCATCACTGTAAGTGCCCGGAACTGAAAACAAACTGTCTCATTGGACTCATAAGGTCCAAATCCATCCAAGATGTGTACTCATACATCATATGAGTCTCTGCACGATCAAAATATATATCCAATATACCAGCACAGGTCAAATAATAATAATCTGTAAATGATCAAATACTGCTATAAACCATGAATCGTCATCATAACCCTGTAGCTGCTGCATAGAATCATCATATAAATGTACATAGACCATATATCATCTATCCATATCATCACAAGGTCCAACCATCTCATGTCCTATGGTTGACCTTGGTCAAACTAGGTTTGACCAAGTCATCATGACCAAATATAACTCAGACCATCATTGGAAGCTGCTGCAAAGTGTCAAAGGTTAATATATGCTCTACAACTTATTTAAATAACAATTATAACACAAAGTAATCATTACTGGCGATCTAAGTCCAAATATATAATGTCATTAATTATTACTATTACTCAGACTAGACTTTCAAGATCATACTCACTTCATAGCTGTGATCAATTTGTTAGTGAAGGGTGAAGGCTAAAATAACTGGCTAGGCTAAGGGATGACTTGACCGACTTAACTTTGTGACACTTTGGCAATGGGAAAGGGAATACACACCATAGTATATACTGAATGAGCAACAACACAAGGAATGGCGGTGTCTCACAAATGGATAAGTTGTTTAGAGAGTGCTTATTCAACTTAGGCATCATGTCTACATCAAGTTGATCCAGGTTCGTTAGGATCATTCAATTTCATTTCATGGCCTTTTTGGCCTACATAACCCTTCGGATCTCAGGTGTGCTGATAAGCACAACTAGTTGCAGCTTGCATCCAGGGCATGTTTTTTATACATGTATAAGGTCAGCAATTGTTTAGATATAGCTTTTAAGAATCATTGTTTTTTGGACCTTTCTTATACTCTTCGAGGAGTATTTTTCAACAGTTCATCGCTCTTGCCTTTTTTAGTTTCCATGGGCGAATTTATCAGTTTCCATAAATAGTACATGAGCTTTCAGTTTTAGCCAACAACATCTCAAGTGACTAGGGGGAGTTCGAGCCAATGCCAAACATCGGGACAACCGACCAGAATGATTTAGGCCTACAATCCAACTCACCAAAGGTAAGTTTTGTCACCAACTTAGAGCCGAAACACAATAAACAAGGAAGCTCATCCAATACAGAGGCTACAGTGGGGAAAAGTCCTCCATGCCACTAGTCAAGTAGTAAGTCAAGGTGATAAACTAAAAGGTAGGCAATGGATGGATGAAGACAATGAATAATGGAGCCAACACTAGCAAGCCAAGGTATGGTGGAATGATCACCTCTATTCTCCCTAAGGAGGGTAAAACCAATGAGTATGAATAGTGAACTTCTAAGTCTGAATAGGGACAATATAATATATATAATATGATCAACCAGGTCCGCATTTCTATATGATCGCCAGATCATGACACTAAGTGCTAAGACATGCTATAAGAATAAATACAAAAGCAATATAACCATAACACAATGATATACCTGCTGAGTCATATACCTGAATGCTCATCATCTGTCCTCTGAAACTGCTGCTGTAACTCTGGGCACTACTAACTGCTCTGTACAAATGGTATAATGGCTACATCGATCATCTCTCTGAGTGTCCTGAGACTCAGTGATGGCATGGGGAATACAACTATTGTCCAAAATCTGATAGTGATCCAATATAGATGCTCATCTCAGCATCTCAAATGTAAGGGAATTGGCTGAATAGTGTACTGGCATCAGAAAAATAATGTATGGTATCCCGGCTACTATATATGTGATAACAGGTCCTATATGTGTTATTGGTGATTAAATTCATTTGTCATTGGATGATCCATGTTCCATGTTTGTCATTTACAAATGATTTCTTTCGTAAGATAAAATACTATTGATTGATTCTATTGCTAATCCTTTGATCATTGGGTTAAATATTTGCACTAGTACATTGACTTGATACATCTACAAGCACTTAACTTATTGGTTACAAGGCACTGGTCACTAACTTGGTTATCTAGAAAGCATAGTGTTATTTGTCATAAGTGTCTTGCAGATCCTTGAAGGGCTCTCCCTTTGGAGGTTCCGACTCTCCGAAGTAGTTAGAGGAGTGACTGAGGTGACAGTGGTCACTTCCCCCATACATTTGTTCATCTGATACTAGCCCTGCTATTTTATCCGGTAACACTACCCTTTTTAAAGAAAATTCATCTTAAATTAAATTGTAAAAAATAAGATTACATCGTGAAACACATTAGAGGACTAAAGGCTAGCTAATTTGGGCCCCTCTCCCAACAATAGAAAGAAAGGACAACATGTCAAGTTGTCAACTTTAGCCCCCTTATCTCCAACAAGCTTATGGTTTTCCTAAAAGTCTCCATCTTAGTAATTTGTGAGCCAAATTATGGCTTGAAGGGTGATAAGTTGATAACTCTCCAAATGCAATGGGTCCTCGTCAAAAGTTGCCCTACACCTCCTCCACAACAAGAAGTCAAATCCTATGAGCTTGATGGTGCACCAACTTTCTCGGCCATGTGTTTCGATTATCCACATGTCATTGAGAACTACCCCTCTTCACCTAAGTAGGTCCATGAATGGGACAAAATATTTAGCAATCATCTCTTCCAAGTGTCAATCCCACCTTGTGACTCCAATAGCACAAAATTTCCATGCTACCTTGTGACTCCAATAGACCAGCTTCACTATTTCCTCCTAGTGAATAACACATAGCCCATTATATAGCCCTATAGAGTACAACCAATCTTAACTACCAAGCTATAATTAATTGTCATTCAACCCAATACACAAAGCTTAAAGGTTACTTTAGTTTTCCAAATGGAATAGTATCTTTTGACACATATATCCTCAATGTCTCCAATCCTCTTCTATTGAGCCTTCTTGCTATGTTATTTCAACGTTTGACCTAATCTTCTCCTAAATCTTTTTAGTGTCATGGAAAAGGAAAGGCTTTCCATAGCTTCAACACCAACCTTTCAATAAAATTTCATGGGAACCTAGCTACAACTTAAACAAATTGAGATCTAGTAGTATACTACATACTCCGTATCAACATTTATGTTGCAAGATAAAAGTTGTTGTACCCAATTGAATACTCTAATTTAGTTCCCAAGGTGTGTGGCTGCGAATGCAAGTACAGTGGTGCCCATTATGCATTATGAATCTGAGTGTGGGGGATGGGTGTGTCATATATATATATATATATATATATATATATGTATATATATAGCGAGAGAGAGAGAGAGAGAGAGAGAGAGAGAGATCCGAAATGGATCACAATATAGTTTGTCATATGTTTTGGCATTTTTTGAGTGGAAAAACTGCAGCCATGTCCTTGTATGGCCCATTTTAAGGGCAAGTCCTATTTTTTTTATTTGGAGTCCTAAAACATCTAGAGCCCATTTGAGGCATTAGAAGGTCGTTTTGGGGGTCAAAACATTGTGAACAAAGTTTCATCCCTTTGACACTGTTCTACTTGTCAAGAGCCTTCCAATGGCCCAAAGATCACCTCAATCAATTTTTTTACGAAGAAGTTATGCCTCCTACAAGTTGACCTATGCTTTGACAACCATAGTACCAAATGAATCCACATCAGCTCCCATAACACACATGTGTGGAGCTAATCACATGTGGACTTTCTAGAAGATTTTAGAGTCCAAACCCCTAACCCTAATCGAGAGTTGAGGCATGCAAAAACCCTAACGCCAACCCTAGATAGCTATTAAGGCATGTTAAAAACTAGGCCACTAGGAAAGGAATAGGTTGTGTTTCTATTGTATTGATTTGTTGTTCCATGGTTGAGCAAAGCAAAGGAGTGGGATATTGTGAGCAAAAAAGGGAGTAGAAGACCCTGTAGCAGCCATTTAGGCCACAGTGTCCATTGCAACTCCCAGTCCATAGTGAGTCCATCTTTATTTGTTATTGAATTCTTTATCTAAGAAGAGAGGAGAAAGGGATAGTCCACACCTTCTAGTTGTTTTACCCATATATCATTTCCCAAGGTACATTGTGTGGTATTATTGTTTTAGCTTCTTTTATTACATTCTTAGTTTATTTCAGGGATTTGAATGCTACACTTGTAGTATTGAATGATAATAATAAGTAAACACTGCATACTGGAGCATAACCTTGTTGAAAAGTTACCTAGGAAGTGTTTGTTCACCTAGTATTGCCTTGGGGTAAACAAGGACACTTTAATTGGTGACCCCTAGTCTTATTTAATTAATAAAGTGAGATGCACTTTATAACTTTAAAGTTACTTTATTAAAAAATAAATTCATGGTTATCCTAAGTTCATATTTAATAAAAGTCAAGTGAGTGATTAATTAAAAGAGGGTACTCATACTTTTAGTAAATGACATGAGGTGCACTAAATCTCATTTATTAATTATTTAATTCAGGATTTAATTAGAACCTCTCATCTAATCTAATCTGGGCCATTAGATTGAAAGAGGAAGTTATCATGAACAAAGAGGCCATTAGATTGAAAGAGGAAGTTATCATGAACAAAGAGGACTAGGGCAAGGCATTTCATATTTTATTTATTCACTTTTCAAAGAGGAGATTTGGAGAGGAGGAGAAGAGAGAAAAGAAGGGTTTGAAGAGAATTCGACCAGCAAGAGGAAGAAGACAAAACCTGGCACAGTTTTCGAGGAGGATAGGTTGGGCACACTTCCCAAGGAGTGAATCTGTACATCAGGGTGCAGCCATTAATTTGGCACAGATTTCGAGGAAGAAATCCATACATGAATCCGTACAACAAGCAGGCACAGATTTCGAGAAGGTCGTACAACAGTACGGATTTGGTACAGATTTCGAGAAACAGGTACATAAATTAAATGTTGTCCGTACAGTGAAGGTACAGTAGTTTTGGCATAGTTTTCGAGGCAACAAATTGCACAGAAATCGAGGAGTTTGTACAGCCCACACGTGTGAGCCATACAACACAATTTTTTAGGTTTCCGTACAGCAGTTCATTGGCACAGTTTTTGAGATGGAAAAATGATAAGTACTACTGTTTTTATTTCTGTATTTTATACCCTTAAGAAATAAAAATTCTCTCTCTCAGAAACAGGTTTTCCCTTCGGGGTTTTATCCTGGACCATTGGTCAAAAATCTCTGTGTTAATTTTTATGCGTGAATGGCCGTCATAAATTTCTGAATTAGAATTTATAGACTGAAAATGAAATTTCTGAGTTATAAAAATTTGAAAAAAAAATTCATGTGTTTCAAGTTGAAGTCATTTTTTTGAATAAAAATGTGCATACTGGGGTTTGGGCATTAAACTATGCAAAGAAGCTATCAAGCTTGAAACCGGGTTTGGATTCACAAAAAAATTCATGGTATCTAGTTGTCTGATGAGGAGGTTATGGAGGAGCGCCTACAGGAGGAAGCTACTTCCAAGAAACGTAAGCCAAGTTGGCTTAAGGATCTTGTGAAGGAAGTTGAAGAGTCTGTGGGACTGCCGAAGAGGGAGGTCAGGGAGAGCAAAACACCAGAGAGATTTTCTAGTTATATGGCGATGGTGACTAGCTTGACTGATTCCGAGCCTACTACATTTGAGGAGGCTAACCCACACCAGGTTTGGAGAGATGCCATGATGGAAGAGTACAAATCCATCATGAAGAATGGAGTGCCAGTGGTGACTTCCAAGTGGCTCTATAAAATCAAGCGTGCTGCAGATGGTAGCATCGACAAGTACAAAGCTCGTTTTGTTGCACAAGGGTTCTCACAAGTAGAGGGAGTTGATTACTATGAGACCTTTGCACCGGTTGCTAGATTTTCTTCGATTAGAGCAGTGATCTCCATTGTGGCAAGAGATGGGTTGGAGGATTCATCAGATGGATGTGAAAACCGCTTTTATGAACGGTTTTCTACAGGAGGAGGTATATCTAGAGCAGCCAAAAGGATTTGAGATTCATGGGAGGGATTCACATGTTTGCAGGCTGAAAAAGGCCTTGTATGGTCTGAAGCAAGCCCCTTGGGCTTGGTATTCCAGGATTGACACTTACTTGATATCGATTGGGTTTCAGAAGAGTGAGGCGGATCCCAACCTATACTACATTGTGGCTGGTGGTGCTCCGCTCATTCTTCTGCTATATGTCGATGACTTGTTCATTACGGGAGGTGAGCACCTGATTGAAGCATGCAAGAAAGATCTTGCTTCAGAGTTTGAGATGACTGACCTTGGACTGATGCATTACTATTTGGGGATGGAGATATGGCAGGAGGATGGACATGTTTTCCTGAGTCAGGGAAAATATGATGCAGATATTCTGAGGAGATTTCGGATGGAGGATTGCAGGCCCTCGTCCACACCGATGACCACCAACTGGACGAAGCTTCATGCTTTTGAGGGAGAGTTGGTGGATCCTACTTTATATCGTCAGTTTATTGGTTCGTTGATGTATTTGGTCAACACCAGACCAGATATGAGTTTTGCAGTTAACACTCTCAGTCAGTTCATGGTGGAGCCCAGGAGAGTGCACTAGATAGCTGCAAAACATGTGTTGAGATACCTTGCAGTTACAGTAGATTTTGGTTTGGACTACAGGAGATCTGATGGAGTGGGATTGGTTGGCTTTACAGGTTCAGATTGGGCTGGTAGTGTTTCGGACCGGAAGAGCACTTTCGGTTGTTGTTTCAGGTTGGACTCAGAAGTCATGTCTTGGTTCAGTCGGAAACAAAAGTCTATAGCATTGAGTTCTGCAGAGGATGAGTACATGGAAGCCAGCTAGGCCAGTTGTGAAGCCTTGTGGCTTCGCAAGTTGATGGTTGATTTATTTGGTCAGGAGATGGGACCTATTGTGATACATTGTGATAATCAGAGTTGCATTAGACTTTCTGAGAATCCGGTATTTCATGACAGGTCAAAACACATTGAGATCAGGTATCACTTCATCAGGGATTATGTTCAAAGAGGAGCAGTACAGTTGCAGTACATTTCTACTGATGAGTAGGTGGCTAACATTCTCACGAAGTCTTTGGGTAGAGGGAAGCATGTCTATTTCAGAGACAAGTTGGGAGTGGCGAAGAACACCTTCCTCGGTAAGAGGGAGTGTTGAAAAGTTACCTAGGAAGTGTTTGTTCACCTAGTATTGCCTTGGGGTGGACAAGTACACTGTAATTGGTGACCCCTAGTCTTATTTAATTAATAAAGTGAGATGCACTTTATAACTTTAAAGTCACTTTATTAAAAGATAAATTCATGGTTATCCTAAGTTCATATTTAATAAAAGTCAAGTGAGTGATTAATTAAAAGAGGGTACTCATACTTTAGTAAATGACATGAGGTGCACTAAATGTCATTTATTAATTATTTAATTGAGCATTTAATGAGAACCTCTCATCTAATCTAATTTGGGCCATTGGATTGAAAGAGGAAGTTATCATGAACAAAAAGGCTAGGGCAAGGCATTTCATATTTTATTTATTCACTTTTCAAAGAGGATATTTGGAGAGAAGGAGAAGAGAGAAAAGAAGGGTTTGAAGAGAATTCGACCAGCAAGAGGAAGAAGACAAAACCTAGCACCGTTTTTGAGGACAGGATGGGCACACTTCCCAAGGAGTGAATCTGTACAGCGGGGTGCAGCCATTAATTTGGCGCAGATTTCGAGGAAGAAATCCGTACACGAATCCGTACAGCAAGCAGGCACAGATTTCGAGAAGGCCGTACAGCAGTACGGATTTGGCACAAATTTCGAGAAACAGGTACAGAAATTAAATGATGTCCGTACAGTGAAGGTACAACAGTTTTGGCACAGTTTCTGAGGCAGCAAATTGCATAGAAATCGAGGAGTTTGTACATCCCACACGTGTGAGCCGTACAACACAGTTTTTGAGGTTTCCGTACAGCAGTTCATTGGCACAGTTTTCGAGATGGAAAAATGATAAGCACTGTTGTTTTTATTTCTTTATTTTATACCGTGAAGAAATAAAAATTCTCTCTCTCAGAAACAGGTTTTCCCTTCGGGGTTTTATCCTGGACCATTGGTCAAAATTCTCTGTGTTAATTTTTATGCATGAATGGCTGTCATAAATTTCTGAATTAGAATTTATAGACTGAAAATTAAATTTCTGAGTTATAAAAATTTGAAAAAGAATTTCATGTGTTTCAAGTTGAAGTCATTTTTTTGAATAAAAATGTGCATTCTGGGGTTTGCGCATTAAACTATGCAGAGAAGCTATCAAGCTTGAAACCAGGTTGGGATTCACAAAAACTTTCAAACCTCATAGTATTTTGCATAAACTTGTAAGATCTGTTGTGATGAACTGTCCAGTGGAATATCCACAATGGTCTACAGATCAAGTATTATATATATATAGTCAATTGCTAAGGGTCTCAATTTGCTCATCAAAGGAGGCAATAAAAAAAGGTGAGTTGAAAGGGATTAAAAACGCGAACTCAGTTGTCATCACTTACCTCTTGTTTGAGGATGATATTATGATCTTTGGTCATGGCAAGGAACAAGAGATTCAAAAGATCAGAGAGATTTTGAAATTGCATTGTCTTGCAATTGGTATGGAGATCAACTCCACCAAGTCTTCTACGGTGGTTAATGAGCTGTCTGAGGAGGAAGTGGCGTGATTTGGAGACATCCTTTCCTTCTTAGTAAAATATTTGGAAGTTGGCATTAAATATCTTGGTTTCTTTCTTAAGCCTAATAAGCACAGATTTGAAGATTGGACATAGATGTATAAGAAATTAGAGGCACATGTTTTCGTTTGGGTGAACAGTTGGCTGTCATGGGGAGGTAGGTTGGTCTTAATCAAATCGGTGCTTGAAAGTATACCCATTTATTGGATGGCTATAGCTAAATTTCCTAAAGGTATTTTGACAAAAATAAGGAAAAAAAGCTTCAGTTTTCTTTGGACAAAGAAGAGGACAACGAAATAATTCCGTCGGTCAAATGGTCGAGGTTGGCAGATCCAAAAAGCCTTGGTGGATGTGGTCTCAAGAAAACTATTTATTCTGTAAGGCCCTAGCAACGAAGAATTTGTGGCAACTAGTTTATCATGAGGCCTTGTGGGGCAGAGTTATGACACCTAACTATCTAAATGATATCTCGATGGAGAACTAGTTTAGAGAGGAGCAGAAAACCTCAAAGGGAGGTTCCATTGTTTGGAGGGCGTTGGTTGAGGCTTTTCCCTTGGTTGGAATATGGACTACATGGAGGATTGGGGATGGTATATCCCTGGCTTGGAGTGGAGGGATCTTTCAATCTTTCGAATGATTTGATTCAAAGGCTCCACGATTCCAAGATTTATTTTTTGAAGGATGTTGGAGTTAATAATGGGCCTAAAGAATGGGCTCAGAATTGGAAGTATGCAGAGGATCTGAGTTTGGTAAGAATTCAAGCTGAGGAATGGAGACAATATACCAAACAATTGTCTCATGGGGTGATTAAGCTTATCACAGAGGAGGGAAAACTGTGTTGGACAAAAAATCCATCCTCGGGTGAATATACAGTTAAATTGGGTTACGCGACTAAGGTTGAAAAAGATTTCATTGGGGAGAAGCGGTGGTGGTGGGTTGTGGTATGGAAAATGTTGGGCCTGTTGAAAGCAAAAATTCTCCTCTGGTTGTCTTTAGCTAATAAAATTCTTACATGGGATAATGGGATGAAGCACGATTCGGTTGGTCCAAGTAGATGTTGCTTGTGTCAAAAGGATTTTACATCGATCTATCACTTATTTGTTGGATGTGAATTTGCCAAAGATGTTTGGAGGACTTTAAATGCATTGTAAAAATCCAATTCGAATTGGAACATGCATCCCTTGGAAGGCTGTGTTCGAGAATGGCTTTCGGATGGTACTGTGGCGGATTACAAGGTGATGCCACATTTAGGAGTGTACTGGATATGGTGGGCATGCAATCTGTTGGTTTTTGAAGGTAAGTCTTTCCCGGTTGAGGTGCTTGCTCAGAGGATTTTTAACATGGTCAAGGAATACAAGATCGAATCCAAGGATTGTAACAAGGATCATAAGGGTAGATTATTGGTCTTGTACAATGTAGAGTTTGAATTATGAGATACCTTAGGGGTATTTTGATGGTGCCAGCCAGGGGCACCCAGCCATCTGTGCAGCGGGTGCTATTTTATTAAAAAATTTGAGCAATTTTATCCATACAAAACTTGCAGCTGGTCAAAGCACAAATACTCGGGCAGAGTTGTGTGCATTATGGATGCTCCTTCGAAGTGCCCAGTTTGCAGGTTACAAGAAACTGCAGGCGATGGGGGATTCTCAGATTGTCATTGATTGGGCGATTGGGCCAAAAAGAAGAAAGAGATTGAAATTATTGGTCTTCGGCCACTTTAGCAGTTAATCGAGGAAGAGATGGCTTCCTTTGAGTGGCTTTCCTTCACAGGGAAGTGGATGAATTATCCAAGCAGGTGCTGTTGATGAATGAGGGAACTCTAGTCGAATTGGAATACAGAGATGGCAGACTTCATTCTGAAGTCGAAGTCCCTCATTATGTTTAACATGCTTCTGTTTATTTTCAGTAATATGGTCAGTTTCTGGGATGAAGACTTTTTTCTTGAGGATGTATAGCTCTCTTTTTTGCCATAGTCACATGCTAGAATGTAATCTGTAATATTCAAAATTGCTTGATAAAGCAGTGGCAAGTTATGGCTCTCAGCTGTTTATAATCATATTAGAGGAGATTACTTGGTTAAGAAGAGCTTTTTGGTTGGTTGCCAAAAGCAACAGTAGCTCAGTCTATCTATATTCACTATTATGAATATAAAGTTTTTTTCTTAGGAAACTATATATATATATATATATCTTAAGGCACTATTGAACAAGGGTCAACATCAGTAACATTTGTTATAGGGGTAGACAGAACCTGAGACATCCCTATAATAATGGATGCACTCCAAATCTTATCAGAGGCATGGGATGCATCCCCCAATGGATTGGAGTGTGTTATCTGGCACCCAAGTGCACATGGACACATCAATGCCTGACTTTGCCATTTGTGCATGTTAGTCATTACGTACAGGTCTTTTGATTCATCAAGGATTTTCATTAAAGTCGTCAAGTCAAGTTTTTGTGGAATTCAAGAATCAAAAAGTTCAAAAGGCAGGGGATAACACAGCAGCAGAGGGTAGCAAAATTTGTTTAACCACCAGCAGTCATAATTCTTCATGTGCTCACAGTTTCGAGTCATATGATCAGAATGATAAATCTCTCAAGCAAAAGAAGCATGACAATTCAAATGTTTTCAGGCCTTCTTTATTAAGGAAGAGGAAGATTTTAATTTATCCTATTTTGAAGTATTAACATGTGAATGAGAAATATTCCAACAGGCTTCTGTCAAAAAGAAAATCAATGGATGAAGACTAGTTTCCAAGACACATGGTCTCGTTTCACATAACTTATTGTGACAGCAGGAATATTGGTACTTTGGTATCTTAAGGGAGCTGTCATTCAACAAATAATTAAGTATTCTCAAAAAAGAACTCATTTATAGCATGGTTATGAGCTTCTTTATACACATCAAGTGGCCAAAGTTGACAATTGGAAGATTAGTGGACATATGGAGCTTTATAAAGAAAACATGTTCATCAAGTGGATATTAAAGATGAGCTGTAAGCCTGTAACAGCTTATACCCATGAACTGTACCTGTCATATACTACTCTGCAAACACAATCTATGCTCACATAGGGACTTATCCTTTTAAAGTTGCAAAATTGGGTTCTGCATGTAGAATCTAGTTACTAAAGCCAAGATGTCTGAAAATTTACATGGCCTTTTCCATGTGAGAAGTTTCACCCAGGATGATGGACATATCTTCTATTAGCCTAGCTAAATCAAAAAAGAAATAAGATATGTTAGATCTCATAAAGGAGACCTTGTCTCAATGGATGGTAGGAAGCGGACGAGGTTCTTTTTGGCCCTGACAAACATCTGGAAGCAAGTTATTCCTGGGGATTAGGAAGCTACGAATAATCAGGTGGAGCTGTATGCCTTACCCTATGGCTCAACTCTCCTTCAGTGTCTCAATATTAAGTAGGTTTTGATTACTGGTGATTCCTTTCTTATCCTAAGACAAGTAAGAACAAAGAAGGAACTCTGTCATTCAGGAATCAGAACTTTTCAAAGACTATTTGTAAATCTTAACACCTTGAATGAACTCAAGATCTTACATGTTCGACAATCCAACAATGGGTTGGCAGATTAGATGGAAAATGAGGCAATTTATCTAGACAAGGGGGTCCTGGTTAAAAATGGGAACACCCTGGAGAGGTTCTGGCTCCCTTGACAATATTATGAATTCATTTAACCCCAGTATTAACAATCAGAGCCTTGGAGGAATAGTATACAATTAGCACAATATGAATAAGGTTTGGAATGCAATTATTTTGAATCTTTTCATTCCCGTCAAGAACAACTAACAAGGGAGTATTAACACTCCCTTGTGCCATAAATTCCTTCACAATGTTGCCTTTGATCAGGGGCATGTTAGCACTTAGGTAGCATTTCCTCAGCTCGGTTCACGCAGGTGGGATTATCTTGTCCTCCAGTGGGATGCTAAGTTTCACAGTTCTCTGAATTGGTTCGGCTCGTATTCCAGTGGAGCCTCTTGAGCATGAATTCTCTCAGGCTTCTCTGGGTGGTGATCGGCATTCCATTGGGTAAGGTATGCTCTGTTCTGGTTGGTTACATCTCTTGTTGATTTTGTCTCAGGTATCAGAGTCTTGGGGCACTCTAGTTCTGCTTGATTCGTTATCTGCAGCCGAGGGAATCTCTGGTCAATGCTCGTTTCAGTTGATATTGAAGACTTCCAGGCCTCTTTTGCTCAATTT
The DNA here is from genome assembly GCA_027924585.1 of Larix kaempferi. Lineage (NCBI taxonomy): Eukaryota > Viridiplantae > Streptophyta > Pinopsida > Pinales > Pinaceae > Larix > Larix kaempferi. Next base: position 10,461,801 of record BSBM01000046.1, read on the forward strand.
TTCAGGTACCAGAGTCTTGTTGTTTCTGTCCCGGGCTTCAGTGACTTGGGGCATTTTGCTTCTGCTTTATTTATTATTTGTGGTCGGGGGTAACTGTGGTCGGGGCTCTTTTATGTTGTCATTGAATGCTTCCAAGCCTCTTCTGCTTAGTTTCTCGAGGAGTCCCAGGGTCTTTTCTGTCTTAGCATTGGACAATGATTGGAGGTGGAATTCGGTTGCACCATCTCAGTATTTCAGTATGGCTTTATGGCTTTTGGAGGGGTCAGAGGAGCATCAAGTACCTCAGCATTCACATAGAGAAGCAAGAGGTCAAACAGGAAGTAATAGAAGCACAGTTAAATGAGCAGGGCCCCAACTGTGCTACACTTGCCAGTGACTTAGAAATTTAAGATAATTATTGGGCTAACGCAAGGTTCTCAATCTGTGACTGGTCATCCCAATGTCTCCATCCGTTTAGTCAAGGACAAAGCAGTCAAGGAAGAAACAGTTTAGCAAACTGTTGTAGCATTTTATGATCAGCCGCAGTTTCATGGGGAGAGTGGCATGGATCAGGATATTGTTTCTATGCAAGTATCCCACAATGGGCACAAATTTGGTTCAAACTAGTTTATGTTTATGGTTTACATGTATTTTCTTGCTCGATCAGTATGTAAGACACTATAAATTTAGATTTTGGAGACAACCACAACCTGTAAGGCTGTAGTCTCAGGATACCTTTTTGTTCTCTTATGCAAAAGTATGTGTGATGGATCAGCTTGAAAGAGCTCTCTTTTTGACATTTTGGACCTTTGTAATCTCTGACTGTTTGGTTGATCCATAGCCCTTTAAATATAAACTCATACCCATTTCTGTAAAAAAACAACCTTGTCTCAGTTTGGTTTTACAAGGAATGAAGTAAATCTGTTAAGAAAAACTGAGAAAAGCATATGAAAACTATGTGGCTGAAAGCGTAACAACAGCAGAAAATGGGTGTTCGATCTCATCCAATTGAACTTGAAGAGGAACATTCCAACTGGCTGTGATTGAGGTTGGAAGAGTAATGAATGAGTATAGGCGCACCCCAGAGATTGCAGTGTACTCGGCACTTTGTACTTGAGAGTAAACATGAAACTCAACAATCTAAAAAGGACATTAATCATGCACTTCATAAGCCCTAGATTTAGCATTTTACACCATGTTGTTCTGATGTCAAAGAAAGTATGCACGGTGCCTTTCTTGTTAGATTTTATAGTAGCATAACCAGGATCACTAAAAGAATGGCAAAGCACAGAAACAAAATGAGTGTGGAGATCGTTTAACCACAATGATAAAAACAATCATCTCCCAACCATAGACAAAGCTATTTGTCTCCCCCGAGCTCACACCTTCCAATACAGAATGATGTACATCCAGATAGTAGTAGCACAAACCCAAGAAAACAAGAGAGAAACTTCTCCAAAGTGGAGAACCCCAAAAATCAGTCTCCTAGCTGCAGTAGCGAACCTTCCTTGGCTAGAGCGAACTTGTCTTGAGTGAATGACCAAATGAGAAGTTTGACCTCTCTATTTATTAAAAGGTGACTTTTTCCCTTACTCGGCCGACCTGACTTTCCCTAACTGGGCCGACCTGACTGGGGCAGTTCTGCCCATTCTTTGGGGCAGTTTACCCACTGGGCCGACTTGTCTTGGGGAATACAAAAATTACATTTAATAAATGCTTTCTTTGGGTAATTCCAACCCAATGTTTACATTGATTCTTTCATGATCTTTTACATGATCAATTATATTAATAATTGCTCCCGAAGGAGGTACAATAAAGATAAGAATAACTTTAGAAGTTACATTATTTCAAACACTCCCTCTTAACAAGGAAGGTATTCTTCAGACACGGTATTCTAATTTTATTCTTTCTTGGGTCAACCTATGAGGTGATGCCTCACGCAACTACTACTTCAACACTCCCTCTTAGCCAGGGAGGCATCATTAGTATTATCATACTGGAACACATTTGGATATCATCTGTACATCACGGTTATCTCTAACCTCTCTATATCATAAGGAAGGTCTTCCAACACAATCTCAGTCCGTCGAGAAGTGTCAACAAATCAATCTTCGTGCATCAGCTCAATCCAGTCTATCGAAGAACATGCACTAGCTCCATGACTCTGCCCTATCCATAGGGAAGTCACTCGTACCTTACCTCAACAACTCTGCACAGTCCATCGAAGAGTCCATCATGCATCAGCTCAACCCAGTCCATCGAGGAACATGCACCAACTCAACCAGTCCATCGGTGAGTCCATAGTATGCATCATCTCAACCCAGTCCATCGGGGAACAATACAATGTGCCTCAGCTCAACCCATTCCATCGGGGAAAATGCACAAGGACAACGTGCCTCAGCTCAACCCAACCCATCGGGGAACATGCACCAACTCAACCAGTCCTTCAGTGAGTCCAAGAGTACCAATGTGCGCCGGTATGCACTGTTGATGTATTTGTAACTTCGGAAGATATTCACTTGTATATTTTATATTGTATTTGTATTTTATTATTGTACCTCCAACGGAGATGTTTATTCCTCCAGTCGGAGAAGTCATTATTGTATTTGGGTCATGTAAAGTCAATGAGGTTAACCCTCCATTGTATGACGGGGCATTCACCCCAGAGTTGAGTCTTTCATGGGTTATTAGACTCTCCTAGAGAAGTCGGCCCAGTCAGTGACACTTAGGGGCCAACCTGTTTGGGGTTAAGGCTAAGTGAAAGGTGAAGTATAAATAAAGAGGGTGCTCCTCTCTATTTGATCATTCACACACTCACTCACTTCGCATTAGTGAGAGAGAGGAGGAGTTCGCACAAGTGGAGGAGGAGGAAGCTCCTGGAGACCATCTACTTGTTTTGGGGTTTTGTATTATTGCTCATTCTATCTCTGAGGAAGTTGCGGCGTTTTCTCCTTTATGGTTTCCCCGGTGAAATGTTTTGTGTCTCTTGTCTCTTGTGTTTATGCTATGCTTGTTATTCTCTCAGTAAGATCCAAGATCATATTGAATTAAATTATGAAAAACTAACATGCACCAACCTCTCCATCATGTCTCAGGATGTCTAAGAGATGTCCTCAGTCTTTTCAGATTGATCTCATATTGGAAGGACCTCCCTCGTTAAGAGAGAGTGTTGAAAATTGTAACGAGAGATGTCATTTTCCCATGTTTTTGTGTTTTGTCATGGGGGCGAACACAAGTTGTGGTCCCTAGCATGTTATGTTAGTAAAGTGACTTTTATTATCAAAGTGACTTTTAGATGTACTTAAGTTGTCTCATGTTATTTAATTTATGCATTTATTAATTACTTTGTAATTAATGAGGAGCATTTATTTTGAGCCCTCAGATTAAATTTATTATACCCATCAGATCAAAAGTGGTTATGTCAGTTAGGGTTTTATTGGGAAAAGTGAAAGTACAAATACATGTTAAGGAAAAAGGAGAAAAACTCGAGAGAAAGGAGAGAGAGAACAAGACAGAAGCCATATTACTTCTGCAAACTGAGTGCACAAATACCGAGGAAGAGAAAGGTACTGTAGCATCCGTACTGTGAGAGAGAAACAGTCTGTACAGTCTGCACAAGTGATACAAATCTTCACGATTCTCAAGGCAAGAGTCTACACTGATTTTGAGGTTATCTTTCTGCACAAATCCCGAGGTTGTTTGCTGAAAAAGAAATACAGTTCGTACTGCATTCTGTACTGTACCTGTGGGCACTGGTTTCAAGGTCCGTAATGTGTATTTAATGCAGATTCTGTTTACTGTTGGCACGTGTGAAGAAGGGACAGTTTTAGTGCTGAAAGTTGCTGAGAAAGGTGTGAGTTTAACTTGCTGAAAGCACATATTTTGTATAAGTACAGTCTTTGGCTCTGATTAATAAATCTTTTGTTCTCTGGGTTTTCACCATAGTGGGGTTTTGCCCTAGGCATTTGGCCCTAATTGCTTGTGTTCATTGTCTACAGCAATAGTTGGGTTTATTTCATTGTGTTTATTGTTCAAGTTAATATTGACTTTAATATTACTCAGAGAAACAATAAATCATTTATGAGACAAAGTGTTGGACGAAATGTCTGTGAAATTTTTAATCATTTCTTCAAATTTCTTCAATTAGGACTCACCCATTGACCTTTCAATAGCATATTACAGTCTATAAGAGAGTATTAGCCAATGGCATGCCTCCATAGGATGGGAAACCAAGAGGGAGCTCAAGCAAAGATGATACTTAATAGCGCTATGAAAACATAAATATGATAAAAGGCAAGAGCGCTGTAGAAAAACTGATGATACATGTCAATAATCAGGTGACATGAAAGTGAAACACTATCTTCATCAAACACTAGCCAAATGAAAACACACCAATATCAACAATCATGAAAAACCACATATCCATAGCCACTAATCCAAATATATCATGAGAGTCCATAGACTAAGACATCATCAACTCTAGGTCATCATCATACTAGGCCATGAAGAGCATCATGATTCATGATATCGTGAAGAAAAACTCTAGCAATCTGTCATCAAGCACTAGTGCTCTGGAAATCATAAGCAAAAAATTCCCCTACGAACCCCTGCAAGTTAGGGGGTAACACACCCAAAGCAAAAAAAGGATCCCAATCTTGAGCCAAAAAGATGGCTGTCATATGATCCGCCTTTATCAGAAGAGGAAAAGGAACACAGCAAACATCAGATTTAGAGAAGGATGTCAACAAAGATCCAGAAGTGCAAGCTGAAGATTTAAACCCTCCCTCGGAGGACAGGGGAGAAGCAATGAATATAGAGATCACCCTTTTGTGAGAGATAGTGGGTACTGATGACCCAACAGGAGGAACAAAGCAATTTCATGAGTCTGACAACTCTGACTCTAATAAAGAGTTGGCTCCCCAAACAAATTATGGAAATCAGATTTCTGAATTACAGTTAGTTCCCATGGAACCCTCTCCAGGGAGATGGATTGAGGTCAAAAAGAAGAAAGGGAAAAAAGGCAGGATCGAGGATTCTGTTCCACATTAGTTATTGCACTCTCTTTTCGGTTTTATTGCTAGGCTGGAGTTGACTTCTGTGTGCTTTTCATGAATTCTCACACATAACATATGCAGAATGTGACCTCTTTTTCTTTATTTGAATAAGTTACAATTTTTCCCAGGGAAAAAAATGAATGATCTCAAATTGGGGAAAAACTTGAAAGCATAAAAAACTGATAGTAAATTTCATCCTTTTAATGGTCATCATATCTAGGAACAAATGAAAAAATGAGCTTTTGCAAATTGCAGGCTGTAATAGCATACAACTCAAGTTTCTTAGAAATACCAAAAGGATATCTTTGACTATACTCAGATAATCACACCAAGAAATCAGAAATTTGGTAAAAAAGAGATTTAGTATAGTCTCATCAGAATAACCCAACAAGATTGGGAAAAAAGAGATGAAATAATGAGATAAAATATACTCTCATCAAAATAACCTAACAAAGTGCTACAGAATGTTACAAGTCTACCAGTCACCATATAATTGGATTTGGAAGTGGCCCTTACTTGCCAAATCTCCAACATGAGAAAGTTTCATGCCAAATCCACTCAAAAATGTTGGTAGGAGAAATAAGCTCCAAATCCCTTGATCAGACCCTTGAATATATTAAAAGCAAAGTTGCATGGTTTCTTTTAACCTGTACATGGGTGCCTGCTAATTCCCCAAATGAATTAAGCAATGCCAATGCAGCTGTGCCTTTTGTATTCTAACCCCAATCCAAACCTGCACCCAAAACATACCAACCAATGCAACTATGATAGAACATAAAGTACTTAGAGACTGCAGCAAAGGACCCTCTAAGGTTATTGATGTTACGACTGCCTGGACTGAGTGTGGGAAGAAATGGGTTGAATGCCTGAATTGCAAATGTAACTGATATTAATAATGGGGGAGTTGACAGCACAGCTGCTACTTGAAAAAATCAGCCAATAACAATTAAAGCAGACCCACTTCTGAAAACACTAAAATCCATACCTGGAATGGGAAAATGGATTGAATTATCAATCATGCTATGCTCGGGAATTTAGTTGATCGTACTTTCATCTCTTCCAGATTTTATTTATCAAATACTCAACTACCTTTAAGTCATTGCCATGCATCACTTACAATTCATTAAATTCAAAGTCCAAGCCCTGCATTTTCCTACTTCAACAGATGGGATTCAGTACTTTCACTACTCACAGAAATACCACTCAGAATCCTCTCAACTTATCACAAAATATATCCCTTCTATAGGTACACTCCTTAGATTCCTAAAATGGATTATGAAGGTTAGCCGGAACTCAACAATGGTTCAATGACCAACTGCAAGCTCTTAGGGTGCTGAAAACACTGCCAGCATGTTTTGAAATTATGCATATGTAATTGGAAGTTTACCATGTATTGGTCCTTGGACCACTGCATTAACCTCTGTAAGTAATTTGTCAGCTTCCAACCTTCAATAGTCTTGACGGGAATGCTAGACCATGTCTACCTGGTTTTAGTCCAGGAGTGAATCACATAAACTCATTTCAGTTTTGTACCAAAAAGGAACCGAATATAATTGAAGGAATAGGAATTGCAGGCCAAATCAGACATAAAAGCAATTCAGCCAGATGAACTATTGTGCACCAAACATCTTAAAACTTCAAAATGGTAGGTGACAGATACAAGGATAATCTTTAAGGGCTCACAAATTTAAGGCTATAGTTAACACTCCAGAAGAAGGAAGTGGACAATGCTCACCATGGGTGCCACTGACAGAATTATGGGTTGGAGTCCTTGTACACACTTGATACACTATCTACCTCCATTAATCTAGGCAAGGATTTAGAACAGTTTTAACTCCTCACTTGTACAAAGTCCTGACAAAGTGCTGCAATAGTTATCCATTGCAACTCATACACACTAAATAGTAAAATACACCGACACCTAGGGCCACTTTCAGATGTTTCCTTTGAGGGCAATGTTAACTCCCTACTGCATGTCCATGACTCCATATAAACCAAATATGCCTATACCCATACCATTATCCATGGATGGGAAATTACTGAGGGTAAAAACTTTGTCAATTAATTGAACCTATTTCCCACTTTCAGATGATATCTTTCCCATGACTGAAAATGATACATCCCGGCCAGTTTATATTTTTCTTTAGTGACATGGAATTGTGGTGCATACCCCTTGCCACAAGAGGTTGCTCTCTCTTTCCACCTAGAATATACAAAAAGTTCACTTCCAGAAAGATTAACTCGAAGCTGGCATGGGTGCCAGCAAACCATTCTGTCCTAATGAATCTAATTGTGCCCAAACAGGACTCAGCATGCTGTTGGGGGTGAGCAATACCTGGGAAGTTTTTTAGCTGACAGAAAACCTTTTGCCACCGAACAATCTATTTGCATGGAAAATTAATTTAAGGTCACTTCCCACTCACTGTAACTTGGACTAAATAAAATAAACTGTGTTTTTGAAAGCTAAATTAAAATCTAGAAAAAAAGCATGCTCACAAGTTCCTTAGAAAACTCTGAAGATATATAACAGAAGACATAAGTTTCCTTGGAAAAAGCAGAAGACTTGAGTCCCTGGGGATAATAATGTAAAGAAACCATGAATTTAGTAAAATACCAGATAGAAATTCTGGCGATCACCTAGGAAAATACAATGCAAAGATCCCAATATGCCACTAAAGATATGATTGGATCTCTCTCAGTCACCAGTGGTCCTTAACGACCATGTTTCCTATCAACCTACATGGCAATTGGTAGGACAATAATTTCAACAAAATGCTAGATTTTTCCTAAGAAGCCTTCTGCACATATTGGATGCCTTCTACCTCTGCAGAGAAAATCACCATGTCTCAGAAACCAGTAATTTGCAATTTCTTAGCCCTATTCAAACCTACACTTGCCGCAGCCACACCCATGCCACTATGATAAAAGGGCGATATAATTGGGGCCTAAACCTCGGTAAATTCCAAAGGTCTCACCTCCATATAGCATCCAGATTTTGGATCTTGGTTGGGGTAGGGATGGTCCTAAGAGGTCTTGCCTGAAGTTTAGGGAACATGAACGGAGTCTACATTGCCAAAGCAGATATCAGCCCTAAAAAAATAATCAGAGTATGCCTACCTCAAATTTATTAAAATAAAATAAAAACCTGTTTCAATTTTTTTAAGACCTCCCCTTCAAAATTTAAAACAAGGAAAAAAAGTGCATACTTTGGAATGAAGGACTCAACCTAATTGCAATCTTTAAATTTAAAAAACTGAAAAAAAGGCATACTTGGAATGGAGGATTCAACCGAATTGGAATCAACCATGACATGTTGAGCATTTGAGTTCATGGTACTCTTCTCTCCTCCAGCTCCCACAGCCAACCCTTTGTTAGAACCTCTGCCATGCTCCACCCCACTGCCATGCATTCCTCTAAATTCACCGGGGTCCTGCAACTTTCTGCTGGAACAAATGGGCTTCAATGAGAAAAGGCAGTTCAGAAATCCTCTATTCAGCCTACTATCCCCTTTCACTCTAAACCCAAACTGTAGAGATCTATATGTCCTAAAATTGGCTGTGGAGGTTAGCCGGCATTCGAAGACAACCGAATGACCAACCACTGAATCCGAAGGAATTGAAAGAGTTCTCATCTTTCTTTGCGATTGTCCAGGCCCAGCACTCTACCCACTTCCCTTCCAACCAATTTAGCAGCCTCAAATAACTGCCAATGCCTGGATCTAGGCAGTTAGATCCCACAGTTTTTGCTGCGAGTGTGAATCAAAATCTATCAAAAACACAAGAATAAGGTGTAGCCTGTACCGGCCTTCTTTTAATAGGCTTTGCTCCCTTTTTGGGTGCACTTCCAACTCCAACTATGTCTGACTCAACGCACGATCCTGATCCTGATCCTGATCCTGTGCCAAAAAGGACGAATCCCAATTGAATATCCGGAATGGGAATTGGGGACCCAATTGGACCTACAAGCGCTTTGCATGGAAAGGAGGGAGGGATCAGTACAACAACAATAAGCCAGACATATTCGGCGGCCGAGTTTCGCTATCTATAGCCATGGCTGGTTTTTGTGAAGGCTAAGAATGATATAAAAAGCGACTAAATACGAATGCAAAGGTAAATATTCATCGCTAATGGTGGAACTGACTCAATACAAATGATTGGTACTCCCTGCCATTTATTTGGAATGGCAAATTCCGTGTTATGTTTCTAAAATTGTGGAACGGAAAGTCACCTGTCAAATCTGTGCATTTTTTAATGAGCATGTTTTCCTCATTCAGTCTCTAGTGGTCAATACATTTCCAAGGTTTAGTGGTCAATACATTTCCAAGGTTTTGCTGGCATTGCCCATGACTCATTAGAACCTTGTCGTTGCCCATGACTCATTAAAACCTTGTCGTCAATGGAGAACGATACAGATATTTAATACAAATTTGGTATCATATAGATAATAGGTTAAAAATATTTTATAATATTGAGATTAGAAAGTTTATTTAATACAAATTTGATATAATATAAATATTAGGTTAAAAATGTTTTATAATATTCAGATTATAAAGTTTGGTGGATTCATTTTGGTTGAGTAGTTGTAATTTTATGAAGAAGATATACCGTTGAATATTTAGATTATGTCAAATATTATATAGAATAATTTGTTTTTAATATTTAGATTGAGATTGGTTATATTTTTATTAAAATAAAGATAATTGGTTATTATCCCTTAAATTGAGATTGGTTATATTTCTATTAAAATAGAGACTAGCATTTGCCTTTTTAGGGACAAAAATGAACGCGTTAGGAGAAGAGGAAAGTTAGAAGGAAGAAAAACATAAGCAGAGGCAGTATTTAGGTGAATTAACCAATTCAATGTATATCAAAATAATCAATATTGGATTAAAAGACTTTATTGCGAATAAACTAACGCAAATATACATTAAGGGATAAATGTCATTGTCATTCAATTATTCGATTAATGAAAATGTACGAGATGATCAAAGGGCAAATAATTCATTGAGCAATAAAGTATCAACTAAGTGTAGCACCAAATTGCAAATAGATATAGCAAGTAGATATGCAAATATCATTCATCAAATAACAATAGCGCTATTCAATATTTTATCAACATCAACATATAACTTTCAGATATGTATGTAATCCCAGTTGATTGATTTTATAGCAAAAGTAGAGAGCGAGCAAAAACTGCGATCATTTGTGTCCTTCACCAATAAAGTAGTATTATTTGTAAACAGAGTTGTTGTAACCTTTTTCCGTGATTTGTTATGAACCAGTTCAAGTAGTTGAAGTAAATACTGGAAACCATCAATTTGATTTAGCATAAAATCTTCAAAAATGAAGCTTTAAAACCAAAGAGAATTAACTTAGGATCTTGAAAATGTAAAGTGGAAAAGAGGAAAGTTAGAAGGAAGAAAAACATAAGCACATACAGCAACGTAACCAATGTAATGTATTTATGATTCGACCTAATTACTTAAGTTCGAAGTGCAACGCATGTGTCGAATTCAGAAGTCGTCGAGGTCGTGTCGAACCCAAAACCTATTGGGGCTGAGTTGTCGAAGGCGAGCCGCGACTGGTCGAAGAGGAACCTGTCGAGTTTGTTGGATTGTCGAAGTTGAATCGAGACTTGAAGGTGAACCTGTCGAGTTTGCAAGTTGTCGGAGCCAGAAACGACCAGGTCATTGAAGTTTTAACAATTAAATTGAAGAAAGGGAAAATAAAAGGGAATTTATTTGCACGAAGAAGAAGTTTTGCTTGAGATGAATTCCGCACTTGAATGAACATAACACTGTAAATACTTGGCCCTCCGCCTGTTGTTACTTATGTTTGATCTTTAGCTTCTTTCATTACTAATTATGCAGCGGGAAGACTCGATCGTGTGATCGAATGATTTATTGAGGACACATAAGATAAGAAAAGGAGTCATGGAGCTTCGCTTACTATTCGATTTCCCTGTCCTGGAAACACTTATATGTCTAAAGATCTCCCATTTGGCTAGATCGGTAAGCGCATTGCCATTCTTTAGATGATTACCAGGTACTATTTTCGCCAGTATTGGTAGGGTTCATAGCAAATTATTGATGTTAAAAGTTGAACATAAATATTCATGAATAGCTTGCGTCTGTTATAATTGTCTGTGTTGGTGTAAATCTCAACATATGGAAATGCTTTAAAATTTCTCTTCTTTCTTTGCACATCGTATTTGACCGGGTGCATCGTTTTGAATGAAAATGTAATGCAAATTTATTCTCTCAGAAGAGCAATTAATTATTTGTATTTTTTGGTTTTAATGGAAATTAAAATTTCATTTTAAAGTCTTTGAATTCTACCAACTCCAGCAAATGGATAAGCATCCAAGAAAATTTAGAAGTTTCTGTCCCCGTGTAAAACAGAGTGCAATGAGTAAAAAAATGGTGAGGTTTTCCAGTCAAACCCCGGATTCGACCACCTTATATTGCAAATGTATTGTCAAAATGATTGAAATTGTATTAAATTGTTTACAAGGGTTGTCATGGTCGACAAAGTATTCAAATATTATTTTGGTTGGACTTCAAAGTTGTTGAACTAATCGCGTAAAAGTATGTGTAAATATTCGACCAATCATAGATATGGTCGTTATAAAATATGGTCGATATTTTGTTTTGGTCGACGGTGTTTAAGGTTTGGTCGATATATAATTCTGGTCGACGGTGTTTAAGGATCTTTCCTTAGGTTTTTTTATCGATTTTGAGTCTCGGTAATAATTAAAATATTTTATTGTAGGGTTTTTAATTTTTTAACCGTGTTCTAGTCGGAATTCAAGATGTGAGAGGAATTTGAACTTTTCTATCATTTAAGTGAAAATCTATATTTTAATTAATTTTTTACTTGAAATAGAATATTAAAGGCTGGTATTTTATAATCTAATTACATTAAAAGTATTTTTCATGGACCAAATAAAACACCGACCATATGTTAGCATCGACCATTTTAAGAAAAAAAACACCGACCATATGTTAGCATCGACCATTTCTTTCTCAACTTACAAATGTTATCAACCATTTAAAGATTCGCCCAATTTACACTATCGACTTCTACCAACATAACAAATAAACTTCTACCACCCACTTGTTGCACGCTGACATGCTCTCCTCGACGGTGGTCAATGCATGTGGCTAAGGGTTCAACGTCCATGATAGTCGACATAAGTTAATGCTTCACAGAGTTGGATACCCTACAGTCGACTGTTGGGTGAGATTACATGTTGTCGGATGCTGATCGATGCATTAGTCGATTGGATGTTGTCGGATCATGTAACCCAACTCATCGCGGAAGTGAGAAGATCAGTTTGCCACAGTCTCAACAAAAGGAATAAGTATCGCCATCAATCTAGAAGAGTTACACCAAGTCTCGATAGGTTAAAGAAAATATAACTGCCTAAAGAAGAGCAAATTTTAGTTTCAATTTTGAAAAAGATCTGTCATAAGTTCGTTGATCGAGGCACGGTTGAAAAACGATTCTGCCAGAGTTACTTTGTTTACTACCAAAATGCTGCAATCAAATCACACTGAGATTGTTAGGCTTTGATAAATGAGGAAATATATCACCAATGTGACTTGATAAAATAAAAGCCATCCTAATTCCGCCAAATTACGGTGATTGTGCATGAAGTTGTGGAGATTTACTAAAAGAGGACTGCGTAGAAAAGAAGTGATAAAACTGTCAGTTATATTCAGCAGAAATCAGGTTTCCATTAGGTACCGGCTCTTTTCATTTTTGGATTTGTTTTCATCAATTTCGTAGTTAGTTGCTCATATTCAACAGAAATCAGGTTTCCATTCCGAAATGGATCTTTTCATTTTTTGGATTTGTTTTCATCAGTTGCTCATATTCAGCAGAAATCAGGTTTCCATTCCTGAGCGGATCTTTTCATTTTTGGATTTATCTCCATCAATTTCCTAGTTAGTTACTTGCTCGAATTCAGCAGAAATCAAGTTTCCATTCCGGACCGACTCTTTTCATTTCTGGATTTGTATTCATCAATTTACTATTTGAGTCGATAGAATGAATCATACTAAAAGAAATTTATTAATACATGATGGAAGAATGGAGCATCACTAATAAACACTACGTAACAATATAAACCATCTACCACCATAAACTATTTTGTTTCGACTGTCGACGAGAACTGACCAACTAAGCTACTGGAAGTAGTCGATGTGGAAGGAGTCGGTCGAAGGTGTTTTAGTCGAGTGAATAATGATTAAAACATGTCTGCCTCGACTAAAACACCTTTGACCGACCCCTTCCACATCGACTACCTCTAGTCGCTTAGTTGGTCGGTTCTCGTCGACAGTCAAAACAAAATAGTGGACAGTATGTGCTGATAAGAAAGCCCAAATATTTTGTCGTGATGAATTTATTTCCACTTCTTATATACTTTGAAGCTCTCCCTGTAGGCATTATCTAAAAGTGAGACCTGTTTGCAGTCATGGTGATAGACGACAACCTAAAGTTGTGCAGATTCTGAAATAACAATGGTATCCAATGCAATGTCAACAATTGGATATATTCTTCCTACTTATTAAGGTTCACAATGTTGCAGGTCATTGTTGCAATGGTTGACGAGCACAGAAAAAACATCAACCAAATCACCATCTTTTTATTCATGATTTCAACCCGAATTCTCCCACCTACTAAAATGTCGCCTTAAAGAAAATATATGAGAATTGGAGACTACATTGTTAAAAGGTCATAAGATATTAGTGGTACGTATGGAAAACAATAATAAAATCATACCCAAAGCACATGCTGGTTATTTGAAGAGCCGACGGGTTTATGGGTTGGAAAGAAAAGCCCAAGCCATTGAGGTTTTAACAATTAAATCGAAGAAAGGGAAAATAAAAGGAAAGTTATTTGCACGAAGGAGAAGTTTTGCTCAAGATGAATTCCGTAGTTAAATGAACATAACACTGGAAATACTTGGAAGAAGAAGCCATTGATTTGGCAGATTGTCCTGGAATGAAGGAGCTTTGCGATTTCCCACAGTGGGAGACAATTTTTGGAGTTATGTCAGACTCTATACGGGATGGGAATCATCATCAAAACGAAAAGATATATATGGGAAATGATGAAAACCCTACCACTTCAGTCGACGCCCGACCACTTCCTTAGCAGTCGACCACTTCGGTCGAATTAAATCCAACCACTTCAGTTGAATTAAATCCGACCACTTCAGTCGTATTAAATCCGACCAGTCCATTCGACACGTCTCATGGGAGTCACATGTTAAAGTCGAACCCAGAACCTCGGGGTTGATTTTTGCATGGTTTGGAAGGCATTGAATCTATTTTTATTTCAGTAATTAAAATTGACTTGGTTTTGGAAGACATTGAATTCATTTTTTATTTTAGTAATTAAAATTGACCATTAAAAAATGATTTGTGACTGATAAAATAAAAACCTGGAAATTGACTTGGTTTTGGAAGGTGTTGAATTCATTTTTTATTTTAGTAATTAAAATTGACCATTTCAAAAATGATTTGTGACTGACAAAATAAAAACCTGGAAATTGCAAAACTTATAATTACCTTATTCCATCTTTAAAATGGCTTTTGACGTGTTCCAGACTTGTATGTATCATGAAGTCACAGGTTTGTTGTTTCCAATATTGTATATTTATAATAAAAATATTGCAAATCCAAATGACATATATACATGTCACTGTGTCACCGTGTCCATTTATATACAGAGAGAATAATATATTTTTTATTGTGATCAGTACTACATAGTCGGCAACCTTTCTGGGTGAAAACTTCCATCGCTTTGGTCGACTTTTATTGATCTACACCAAAGTCTTTATCGTTGATGAGATTGGCATGATATGCAGGCATCTACGTATCTTTCATGCTCGAATAGAAAAAACCCGACGAGTATCTTGAAATTCCCATCAAATTTGAAATTCCAAGCCTGGTTCCGCACTTTTTCGTTCTCTGAAATTTAGGGCTTATGATAGCTTTCTTAACAAGTGGAACAACATATCACTCTCGTTTCTTCCTTATCCAACTGCAGAAGTAGTCGCTGCATCAGGTGGATTATTGTGCTTGAAACTGCATTCTGTCTTTTGGTTTGTAATCCTCTTACTAAAAATTGGATAGAGTTCCCATATAATTCATTTGAACATAATTTGTGTGCCATTGCAATGGTGGCTATGGAAGAACACAGAGGGTACAAGATTCTATTGCCTGCTAATTCTCCAGATAGAAGAACCAACGTCTAGCTCTCATCTGTATTAGAACCGACATATTAGTTTGAATCTGTATTAACTCTCATCTGTAGCTATAGCAGCTCATCTTGGAACTAATGAATTTTAATGGAGACTGTGACCTCTAAATGGGTGCGTGACTCCCTTGAAGCATTTTAAGACTATTTGCAGGTAACGTTAGTTCAGGAAATTTATGTTTCAATCCCGACAGGTTCCGATTCGACAAGTTTTAACTTGACCAACCACGACAAGTTCCGGTTCAACAAGTTTCGACTGGTTTGGAGTTCGGCACACATACAACACTTCGACGAATTAGGCAACCTTCGACAGTTTCATGACATTGACCTTCTGCGTCAAATGTTGATGGGATGTCCGAGTTAGAAGCGGCGTGAAGGTGGAAAACATAATTCCCGTCTTAGAAATTCACAAAGAAAATTCATCGCAGAGATTTCACATGATGAATCTTGTAAAAGTTTTGATGAATCTTCTGAATTCGGGATTAAAAGTTTTAGGGTGCACCCATTATATGATTTTAGATTTCTTTCTCACAAACAATCAATAGATTGTGCTTATTGATTGATGAACTCGCAAAGAAATAGAAATGAGTCGTCTATTTCTTTGGTCGACTGCTTTACTCTCTATCCTGGTTGTTCTTTGCCATTGGTCGATAGATTGATAACTCATAGGATCATCTTCTCTCATCTTCTATCTCCAGTCAAATAAATTTTAATTATAAATCCATCCTTCAAATATTCAGCGAATACTGTCAACAGCCGGCAATTGATAGAGTAAATTTTGGTCATGGAGTGATTATGCTTCTGTCAATGGTTCCAATGGCCTGTTGGAGCTTCCGTTTAGTATAACTGATCTGGCATGCCGAGAATTGACAGAATCACGTCATGTTAATGAAGCATTTTCATACTATTTGCAAGTAATGTTAGTTCAGGAAATTTATGTTTCTGTTAATAAATTCTCTTGTCGACACAATAAAAACGAGAATCAGGAACTCCTAGAGTCGTGTGAGAGTCGTAAAGCTTACAACTGCTCCAGTCGACGAGTTACAACTCGACTCTAGTGCTAATAAATTCTCACAACTGCCATTTATTCAACTTCTTCGTGCAAGCTTCACGCGATAACTTTCTTGGGCAGCAGCACCATGTACGAGCAAGTACAATCTTTGTATTTTCTTGCAGGTTTATTTCCGCGGCACACTATCTTCCAGGTTCGAGAACACAATAGGCTGGAGTGCGGAGATAGAAAGAGGTAAGAAGAAATTGACGGCAACATCCACGAGGCAGGATTCCATTCGCTCTATAAGCGAGGAATCTAGTAGACATGGATGGTCATGCTTCTTGTTGTGAAAATGCCTACGGCGTAATTAAATTGAGATTGGTTATATTTCTATTAAAATAGAGATAAAATTTAAATAATCATTTAGTATAATAATAAAAAAATCAACTCAAAATTATTGTTTAATATTCCAAAATATGTTTAAATTAGTTTAAGAATACCACATTTCTATATGAACGTGAAATATATTATATGTTGTCTTACCAAAAATATCTTGCATGTCATATATTAATATTAAAATTTAAAATGAAACATGTCTATAATGGGTAACATTCTTTTTGCCAACTTTAGATACATGTGCCTCCTTTTACTAGTTAGATTTTTTTGTGAGTTTCATGTTGTACTATCACTTCTTCCATTTCTCTATCAGAATGAGAAGGTGGTGAGTACGAGTGTGTTGCTTCCATTTTCACCTTCCTCTCTTTTTTTCAATTTCTCCACTCTCTCCAATGATTCCTTCAACTTCTCCATTTCTTCTTACCTAATGTTATTATTCCCTTTTGTGATTTCAGTCCTCTAGTGCTTATGTTATAAACTTTCCAATTGAGATTCCACTTCTTCCATTTGTTGATGCCATGTTTGTTTTTCCTCCTCTTGTCCTCTCTCAGTTCTTCTCAACTTATTCAATTTCCATACGTACAAACCATGACACTTGCATTTCATTGGTGTGTCTCTTGCAATGACGAACCTCGCTACACAAGTTTTAGATTTTGCAAAGGGCGCATTGATTTGGATGATGATGATGATTCTACATGACTCTAACCCTTACAAAGACTCCTCTACAAATATCAAAATCATGACAAGTTCCTTTGAAAATTCCCAACAATCCAATGTCGAGGGAGTATCATTGCAGTCCGGAAGCATGGATGAATTCCAAAACATGGTAGGCATAGCTTCAGTTCTCATCAAACTAATACCCAAGAAAAAATTCAAAATGACACCCATACCCATGATTGCATTAATCCCACATCCAACATTTCATCCCATCTGTATCATCGATATAATAGAGCTCTTAATCGCCATGACGTGAAGAGGTACCATGGCTATGGAACAAATTAATGAGTTCGGGTCCTTATCCTCCACCACTACCACTTGTCTCTATCTCAAGTTTACATTTCAACCTTGTTTTAAAATATTATTAATCTCATGGGAGGTGACATAAGACTAAGTCACCACCACACCCCCCCCCCCTCCCTCCTAACACCTTCCCTTATTTTACCTTATGCCATGCTCATTGCTAAATTTGCCTTAAGGTCTGTAGTGGATGCTTTGTTTTCTTAAGACCTAAAAGTATGATATTGATTCAAAACTTTTCTCCTACAATTGTGTTCTCAAACCAACCTAAGAAGAAGAGAGTTTTTCAATTTTGATTTGTGAAACGTGTGGCTAATAACTATAACATAATCTCCTATCAATATTAATTTTTTTGATCCCAATTCTTTAATAATTAATCAACTTTAATACAAAGCTAGGATCTCTATTTGATTATTAGTTGCCTCACTTATGCCCCAAGCAAAGGCAATTTTTTTAATCTCATTCAATATCAAATATAAATAATAATTTTAAAACTAAAAATATTTTAGAATATTGAAATTATAAAATTTGGTGAACCAATTTAAACACTTTAGTATTGTTAAAAATATTAAAATCAAATAATTTATACTTTATAAACTTAATATCTTAATTATATTAAAATCAAACATTATTTTAAAAATGTTAAAATCAATTACTTTATGTTAAAAAAAATAGATGTTGATATTTCAATTATGTAAAAAACAAACATCGTTTTTAAAAATAATAAAATCAATTAATTTATATTTTACAAGTATGATATCTCAATTATGTCAAAATCAAAAAATATTTTTAAAAATATTAAAACCAATTAATTTATGAAACATTGTTTTTAATAAAAATATTAAAACCAATTAATTTATGTTTTATAAAAATGATGATTATTTTTTATAATTGAAAAATATGATGTTTTAATTATATTTAATTTTTACAAATATTGTAGGATTGATTTTAATGTCCATATGATGAGATAAGATAAAGTGTTATTCATTTTTACTATGATTTCCTATATAAAATCTTTATATAATTGTAATATGCAAGGAAGGGTATACGCTTAAAATTGTAGTATGGAAGGAAGGGTATAGGTTTAAAAAATAACAATACAAAATTGTTTATTTAATTTTTTAATATAAGGTGACTTTGTACTTAATTTTTTAATATAAGGTAATCGTGACAAGTAAGTTTTGTATTCAAAATATTTGTAGTGTTTCTACAGTTTTTTCAGCGGAAAGTTTTTCTACAGTTTATTCATGTATTGAGAGTATATGATTGAAAAACATGATAAAGTATTTTATTTAATGAAAGCTATAAAAAAGTTTTGTATTTAAAATATAAGAAGTTTTGTATTAAAAATATTTTATAATGTTGTGGGATACAAGTGTTTCTACACTGGTTCATGTATTGATTTTTATTATTTTTATTTAATATTTTTATTTTGATTCTTTTGTCGTAATATTAGTCATGGAATATTACATTATTCAGATGCTTTTCAGCATTCATGCTTTTTAGCATTCCTGATTTTTATTATTATTATTTAATATATTAAATGTTCAGTAAACTTTGCCAGGTTATATCTTGGAACGGGTTTGTCCTCTCACGGGAGCATATGGTTAGATATAGATTGATGTGGCTGGAATCTGGATAATATTTCGGTATATGAAGGATATGGAGACTGTGTAAATTAACATATATTTTTAATTTAAAAAAAAAAACTTTCAAATAAATGATTCATTATTTATAAAAATAATACATAGAGTTTAAATTATATAATTATATAATATGATTAAATATATTTATAAAATATAATTTGAATGAGTTAATGATTAAGTTTAATAGAAGTGGTTATATTTTTTTTATAAAAATTAAATTTTGTTTTAATCATTTTTATTGTTTTGAGTATTTATGGTGGTCGAGATGTTTCAAACAATTTTGTTTAAGTGGTTAGTTTGAGTCCATATAGATGCCATAATCAATATTAATAATTTTTCTACCAGCATAGATCCATCTTAACTCTAGATCTATCATGTGTCGATAGGGATCAAATCCCTCAAAGGAAAAACATTTTTTAGAATGCAAAAACTTCATGAAAAGTTTGCACCTGGAGGGACTTGATTCCTATCGGTGTATGATAGATTCGGAGTTAAAATCCATCTTAAATTTGGATCTCTCATGTGTCGATAGGGATCAAATCCCTCGAAGTGCAAAACATTTTTTAGATGCAAAAACTTAATGAAAAGTTTGTAGTTCGAAAGATTTGATTCATATCGGTGCATGATAGATTTGGAGTTAAGATGGATCTATGTTGGTGATAAAACTATATTAGATTAAATCATAAATATGAATGCATCACGATTATAAAAATATGTAAATTCAAAGAGGTAAAGATAGACAAATTACATAGTATCCACATCAAGTAATCAATTGAACATAATGAAACGATATTAATTAGAAAATCAGATACTATAAGACCTCTTGTTGAATAGAGTGAGAAATTCATACTTGGACAAGTAGCTAATAAGTATCCAAATTTTATTAATTATTTTAGTTTTAATTAATTGGAATATATATATCCCCCTTGATTGAGTGCCATCAGAACAATCCCGAAGCATTAATGGTGAAGGGATGTCGCATGATCTAGCATGCTCAACATCACATGGCTCATTCAATTTGTAGTTATTTCCGTAAGGAGGAATGAAGGGATGGCAGTCTCACCATGTAGTGTCCCTTTTTAATAATTTGCAAAAACTAGGAAAAATTACAATTTTTGGCCATTTTGACCCTTATGCTAGTATTGACCTAAATGCTTCCAAATTGGTTATGAATGTGTTTGGAAGGTATTAAGACATAAAATTGGGACTTATGGATGCTTGGACACTCTCAAAATACTTCTGCAACATTCAATTACAATCAGGGAAAGATAGGGCAACTTATTAGTCAAATTGAGGTTCAAATCCCCCAAGGGTAGTGGTCAAAGATGAATCTCCAAATGTTGTACGAACTTCCCAAATTTCAGAACAGAGACATGGTATTGTTAAAGGACTTCAATGGGATCCCAAATACATAATCAATCAATTTCTAAAGACTTCTGCAACTCTCATAAATCAGAGGTTTGTGGGCATGTCTTCAAATAGGGGGAAATGCTAGTAAACTTCACCACTTGCTATGAAATTCGTGATTTATGTTCCAAAGGCTTATGCAATGTATATGAAACTTCTTCAGAACATTAATGACCATCCATACATCATAAAAATCACAGAGATGAACTGATACAAGTTGAAATAGAGCAACTTCAAGCTTTCATAACAAGATGTAGGGAAAATGGCACCATTTATGCATTGTTTGGTATTTTTACATAGCTCCACTTGGTATTTCGACCTGAGAGTATTATGAGAATTAAATACAGAGTATATATATCAGAATACAAATAAATGGGGCCAAAAGAGCTTCCTCAAAGAGAACAACATCTCACCAAGTGTGCCCTTCCTCCATGAGCCAAAATATGAAGAGAAAAGTGAGAAAGGTGTGGAACAAAGTTGGGGATGAGAATGTCACGAGCTGCCCTATAGCTTCAACCTGCAACAAATGAATCCATTCTATCTCCAAATGAAAGGCCTGAATGGCCTCTCCAATTTCCAATTAGGATGGGAATCGTTCACCCTCGAAATTGGTACTAAGGCAAGTAGAGTAAACACTCCACAAGCATGGACAAGCTATGCTCTCCAATATGCAAAATGATAAATGATCAAACAACCACTCTCCTTCTTTGTTCTTGACTTTTATAAACTTCCAAATACCTCCTTGGGTTGAATTCCTTCCAAAAGACTCATGCCAATTCAAGTTGGTAAGAGATTCCAATGTGTGCCACTTGTCCAACAATTCGTAGTCTCCATCTTCCCACATTTCGAATGGGTGTCTCTTTGGCTGCCCTAACTCCCTTGTGCGCCTTCTTGGAGGATATTTTTAGCTCTGACATGTCATATATGTTAGATTCCAGCATTCAGGTCTGATTTGTGTCATAAGTGTCATAGCATCTTCATCATTGTTGTCATAGAGCTAGGAAATCTAGTCCAAGTGTCCCACTAGCTCCAAAATGCCTCTTCCTCTTCCATGGGAGTTACTCTTCCACTCCAATTCAACATTCATTTAGTCATGCCAAGTATATTGACCTTCCAACTCCCCAAGATCATTAGAATCCACTTTGCATTCGAATGGGTGAGAATAGAATGCCATGTGGCATGAAGAATCTAGCTTTGTGTGGGTTCCACACCACCAATGTGTTTCCATGACAAAGTGCCACCTTATTTTCCTATCATAAATATTTATTTAACCCCTTTTAATATAATTATTTCAATATAATGTCCATTTCGGGTTTATTAGCTCCCTTATTCAAAATCTCAATGTTTCCACCCCAACCTAGGAAACTAGTAGATTGGTGGAATTTCCTCTTTTGAAATTTATTTGAATGGTGACATTACAGTCCTCCCCACCCAAGATTGCTTGTCCTCAAGCAATTCGAACATGGATGTTGAAGAAACTGCTTTCTTTCCAAAACAAAAAATTTGAAACCAATGAGACTAAAATTATTCCAGGGTCCCATTGCTTGTATTGCACTCCAACAATTAGGAGTGCCTACCATCAGGAAAGAGAATACCTGGATCCCATTTCCTTGAATGCCTTCTTCCAAACATTATAAGTACAAAATATAGATCATCAAAGTACATGAAAACATAATAAAAATGTACATCAAGGAGTTGCCTCATCAAAGAATCATGAAAGTGCTTGTACCTCCAAGTAAGTATACCACCATTTGCCAGGTGCATACAAGCATCAAGTGACCAATCAAATCTGCTCCAATGACATAGGTGAGTATCCCATGTCCTATAATGCTGCTCCAAAATATGTAATATGCATCAAAACAATCAACCATGTATTCTTTCATCCAAGAAGTGAATGAAGAATATCCACTAAAATTTGAACCAAGTAGGGAGAAAAGAAAACAATGAGCCTTCAAGGACCTCACAGAAGTACCATTTGTGCATCCATGAATATGTGTATCATCAAGAAATAACAAAGGATGTTGCTGCCAATAAGAATGTGCTCCAGTCATATATATATTCACCCAAGTATTGGATGAAGTTCCTCCAACATCAATTGAACCCTCATGTGGCACCATTAGAAAAACACCTTTCACCCAATTTTCATCCCTAATTGATGTGGTTGAAAAAGAAGTAGGGGGTGATGAATTATGAACCTGTTGGCACTATGATTTAGTTTTCACTGATGGTTGGAAAACAGACAAGGCAGGTGACTCAGACCATATCAACTTTAGTTTACTGAAGCTGCGACTGAGATTGAAATACAAGAAAAGACTGTTGTTAGACAAACTGCGACTCAAACAACTACAAGTTGCAACTCAAACAATTGCGACTCAGATAGCTGCGACTCAGACAAGCTGCGACTCAGACAAACTGCGACTCAGACAACTGCGACTCAGACATCTGCAACTCAGATAGCTGCGACTCAAACAGTTGCGACTCAGACAAGATGCGACTCAGACAAACTGTGACTCAGACAAGCTGCGACTCAGACAAGTTGCGACTTAGACAACTGTGACTCGTACAAGCTGTGACTCAGACAAACCGCAACTCAAATAGTTGCGACTCAGACAGCTGCAACTCAGACAACTGCGACTCACACTGCTGTGACTAAGACAAGCTGCGACTTAGACAGGCTACGACTCACAAAAATTTATTTATTTATTAATTAGTCAGTTACAGCGTGTGAGTTCTGGAAGTCAAAGAGACAGTTCAATTTTCGAATTAAGAGGTAAAGAGACAGCTTCAGTTTTAGAATTGGAACATCTGGAAGTTAAAGAGATTGAGGCATATAACTTCAACATCTATAAAAACCAATCGAGTAGAACAAAATGAGTGTGAGAATTGAGAGTATGAAGAGGAGTGGTTGTTGGTTGAAGAAGATGAAGCTATGATTCGAAGAAAACAATTCAGAAGAAAAATGTGTGGCTCGATTTAATGAAGAATAGAATGCCCAGAAACCCAAGCTATAGCAGCACAGAACAAAAATGAAAAGGGTATGTACTGATATATCTGAACCAATGAAATATAATTGACTGAAAAATTCTTACATAGGGTGGAAGGGAGGTGCTAGGGAGGATTGATTTCCTCTGTAAATCAGGTTGATGCCTGAATATTGGGAGTGGGTGCTTCCTTCTAGTGGGTACTAGAAAAACATGAGAGTTGGTGCTCTCAACAAGTTGCAGCTTGTTAAACAGAGGTTGTAGCCTCATCTTGAGTTGGTGCTCAAAGATAATTGACGTATAGGAGTTAAAGACTGCTTATCATTCTAAGAAGAAGAGGTTTTTCCCTTTATGGGTTTCCTCATGAATATCTGTGTCTGTGTACATCATATGTGTGAATGATGATTACTAGTTCTTTGCTTATCTTATTCACTATCTGATGATTACTAGTTCTTGACAATCATTTTGTGAATGCTAATAAAATTTTAAAAGGAAAGATAAATTGAGTATTGTTATAATTACAACTGATTCATCCCCCCTCTCAGTTGTAACAACTTCAATTGGTATCAGAGCAGGTTCCTTTTATTTAAAAGTAGATCTGTGAGCTTAAAACATGACTAGTCATGATGGAAATTCAATCAATAAGGCTCCTCTATTTTATGGGAAAAAATTTGCTTTCTGGAAGGTTAGAATGAGAAACTATCTTATGTCGTTAGGTGTTGATGTATGGGATGTAGTTGAAATTGGATATGTAAAGCCCATTGTACTAGCCACCAAATATGACAAGCTGGAACTTACCTTTAATGCAAAAGCAATGAATGTTATTCTCAGTGGTCTTGCAGAAGCTGAATTTGTAAAAGTGATGCATCTTGAATCTGCCAAAGGAATGTGGGACAAACTTATAAGCAGTTATGAAGGGAATGAAAAAGTAAAAGATGCCAAACTGCAGACATACAGGTTGAAATTTGAACAACTAAAGATGAATGAGGATGAGCATGTTAGTAAATATTTCCTAAGGGTTGAAGAGCTTGTGAATGCTATGAAGGTCCTCGGCGAAACAATTGAAGAAGAATCCTTAATTCATAAAATTTTAAGATCTATGCCTAAAAATTTAACCCCAAAGTTTCAACAATAGAAGAGTTAAATGATCTTAAAACTTTGGGCATTGATCAACTCCTAGGAACTCTAACTGCTTATGAAATGAGGATTAGTACAGATAAACTCATCACTAGAGAAGCATCCTTTAAAGCAAATAAGAATGTTGATTCTGGAGCAGATGAGATTGAGGCAAAATTTGTAAGAAGATTGAAGAAAGGATCAGGTAAATATAGAGACAAGCTGCCCTTTAAATGTTTTAATTGTGGTAAGATAGGTCATTTTACCTCTAAATGTCCTCACAAGAAAAAAGATCTGAATTCTAATGATGAAGAGAAATACAAATTTAAGAAATACAGTAAAAAGAAAAGTTTGTGTGCAAATGATGATGACTCCTCAGAGGATATAGATAGCAATTCATCTTGTGAAGATAGAATGAATGATTTTATGCTTATGGCCATAGAATATCTTAATGATGAAGAAGCTATGATTGACATGGAAGGAAAATTAATCAACGCTTTAGAAGAGATTGATAGACTCAGACTTAAGAAGAGAAAACAAAAACATTTGTTGATGCAGCTTGAAAAGAATGGTAAAGGAACAAGTGAAGATTGTGTGCTGTTAAAATTAGAATTAGAAGAAGCAAAGAAAATAGAAGGACAGTCTAAAACAACAATTAGCAGAGAAAAATTTGAGATGTGAAGCTCTGGAAGAAGAAGTAGTAAAATCTAGAAAAGATTTGGAGAAATTTCAAGCTTTGTACCACCAAAATTTGTCAAGTATCAAAGCCTCAAAAGAACTGAATAGCATCCTGAGTAAACAAAGATCTCCATTGATAAATACTGGCCTAGGTTATGAAAGTGGTTCAAGTAGCAGACAGTCAGATGATGATCATACCTTGCTAACCAAAATTAATAAATATAAAGTTGAGATCTGATCATGAACATAGCCAACAAGAGACAAAGCAATCAAACCCATAAAGAAGACCAATATCCAGGTACCAAAATTTTTTCTATGGTTATTGCTATTATTGTTCTAACTTTGGTCATAAAATTGCAAATTGTGGAATTAAATTTAGAAGTATGCAACTACGGAAGTCAAAGAGTCAGCTGCTACAAAACAGAGCTGGACAGTCAGTGATGAAACAAGGATATCATGCAATTAAGTCCACAACTAAAAGAAGAACCGATTATCAACATATCAACTCTATTGATCTATTAAATAATGAGCCAAAATGCTTTGTTTGTCATAATTTTGGACACAGAGCTTCCGAATGTCATTTAAGGAAGTACAAAACAAATCCGAGAATAAATTATACATTTGAAAAGGCTAAGGTTTGGAAAAAGAAAGAAAGTGACAAATGTGGATTAGTACTTTCTGCTCAAAGGCAAAAGGATCTCCGATATATTGACAGTGGTTGTTCTAAACACATGACGGGTGATAAAAATAAATTTATGTCTCTAAATGAAAGTAAATCAGGAAATGTGACCTTTGGAAATGATGCTCCAGGAAAAATCGAAGGAAAAGGGATGGTAAGCTTGAGTAATGGCAGAGGAAAAGCTCAAGACGTGTTGTTTGTACATGGTTTAAAACATAACCTCCTTAGTGTCAGTCAGGTCTGCGACAGAGGGTGTGAAGTAGTTTTTAATTCGAAAGGTTGCAAGATAAAATCTGTACCCTTGGGACAATTGATTGCAAAAGGCATAAGGACAAAAAAAATGTTTATGTTTTGAATGAAGAAAGGAAGAATGTCATCTAAGCAAGTATCATGAGAGTTGGTTGTGGCATAAGAGACTTGGACATTTGAATTTTGATCATATAATCAAGCTTAGTAACAATAGGGCAATAAAGGATCTTCCAAAGAGATCAAAGCCACATGATTCAGTGTGTAAGTCATGTGAAATGGGAAAGTTGCCCCGCACTTAGTTTAAATCAAAAGGTTTTACATCAAAAAATAAGCCCCTTTAGTTAGTACATATGGATTTATGTGGACCATCCAGGAAGGAAGGTACAGGAAAAGAAAACCATTTCATGTTGGTTATTGATGATTATTCTACACTCACGTGGGTTGCTTTTCTGAGAGAAAAATCTGAAGCATTTGAAAAATTCACAGTGTTTAAGGCTTTGACTGAGAATCAAACAGGAAAAATATTGAAGGCAGTAAGGTCTGATAGAGGAGGAGAATTTAGTTCAAGAGATTTTAAAGAATTGTGTGATAAACATGGGATCAAAAGGGAATATACTATTCCCGGGACTCCACAGCAGAATGGAGTAGTGGAAAGACAAAATAGATCAATTCAACAAATGGCAAGATCAATTATGAATGAAAAAAACATTTCTCAGATTTATTGGGTAGAAGCAATTCATACAACTGTCCATATTCTTAACAAAGCGCATCTAAGACCAAACAATGATAAGACTGCTTATGAACTTTGGTTTGGGAGACTTGCTACTATTAAGCATTTCAAAATCTTTGGAAGTAAATGCTATATTAAAAATAATGATGAACATCTTGGCAAATATGATGATCGAGCTGATGAAGGTATCTTTTTGGGATATGCAACAAACAACAAAGGATATAGATGTTATAATAAAAGATTGCATAAATTAGTTGATTGTATTGACATTAAAATTGATGAAGAAATCTCAGTTAAAAATGATTAGATAAGCAGTATTGAAACAGATGCAGATAATACAATTGAAATTGAAGATGAAGAGCTCCAAGAATCAGAAAGAGAAGACTTTGATTCAGATGATGGAGATGCAAATATTCAGGTAGTTTCAAATCAACAAATAGAAACAAAATCACCTTCCAGAATTGTTAAAAAGAATCATCCTGAAATTCAGATAATTGGTGACAAGAATAAAGGAGTTCAGACAAGAAGAAAATTGATTGAAGCTTGAGAGCAATCACAAATTGCTTTTCTATCTATGGTTGAACCCAAGAACTTTGATGAAGCTAGTAAAGATGAAGATTGGATTAAAGCCATGAATTAAGAGCTTGATCAAATTGAGAAGAAAAATACTTGGGAACTTGTTCCTAGACCTACAGATAAGAATGTAATAGGATCTAAATGGGTGTTTAAAAATAAGATGAATGAACAAGGACAGGTTGTGAGGAATAAAGCCAGATTGGTCTGTAAAGGGTATGCACAAATTGAGGTTCAGGATTTTGATGAAACCTTTGCACCAGTGGCAAGATTAGAAGCCATTAGAATGTTTCTTGCATATGCTAGCCACAAAAACTTCAAAGTGTATCAAATGGATGTTAAATCAGCATTTCTTAATGGAAATCTGGAAGAAGAAGTCTATATGGAGCAACCTGAAGGATTTCAACTGAAATACAATCCTGACTATGTTTGCAAACTGAATAAGGCATTATATGGATTGAAACAAGCACCAAGAGCCTGGTATTATAGATTGGATAAGTATCTACTGGACAAAGGTTTCAAGAAAGGTACTGTTGCCAGTAATTTGTACATAAAGGTTGAAGGTGCTAATTTATTAGTTGTTTTGGTCTACGTGGATGACATTATTTTTGGATGTACTAATGATTCTTCTATTCAGTGGTTTGCTAATGCCATGCAATCTGAGTTTGAGATGTCAATGATAGTAGAGTTGGCATTCTTTCTTGGTCTTCAAATCAATCAGAGTTCTGAAGGTTTATTTCTCTCCCAAGAGAAGTACTTGAAGGAGATGTTGAAGAGATTTCATATGGAAGATTCTTCACCTGTTAGCACACCCATGGTTGTTGGATGCAAACTCAACAAGGATGATGTATCACCAGATGTTGATCAAAGAACATATCGTTCAATGGTAGGTATCCTGTTGTACATCACAGCATCTCATCCTGATATAATGCAAGCTGTTGGTATGGTAGGTAGATTTCAGTCTGCTCCTAAGCAAAGCCATTTAGTAGTTGTTAAGAGGATATTCAAATATTTGAAAGGCACAATGACTTATGGTATCTGGTATCTTAGAAATCAGAACTTTCATTTAACAACATATTCAGATGCTGACTGGGCAAACTATTTGGATGAAAGAAAGAGCACAAGTGGAGGTGCATTCTTCTTAGGTGATTCACTAGTAACATGGATAAGTAAGAATCAAGGCTCTATAGCTTTGTCTACCACATAAGCTGAATACATTGTTGTGGCCATATGTTGTACACAGGTTCTATGGATGATTCAAACTCTTGCAGATCTAAAAGTAACATATGTTGAATCTATTCCTCTTCATTGTGATAACACAAGTGCCATTAGTGTCTCCAAGAACCTTGTTCTTCATTCCAAGACCAAACACATTCCAATCAAGTATCATTTTTAAGGGAGCAGGTTACAAACCGAGTTGTCCAATTACATTTCATTCCTTCTAAAGAACAGATTGTTGATATCTTCACTAAACCCTTATCCAAAATCCAGTTTGAATATCTTATTCCAACTAACTTATTCACTTTGGCAGGGGGAGTTTGTGCTTATTGCATATCTGATGTAATTCTGAGATGGGTCCAAAATGTTTTCTTTATTGGTTTCTGAGTTCATCTTGATAGGGGGAGATGTATTGTCATGTTTTCTTTGACATTGATGTCAAAGGGGGAGAAGTTCAAGTAGTTGCAGATGACAAGCAGTCGGTGATTACACTTGCAACATCATAAATTTTAGGTTTCCATCAATGCCAAAGGGGGATATTGTTGGCACTATGATTCAGTTGTCATTGATGGTTGGAAAGAAGACAAGGTAGGTGACTCAGACCATACCAACTTCAGTTTACTGAAGCTGTGACTGAGATTGAAATACAAGAAAATAATGTTGTTAGACAAACTACAACTCAGATAGCTGCGAGCTGGGACTCAGACAACTGTGAGCTATGACTCAGACAGCTGCGACTCAAACAGCTGTGACTCAGACAAACTATGACTCAGACAGCTGCGACTCAGACATCTGCAACTCAAATAGCTGCGACTCAGACAGCTGCGACTCAGACAAGCTGGAACTCAGACAAACTGTGACTCAGACAGGCTGTGACTTAGACAAGCTGCAACTCAGACAACTGTGACTCAGACAAGCTGCGACTCAGAAAAACTACAACTCAGACAGCTACGACTCAGATAGCTGCAACTCAGATAGATGCAACTCACACAGCTGCGACTCAGACAAGCTGTGACTTAGACAAACTGCGACTTAGACAGGCTGCGACTCACAAACATTTATTTATTAATTAATTAGTTAGTTACAACGTGTGAGTTCTGGAAGTCAAAGAGACAGTTCAATTTTTGAATTAGGAGGTAAAGAGACAGCTTCAGTTTTAGAATTGGAACATCTGGAAGTTAAAGAGACTGAGGCATATAACTTCAACATCTATAAAAACCAATCGAGTAGAACAAAATGAGTGTGAGAATTGAGAGGATGAAGAGGAGTGGTTGCTGGCTGAAGAAGATGAAGCTATGTTTCGAAGAAAACAATTCAAAAGAAAAATGTGTGGCTCGATTTAATGAAGAATAGAATGCCCAAAAACCCAAGCTACAACAGCACAGAACAAAAATGAAAAGGGTATGTACTGATATATCTGAACCAATGAAATATAATTGACTGAA
This sequence comes from Larix kaempferi, assembly GCA_027924585.1. Taxonomy (NCBI): domain Eukaryota; kingdom Viridiplantae; phylum Streptophyta; class Pinopsida; order Pinales; family Pinaceae; genus Larix; species Larix kaempferi. Next base: position 10,492,231 of record BSBM01000046.1, read on the forward strand.
AAATTCTTACATAGGGTGGAAGGGAGGTGCTAGGGAGGATTGATTTTCTCTGTAAATCAGGTTGATGCCTGAATATTGGAAGTGGGTGCTTCCTTCTAGTGGGTACTAGAAAAACATGAGAGTTGGTGCTCTCAACAAGTTGCAGCTTGTTAAACAGAGATTGTAGCCTCATCTTGAGTTGTTGCTCAAAGATAATTGATGTGCAGGAGTTAAAGACTGCTTATCATTCTAAGAAGAAGAGGTTTTTCCCTTTATGGGTTTCCTCATGAATATCTGTGTCTGTGTACATCATATGTGTGAATGATGATTACTAGTTCTTTGCTTATCTTATTCATTATCTTGACAATCATTTTGTGAATGCTAATAAAATTTTAAAAGGAAATATAAATTGATTATTGTTATAATGACAACTGATTCACCCCCCCTCTCAGTCGTAACAACTTTAGAACTAACCTTAACTCTTTGAAACTATTACCCATCGAAATATTTAATTCATCTTCTCCATAATTGGTTGCTCCAACTTTTGTGAGTTCATGTGCCTCCTCCAAGGCTTTGCAACTCTCTCCACGAGGAAACTCATAATCCCTCTGAACAAAGACAAGTGCTTGTCTTTATTCCTGTTTGAGTGTAGCATCTTCAAGCACCTGTATATCAACACGTACCTCATGTTCCACCATTACATGAGGTTCTTTTTCTGTGACATAATTTCTTTCATCCATTCTTTTCCTCGAAAGGAGAACCCCTGCTCCCTCCTATTGCCAAATTGCTTCCAAATTGACTAGCCAACAATTCGAACCCTTGCATTAGATGTTTTGTCATGTCTTCAAAGAATGGTTTCAAGAATTTTCTAAACTCGTCATTCTCCTCTAAGGTTCCTTTCTCATCCTTACTTATGGTTACCAAAGCATGCACTTCTTCTCCTACTTCTTCCCTTTCACCAAAAGTACTTTCAGTTTCAGTTTCTAAGGGTGGGGGATGATTTATTTGACTTCTTGTCATCATGAATGGTCATCCAAATAAGGTGCAAGGACCATGCTCTGATACCACTTGTAGTGTTCCTTTTAAGAATTTGCAAAATCTAGGAAAATTTGTAATTTTTGGCCAATTCAACCCTTAGACTAGTATTGACCCAAATGCTTCCAAATTGGTTAGGAATGTGTTTGGAAGGTATTAAGACATAAAATTGGGACTTATGGTTGCTTGGAAACTCTCAAAATACTTCTGCAACATTCAATTACAATCAGGGAAAGACAGGGTAATTTATTAGTCAAATCAAGGTTCAAATCCCCCAAGGGTAGTGGTCAAAGATGGATCTCCAAATCATGTATGACCTTCCAAAATTTCATAAAAGAGACATGGTATTGTTAAAGGAATTCAATGGGATCCCAAATACATCATCAATAATTTTCTAAAGACTTATGCAACTCCCATAAATCAGAGGTTTGTGGGCATGTCTTCACATAGGGGGAAATGCTAGTAAACTTCACCACTTGCTATGAAATTCAAGATTTATGTTCCAAAGGCTTATGAAATATATATATAACTTCTTCCAGACATTAATAAGCTTCCTTACATCATAAAAATCACAGAGATGAACTGATACGAGTCGAAATAGAGCAACTTCAAGCTTTCATAACAAGATGTAGGGAAAATGGCACCATTTATGCATTGTTTGGTATTTTTACATAGTTCCACTTGGTATTTCGACCCAACAGTATTCTAAGAATTAAATAGAAAGTATATATATTAGAATACAAATAAATGGGGCCACAAGAGCTCCCCCAAAGAGAACAACATCTCACCAAGTGCGCCCTTCCTCCATGAGCCAAAATATGAAGAGAAAAGTGAGAAAGGTGTGGAAGAAAGTTGAGGATGAGAATGTCACGAGCTACCATGTAGCTTCAAAATTCAAAAAATGAATCCATTGTAGCTCCAAATTAAATTTCTTAATGGCCTCTCCAATTTCCAATTAGGATGGGAATCTTTCACCCTCGAAATTGGTACTAAGGAAAGTAGAGTAAACACTCCACAAGCATGGACAAGCTATGCTCTCCAATATGAAAAATGATAAATGATAAAAAAAAACCACTCTCCTTATTTGTTATTGACTTTTATAAATTTTCAAATACCTCCTTGGGTTGAATTCCTTCCAAAAGACTCATGCCAACTCAAGTTGGGAAGAGATTCCAATGTGTGCCACTTGTCCAACAAATCCTAGTCTCCATCTTCCCACATTTCGAATAGGTGTCTCTTTGGATGCCAAAACTCCCTTGTGCAGCTTCTTGGAGGATATTTTTAGCGCTGACATGTCATATATGTTAGATGTCAGCATTCAGGTCTGATTTGTGTCATAGGTGTCATAGCATCTTCATCATTGTTGTCATAGAGCTAGGGAATCTAGTCCAAATGTCCCACTAGTTCCAAAATGCCTCTTCCTCTTCCATGGGAGTTACTCTTCCACTCCAATTTGACATTAATTTAGTCATGCCAAGTATATTGACCTTCCAAATCCCCAATATCATTAGACTCCACCTTGGATTCGAATGGGTGAGAATAGAATGCCATGTGGCATGATGAATCTATCTTTGTGTGGGTCCCACACCACCAATGTGTCTCCATGACCAAGTGCCACCTTATTTTCCTATCATAAATATTTATTTAACCCCTTTTAATATATTTATTTCAATCTAATGTCCATTTGGGGTTTATTATCTCCCTTATTCAAAATCCCAATGTTTCCACCCCAACCTAGGAAACTAGTAGATTGGTGGAATTTCCTCTTTTGAAATTTATTTGAATGGGGACATTACAGTCCTCCCCACCCAAGATTGCTTGTCCTAAAGCAATTCGAACATGGATGTTGAAGAAACTGCTCTCTTTCCAAAACAAAAAAATTCGAAACCAATGAGACTAAAATTATTCCAGGGTCCCATTTTTTGTATTGCACTCCAACAATTAGGAGTTCTCTCCAACCCATACGATCAGGCAAGAGAATTCTTGGATCCTATTTCCTTGTATGCCTTATTCCAAACATTATAAGTACAAAATATAGATCAGAAAAGTACATGACAACATAATAGAAATGTACATCAAGGATGTGCCTCATCAAAGAATCAGGAAATTGCTTGTACCTCCGAGTAAGTAGACCACCGTTTTCCAAGTGCATATAAGCATCAAGTGACAAATCAAATATGATCCAATGGCATAGGTGAGTATCCCATGTCCTATAATACTGCTCCAAAAATATGTAAGATTCATAAAAAAAATCAACCATGTATTCTATCATCCAAGAAGTGAATGAAGAATCTCCACTAAAATCTGAACCAAGTAGGGAACAAAGAAAATAATGAGCCTTGAAGGGCCTCACAGAAGTACCATTTGTGCATCCATGAATATGTGTATCTGTTACCGGACAATCCACTCGACCGGAGGCGAGCCGAATCTCCCTAGCTAAATGCGAGTCTCGAACAAATAGAACAGACTACAAACACGTTTCCTAGATCTACTTAAGGATCAACTACTAGATGTCTTACCTCTTTGATTTCGCTATCCTTTCTCCCGAATGTTGCTTCACGTCCCAAGGTCATCGGATCCAAGCTGCAAGACCTGTTAAGACACAGAAAAGAGAAACGAGTAAAGAGCATCTGTACAATAAGAGATCTATGTAAACAGTTAAGCAGGTAAACAACACAACATCATTACACATTAAGAACGATATTGGCGGAACGCATTTGTATTACTGCAAATAGAGGAGTACATGGTAGAGATATAGAACTACAACCAATGACCTAACGTAGTAGCCCTTCTCCACACAAGCCAATTTCCAACCCCTTCCAAGGAAGCATGAATTCTCCAAGAGGTGAGTGAAGGTGTCCTAAGAGATTTCACCAGCATGTAGATACCATAGTCTTCCTCCCTTTGGTATGGGAGTGAGCCTCATATATATAGGACTAAGTGGATGAGGTTATGGATAGAATAGGATGAGAGATGGTAGGAGAGAGATAGGGGATCTTCCCAACAGGCTAGGGGTCGAGTACCAGCTCTCCAAGAGATTAGGGATAAGCCCCCAAATGGGAAAGCTTCGAGAAAGATCTCGAAATGGCTATTTTTTCCCATTAACAAACCTCATCGCACCCTGCTATGGAGCAACCTGCGACGACCTCTCAAAAGGGTGTACAAACTGAGTACAAATCCTCCAAATGAGCACTTGGTCTAGATGACTTTAGGGATGTATACACTAAATCATGATGATGGGTAGATTTTAGGTGTAACAGAATGCCCCCCAAAGCATGAAGTTGTTAAGGATGTACAGGTGAAGTGCTTTGATAGAAAAAAATGGCAAAAGACTTCTTAGATGAAGAACGCTGCTACAGTACAACTGACTCTGAACTGACAATCTCATATGTAGTACAACATGGCTGCCGACCAATACATTGCAGATCCATGGGAGTAATGACCGACTGAACACAATCATGGCTACTAGACACAAGCGTAGATCCATGATGAGACGATAACATAGCCACGACCAATACAAAAGTGGATCCGTGTAATATGACTCAATACAAACTCCATCGCAACCTGGGTAAAACATGACTCCCCAAGGTCTTCAAGCTAAACCCACAATGATACGAATCTATCCATGCGATTACAAATGTCTTGGCATCGAACATGGTAGAAACCACTTGATTACCGGTCATTGATGTGAACCGTTAACAAGTGCGAGGGAGATCACCATTAATGTCAATGATTCCTAAGGTATCATAGTACATATCATCAAGCATGAATAAATGAGTTGACGTCGAACGCAAGATGAAATATTTCAATCAAGAGTCAATGATGTAAACTCATGATGAAAGCGAGGTAACCTGCCATTGAGGCATGCAGGACCAAGGTACTTGACTGGTTTCTAGATTCAATCCTTGGATGATGAGTTGAAGTCAACAAGGATGAATCCGTCAAAGGAGGGCCATAATGAATCCCCCATCAATCGGCACGAAACACGACAAAAGTTGTGTAGAGTGGGTCGGATGGTACAATAACATGTGAGACTAACTCAAAGTATGACGACATGTGTATTGACTGAAAATGATGAGTAATGAATGTGTTCTTGAACATGGGCATGGCATGACTTGGAAGTATTGACATGAGAATGACGCGAATTTCTAATGCAACTGATAGTGGAAGCTTTCTCCGAATGACTCAGAGGAGTAACAGGACTCAGAAAGTAAGCGGGGACTCATAGACAAACAGATGACCCAAGTATCGGTATGCAAATGCAGATGAGTGCCATGTTCAAGAACGACTATATACTGCCACTAAGGTATGTAACACAAACACTTTCCTTTTTCCCCATCATGAATGATGAGTGCCTCATGTGTTTTTAACGAGCTTGATGAGGGTAACTAGATGCTCGGTATAGCTCATCTCATAGATGAGTCCAATCCCAAATATTTTTCTAACCTAGGATAGGAGAGGTTCGTCCCATGGCGGGCCCTTCAATGTGAAAATTTAACGAGTCAATAGAAGGCAAACTCGGTCGTCATTTCATATTTAGAGAGTCTGAAAAGAACTAAAGAAGACTCCAATGGTCCTTTTCGTAAAGTTAGCCTCATCGCCCGAAAAAGGGTAAAACAACGTGCAAGAGGACTCTTCCAGTCATGATTGGATGGAGTATTCCTTTTTCGTAATTAGTGCCCCCTGGTCCGAAAAAAAGGGGTAAACTATCACCAGGAAGACGACCATTCAAATACTTTAACAAGCGTGAATGCGACAAGTTCGCTTGGCAATCTTTTCAATTTTAGGGAGTCTGAAAAGAGCTTAACTATGGACTTCGGTGGGTGTCATTTTCCGTGGAAGTTTAACGAGCCCGGAAAAGTGATAAATCATAACTCGGTACTTGTTCTCATGATTGGGTGAGTACGAGAACAAACGAATAATTATGACTTAACCAAAAACAATAATGACAAAATGTTCAAAGGAGTGTTCATACCTATAATTACCATTGGTAATGCGAGAAACGCTACGAAAGACCACTTTACGACTCATGTACACTAGAGAAAGTGTCAAATAGCCCCAAATATAATGACAAACGGTCAAACCTATAGTAAATGGCCCAAAAGCATCAAAATATTTGAAAAGGAATATTCCATTCCATTCTATAAATTTTAATATGGGCCAAAAATAGAAACATTGTTCAAATTGCCAATTTGGGTGGAGAAGTACCAATTTGGAGCCAAAACTTCCTTTACTGATTCCGGGAGCTACGATCTACCATTTCACCAACTGTCCGGACCAGGTAGGCCTAAATATTAGCCAGCAACTTTGTAGTGGTTTAGTTTTTCCATTTTTGAGTTTTTTGATGGTTTGGGGAGGGGCAAATGTGCCCTCAACTCGTCGCAAGTGGTCCTTTCGGGACTTGCGACGAGCCTGGGTCTTCGCTAGTCTCGAAAATGGGACCCACGACGACGTCGCTCTATACTTGAAGGTACACTGCGACGATGAAAACTCAAATCCCAAACATCAAACATGCTCCAAAAAATGAGTTTGTGCAAGTTGGAGAAAGACCTAACATGCTTTAAATGCCTCTTTTGGCAGGTTCCCAGCAAGCAGAGATGGTACTAGAGTGGCGAGAGAGAGAGAACACGAGATAGAGGATGAGCAAGCCACAAACGATCCACAATGTGTGGCTGCTTTGCGAAACTGTGGGTTTCTCAAGTTCTTCCAGGTACAGGGGATGAGAGCCCAAGTCCCATTCTTGACACACATGCTACAGAGTTGGGATGTAGCCCAACAGTACTTTGTCATAGGTGAGCATATCCTCAACATTGACATTGAGGACATATACTTTCTGACGAAGAGGGGACGTTGTACATCTCACTGGGACATGGGCCAGTGATCGTACAATTGAGGACATGGTGTCATAGCACTGTGTTGCTACTTCTCGCCCTTCCAATGGGAAGATACTCATCAGAGATGTGGTGAGTCATCCACTGAGGACTGTACTGCTTACTATTACCAGGGTGGTGGGTAGCGAAGCTCCACATACGGCTACTCGGACTCAGATGTTATATGCGGAAGACTGTATGTCTCCCGTGGTGTTCAATTGGTGCGAGGGTCTCCTCGCAAACATCCGAGCTCAGCTGACCAAGTGTCGACATGGGGAGCTCAAGCAGTTCGGGTATGGATTGATCATAGCGTCGTTCCTCTTGGAGCGGGTTCCTATCTTGCGCCTGCAGGTGGTACTGGATGACAGGGATCAGAGAGATCCACATATGCTCCGGTGGGCAGAGCTGATGACCCGCCATGGTGGGGGTCCCATCATCACTTTTGGCCCCAAGTTCTTCAGCTGGCTAGAAGGCCAGATGCTCATGGTCGAGGACTTCCCATACGGTGGTACGGACTTCCGGGAGGATCCCGACTTAGTGCTACCAGAGGGTGCAGCATGGGGTGATATCGGTAAGAACAAAACCCTTGTACTTTTTAGTTTTGTGAATTATATTTTTTTTTGATGTAGTGCTGACAAGTACTTTATATGTGTGTGCAGATGTTGGCCCCGTACGACTAGTGGGTCTCTCCCTTCTGTCGAGGAGAGACAGAGGTGGAGAGGCAGTGGTTCCTGCTGGTGCACATGCCGCCATCGAGGAGATGGAGGAGGTGGACCGAAACCTATCTCAGCTGACCGTGGAGGTTCCCGAGCCAGCTATTGACGACCTACCGAGGCGCATGCAGAGGGATGGGGTTGGAACATCCGTGCGCTTCAACTCCTTGCTCCACAAGGTGGCTCATACTATAGACTGTTTTCTCACCTAGCGTCAGAGAACTGTTAGAGTCAGGGGTGTACGGGTCAAGCATGGTGCCTGAGACACTTTTATACTTGTACTTGAGAGCTTTTAGAAGCCTCAGATTTTTGTACCTACTGAAAGCTATGATGCTTCAGATTTTTGTACCGGCACTACTTTTTGAGCGATTTATATATATATACATTATCGGCGGTTTATACATTATGTGTTCTTCAAATGATTAGTGATGTGATCTTGTTTACATGTTTGCTTCTGTACATTATATTTACATGTCGTGAATGCTTTTATAGATTATTATGTATGTGCAATGTACCAATCCAGAATGAAATTGGCCATGGAGTCAACAACTGTGTTTAACTCTCATGGAATGTGCAGGTATTGAATAGATTCAAATGACCTTTCCAGGAGACGTACTCGTCTGAAGAGACAGAGTAAGATGGGATCACGGATGGCGTATATCCGGTTTAGATGAGAAACCACTAATTGAGAATCCATGTGGATGACAACATGGTTCATACCCAAGGAAATGGCATCATCTAGAGTTTCGATCACTGCCTAATATTCTGCGGCATTGTTGGTCGCAAACCCTAGGCAACTTCCTCCTGAGCTAATGAGCTCACCTGTTGGGGAATATAGTACCCAGGCTGCCGAAGTAAGGTGAAGGGTATGCTGGCTGGCGCCGTCTGTGAATCCATAGCACGTTGCCATCTGCACACGCAGACAAAACATGGTATGAGAAGTGGAAACAAGATCAAAAGACACTCAAAAAGAGAAATGCGTCACACCATACAAAAAACACAAAAACACGCCATGTACAATATATACAAGCAAGTCTATGCATGAGAGATCAAGCGTAGTATCTCTTCAGGTAAATCCCATTGGGGGGTTCACCTAAAGAGATTCCATCATAATCTTCAAGCTCATAAGCACCTTTTTCTAACACACATTTTATAACGTAGGGTCCATGCCACATGGACTTGAACTTCCATACTCCTAGTTTATCGTGTTTCTGGTCATAAGTGAGGACTAGATCACCCTCGTTAAAAATATGAGGTTCGACTGACTTATCGTATTGGGCCTTGATGCTTTTCTTATGCGCTTCATTAGCAAGAGTGGCATCACGGCAAGACTCGTCAAGCTTTGCTAGGTGCAAGAGACGTTCTTCCTTAGCAGTAGTGTTAGGAAGAAGTTCAACTGTGAGCTGTAAAGACGGGATTTCACACTCTATCGGTAGAACAACCTCCAATACATATACCAATTGGAAGGGAGTGAATCCTGTGGCGGTTTTAATGGTAGTTTGATAGGCCCATAATGTTGAAAAGAGCATATTATGCCAGTTGGACTTTTGTGTCTCTACCATCCTCTGGATCATAGTTTTAAAGACCTTGTTAATTGCCTCTACCTGTCCATTGGATTGCGGGTAGTAGGGTGTCGAGTTTTCATGGCGAACACCCAACCTGTCACTCAATTCAGCAACCATATGGTTCTGAAAGTGAGAACCATGATCAGTAACTATGGCCCGTGGAACTCCAAACCGCGCTATCACATGATTAAACATGAAGAGTGCGGCGTTTTTGCCATCGTTTTGGTATGTAGGCATAGCCTCGACCCACTTTGTGAAGTAATCCACAGCTACAATGATGTAACTATGCCCCTCGGCCGAGGTAGGCTTACAGTGCATAAAATCGATGCCCCATTTTGCAAATGGGCCAACGGTAATAACCGGATGTAGTGGGGCAGGATGAGTGCGCTTCTTGGTATGAAAATGTTGGCAAGGAGGACATTTTTTAACGGCCTCAATACAATCTTTGAAGATAGTAGGCCAGTAATATCCTGCGCGCAAAATATTCTGGGCTGTAGCCATCCCAGAGAGATGACCGCCACACGCCCCAGCGTGACAATCATTCAGAACACGTTCAGCCTCATCAAGAGTGAGACAACGTCGAAGGATTGAATCGACGCCACGATGATACAAAGTATCATCAATGATTAAGTAATACTTTGCATGATTACGACGATCGTCGCGAGAAAGTTGAGGATCAAAGTGTTGGGTTTGAAGATACAACAGAATATCTCCATACCAGGGGTCAGTCGTACTGATGAGAAACAATGATTCATCCAGAAATGATTCATTGTGCTTAACTTCTGCATCAGGACGGGGAAGGTCGCAAATAAGCTCGGCAAACACCAAAGACTTCTTAGACTTGGCTTTCTAGAAAAGAAGATCGAATTCTTGCAGTATCACAATCTAGTGTGAATACTTTCCCCCAAGCACCTGACGTGTTAGTACGTGGTACATGGGGTTCGAGTTGGCAATGATAGTGGTGGTGCAGAGAAAGATGTAATGACAGAACTTCTGGACGGCAATGACTGCCGCAAAAGTAAGTTTTTCGACATGTGAGTATCTAGTTTCGGCGTCAGCTAGACCCTTACTGGCATAGTATATCACATGTTCTTGAGCGTTTTGATCCTCTTGTACCAAAACCATGGCGATAGTGGTAGCAGAAGGGGTGAGGTATAAGATGTAATATCGATAATAATTAGGCGGTTGGAGCACAGGGGCATGCGTGATGGCATGTTTGATACTGTCAAAAGACTTTTGAGCTTGGTCGTCCCAAATGAACGGGACGTCCTTCTTAAGCAGTTTCATGTAGCCCTGAGTTTTCTCCGCGAAATTGCACACAAAACGTCTGAGGTAAGTCACCTTCCCTTGGAGACTTTGAAGTTTCGTAGCATCAGTCGGGGGTGGTAGGTTGATGATGGCCTCCACCTTTAAGGGATCAATACGGATCCCATCCTTCGAAACGATGAATCCTAAGAGGCGTCCTGAGTCAACGCAAAAGATACACTTGTGAGGATTCAGATGGATATTGTACCATTTGCATCTGAGGAATATGGCCGTCAGATGATCAATGTGGAACTCACACTGCTTCGAATGGGCAGGGAGATCGTCCAAGTAGGGTTCCACAAAGTCCTTAATATCGTGTAAGGCATACGACATAGCCCACTGAAACGTGGCACTAGCATTTTTAAGGCCAAATGGGAGCTTGCGATAAGCGAATGTACCCCATGGGCAGATGAAAGCCGTCTTATGTTGGTCGGCTGGGTTGATCTCAATTTGGTTGTAACCAGAAAATCCATCTGTTTGTGTCAGAAATTTTTACTAAGGCTAAGGTAACAAGCCAACACAATCTCAAAATAAAAATCAATTCAAACTAGGTTTTAGGGTTCTGTTTCATATGTTTTTGGTCATTGACTTCAAAGGAATAAAGGGAATACATTCAGTAAATAGGCAACAACTAAATCATACACATAACTCAATAAAGATGTATATATATCACCATATCCCAACAAAAAGACTGAAATGACATTCATACATAAAGGACAAGCATCACTGGAAAATTACACATAAACCAGAAATGAATTTATCATTTATGAAACTAAATAAGCTCAAAATGAATCCAACACAGATCAAATATAGGGTAATGAGTCATATATTCATAGTTTCATCAAAAAATGCATATGAGAGTTCACAGTACCTATCACTGAACAAGTCTGGAAGTATAAGCAGCTTAACAGACCTCCTAATGCTCTCCAAAATCAGAACCCTTACAATGTCTTTCTTTCATCTCTAAATAGTTTTCTTTCTCAAAAAACAGTTAGGGTTTTTCCTACTAACTCTCTATCGAATGACTAGACTAGGTAAAGTAAACTTTACATTTTTACAAAATTACAATTTTGCTAAAAATAGCAAATTCTTTAACAAAAATGTCTTAAATGAACCTAACTGCCTCATATCTCTTTCGATGCCTCCACAAGCAAAGATATGCCATCTGGACTTGAGGATCTTTTCTTCATTCTTTTATGCTTCTTCTCCAGCTCAGCTATTCTTTTCTGAAGGTGTTCATTTTCATGCTGCAAAGTTTCAACTGTCTTTTCCAGTTCTGAACAGTGCCTGTCAGCAGCCCTTTTCCTTCTGAGGGCTTCCTTTGCATCCACCATTAATTCCTGAAAAATGTCATGAACATCCTGAAGATCTTCTTTTAATCTTCTATTTGCCATCATTAGACCATCATTAACTTCCTGCATGTAATTCATTTGATGTTTATATTGTTTGACAATCTTCTTTAAATTCTCCTTGTCAAAACTAATCAGTTTTTCTATTGCAGCCTCTTGCTCTTCATTTGGTTTCCAAAACATGTCAAACTTCTTAAATATTATTTCCTCTGTCAATGGTTTCTCGGCAGTATCTTCAATGATGGGGTTTGAAACATTTGTTACCTGTACTGACTTAATCTCCTCTGTTAACAATTTCCCAGAATTGTCTTCAATGATGGACTTAGAGCTTTCTTCACCTGTTACTTTTACTGACCTAATCTCCTCTCTTTTATCTGACTGCAATTCATCTTTCTTTGATTTCTCCTCCTCCATGGACTCTTCATCAGAGATAGTCACCTTATCAGTCTTCAATTTTGGATTTAACAGCTTTTTCATATTTAACCTTAATTTGTTTTTCGACCTAGTTTTAGGTCTCCAGAAAGTAGCTGCCTCTCCCATCATTTTTAATTCCTTCCCTTGGTGCTGGATAGATGCAAACTCTACCACTTCCAGCTTTTTGATTTTCTTCTTAGGCTTGGTGGCTTTGTCCTCTATAGCTTGATTTTCTTTAATCTCAGTTTTAACCTCAATCTCAGGAATAAACTGCTGCTCTTCTAACATATATCCCTCATCATTTGAGAGGATTGTGATGGGGCTTCTTGGTTGATTATGGATTTCTTCTTTAGCTACAGGAATCATTTTGATGTCAACTTTATTCTCCTCCTGAGAATCTGCTGTAGGTGGTGACTTCTTTTCAAGCAACTCCTTTTTGTCTTCAAATAATGAGAACTTGATTTTAGTGTGATCTGGAATTTTTTGGGGCTGACTGTCATTCTGTCGTTCTTCTGCTTTCTGTTTAGTCACCTTCTTAGCTTTAATGTCATGCTTGCTTGCAGGTTTGACTGAATGGCCTAACTTTTGCATCATTACCTTTCCCTTGTCAGTCTGTCTTTTGGATTGTTGGTCTCCTCCTTTAGGATGAACCCCTGACCAAAACAAAAAGAAGTCCCAAGTTTTTCCCTCATGCTGCAACACTGTAGTGATGATTAGTTTAATGAGACCATGATGAAAAAGTGATTGAGAAGTATGATCATCATGCTGTTTTATTTTGCTGGACATTTTCTGCAGGCTTTTAAAGAAGAAGAATGGCAAATTCATTTTAGAAATCCCTGCCATATGTTGTAGGAACCTGAGATGATATTTGAACACTAATGAATATCTTCCTTCACAAGTCACATAACTCTGAAGAATCCTTATAGGTTCAATCCACTCCTTCCTGAAATTATGTATGAGAATACCCTTGTTCCAATCAGGAGTAATATTAGGCAATAAGTACCTTTGGGGATCAAACTCGAAAGGTGACTTCTTAAACCAGTGCTCACCCTCATTACTAATCTCAGTAGCTTCTGCTATTAATTCCACAGTTAGTTTGAATCTCAAAGGATCTATTATAATCATCTCATTTTTAAGTCCCTTAGCAAAATTGCAGGACACCTGAGCATTAAAACCATCTATCCTTTTGAAAAATTTCAACCAGCCTGCCTGCTGGAACAGCTCTGCACAGTCTGGAAGCTTCTGAATCCATGTCAAGTCTGTGGGTTCTGCCCTGTTAACCTTACCACTTTTGCCACTTTTCCCCATATTCTTCTTTACAGGGAACAGGAACAGTCTGGTTTTATGTTTCAAAATATGTTTTGTAAGCTGTTTTCTGATGCTTTGAGCCCTTTTGAACTATGCTACATACTCTTGGACAGTCCTTTAAATCAATGTTTTCTGAGCAAGTGATTTTACAGGTCATAACAATTTTCAGCGATGTTTAAATCACTTGCACAAATTAACAAAACCCCTTCTGTGTAACACCTGCACCAACTAGCAAAACCGCTTCTGTGTAAAAACTGAGTACTAAAGATAGCTCTGTGATTCCTGTCGATGCTATATTCTGTATATTCTGAGGTTTAATAACATTAGGTCATGAGAGAAACATTTCATGCACATTTCTCCTATCGGGCTTCAGATAACTATTTCTGTGGTGAATTCCTTATTTTGCGATCTACTATATCCTCTTCAGCAACCAATTTCTCCAGAAAATCGTGCAGCGACAAAAACCCAAATTTTCCAGCTATAAGGGTTATAACGGAATACCTGTCAATTGCTCGTCTGTTGTGGCTTAATATCTTCAATTTGGGGTGTCAATGATGTTCTCTTACGAGCATAGGTGTCCTCGTATCGTTTTTTTAGCCACTGGTGAATGAATTCAAAAGCCCTAATTTTCGCTGGCGATAGCACACACCTGTCTCCTTTCCACAGCAACACAATCCACCGTTCAGCAGTGAACTCTCCTTCACAAACACTACTTCTCCTGCAATGATGCGTGTAACAAGAGAAAACTGACAGCTAAACCAGAATTTGCTGGTTTCTGTGCAACTGATCCCGCATACCATGCAATGATGAACTCGTTTTTCTTCGTGATTAGCAACCAACTAAAATCATGCTCAAATTGCTGCAAACACTTGTTAAGACACTCACACAAGGCAATTAGACACTCCCATTCTGCATCATGATTGAAATCAGATCGAAAATTGAAAAAAACCTCAGGCCACGATATTCCTGTAGCGCGCTCTTTGTTAAACTTTGGTATAGCGCTACAAGAATATCTTTTAGACCAAAATTTAGCAATTTTCTAACTTTCTGCTAATTTGTTGGAGGTTCTGGCAGCTATTTGGTTTAAGAAATAAGTTCAACCATTCTCTAAAGACATTAATGATTCTTCCTTTGAACATATGACTCTCATTGACCCCATTTATAATATAAAAGTCATCAAAATCAAATAAAATCTGAAAAAGACTGGGCTCAAAACTTATTCAATCACTCATAAAGTTTCTAAGAAGACAAAAACTAAAACTGAAAACCAAAAAATTAACTAAGGTAGACTCTAAAACAAATCAAAATTGGGGAAAATAACTAAAAAAATGAAGAAAAATTTACTGACTTAACACCATCCATGAATGAGAAGATGACACTTCCGGCACAGTTGTCGATAATCTAGTCGATGAAAGGGGTTGGGTAATTGTCTTTTGGACAGGCCCGATTAAGGTCCCGATAATCAACACAGATGCGAATGGTGCCCTGTTTTTTGTTCACAGGGACGACGTTTGAGACCCAATCCGTCAATGGGACAGGATAAATAAAGCCAGCCTTTAAGAGCTTTTCAATTTCTGCCTTTATTGCTGCAGTCTTCCGAGGGTGTACCGGTCGCAATTTTTGACGTACAGGTTTGATGTCGGGATAGGCTTTTATTTCGTGAGAAACAATCGCGGGGTCTATCCTAGGCATCTCCTCATAGGACCAAGATAAAACATCTCGAAATTGCTTGAACAAGGCCGTGCTAATAGCGATTTCTTCAGTGGAACACTTCTGGCCTATACGAATGCGTTCCACTATACATGGTTTCACGGAGATGTCTACCTTAGTAGTTGGCTCAATGTTAGCCAAGTTTCCCTCCGTGTCTGTAAGACATGTAAGGATGGGCAAATGAGGGGATGGGTAGATATCCGGTGAAAAGAGGGTATGAATGTTGTCTTCTACGTACTTCCATGGAGGAAGAAAAGATGACCTGTGATGAAGATCATCCCACGGACCGTCGTCGACATTCATTACTTCCATGATGGACTCGTTTGAATGAAAAGTCCGAAGTAAGAGATCAGGTAGAGAGGGTGTCCGTCGTGTAGAACAGGAAGGAAGGTCCATGGATGGACACTCCTTCGGTGCTGTTTGGATAGCCTCATAAATACGTTCAGCGGGTGAAAGAGGCATCGCGTCTCCAAACAGGTGTGTTTTGGCTTCATCCGGTACAAGCCAAGCATCGTTTGAGTGAGATAAAATCTTAGTGGAGATCATGTTCACCGTGGCAACATGATTAGGGGGGTCCGCGACTGGAAAAATGCCTATGAGAGATGAATCTTTCAATAGGCCAACCCCTACACTCTAATACTGTTTTGATGTCTATCCAATGGAAGGAACATGGTCACCAGGATGAGTAGTGGTGTTCGGTGTACAAAAATCTAACTGGTCGATCATAACAATTCGTCCTTGGTGGGGGAATTGTACTGTGCGAAAGACTAAAGAGGCTACCACCTGCATGGTATAAAACCAATTACGACCAAGCAAGAGATTATAATCTAACGGGGCCAAGACCACTTCCATGTTAATGGTTACGGTCTTTCCGACCAACTCAACTGCAAGAGCTTGTAAGATCCCATAAGGTTGAAATCCACGCTCGTTGAATGCTTTCAACGTGGTAGGAGAACGATTCAATTCAGGGGAGCCAATGGCTCTCCAACAAGTGATGGACATGACAGAAGTAGAGGCTCCTTCGTCCAAAAGAGTACGATGGACAATCTTTCCACCAAGGTTCACAGTAACTTGGAATGCGAGCTGGTGGGAGAGCCTCGACTTAAGGTTGTCAAGACGAAACATGATGGTGTTCTAGGAATCCGGGTCGACTGCACCAATAGTGATAAGGAGAGTTTTGCGTTGATTGGGACAATTCTACAAAACCTTCAGGGTGGACATGGCGCAAGGAGCTTGGGCCAAGTCTTCTACGATATTGTAATTCTGTGCCGCGCGAGCATTAGGATTGAAAACAGCTTTTCGAATCGTGCTCTTGGGCGGACGCAATATCGAATCTAAAGAGGGTCTCTCGATGGTGAGAGAAGTTGATGGTACAGTGACATTAGGTAAAGAGTCGGAAGCTTTTTCAGTATTACTTCCGGTGGGTTCCTTCGAAGGGACCTATTTGTAATATTGCGAGCGAGTAGTTAAATTGATCACCTCGTTATGCAACATGAGAACATGCGCGGTATTGGATGGTTCCCCTTGGGCTGGGGGGTTTGAGAAATCATCTGCTGATTTTGAGTAGGAAACAGATCATTGAGGACTGCGGGAGTTGGTTTACCCCTAAGAAACTTCTGAACTTCGTCTCTATGGGGACACTCTTTGGAGAAATGGTCTTCTCTACACAGTAAGCAAGGATACTTCAGTTTCCTTTTCCGCTTAGTATCTTCGGGAGTGCTCTTCGTTTCCTGCTGGGCAGAAGACTTCTTGGGTTTCCCCTTGTTCTTCTTTTTTCCATTAAACTTTCGGGATGAAGCTGATTGAATAGAATTCACCTCTTCAGTTACAGTAGAGGGAGTGGACTTGGCGGTGCTGTGTCCAGCCGGAGTGGGGTTGGATGATCCAACGGTGCTAACAACAGGCTGGGTGGTAAGGGAACCAATGATTCCATCAGCTTGGGGTCCCTTATGTGTTTTTGTGGGATCGTTAACGTCCCGGGGTGCGTCATGCAAAATATTAAACAGAGTGCCAGACTGGGTATAGACTAGGTCTAACAGGTGAGCACTCACGATGGCTTGTTCTTCGGTGACAGCACCTCACATGGTAACATCTTTTGCTATGACAGGAAGGAGTGACTTTGTAAACCAGTATGCTAGGAGCTGATCTGGAATGAGAGATTTAATGAGACATCGTCTCCTTCGCCACTCGTGGATATGATTCAAAATGTGAGTGGCGGTATTCTGACGGAGCGAGGTTAAAAGCTCGGTACTAGTCTCATACCGTATAGGCTGCTGAAAATGTGTCAAAAAGTTCATAGCAAGAGAGCCAAAGTCGGGAAAAGAGTGTGGTGGCAACTCAATGTACCACTTGGCAGCCGAACCGGTGAGAGTCCTTTGGAACAATCTAAGACGAATTGAATCGTTCATTAAGGAATTAGATGAACACCATAAATGGTATGTCATCACGTGGTTCTTGGGGTCTTCACCCGGCTTGCCGTCAAACTTGGGGATATCAGATGGAAGTTTCACTGGAATCGGTGGCCAGTTAGATCCATGGTAAATGGGATCATTGGTTAAACGAGAGAGGTCAGGTAGGTCCAAAGTAGCCAAAAAGGGAAGCTGTGGATTAGGTTGCGCATATTGATAATACGGATATGGCGTGTAAGGACTAAACTGACCGTAAGGTGTACCAGGATAAAAATGACCGTAGGGGGGTGTGCCGCCCAGACCGTAAGGAGGTTCGCCACCATAAGGTGGTTTGTTCCAATAGGGTGGGGTTCCACCTCCACCTCCGGGAGGGGGTGGAGGTCCGCCGCCACCACCGGGAGGAGGTGGGAGTCCATAACCGTAATAAGGTGGCCCGCCACCGCCTCCGCTTGGAGGAGGTGGTGGACCACTTCCACAGCCAGATGGATGGGGGTCCCCACCACCGCCGCTGCCGGAAGGATGAGGGTACCCACCACCACCGCCACCACCAGGGTAATTAGGTCCTCCACCGCCTCCGCCTGGAGGGGGTGGTGGACCACCGCCGCCACCCGAAGGGAAATGTCCTCCTCCACCATGATAAAGTGGTCCGCCACTGCCTCCGCCTAGAGGAGGTGGTGGACCATTCCCGCCACCGCCTGAGGGGTGAGGGGGGTTGTAGGTAAAATGAGGTGGGCCTTCGCTGCCTCCAACATGAGGAGGGGGAGGATCGATCGAGGGTGGTGGTACTTGAGGGATAGTCGGTTAGGGTCCGTGTTGCAACACAGGTTATTGCCCCCATAGAGTGTAAGGATTCCCGGGATAAGGTATCCTGTATGGTGTGTTTTCGGGATTAGGTTGGCCCGGCGCAGGGTTAACGAAACCTGGATACGCTTGACTCCATGAGGTTTGGGTTACATTTGACGACCCTCCAACATGAGATAATCCTGTGGTGGACGGTCTAGCAGGTTGGGTAGGTCCAACAGAAGGCCCGTTGGGGACTCCACCAACATTCTGATTAGGAAACGGGGGTTGCCCCCCAGCCACAATAGGCTTACCACTATTCAAAGGTTGAACTAACGTGGGTTGTTGACTAGCTACCGTGGTAATAACATTACCAATAAGATAATACGTAGGAATGGAGCACCCTCCCCTCAAATTTTGGGGTGGGGGAGGAATTGGTAAAGTAACCGTGGTAGTGACAGGTGTGTTGGACCGTTGTCCTTCCACCGGTTGGTTCACTTGAGGTGCAGGACTGGATTCTTGCAAGGGTTGACCAGTCTCATTAGTTGTCACGTGGTGGGGTGCTTCAGGTGATCCGAAGGGTTGACAACTGCAGTAGGGTCGTCTTGGGGTTGGTTTATCCATTCCAATGATCCAAGTTCTCCCGGGATGACGGGAGGAAGGTTTTGAGAAGTGGGGGTGTGAGCTTCCTCATCCCGCGTGGGATGAGAGGCAGGTGAATCTGGTGGAAACAAATGTCCGCCAATATTCAAGGTGGGGTTCCCTACTTCAGTAACTATGACCGCGTTACGCTGATCCATTCTTACCCTCGAAATAACCTCCGGATTAAGGGGAAATTCGGGTGGCAAGTTCAAGATCCTAGGGGACCTTCTCGAGGGAAAATCCGCCAGAGTATCAGGAAAATCAGCCAAAAAAGGCCGAAACAACGTTTCTCCTAAAGGTATTCTAGAAGAAAAGCAGTCCAAGAAAACCTACTCAAACTAAGGCAACAAGCAAACTTATGTGACAGAGTGGATTCAAAAATATAGAACCTCATGGGATTATCAAGGCATCGCAAACCGCAATATACTGCAGGGTCCAACAGTATGACGCAACAAGGAGGATTGGGATCGTACCCTTGCCTGCATACCCGACTACCTGGACAGGACGTGCGTGCTAATCTCCCCGAGTGCTATTCTCGGTGTATTGCTTTGCCAAGACGGCCAAATGGTTAACTCGGTTGGTTTCAGGAATCCTAATGGTGTCTCCTGATATATGCAAGGTACGTGGGAGCTCAAATCCGTAGTGGTGCTGTCTAATGCACAACCGTTGGCACGAGACCTTCCGATATACGTGTCGAGTACGTGATACACCCTTCGATATACACCAAGTACGAATTGTGGTACTTGGTGGGTACGTGAAGGAGCTCGATATACGCCAAGTACGGATTATGGTACTTGGTGGGTATGTGAAGGAGCTCGATATACTGATGTACGTGGAAGACTACAATACCCTCGGACTACAATGCTGGCAAGTAACGACAGCTGCCACGCTTAACGACGCCGGAACACGTCTCTAACTTACACACAAGTTACTAAAATTTTTACCTAGTTCTACCGTTTATTTTATCTTGGACGGTTAGGTGAATGCATGAGGTGAGTACATAATCGAAAACATAATGCAACCCTAGCTACATGCACAAAATAGTCTTTTCTTTCGATGAATTCTACCTATGGTAAGGCGAAAGCTTTTTCCAATGGCATTGCCAAACAAACTCAATGCAACACAATTCCCAATGCACAAATTTGACAATGAAAGTACTCTTTTCTTTTTCAACGAAACACACAAACATACGCAACACTACTATCCAAATCAAAGTATTTTTTCTCTTTTCTTTTCTTCTTCAAATCAAAACAACACTAAGTAATGAGATGAGAGGATTCCGAAATGGAAATGCAAGCTTTTCACTTTCTTTTTTCAATGATCTAAAGGAAACAAAAATAAAAAATGCACTTATCTTTCCCTAGCATGAAAACAACTATTGAAAGAAAACGAAATGTACTAGAGCTTTTCAAGAAGATGAATGACTCATAATTCAAGGAAAACACAATCAATCATATTTCCATTCATTTCTTCCAAAACATTCCAACGCACAATGGTCTTTCTTCAGTAACGTTTTTAGAAACAACGGGACAGAAGCACTTTTAATCTTTCAATGGATGTATCAAAGCAATAATCTTGAAAACAACTTTGCTTTCAGATCTAAATGACCGAAAAGAGAATGTTACTTGCGACACTCATACACTCAGAAAACTCAAGAAAAGACAAGCACTCAACCAACCAGAAATGACACTCTTAACTCAAAATCAAGCAGCAGCAAGCAAACTAAGCAAGCAAAGCCCAAAACAAAAATAAATGAGGTTTGGAAGCTGATCCAATGCAATGATCAGATCAGGGGTGGAAGGAAGGGAAAGCAAGAGTGAAAAGGATGAAGGTGAAGGAGACAAAAGTGTCCAACACTACCAATTTCAAACTTGTCCAAAGCGGAACCCAAAGTCAATCCAAACAAACCAAACTCTCAACACACAAATCAAAATGGGACCTCTGGCTGAATGATGCAGCATAGGAAGAGTTCATACGTCAAACCAAGGCTCAGACTGTCAGATGAGGGAATGAATTCCCATATGTCAAGTCTCGACAGATCGGCGCACTCTGTCTTTGCAGACAGTGCGACGTCGCAGGACACATATACAAGAGGTGAGATGGTGTCACAGTTCACTAATGCACAAGCCGCGACGAGAAAGCAATAGACAAAGGACAGAGGCTTAGGAAAACACAGTGTCACTCTGTTTTCATTGCCCAGGTGCGACAGACAAGTTCTAGATTCGAAAATGAATCATATCTCTCAAAAATGAACCACCAACACGTTTGAAACTGAGTTGTACAAACTCAAAGGAAGAAGATTAGGATCTTCAACGTGAATATCTGACAATGGAATCAATCCTAAGAAGGAAAATGACAAAAAATGACAATAAGGCTCAGATTAATGATCACTAAACAAGGATATTCCCCAGCGAAGTCGCCAGATTTGTTACCAGACAATCCACTTGACCGGAGGTGAGCCGAATCTCCCTAGCTCAATGCGAGTCTAGAACAAATAGAACAGACTACAAACACATTTCCTAGATCTACTTAAGGATCAAGTACTAGATGTCTTACCTCTTTGATTTTGCTATCCTTTCTCCCAAATGTTGCTCCATGTCCCAAGGTCGTCAGATCCAAGTTGCAAGACCTGTTAAGACACAGAAAAGAGAAACGAGTAAAGAGCATCTATACAATAAGAGATCTATGTAAACAGTTAAGCAGGTAAACAACACAACATCATTACACATTAAGAACGATATTGGTGGAAAGCATTTGTATTATTGCAAATAGAGGAGTACACGGTAGAGATATAGAACTACAACCAATGACTTAACGTAGCAGCCCTTCTCCACACAAGCCAATTTCCAACCCCTTCCAAGGAAGCATGAATTCTCCAAGAGGTGAGTGAAGGTGTCCTAAGAGATTTCACCAGCATGTAGATACCATAGTCTTCCTCCCTTTGGTATGGGAGTGAGCCTCATATATATAGGACTAAGTGGATGAGGTTATGGATAGAATAGGATGAGAGATGGTAGGAAAGAGATAGGGGATCTTCCCAACAGGCTAGGGGTCGAGTACCAGCTCTCCAAGAGATCAGGGATAAGCCCCCAAATGGGAAAGCTTCAAGAAAGATCTTGAAATGGCTATTTTTGCCCATTAACAGACCTCATCGCACCCTATTATGGAGCAACCTGCAACGTCGCATGTTGCTAGTGTGCAACCTGCGACGACCTCTCAAAAGGGTGTACAAACTGAGTACAAATCCTCCAAATGAGCACTTGGTCCAGATGACTTTAGGGATGTATACACTAAATCATGATGATGGGTAGATTTTAGGTGTAACAGTATCATCAAGAAATAAAAAAGGATGTTGCTGCCAATAAATTTTTTATCCAATCATATATCTCTTCACCTAAGTAGTGTATGAAGTTCCTCCAACATCAATTGTACCCTCATGTGGCACCATTAGAAAAAAACCTTTCACCTAATTTTCATCCCCAATTGATGTAGCTGAAAAAGAAGTAGGGGGCTAGTAATTATGAACCAACCTTAACTCTCTGCAACTCTTACTCATCGAAATATTTAATTCATCTTCTCCATAATTGGCTGGTCCAACTATTGTGAGATCATGTGCCTCCTCCAAGGCTTTGCAACTCTCTCCATGAGGCAACTCATTATCCCTCTGAACAAAGACAAGTGCTTGTCTTTATTCTTGGTTGAGTGTAGCATCTTCAAGAACCTTCATATCAACATGTACCTCATGTTCCACCATTACATGAGGTTCCTTGTTTGTGACATAATTTCTTTCATCAATTGCCTTCTTTTCCTCGAAAGGAGAACCACTGCTCCCTCCTATTGCCAATTTGCTTCAATATTGACTAGCCAACAATTCAAACCCTTGCATTAGCTAATTTTCATGTCTTCAAAGACTGGTTCCAGGAATTTTCTAAACTCCTCATTCTCCTCTAAGGTTCCTTTCTCATCCTTACTCATGGTTACCAAAGAATGCACTTAATCTCCTACTTCTTCCCTTTCACCAAAAGTAATTTCAGTTTCAGTTTCTAAGGGTGGCGGCTGATCTATTTGACTTCTTGTCCTCATGAATGGTAATCCAAATTAGGTTCAAGGACCAAGCTTTGATACCACTTGTAGTTTTCCTTTTTAAGAATTTGCAAAAACTAGGAAAAATTGCAATTTTTGGCCAATTCGACCCTTAGACTAGTATTTACCCAAATGCTTCCAAATGGCTCCAAATGATTCCAAATTGGTTATGAATGTGTTTGGAAGGTATTAAGGCATAAAATTGGGACTTATGGATTCTTGGACACTTTCAAAATACTTCTGCAACATTCAATTACAATCAGGGAAAGATAGGGGAATTTATTAGTCAAATTGAGGTTCAAATCCCTCAAGGGTAGTGGTCAAAGATGGATCTCCAAATGTTGTACGACCTTCCCAAATTTCAGAACAGAGACATGGTATTGTTAAAGGAATTCAATGGGATCCAAAATACATGGTAAATAAGTTTCTAAAGACTTCTACAACTCCCATAAATTAGAGGTTTGTGGGCATGTCTTCACATAGGGGGGAATGCTAGTAAACTTCACCACTTGCTATGAAATTCGAGATTTATGTTCAAAAGGCTTATGCAATGTATATGAAACTTCTTCCAAACATTAATGACCATCCATACATCATAAAAATCATAGAGATGAACTGGTACAAGTCGAAATAGAGAAACTTCAAGCCTTCATAACAAGATGTAGGGAAAATGACACTATTTATGCATTGTTTGGTATTTTTACATAGTTCCATTTGGTATTTATACCTGAGAGTATTATGAGAATTAAATTTTAGAAAAACAGGATCGCAGATCAATAACAATAAACATAAATGCCAATATAATCACACAAACACATTACAAGAGAGACACCAATATATCGTGGTTCACCCAAGATGGGCTACGTCCACACTGAAATTGTCAGTCCTTGTTATTATACTAACCAACAAAGTGAAGGGATACAACTTGCAGCACAACCGTTGCACTTTCTCTTCACTGTCTCACAGTATCTCTTCCGATATCAGAGATCTTTACAATGCATAATACCTAATACATCAACCCTATCCATGTTACAATGTCTTTCTTTTATAAGGGAAATACAATGGGAAAATACCACGGGTTACCCAAAACCATGGGCCTGAAAACTGTTGGCGAAAACAACCACTAGGGATCGTGTCGGGATCATAACCAAACCTCAGGTTCAAACACGACTGAATCACCATCTATGAGACTGGAAGATCAGGCTCCACAACCAACATTAAATACAAAGTATATATATTAGAATACAAATAAATGGGGCCACAATATCTCCCCCAAAGTTACATCTCACTAAGTGCACCCTTCCTCCATGAGTCAAAATATGAAGAGAAAAGTGAGAAAGGTGAGAAAGGTGTGGAAGAAAGTTAAGGATGAGAATGTCACGAGCTTCCCTGTAGCTTCAACCTACAAAAAATGACTCCATTGTAGCTCCAAATGAAAGGTTTTAATGGCCTCTCCAATTTCCAATTAGAATGAGAATATTTCACCCTCGAAATTGGTACTAAGGCAAGTAGAGTAAACACTTCATAAGCATGGACAAGCTATGCTCTCCAATATGCAAAATGGTAGATAATCAAAAAGCCACTCTCCTTCTTTTTTCTTGACATTTATAAACTTCCAAAGACCTCCTTGGGTCTACGTCCTTCCAAAAGACTCATGCCAACTCAAGTTGGGAAGAGATTCCAATGTGTGCCACTTGTCCAACAATTCTTAGTCTCCATCTTCCCACATTTCGAATGTGTGTCTCTTTGGCTGCCCTAACTCCCTTGTGTGCCTTCTTGGAGGCTATTTTTATCCTTGACATGTCATATATGGCAGATTTCAGCATTCAGGTCTGTGTCATAAGTTTCATAGCATCTTCATCATTGTTGTCATAGAGCTAGGGAATCTAGTCCAAGTGTCCCACTAGCTCCAAAATGCCTCTTCCTCTTCCATGGGAGTTACTTTTCCACTCCAATTCGACATTAATTTAGTCATGCCAAGTATATTGAACTTCCAACTCCCCAATATCATTATGCTGCACCTTGGATCGAATGGGTGAGAATAGAATGCCATGTGGCATGAGGAATCTAGCTTTGTGTGGGTCCCACACCACCAATGTGTCTCCATGACCAAGTGCCACCTTATTTTCCTATCATAAATATTTATTTAACCCCTTTTAATATATTTATGTCAATCTAATGTCCATTTTGGGTTTATTAGCTCCCTTATTCAAAATCCCAATGTTTCCACCCCAACCTAGGAAACTAGTAGATTGGTGGAATTTCCTCTTTTGAAATTTATTTGAATGGGGACATTACAGCCCTCCCCACCCAAGATTGTTTGTCCTCAAGCAATTCGAACATGGATGTTGAAGAAAATTCTTTCTTTCCAAAACAAAAAATTTGAAACCAATGAGACTAAAATTATTCCAGTGTCCCATTGCTTGTATTGCACTCCAACAATTAGGAGTGCTCTCCAACCCATACCATCAGGCAAGAGAATTCATGGATCACATTTCCTTGTATGACTTCTTCCAAACATTATAAGTACAAGATATAGATCATCAAAGTACATGAAAACATAATAAACATGTACATCAAGGAGGTGCCTCATCAAAGAATCATGAAAGTGATTGTACCTATAAGTAAGTAGACCACCATTTGCTAGGTGCATTAAAGCATCAAGTGACAAATCAAATCTGCTCCAGTGGCATAGGTGAGTATCCCATGTCCTATAATACTGCTACAAAAATATGTAAGATGCATCAAAACAATCAGCCATTTATTCTTTCATCCAAGAAGTGAATGAAGAATCTCCACTAAAATCTGAACCAAGTAGGGAGCAAAGAAAACAATGAGCCTTCAAGGGCCTCACAGAAGTACCATTTCTACATCCATGAATATGTTTGTCATCAAGAAATACAAAGGTTGTTGCTTCCAATAAAAATGTGCTTCAATTCTCGGATGCGGGTGACAACTCCGACCATGTGACACAAGAGTCCAGCCACAGGATACCTGGACACAGGATTACGCCTTGCAGTGATGAGATCAACCAAGGCTCACAGGCGACGTCAAGTCACTAGGATCTTTAATTCTCCTGCCCTTGATGTCGCCTCAACCAGCTTGGATACCATTCACATGGCTCTCCGGTGTGCGAAATTCAGGCTTCCATCTAACTGGCTTCTTTGTCCACCTTACCACGCTATGTCTCGGCCCTTTGCACTGTGCATTCACACTCTCATAGTTCTGCTCTTGGTCCCTCCTGCTCCAGTGCTCCTTGCGCTCTTGTTTGTCAGCACTTGCAACAACCTTACGTTGGCTTCCATGGGCCGATCGAAAGGAGCCAAGAGCAAATAGAAAGATGAAGCTTAGGAGATAGAGAAAACCAGGA
The DNA here is from genome assembly GCA_027924585.1 of Larix kaempferi. Taxonomy (NCBI): domain Eukaryota; kingdom Viridiplantae; phylum Streptophyta; class Pinopsida; order Pinales; family Pinaceae; genus Larix; species Larix kaempferi. Next base: position 10,518,762 of record BSBM01000046.1, read on the forward strand.
AGGGCTACGGGGCTAAGGTCTCTATTCCAGTCTGCTTACTCGTAGACAACTGGGAGGCAAGGACCATTGCAGACAATCTCTCCAAGAGGACTCATGAACAACCTTGGGATCCCTACTAGCTTGTGAAGAACATGCTGGGTCAGCTTATGGATGACATGTTGACAAATTGGGCCATTGCGCATCACACCACCCAAACCCTGCGAGCTACACTGCCAAACATGGAAACCACCCTCAGCAGCATGGAGAGTACTCTCAGTTGGGATGATTATGCCCCCACTCGTCACTTCTGTCGTGACCTTCGTCCTGGAAGCAATGTACAAGGCGCCACCTCTTCTACTGTCAGATTTGAGGCCACCCTTGGCACTCTGGCCACTCCACTTGGCACGGATTGGATCAACCCAGGGGGAAAAGAACCTGTCATGACTCACTCCAAGGTGCCAAACCCTCTGAAGGGAAAGGAACACACACACTCCTCCTTCCCCATCCCCTCCACCTTGGGCCCGATCCTTGCCAAGCGTACATGCAATGAATTGTATGGATTTTTTCGTGTTCCCAGGAAGACCTCGCCCATGCCGGTCAAGCTCCCTGCTCATGCCACTCGGCCTCCAATGAAGACTACTCTGCCACCCGTGAAAGCTACTCCACCACCTGGAAAAGCTGCTCCAACACCTACAAGGGATGATATGGATAGTGACTACTACAGCTGTCCCATTTTGGAGGAGACTCCTTCAGAAGTAGAAGCCCCTTCAGCGATTGGTTAAGGAGGTTTTTTAGATGTCTCTTTCAAGCTTTTTGTCTGTCTTTGATTTGCATATGACTACCAGTTTTCTTCATGCCTCCATGGCTATGACTACTCTTCATATTTACCTTGGTCTCCCTACTATGGGAAGGGTCTTTGTGTATATTTTGAATATGAACCTCCACGACTCTACTGATTTCCATGGCTGGCATCTCAGGATAAGACCACCGCAGACTCTATTCTCTATTGTATCTTTATCTTTACTTATTTAATAGAATTTCACAGCTTTACAAAAAAAAAATGTGCTCCAATCATTTATCTCTTCACCCAAGTATTGGATGAAGTTCCCCCAACATCAATTGAACCCTCATGTGGCACCATTAGAAAAAGACCTTTCACCCAATTTTCATCCCCAATTGATGTGGCTGAAAAAGAAGTAGGGTGTGTGGAATTATGAACCAACCTTAACTCTTTGCAACTATTACCCATCGAAATATTTAATTCATCTTCTCCATAATTGGCTGGTCCAACTATTGTGAGATCATGTGCCTCCTCCAAGGCTTTGCAACTCTCTCCATGAGGCAACTCATAATCCCTATGAACAAAGACAAGTGGTTGTCTTTCTTCTTGTTTGAGTGTAGCATCTTCAAGAACCTTCATATCAACATGTACCTCATGTTCCACCATTACATGAGGTTCCTTCTTTGTGACATAATTTCTTTCATCCATTGCCTTATTTTCCTTGAAAGGAGAACCACTGCTCCCTCCTATTGCCAATTTGCTTCCAAATTGACTAGCCAACAATTCGAACCCTTGCATTAGTTGTTTTTTCATGTCTTCAAAGAATGGTTTCAGGAATTTTATAAACTCCTCATTCTCCTCTAAGGTTCCTTTCTCATCCTTACTCATGGTTACCAAAGAATGCACTTCTTCTCCTACTTCTCCCCTTTCACCAAAAGTACTTTCAGTTTCAGTTTCTAAGGGTGGGGGATGATTTATTTGAATTCTTGTCATCATGAATGGTCATCCAAATCAGGTGCAAGGACCATACTCTGATACCACTTTTAGTGTCCCATTTTAAAAATTTGCAAAAACTAGGAAAATTGCAATTTTTGGCCAATTCGACCCTTAGACTAGTATTGACCCAAATGCTTCCAAATGGATCCAAATGCTTCCAAAATGGTTATGAATGTATTTGGAAGGTATTGAGACATAAAATTGGGACTTATGGATGCTTGGACACTCTCAAAATACTTCTGCAACATTCAATTATGATCAGGGAAAGATAGGGCAATTTATTAGTCAAATCGAGGTTCAAATCCCCCAAGGGTAGTGGTCAAAGATGGATCTCCAAATGTTGTACGACCTTCCCAAATTTCAGAACAGAGACATGCTATTGTTGAAGGAATTCAATGGGCTCCCAAATACATCATCAATCAGTTTCTAAATACTTCTGCAAATCACTCCTATAAATCAGAGGTTTGTGGGCATGTCTTCACACAGGGGGAAATGCTAGTAAACTTCACCACTTGCTACGAAATTCGAGATTTATGTTCCGAAGGCTTATGCAATGTATATGAAACTTCTTCTAGACATGAATTACCATCCATACATCATACAAATCATAGATATAAACTGATACAAGTTGAAATAGAGCAACTTCAAGCTTTGATAAGAAGATGTAGGGAAAATGGCACCATTTATGCATTGGTTGGTATTTTTACATAATTCCACTTGGTATTTAGACCTGAGAGTCTTATGAGAATTAAATACAAAGTATATATATTAGAATACAAATAAATGGGGCCACAAGATCTCCCCCAAAGAGAATAGCATCTCACAAAGTGCGCCCTTCCTCCATGAGCCAAAATATGAAGAGAAAAGTGAGAAAGGTGTGGAAGAAAGTTGAGGATGAGAATGTCACGAGCTTCCCTGCAGCTTCAACTTGAAACAAATGAATCCATTGTAGCTGCAAATGAAAGTTCTTAATGGCGTCTCCAATTTCCAATTATGATGGGAATATTTCACCCTCGAAATTGGTACTAAGGCAAGTAGAGTAAACACTCCACAAGCATGGACAAGCTATGCGCTCCAATATGCAAAATGATAAATGATAAAAAATCCACTCTCCTTATTTGTTCTTGACTTTTATAGACTTCCAAATACCTCCTTGGTTCGACGTCCTTCCAAAAGACTCATGCCAACTCAAGTTGGGAAGAGATTCCAATGTGTGCCACTTGTCCAACAATTCCTAGTCTCCATCTTCCCACATTTCGAATGGGTGTCTCTTTGACTGCCCTAAATCCCTTGTGCACCTTCTTGGAGGCTATTTTTATCCCTGACATGTCATATATGTCAGATTTCAGCATTCAGGTCCGATTTGTGTCATAGGTGTCATAGCATATTCATCATTGTTGTCATAGAGCTAGGGAATCTAGTCCAAGTGTCCCACTAGCTCCAAAATGCCTCTTCCTCTTCCATTGGAGTTACTCTTCCACTCCAATTCGACATTCATTTAGTCATGACAAGTATAATGACCTTCCAACTCCCCAAGATCAGTAGAATCCACCTTTGATTCAAATGGGTGAGAATAGAATGCCATGTGGCATGAGGAATCTAGCTTTGTGTGGGTCCCACACCACCAATGTGTCTCCATGACCAAGTGCCACCGTATTTTCCTATCATAAATATTTATTTAACCCCTTTTAATATATTGATGTCAATATAATATCCATTTGGGGTTTATTAGCTCCCTTGTTCAAAATCCCAATGTTTCTACCCCAACCTAGGAAACTAGTAGATTGGTGGAATTTCCTCTTTTGAAATTTATTTGAATGGGGACATTATACACCACTTGGTTTCAAAGAAGGGTTATATAGTTGGAAATTGAGCCCCATGTGTCTAGATTTTGGTGATTACACCACTGTAATGAACATCGGTGTATAGACTAAGAAAGGGTGTGAGGGTGGTAGAGAAAGTGCGATATTGGTGAGGGAACGCCACCGTGCTCCCAGCCAAAGAGGCATTTCTCGTCCCACTCATACCAGAGAGTCAAGGGGAATGACCCTAGCTTGGAAATTAGTCTCCATGATGGACACACTTTTGGATATCAAACATGAAATACACAACCTGGATGGTGACATGCAGACCAGAATGCACAAGTTGGAACACAGAGTTCAAGTGATGATAGATTGGTGTGCTGACCTGGTAGAGTTGTTTAACCTCCATTCTTCGCTCCTCACAGTGGTCATGGATCCTGGAGAGGGAAATTCGAGCCCAGTAGCAGTGATGGAGGAGATGCATATTGAAATCTTGACGAACCTGGGAATTGGTGGGAAAGACATTAAGGAAGAGGAACCAAAACCAGAGGTGGTCATTACAACAATGGATGTCAAGCCAAATAAGCCTCCTTCAGGGGGTGTCAAGCATGATTCTTCGGACCCTTTCTAGGTTGGTGAAGAGCCTCCCCTGCAATGGCGAAGATTGGATTCTCGAACCTCAAAAAATCCTCAATAGCTTTGGTGCAATGCCCGCATTTGACTAGACCTTGAGGACACTTGTATTGAAGTGAGCCGGTTTAATCAATTTCAAAATGTGTTATGTTTTATTATTTGAATAAAAACTGTTGATTGAAAAGCAAATGATGATTATGCTCGATTGATTGAGAAATATGAATTAAAGATTATGTTATGAATAAATGAAAGAAATGATGCTTTTATTCCATAGATGTGAATAAATGCCACTTGTTTGACTAGAATTGAATAAAGATGAATAATGCATGATGATATACTTTATATGGTACAACGCTACTAATGTGCGCTTTGAGTGTGTGCAGTGGCAGGTAAAACAAATTACCGGCTGACTCTCAAATGGAATAAAAGGGGGGTCGTAAAGAACGGGAAACATACATAGGGATATGACGATAGGCTATCAGCTCTGAAATAGCATTCCACACATGAGTCAAAAGCCCTATCATCTCACTCGGATAGTGTGTACCATACGGGTGAGGCCATAACGATTTGGTCGCATACGATGTGTTGAGGGGCATGCAATAAGCAAGATATTACTCCTCAATCGCCATTAGTCTCCATAGAAATGTGGTCAGATGATTACGGTTTTGATCCCTATCACTACATCGCACTCCCCACATAAGGACATGGACAAGGAAGTTGTCGGAAGGACCCATAGATGCGGTACCTAGACAACGAAAATAAATGGAACTACTTGCATGCTTGCACTTAACATTTATACACATATTTGAATTATGCATATGTTAATGATTAAATTTTAGAATAATTAAATGAAAAAATATTTAAATTGGAGCAATTATTAGGGGGGGTATTTTGAGGTAGACTTCAAGTGCATCCATTGAATTAGGGGGACATTCATGGAATAAATTAAAAAAAAATAGATAAATAAAAGATATTTGACTTTGGAGCAAATCTAGATTGATAGATATTTTTAGTTACACTCCACATGCACCCACTGATTTAGGGATTGGGATTTTAGACTAAGGAAAGAGAAATTTGTGGAACTTATGTGCACCATCATGTAAAGGTGACACATTGTTGCATGAGAATGAATATTGAAAAACCAATAAATTAATTAATTTTGCATGAGACAACACATGTCATCCAAGACTTTTCTATTTAAGAAGGGAGGAATGAAGAGGAAAGGACCTCTTGCTCACTAATGCTGGATGGTTTCTATAATGGAAATTTGAGAATGTTGTGATCTATGTAAGTTTGGTTAAGAATTACTTTGGATATTGGGAGGTCTCTTCTGAGTTTTTGGGCTTGTATGTTCTTTGCGACCCCCTTTTGATCGAGGGACTGGGAGGAAGAATACTAATCCCACCGCGGTAGGGAGGTCAACCGAGGAGTCCTTCGGTAAATTGTTGAAAACTTGGATCGGATTAAGAGGCAACCCCTTCGGTGACTTCTTCAACTGTTAGATCGTCCGTCACGGACAAGTTTTTCTTGTCTTTAAGTTTTCTTTTGTATTAAAATGTATGCAATGATTTTATTGGGTTTAGTGAAGCGGGTGATATACATTTTTCATTTACATTGAACTTGTAAGATGTATTGAATCTAGATCGAATTTAATGTGCAAACCCTCATTTGAAAATATTAAGTTGCGGGAAGTCAGTATTAGCTTTATTTTAATAAATAAAATGCACAATTTCATTCTGCAATTTTTATGGAGAATTGGTAAATGGTTAAATGTAGTAGAATTTAGATAGGGCTTCAGGGGGAGCCCTAGATTTGGTATCGAGTTGATAATCAACCATATTAAAATTCATAAGTTTGGAAGTAGGTTGATCGGAATGTTGAGTGACATATGCATTGATTTTTGACTATGTGATAACCACCCTTGATTTGGCAATTCACCATTGTAACTTACAAATCTATATTTTAATGAAGATTGTATGATGTTTATCTTCTCGCCTTGGAGGAGAGGATAGCCAAATGGATTTGAATTCTTAATTTGATTTTGTTGTGCTCAAATTCTATTGGATACCTATCATGTGGCTATTGATGCGATCTAGCTTAAGTCAATATCGTGGATTCTTATGAATGATTCAGAGGTGTTGGAAAATCTAAGATAGCATTTGCAACTATTGAAAAGTATTACTAGATTTAAATTACATGAAATCACCATTGGATTATTGAAAACCTATTGGAACTTGTTGGATGAAACATAAAATCAGTGCTGATAGAAAAGCTAGGTTTATGGCCATGGCTATTTGGTGAAAATAGGAGAGAATAGCATGGAAATTGATTATAAAGAGAAAGTGAAAGTGTTTGTGAATGTACGATAAACATTAACTTTGGGACGAAGTTTTAATAATAAGGGGTGTATGTAATGCCCGCCTTTGACTCAGTTGATTGACTAGACCTTGAGGACACTTGTATTGAAGTGACCTGGTTTAATAAATTTCAAAAAAGTGTTCTGTTTTATTATTTGAATAAAATTGTTGATTGACAAGCAAATGATGATTATGCTCGATTGATTGAGAAATATGAATTAAAGATTATGTTATGAATAAATGAAATAAACGATGATTTTATTCCATAGATGTGAATAAATGCCACTTGTTTGACTAGAATTGAATAAAGATGAATAACGCATGATGATATCCTTTATATGGTACAACACTACTTATGTGCGCTTTGAGTGTGTGCAATGGCAGGTAAAATGAATTACCGACTAACTATGGAATAAAAGGGGTGTCGTAAAGAACAAGAAACATACATAGGGATACGACGACATGTTGTCGGCTCTAAAATAACATTCCATGCACGAGTCCGAAGCCCTATCATATCACTTGGGTAGTGTGTGCCGTATGGGCAAGGCCATAATGATTTGGTCACGTACGATGTGTTGAGGGGTGTGCAATAAGGAAGATCTTATTCCCCAATCGCTATTAGTATCCATAGAAATGTAGTTAGATGATTACAAGAATGATTCCTAATCGCTACATTGCACTTCCCACACAAGGACATGGACAAGGAAGTTGTCGGAATGACCCATAGATGTGGTACCTAGACAACGACAAGAAATTGAACTACTTGCATGCTTGCACTAAAAATTTAGACACATATTTGAATTATGCATATGTTAATGGTTAAATTTGAGAATAATTAAATGAAGAAGTATTTAAATTGGAGCAAATATTAAGGGGGGATATTTTGAGATAGACTTCATGTGCACCCACTGAATTAGGGGGACATGCATGGAATAAAGATAAAAAAATAGATAAATAAAATATATTTGACTTTGGAGCAAATATAGATTGATAGATATTTTTGAGTTAAACTCCATATACACCCATTGATTTAGGGATTGGGATTTTAGACTAAGGAGACAACTAAGAGAAATTTTTGGAACTTATGTGTACCCTTGTGTGAAGGTGACACGTGGTTGCATGAGAATGAATATTGGAAAATCAATAAATTTATTAATTTTGCATGAGACGACACATGTCGTCCAAGACTTTTCTATTTAAGAAGGGAGGAATGAAGAGGAAATGACCTCTTGCTCCCTAATGCTAGATGGATTCCATAATCGAAATTTGAGAATAGTGTAATCTATGTGAGTTTGGTTGAGAATTACTTTGGAGATTGGGAGGTGTCTTCTAATTTTTTGGGCTTGTATGTTCTTTGCGACCCCCTATTTGCTCGGGGGACTGAGAGGAAGAAGAATACTCCCGATGTGGTAGGGAGTTCAACCAAGGAGTCCTTCGATAAATTGTTGAAATCTTGGATCAGATTAAGCGGCAACCCCTCCAGTGACTTCTTCAACTGCTAGATTGACCATTACATATAGGTTTTTCGTGTCTTTAAGTTTTCTTTTGTGATTTTATTGGGTTTAGTGAAGCGGGTGATCCGCATTTGTCGTTTACATTGAACTTGTAAGATGTATTGAATTTAGATCTAATTTAATGTGCAAACCCTCATTTGAAAATATTAAGTTGTGGGAATTCAGTATTATCTTTATTTTATAAATAAAATGTATAGTTTCATTCTACAATTTATATTGAGAATTGGTAAATGGTTAAATGTTAAGTAGAATTTAGATAGGGCTTCGGGAGGAACCCTACATTTGGCACCATAATGTTTTGACAAGTTCGACATGGGTCTTTCTCTATGGACTCTGTTAGCAGTTTATGTTAATAGGTTTTCTGTTAATGATTGTCAATTTGAAGAATTTTTGGACTATATCAATCTTTTTGTATATCACCCAATAGCGACAACTAGGAAAGTTTTTCTAAATAGTGCTAGCAGTCTCTTTTTGACTCACAGAACTGATCATTTTCTCTATCAGAGAAGCTCAGTTTATCTATACACTTGTGTAAATTTTCTGTGAAAATATAATGTAAGAACTAAATTACAAACACTAGGCTGTAGAAAGCACCTCTCAACACAATAAATTGTTTAAATATATAAAAGAATAATTTTAATTAATTCAAAATAATATAACCTATTATCTTTCAAAATTTATAATGTTATGGCAAATGACGTGACTTTGGAGAGGATATAGCTCCACTCAAACTAATGGCCTCTTGGTGTAATAAATCTATACTACAACTTTGGGAAGGATATAGCTCCACTCAAACTAATGGCCTATTAGGTGTAATAAATCTATACCATTAGTGGTCTCTTATGTTTAATCTCTAACATACAATTAAAAATATGTGTATGTGTGTGGGATAGTATTTAATTTAAAATAATTATAATATTTTATGAATATTTTAGTTATAATAATAATAATAATTTAATTGTAAATTTATGGTCATGTTAGATACAAATTGTGAGACAAGGGTCCCTCTCCATGTAGCGATTTGACTTCTAAAGTCTACGGAGGTGTACATACCCTACTTACTACCTTCGGATTTGAACCTATGACCTCCCAGGAGGAAACAAATTTTCTTAACCATTAGGTCCACTCAAGCCCACTCAAGCTATACAATAATATATTTTTAAGGTCACAACCTAGCCAGACACCAAATTAGTGTATAACACCTCCTCCATGCAACAATTTGACTACCAAAGTCTACAAAGGTGTACGTACCCTACCCCCCTCTGGATTTGAACATGTGATCTCTCAAGAGGAAACTTAGTGTTATATTTTTGCATCAAGAATAGTGAGGTGTTTTACAGTTTAGTATGAGCGAGATGTTGTCATGTATGTAACGTATGTAATAACAAAAAATTAAATTAAGCTATTTAGCAACAAATGACGACTCAATTTTAAATTTTACAAAAGCTAAAAAAATAAAACCTACATAAATCCATTTTAAACTTGGATCTATCAAACACGGAGAGGGTTTTTTATCTTAAATATTTTACATGTCAAGAAAACAATTTACACCTAAAGACATTTGAATCCTTTAGATACCGATAGATTTGGATTTCAGATGGATCTATGTTGGTTTAATGTTGTTGATATTAAGAGATTGAATACTATATTAATCTAAATAAACATTCACTTAAAAATAATAACATTAGCAATTGTCTATAATATTACAAAGGAATGCCATAAAAAAACATAAATAATAAATTAAAATAATAATAATAATTTATTATTATTATTATTTTTCTTTTTCTTATTGTGAATTTTAACATAAGAAAAAGTTAAATAAAATAAATTGCTGAATTTCCTTTCTTTACTCATATCTAATATCTTTCATTTTCATTATCTCCATATGTTATTTCAAGACAAAATTATAGGCTTTTAATTTTAAAAATCAGTTTTTATATAAAGAAACTTCACAATTTTTGATAACCTAATTTATTATATTTCAAAACAACTTCACTTTCTAATAATGTGCATACCTATTAAAAGAAATTAGTTTAAAACATAAAACAATAAAACTTTACCTCTTTTCTCTCTTAAAAACTAAAGAAACTTTGAAGAAACTGAGTTGGAATACTAAGTATGACGTGATAGTTATATATATATATATGTAAAGGAAGCAATGTGGCAAGTGAGGGAAAAGATTATCAAAAAGCATAAACATATGTGAAAAAAAAGGCTATAAAAAAACACATAGATATATATAGAAGTTGGGGCAGCGATCAAAGACATTGTAGTTTGACCTATGGCTATATTATAAGATAAGAGCCTATGAAGTGACAATGTCCTTGACAGTGTAGATGTCGCAGGACAAGGGATGAGTAGCAGGGAAATAGGTTTTTTTATGAGGATATTAGTAGTTGGTATCAGTGTATGTGAATGGCTTCATGCAACAATAGATGTGTTGCTAAGTTCAAATTTCATATTGCAATGGTGTTTTTTAAGAGCATGCTTTATTTTGAAATCAAATCCAACATCATTGAAAATGCCATGAAAGCCTAGGCAATTGCAATTGTATGAACCATTGATGAAAGTAGCCAATCACGTTGCAAAAATAGACTAGCACCGTGCTTAAGATAGGCCAAATCATTGTCAATTTAAAATTTCAATTTCAATTCCTTGCAATAAATGGCATAGCATTACTTTGGAAAGGACAATTGGACAAGTCAATGTGAAGTGTAAGTCAGAAAAAAGTGTAATTTCAAGCTGTTAAGATAAAAATCAAGTATTGTTGTGAGAAAACCATATTTAAAAACACATAATTGAATACTTAAAGAGGGACCAGTCTAGTGGTTTCAACATTCTTTTAGTTTGTGGTTTTCAAGGATCATTACATCAACTCAGATAGGTTTATATGACTCCTACTATGCATTTCAGGCCGCATTGAGGGGAATATACCACAACCAAAGAAATATAGAAGAAACACAAGTTGTTGCAACGATCACATAGAAGCATTATTTGATTTGCAAATGTTACTATCTTTAGATATATATGCCATGGAAATATCATTGACAAAGTTTCAAAATTGCCAGTGAGGGCATCCAATAGATTTGAAAAACAACTATTCAATTAACATACATTTTATATTTATGTTTGTGTCTTGTGCCATCAAAGCAAAAAAACAAAGAAAGTATAGCAGAAGATAGTTTCCTTGATGCAAACTGTCAGTTTATAAATATTTTTTGGGAGTGCCACTAAACATGTCTTATATTTTTTTTCTGGATCTGTAGAAACACTGATAACTATTCATTGCCACAGCCTGTAATTCTTTTATCAAAGCGATCATGTGTTCAAGTATAAATTTTATTCCATATTCTGAGTTTGGATTTGGTGCACATAATCATAGCAAGAGACAAAATGGAAATGCAATTTTGGCATTAGTCAAAGTGCATATGATATTGACATAAAACATAGAGTCTTTCCGAGAAGCAAAATGTCTCTTCCAACATTATTACAAAAAAATTAATGAACCTGGGAATGGTTAGTTTAACTCATTACCCATGGGAAAATTTAAAAAGAGTAGTAGTCCATGTACAACTTCTTAAATCATGATTTTTAGGTGTTGATACAAGATAAGCTAACATTTCTTTTGCTGAAGTGTAGATGCAACATCACTAGTTCAAATTAAGAAATCTCGTACTATCTGTGATGGGATGGTTATCATTGTTGGCATGGGATTAAGCTATGAACAAATCATTGTAAGTGTGGTTACCTTGAATAATCAAGCAAAGCATGCATTAGCATACCAAAGATCAATGTTAGAAAGTAGAAGATTAACTGAAATTAAACATGTTGCAAAAAAAAACAGAGATGCCTTGCATTGAAATTAGAATATTGTCAGTAAATCATAGTAAAGTTATAAAAGGAAAATGTTAGACTTGGACATGAGTGAGGGCAAGGACATGAACAATGTAAATGATGAAGGCATAAATGTTTGGCTATTGGATGCGAGGGTTACTAGCTTTGTCATGTGGAATGCATGAGACATGAAGGTTGTCTATTCAATTTTCAAAAGGATTGAAAAAGTTGAAAGCACAAGACAAGTACAAATACTTTTAAGAGAATGCGTAACTCTAGAGGAGGGATGCCAGTGAGTGAGCATTCTTTTTACCTCTTTTTGTGTAATTTAATTCTCCATGTTCCCGAGCTCGTTTTTCCTCCAATTTTTTTAATCAAGTATACTTTTGCTTGTTCTTTACCTAACCATATTGGTCTTGAAGTGTGACGAATCCAAATGGATGCCATGTCAACCAAAAAGTTCCAAGTTGTCTAGTCCTAATGTCACCATAGTGTATTTTTGCTTGGGACCAATGGGTGAACATTGATGTGACTTAAAATGAAATTTCTAATTTCAAATATTCATTTTATTTTAAAATGTAGAAGAAAGTTTTTTCTTGAATACTTTTAAAAGCATGAAAATATTCACAATTACTTGTACATAAAGTACTTTTATGAACCACATATGGTAGCTAGTATTTCCAAGATTGAGTTCAGTGAACACCACTTCCATCTCCACTGCCAATACCCCGTTCTACAACTGGCTCCTCTCCCCTAGATACATGACTTTGTGACAGGAGTCCTGCAAAGGACTTTCAAAGCATAAAAATATGTGCAAGAGTTTTTGTCTATTACGAATATTGATGTTGTTGTAGGTTTGCTAAAAGGTTGTTGCTGTATATGCAAATGAAGAAAAAAAAGCCAATAAATTTGAAAAATTACAAGAATATTTAGTATTCAAATTGAAGACAAAGTTGTAGTGAAGCAATATATTAATTCTATTTTGTAGCTAAATGTATATCGCAATAACTAAGAACAATGGCTATTTGCTAGTATGAACAAGTGCTACAACTAAATACTTTGAAGCAGAAATATTCACATAGCTGATGATTATCAGGGGAATGGTAAACAAATATAGAAATGAATCTAGCACTGCATTGTAAATAGTCTCTTCTGGCCCAGACCAACTAAATGCTACACCAAAACTTAGAAGAAGCAACAAATATATAAAAAATGATTGTTTGACAAGCCATTATAAATAATCCTTTTGACTAAGAACAACTAAATGCTACACCTAAATTCTGATGTAGAAATATTTAAGACTATATGACATTGGGAATTAAAAGATGACCTTTTGGATTAAACAATTTTCACTTTCTATGTTGTATCCTATCCTTGAATACCTTTTAATAAATGAACAAGTTAATGTTCAAACCATTGCTCAATATTTATTTGGTTTAATGGGCATAGTCATCTAAGCCATAAGGTTGACATATTTTTCAATTAATGTACTAAGCTTTGCATCTTAGCCATGATGATTCTTACTTAAGAATATGCCAACATCATTATCCGACAACGCTTTTTCAAGGAGATAATTTGTAATTTTTAAAGTATTGAATGTTTATTTGCATATAACCCTCAAAATTCAATATAGTTCAAAATAAAATGCCACTAAGACACACAAGGAGAGGGAAAGGAGTATTGGTTTGACAAAATCCCAATCATGGGATATGTTTTCCTTGGAATCATGGGATATGTTATTAGTAAGATGTGAAATTATTATCTGCATCATATAAGAACCCCAGGCCATGGATGATCCCTAAGGCATGATACCAAAACCATATAAGGGAAATGATAAAAAATCATATGAACCAGCTACAAAAATATAGATTTTGTAGAGATGTTCAACATTAATTAAGAGCATAATTCATGAAATTATACAACTTTTTATAATAAGATAATCAATCATTCACAAAACCTGTCATTGCTAGCTGCTTTATGATCAATAAATGATGGAAATACATTGGAGCGAACATATGCAACAAGGGTAGTAGCTATAATACAGGAGTTGTAGCAACAAGCAAAAAAAAAAAAAAAATCATCGAACTCTTACAAGAGCACATTAGGTCTACTCGAACAACGAAAGTAAATTAGATCCAACTCAAGCTCAAGTGTGATGCTTAAATAATTGCAAATTTGAGATTTATAGAATAGAGAACATCATCTCTATTTTTCAAAAATAGTTTAGTTGCCTTAATCTCCAAATCTCGAAATTCAAAAGTCATAAATCCCCTTTGGAGTTCAAACTACTATGCTTTGGTGTTGTTTCCAGCAAACTCCCATAAGACGTAAACTAAATGCATCAAGCCTCAAATCCCTGGTAGGGACATTGCTGGCACTTTTCTCTACATGGGAACATCCTAAAGAAGTGCCCTTAAATAAGCTAGAAGAATTCTGTGAGGAGGCAAACCAAGAAAATCTAAAAAAGCAAGAATAAGCCCATCGAATGTAACAAGGAAGATGGCTATTGTTCAATATGCAGCAGTGCTATAGTTTGTGCTTGTCTTGTATTTATGTTGCTACAATGTTTTATTTTGTGGCTAATTTTATGGTATCGATGAGCATGGCATGATACATCTATATTCATTATGCATAACCCATGCATCAAGTGTGTACCGAGGCTTAGGCAATGCCAGAGAATTAGGAAGTGGATCTCTTGCTTACAACTTATCACAATATGCATCCAATATCTAAGAACTACATTTAGTACATACAATCAAACCAAACCAATCTCCCATTTCCACCAAAGAAACAAATCAATTCTCAAAGGCATCAACAAAGTTATGCATAGCGAGAAACATAAAAAATGAATTTATTAATCGAATACTATACATAATGGGAATCCAAGCCAAGAAAACCATTTATGGATTCCAATAAACGAAACCCAAAGTTGCACGTCAGAACAAAGATGCCAAGGTCGTGTGGAGAAATCTCCTACAAAGCATTACATAGGGGTTCAGATGCCACCTTGGTGCAAATTTGCAGTTGAAATAAGGGACACCAGATGATAAGGATCTAGGTTTTGGTCGAGGAATTCATTGCAAAATAAACTTCCAAACCAGAGTAACAAAATCCAGCCATAAAACATTTAAGGAAGACATTAGACTGCACTCCATAAGAAACTAGTGTCAGCAAAACCCATAAAACCAACGAACCTCAACAGAGCTTGCTCGTCACTTCCGAAATACAACGACGTTGAAAGAACAGAGCGCAAGGGCATTTGAAAAACCCAATTGCAAAAACCGAGAAACCAACCAAATTAATACGCAACAACGTCGACTGAAACACATTTAAACTGTCTATGAGGCCAATACGCCGCTGGGGCCTGGGGCACATGAACCCAGGATGACGTCATGATATCATGGTGCACGAAGTCAATGCAAAGAGAAAAAAATCACTATTTTCAAAAACACCAAAATAAAAAAAAATTCTCCAAGGAAAACCTTAGTGCATTAGAAAATTTTGAAAATGACCCTCCTAATTAATGTCCACAACCGAAAACTATATATCAGGAAAATAATAAGATTGTTTCATATAACTAAAACATCATGGTACATTAAATATAGAAGGAAAATGCATTGGCCAATGGAAAAGGATATAGCCATAGAAACATAAAACTGGTTCAATATAACACTATAAATATGAGAAAAATACATTATCTCCAAGTAAAACACCTTAAATAGTCAAATGAAAATCGAAACACCCTTGCAATGTATTACATAGTCATCGTAATAGGAAACCTTAAACATAAAAAAAGAACGAAAAGGTGATGGACTCATCATAATAACATAAGCCATTAGATGGGTAAATAAAATCCATGCCTCTACTCAAACTTGTGCATTTTGTACACAAACTTATTCAAGTGATTATGTGTAAGAGAGGCTTCATTAATTGAAAAGGATTCATGTATGGTGTTGCAATGGCTATTGAAATGACACCGTTTACAACACTAATACAACAACATGCAAGAACATCACTTCAGTCATGAGGTAACTTAGTGTATGCATACGTATCATGGCCATATTTAACTTGACTCCTCTCGCTCCTGCATATTGCAATTGCATTTTAAAAATACAATTGCAATGTCTCTACCAATTTAACATTGAGAAGAACATTAAGTATATTTTATAACTTGATACTCATGAAATACCACCAAACAATGAAGTGATTTGAGATCAAAATTCAAAACATTTATGAATGTGATTGTATATATATTTTTATAAATTTTAAACCACCAAACAATGAAGTGATTTGAGATCAAAATTCAACTCATGAAATACCACTAAACAATGAAGTGATTTGAGATCAAAATTCAAAACATTTATGAATGTGATTGTATATATATTTTTATAAATTTTAAACCACCAAACAATGAAGTGATTTGAGATCAAAATTCAAAACATTTATGAATGTGATTGTATATATATTTTTATAAATTTAAAACCACCAAACAATGAAGTGATTTGAGATCAAAATTCAAAACATTTATGAATGTGATTGTATCTATTTTTATAAATTTTAAAAACATTTTCTAAAAAATAGGAAAATCTTTTACACTTTTTTAAGGTTTTAAGAAATTTTGGAAGCAAATTCTAACTAGTAAAACTAAGGATAATAATAGGATTTTTTTGAATGATTGGAATTCCCAGATGTCATTGATAACATTTAAACCCTCCTTACAACGGAAGAGGCTAGTAAAACTAAAGATAATAATATGATTTATTTCAAAGATTGGAATTTCTATCTTAAAAATCTTTACAAATCCTCGTATGTCATAGATAACATTTAATCCCTCATAACAAAATATTTTTTTTCTTTAGAAGACATTGATTTTGGGGTTAAGTGCATAGTAAATGGAAAAAGCTAAGTACATTGAAGGATACCAAGCATACATCTTAAAAATTGGAGGGCTTGTCCTCATTCCTCACATCCAAAAACTCTTCAATTTAGTATTTGAGCAAGGTTTCCATAATCCTTGGACTCAGAGCCTCATTATTTCTATATTTAAAAGTGGTGATAAAAATAATCCCTCTAATTATCAGACCATTATTATTAGCGCTCTCTTAGCCAAGCTTTACGATATCATTTTAGAAAAGAAAATCAATGTATGGATAGAAAGTGAAGGTAAGCGGGCTTCAAAAGACATCACTCTACCACAAAACCACCTCATGCTTAGGATCATTGCAGAGGAATGCCATAATAGTAAATGCAATCTCTTATGTTGCTTTGTGGACTTTAGGAAAGCTTTCGATACAATGACTAGAAATAAATTGTGGAATAGATTAGAAGAGCTAAAGGTTCCTTTCGAGTTGAGAGTTGTCGCTATAAGGTTGTACAAGACTGCCATTGCAAAATTTAAGAGCACTGAGCAATGGTTGAAAGATAGTAATTGTAATATTGGATTTAAGCAAGGTTTTCCCCTCTCTCCTACCCTTTTTGGCATATACGTCGATAAGCTAGAAGGTTGTTTAGAAGAAGCAGTTTTCACTGGCATGACCTTAGCTGGAATAGTCATCATCCTCCTTCTCTATGTTGATGATATTGTTCTTATGGCAAGGTCTCCCTTTGAACTTGATAAGAAATTATGAATTTTCAAGGATTTATGCTCTAATATGGGTATGATTGTTAACACTGACAAAACAAAAGTTATGATTATCAAGTCCAAGAAGGTCACTTATGCTAATTTTGTATATGACAATAAAAACTTGGAGGAAGTATTTTCTTACAAATATCTCGTAATTGATATTCATCACAAGCTCAACTGTAACTATAGCATTGAGAAAAGAATTGATGGAGGATGGAAAGCTTATTTTGGTCTTGAAAACAATTGTAAATCAACAAACCTTGTGATGTGAGATAAAAATAAGTTCCTTTTTGAAATTATCATCACTCCCGTTATCTTGTACGGTTGTGAAGTCTGGGGTTGTAGCATCTCTACAGAATCCTGGAGAAATATTGAACAAATCCATAATCATTTCATAATGTATAACCTCAAAAGTAAAATTAATACACCCTACCATATTCTCCTACTAGAAGTGGGTGTTTCCCCCATCAAGGACATCGCTATGACTAGGTTCCTAATGTACAAGTAAAAGATAAATAACATCGGAGACCAAAGACTTCCTAAAATTGATTTAGAATCTAGTCAAGACCACCTACGACTCAAGAAATGCTGGTATAAAGATGCCATGGCTTGGTTAAACCATTGGGGGATTGATGAAAATGCCACTTTGAAAAATAGCAATAACATTAGAAATATGATCACATCTAGGTTTAAAGAGACAATGTGGGGCGAGAAAGAATTAGAGGTAAAAAGAAAATTAATATACTATAAGGAGGTCATTCACCCTCATTTAGAAGATCAAAAGTATCTCTTTGTTTTAACTAGTTCGAAGCAGAAAATTAATATAGCCAAGATAAGAACAAACTCTCATGGGCTTCATAGTGAAACATGACACTGGACAATTCCTAAAACACCGTGGGTGGAAAGATTGTCATCTATGTGAGACTAGAGAATTGAGGATGAAAGTCACTTTCTCTTAGAGTGACCTACATAAACCCACATCAAATCACGGTTTCATATTCTTTTCTACAATATAAACCTCCCTAACCTTCTAATATGGAAAAACTATGGCGACCTAGGAATGCTTCTTCCTAAGCTTTTTGAGCATATGAATAAATTTTTACAGCAATTTAAGTAATATTTTCTCTTAAAGTCCAATAGACCAAAGTTGTTCTCAATGAACATTAACCACCATCACAATCATCATCAGTAAATTAAAATGAAAAAAATTTAAAACACCAATCATAATAAATTGGTTTATTATATTATAAATTAACGTTATAAATAAATAAATAATTTAAGAGATAACAAATTTATATATATATATTTTTAAATGTTTAATAAATCTTAAATTAAAATAAATATTAATTTTAAATAAATCTAAAACTATTTTTTTTTGTTGGCAAGTGGTAGTACCCCCTGACTAGCAGGGTTCGCCATTGGCCGAGAGACCACAAATCAGGGGCATCTAAGCCGTCAAAATCACCCGGGGATCGCACCCGGTCTGGACCACACCAACCCTTAGCATGGTTGGATTTTAGTATCCGCAAGGTTTCAAACCGATGACCTTTCTGCTTAGGGGTGTCTTAACCATCACCCGCCACCAGCTGTTCTACATCTCACGGATAAATCTAAAACTATTTTCATATATGGAATATTATATATTAATAATCATCTGATTAATAAATAATATCAAAATAGTTTTTTTTTGTTGCTAGAATCTCCATGACTTGAAGGAGTGGCCTTTAGTTTAAGAAACCATGACCCATGGGAATCTAAGCCATCAAAATCACCTGAGGAACGCACCCGGCTTGGGCCACACCAACCCTCAACTGGTTGGATTTTGGGTGTCTCCTCCCAACTAGCTCATCCCTAAGGGGAATTGAATCTGGGTCGCCTTGCTGACGAAACCTACACCTTAACCGAATGAAGTAGAGGGATTTGACGAAACATGGTAAAACCTTACTTGACTCCTATATTACAATTAATTGCTTATGCCAAGAACTTAAAGTTCCTAAACTTGAGATAAGGATTATATAAATGAATGCACCTTGGAGATAACAAGATAATGCTCAATATTATATGCCACCATTAATTAACTAACAGGCTTAGCAATTTACAATCAATATGATAATGTTTTTCATATTTAAAAATATTCATTCAAAATTATATTGAGAATGATTTCATCATATAGGTATAGTTTAATTTAATTTTAATTAATAATATTGATTTATTTATAAATATTTATAATTTTACTAGGGTGAAAAAATGAAGATGGGTGTCTATTTTGGGGGGTCTCGTGAGAAAATAATTCTGTTTTTTTCATGTCTTCCAACTACGGGCGAACAAAAGTGATATTTTTGTTTAAAATTTCACTTTGCCGTAAAAAGAAAACTTTTGTAGAATTATGTTAGCTTTCTACTCATAATTTTTTCAATTTTTTTTATTAAGATTTGATATGTCGATTTCGCAAATGTTTGACAGTGTGTTCTTATAAAATGAAAAGACTACAAAAGAGTTATGATTTGTTGCACCACTAAAATCGTTGTTAGACTTGTGTTTTGCAAAAACTGAAAATGCTACGACAATCTACACACAATGTACTAGTGCCTGACTATAAGTTTGCATCCAATGGACCTCTATACTAATTATTATATTTTTTTAAAGTCGATCAATGGGGAAACTCAGTCGATTTTCAACAACCTTTTTGTTGCACCACTTTTCTCTCAATCCGCTATAAAATCGAAAAATCTACGACCACCCTTTTGAAGTAGAGACGTCAATGAAGAGTCCCACATTTTCTTCGATTTTTTTGGTGTTGTATTTTCAAAGTTATGGATTTTTCTTTTCGCTGTTTTTTTAAAGAGCTGAATCATAACTCGACACATGTTACAAAGATAAAACTTAAAAAATATCAGTTCTTATCTATATACAACAAAATTTATACCCTCGTAAAGTAGATTCAATGATGAATCTACTGGTATGAAGTCCGACATTCGTTTTGTTGTGTAAGAGATGGTTTTCTCCTTCCGAAAATGGAGAAACCTGAAAATTTTACAGAGATCTGAATCGTTCATGTTTCAGAGATTATTCGGCCGAAATAATTATTCGGCCGAATAATTATTCGGCCGAATAACTGTTTTCCGTAACGGCGCCGTAACTTATGGCGAAGGTTATTCGGCCGAATAACTAAACGGAAAAAAAATACGTCGGCCGGAAAAAAAAATAAAAATAAAATTTTCTACTCATATAAATAAACGTAAAGTTAATTCATTATTTTCGCATGTTTGAACTTCGCATTTTTTTGTCAAACTAATTTCGGAAGGAGGAGATAATTTTTGCAAAAGGAGGTTTTTACAAGGTATGTTTCTTCTTCTTCTTTACAAAAGGCACATTGAATGAGTTTTTTTTTCTAAGACATATTTGTAAGGAGTTTTTTTTTCTAAGGCATATTTGCAAGGAATTTTTCCAAACTATCTCTTTTCTTATTGCATTTTTACAAAGAAGACATTTTTTGAAAAAGGAGGTTTTTACAATGTATGTTTCTTCTTCTTTTTTGCAAAAGGAGGTTTTTACAAAGTATGTTTCTTCTTTTTTCCAAAGACACATTGAAGGAAATTTTTTTCTAAGGCATATTTGCAAGAAGTTTTTTCCAAATATTTATTTTCTTATTGTATAGTTGCAAAGAAAACATTTTTTTGAAAAAGAGATTTTTACAAAGTATGTTTCTTCTTCTTTTTTCCAAAAGACACATTGAAAGTGTTTTTTTTAAGGGATATTTGCAAGGAGTTTTTTCAAAATATTTCTTTTCTTAGACATGTTTGCAAGGAGGTTCTTTGCAAGGATGTTTTTTTTTCAAAGTAGCTTTGCACTTTTTATTTAATTGAAAGAGGTTTTTTCAAATAGTTGTTTTGCTAAGGTATTTTGCAAATGATTTTTTTCCAAAGTAGTTTTGCACTTCTTATTTATTTGAAAGGAGTTTTTTCAAATAGTTATCTTATTTTGCAAATGATTTTTTGCAAGGTAATTTTGTACTTCTTATTTCTTTGAAATGAGTTTTTTTTTAAAGAGTTATTTCTTTACAATGATTTTTTCCCAGATATATTTATAAATAAGTTTTTATTCAAAGTATTTTTTTCTAGTGGTTTTTTTCGTAGATATTTTTTCAAAAAAGTATTTTTGCAATGAATTTTACAACAAAGATTTATTTACAAGGTGTTTTATTTTCTTCCTTGGCACAAGGTGTTTTTATTATTTTCCAAAGAAGATTTTTGTTCAGAGAATTTTTTCAAAGGAAAGTTAATTCCAAAGAAATCTTCTTCAAAAGACTCTTACAAAATTTTTAAAAGGTAAAGTAAATTTCAGTTCATGTTTTTATAAATTCCATACATGTTTTTAAATCTTAGTTTATTTATTTTTACTATAAAGTAACATGATTCTTTAATTTATCGTCTATAGATTAAACAACCATGGGCAATAAGAGAAAACGTCAAAGAAAAGCTGATCGTAAACGTGATGATGATGATAATAGAGAGAAACAAAAACTCAGATATATTGCCAAAAAACAAAGGGTTGCTGAAACGGAAGAGAGAACTATTGAAGATATAAATACAGATTTACATGATAATGTTGAAGAAATGGAAATTGAAAATAGAGTACAAGAAGAACAAATTGAAGTTGAAAAGAACATTGTAGAAGATGTAAATAGTGATTTACATGCTAATGTCGATGAAATCAATATTGAAGATCAAGTTCAAAATTCAGAAATTGAACATGGTATGTATATATCATATATTTTCCAAATTCATTTTTTTATAATGAATTTTATTTTTTGATATATGTTAAATTAAATTTAACTTGATGTATAGGTACTTTTACTATTGATGATGAAATGTTAGAAGACATTGATTGCGACAAATATGGAGAAAAACTACCAATACATGTTGCACGATATCGTGCTACAAAATTTTATGATGAAGTTCTCAAGGATTACTCAATAGCAGGACAAGCACAAATTTTGAGATGTTTATTAGTGTCCAAGAAATTAGAAGGTGCTACATCATTATTGGGTATTCACAAAGTAACAAAAGAGTCAAAATTGAAACAAAATGTGATGGAAAATATAGGCGATGCAATAAAAAATTTTGGAAAATCCAGGAAGAAAGATATCAGTGCTGCATGTAAAGCAATTCATACAGCAATTCTTTCAGCTAGTACTAAACAAAAGCGTTTGACAACAGAACTAGCAAAAGCAGTTGGAATATCAAGAAAAACATTATACAAACATAGCAAATTCAGAATGCAAATAGATGAAAATAATGAACTTGCTTGTTGGGCAATTATTTGTAGACAACCTTACAAAGATAGATTAGGAGCAGGTGTTAAAGATATTGTACGAGAATATTGGTTGGAACATGCTCGAGTTTCACCAAATGCAAGAGATGTGATACGCAAAAGAATATCACGAAATGTATATGAAAGCCAACCAAAACATATAATGGACATGACACAAGTACAATTGTTCAATAAATTCAAGGAAGATCATCGTGGAATTAATATATCAATCACTACATTTGTGCAACAAAAACCATGGTATGCTCGACCTATAACTATACGTGATACATGTTGTTGCCGTTATCATGTGCAATTTCAGTTATATTATGACACGTTTCTTGAATTTGGTAAAATGTTTTGGACAAATTCACCACCACCGCCGACGATACGTGAATTCATATCTCAAATTTTATGTGAGAGAAATCACGATGAAGTATTTTATTCAAAGAAATGTGTCAATGGAAAACATTGTCATCATTGTGGAAATTTGGTGTTATTCCACAATAAATACCCTATCGATCATGATCAATCGTTGTCAAATGTAAATGTTGATTGGAAGAGATACGAATACATCAACTATAATACAAGTTCTAGTGATTCACATTCCAAAAGAATTGATTTGCTAGAAGACAAGATATGCGTCACAGATTTTCTCAAAAAATTTGAAAGCGAAATTTATAAATACACCCAGCATTCACATAGAGCACGATGGCAAGATCTTCAATTCAAACAGTCTCGTGAAATTTTTCCACCCGGAACAATTTTGTCGGTGGTTGATTTTGCTGAAAACTATACATTTGCTGCACAAAAAGAAATACAGAGTGAATACTATCACTCTGACCAAGTTTCGATATTTGTCCATGTTGTATATAGACATTCTCAACAGGATGTCGATGGCATTGAAAGCACATGTGACAATCGAGATGTGATTAAAGAATATCACTTCTATATCAGCGATGATCGTACACACGACACACATTTTGTCCAACATTGTATAGAAAATATTTTCTATGACTCACTGAAAAAACGCGAAGTCAAATTCAAATAGCATTGGATATGGTCTGATGGATGTGCGGGTCAATTTAAATCTTCACGATCATTTTTTTGGTTATGTCGACTTCATAAAGCGCTGAACATTAAACATCGCTGGAATTTATTTGAAACTGGGCATGGAAAAGGTGAGCATGATGGTGCAGGAGCATGCGTGAAAAGAGCACTTCGAAGATGGCAAATGAACTATTCTTCAGCACGGTTCCATTCAGCTGCAGAGGTTGTCCAATGGTGTCAATTAAATCTAAGCCATGATTATAATCAACAATCAAAAGACATGCGCAGGTATGTCCACTATTTTTTTAATTTATATTATTTCTTAAAATTTAAAAAAATGTATATACTAACATTTAAGTACACATGTACACTATTTATTGTGTAGGTTTTTTTGGCTTGTTGGGGTCCAAGATATAAATAGATCAATACCATATGACGCTAGCACCATACATGGAACTAGAGATCTTCACTCTATTCAAACAAAATCATTTCACAACGTGTTTGCATTTGACAGTAGAAAGCAATCATGCTTTTGTCATATTTGCATTGAAAATGTCGAGTCTACAGAAGTTTGTGAAAACATAACAAACAACTACGTAAAAGCTTGGAGACACACAGAGATTAATCCAAAAGGAAAAATGCCACTGGCAAGTGTTGAAGAATTAGAATCAGAAGAAATAGCAATATCGTCTGATGGCGATAGAATTTCAGATCTCGTAAGAGAAGGTAATAAACTTGCTTTTGACTTTTTAATCAATTGTTCATTCTAATCCATCG
This sequence comes from Larix kaempferi, assembly GCA_027924585.1. Classification (NCBI taxonomy): domain Eukaryota; kingdom Viridiplantae; phylum Streptophyta; class Pinopsida; order Pinales; family Pinaceae; genus Larix; species Larix kaempferi. Next base: position 10,543,418 of record BSBM01000046.1, read on the forward strand.
CCATAAGTAGTCAATTTAATTCATTTAAATACGCTAACACCAATCATAACTTGCACAGGAGATGTTTTCGCTGTGATTGCACCTGTAGACAACAACGAAAATGTCAAATATTATTTGATGCGATGCACTGAAGGAAAAATGAAGTTATTGGAGGACTACAACGACAACGGATTTACATACGAAAGAGGATCCATCATTTTAAAAGGCTACTTTTTTCAACAGACGCATATGACTAAAAATTATGTCTACTTTCAAGATTATGAGCCCGATGTTATATGTTGTCAATATAGTCATTTAGTATGTGCATCTCGAATAAAATTGATACAAGTTCCATAAAAAAAACAGTTAAAAACCAAAAAATGGAAACTATCCATATGTGACCATGAACGGATAGTTGAAGATGGTATTCCATTGCGATGTTTTTAACTACATATCAAAAATAAATTGATCTATATTTTTGTCCATGTCAATTGTTGTGTGCAATATATTTTTTGTCCAATTATCAAAATTGTTGTGCACAGTATATTTTTTCATTGAGATTTTATGAATATTTTCTTGAATGACAACTAACACAAAAGCTTAAATGGTTGTACTTTAACATGCTTAAAAATGAATTCAAATATAATTTGAAAATTCAAAAGTACTTTATTCGGGTCCCCATATGTCTATTAGACCACTAAGGGATGAGATAACGGATGTGGCTATCCCCACTCCGCCCCGAATTTTTACTTTTGGTTGATTGATACTAACAAAAAATCACAAAAAGACCTATTAAATTTTGTATTATTTTAATCCATCGAACATGTTTCTTTAATACATACTTCACCATAAATATGATCTTAAATAGATGTCTTAAAATTGTCACCAAGTTCTCCGTCCCAAATCTTTAATTTAAAATATCGCTTGTGCAAATTCACATAACTGAAATCATGGCAAATGGAGATAACGATCATTTGATTTTTAATCACAAGCAAGGATTCCAGGATTGTGAAGCTTATGCTAAATTAGAGAAATGATTATTTACAACAAATCAATGAAAATTCAACAAATTGTTGTTTAAAATCATTGCTCTAATTTAGCACAAACTTCACAATCCTGGAATCTTCGCTTATGATTAAAAAACAAAAAAACCGTTACCCCCATTTGCCATGATTTCAGCCGCATCAAATGTACCTGAACATTGAAAATAAAAATTAAATTAATTAAAAATCCATTATATCAAAATTTGAACTTAACATATATTTGCTTTTAAACTTCCTAATTCATCCATATTTCTATCAAAAATTTTAACATTCATAAACTTCTGCCCAACATTAATTCTTACCATAACATTCATTTTCAACATTGAATATTTCTTAACTTAGATTATCATTTTAAACATTTGCAACACCTCCCATTCATTCAACATTTCCTACCCTTGGGTTGCACCTATCAAGACATTTTAAACATTCATGCAAAACATATTATAATAACACTTATTCTCAACATAACAAATTGAAAACATTCCTTCTTCCATAACACCTCCCATTCATTCTTTCCCAACATTCCTTTTTCTCTAACACCTCCCATTCATTTTTTCCCAACATTGATTCTTACCATAACATTCATTCTCAACATTGAACATTTCCCAACTTGGAATAACATTTTAAACATTCCTAACACTTCCCATTCATTCTTTCCCAATATTCATTCTTCCATAACATTCGAAACATTCAACATTCATTCTCATCATTCAACATCTTCTAACTTCATAACATTCATTGTCATCATTCAACATTTCCTAACCTTGGATTGCACCTATAAAAACATTTTAAACATTCATGCGAAACATATTATAAATATGATCAAAACTCATGCAAAACATATTCTAAACATTTACCAAATGAGAAATAATGGACATGTACTCATGTATATAATCCAAAAAAGAGTTGATGAACTTGTGAATTCAATGTACATTTATATATAATCAAAAAATAAATACCCTCCATGTTCAAAACAACACCAATATATAGATATCAACAAAAACAATAAAGTCTGAACCACTATCCATCTAGACCAATATCTTTCCACTATTTTCCAGTGGGACCTTCCCTGGGACTCAACTCAACCTACAATACACAAAAAAACAAATTATAAATTTAGATCATAAATTATTTAAACAATTTTAAACTAAATTCAAGATATTAAGATATTAAACTCATCTACAAAACAATTCAATTATTAAAAAAATCGTACATCAAATTCTTTGAATGCATGTCCACCACTTTTTTCCCCTAGAGCCTTTCCTTTGGCTCCGAAGGATCTTAAAGAGCCAAGCTGCAACATGTACAAAAACAATTTTCAAATAAATCAAAAAAATATAAAACATTAAACTTATATCAGAGATCATTTCTAGTTCAACAAAATTACCTCGGTGCCAATATCTGCATTCATTAAAGACCCCACATCTTCGCCCCCAATTTCCAAATGGCCTCTTCCCTAAAATTTAAATTTTGTTAATAAATAAAACATAGTAGATACAAATAATAAATTAAGCAATTAACTTAAAACCAAAACAAAAAAAAATTAAAATCATTAGCTCACAAGAGATGGTAAACCATCTAAAAAGTTGGAATCTAAAGAAACCTGCATAAATAAGTCAAATTAACAATAAGATACATTGATAAATATTAAAATTCAAACAAACAAAAAAATATCAAGTTCAATCATAAATATTATAATTAAAATACCTCTCCTAAGCGCTCTTCATTTTGACTAAGATGCTCTTGGTTTTGACTACTGGAGACTCGAAAATTATGTGCATTTAACATTCTCGAAAACTGCAAACAAAATACATTTGCTTAATATAATTATTCCCATGTACCAAAAAATTCAATTCAAAATGATTAATAAAAAATCAAATAGATTGTCATAGCATAATCAACAAACCTCTCCCATGCTCGATGTGTCATTGGATAACACATCTGAAGCTATATCTCGACAAGACTTAGCATAAGCCCTGAGATCATCCATGCTCAATTCATCTACCTCGTCATTAGTCTTGTAAACAAAACTTTGACGAACAATAGCACGAGCCCTCTCTCGCCCCAAACCAACTTCTACTCCAGCAAGAGCTGAAGCTAAACCATCACCTACCGATTCCCTTCCAATTGTCCCTAGTTGAGATGTTGTCTCCATCTCTGATCTTAAAGCCACAACCCTTGGTGGACGAGGTATCTCAGGTGGGGGTTGTATAGTGGTAGGGTCTCTGAGAGCGCCTTTTCGATTATATATTCTACCCTTTCCAACTCCATAAAAGTCAGAAGGAACATCAGTATAGTTAGGCTTCATACCTAAAAAAAACTTCGCATAAAAAAATCTTGCAAAATAATTAGGAACCTCATCGTTCCAAGGCAATCGACCATAAGCTGCAAGAAATCGATCATATATTAAATGTGCAATTTGAGGATGCTTGAAATATTGCACTTTCAACATTTTTCGCTTAAGGCCTTCCTTGAAATTGAACATTGAATTGGCTTGTTCTCTAGTGACTCTCTCCTTCACAACCTCCTAGTTGTCTGGACCCATAACTTGGTCCCTTCGCATCCGCATCAAATGAACAAAACCATTTGTAGTTGGTCCAAGTTCCTCATATGCATCAATGAATTTTTGCAAAGACGCCAAAACAATCTCTAGACTTTGTCGGCTCTCTGGAGGGAGATCCAAAGAACAAAGATCATTGTTCAACCTGTCATAGTGGGATCTACAACTTTCAAGAATAGTTTGTTGCACAACACCTTGCCATGGAAGCTCATCAGGTAAATCAGATGGATAAGTTGATATGGGTGTACACCCCTCAGCTAGTGGAACATATGTCGTCCTAGCTCTAGGAGGATCTTCAGGACCTTGCTCTCCACCCACACCTATTCCATCATCTACAATCCTATCTTGATCTTCCCCTCGCTCCATCGAATTACGCACATCTTCTGAACGTCGCTCTGCTTCAAATATAGCCATAGTCAAGAATTAACCTTGTCCATAAATTCAAAACACAAAAAAATACAATTTATACGTTATTAAACATTAATGTTCATACCAATAGAAGGTTGAGATCGACGCTCTCCCACAGAAGATGAAGGAGAATCATTTGTACCCCTTTGAACTCGTTGATGATCAAATGATTGGGACCCATGCAATAAACTTGAACCTCTCGGTGAATTCGACAACCTTCGACTACCAACTGGAACACCAATTCCTAAGGATTGTGATGACCTCCTACGCTTTCCCTTCGAAGACTCTCTTTCCATTTGATATAACTTCTAAATTTACACAAACGTTAACATATTGAAATTGTACATGACTATTCTACAAACATCAAGCCAATATTTGATAAAAAACTACAACAAAATGTAAGTCCCCCTCCTAACTCTAATTAATTAACTAAAATTCCTTACCATCACTAATATTGCAACATAAAGATATATCTAATAATCATTTCATTATCAAATATAAGTCATAACATGATTAATTGAAGTAGTATAGTAACCTTAAAAACTTTTAATCCAACAAATATGGTTGAATTATATATGTCAATGAACAAACATCACACTAAACATATATATATATTCTTATTAAAAGAATTCTAGCTCATATTTATAATAATACAATTTACACACATTGAAGTTTTACATGTTAACTCTACAAACTTAAAAACATATCTATTAAAGATCTTAAAGATCTGCATACAAAATGTAGAGCTGGCTAAAATAGTATAACATATATATACACTTATTAAGAGATTTCTAATTTATATTTATGATAAAACAACTTACACACATTGAAATTGTACATGTTCATTCTACAAACTTAAAAACATATCTCTTAAAGATCTGCATACAAAATGTAGAGCCACCTAAAATATTATAACTTATTTTCTTTCGTAAGTTCCTCTTCTAGCTCTAAGAACACTATTGCAGCATAAACATAACATCAATAATCATCTCATAATCATTTAATTGTAATAGTACAATAACCTTCCAAATTTTTCAATGATCACTTATGTTTTCATTCTATATTTCAATAAACAAACATTCCTTCAATTTTATAAAAAAAATACCTAAGAACATCAAATTTTTAAGTGACTTTCTACATGAACTCTGTTCATGAAAAGGTTCTGTTCATAAACATGTTTTGTTCATGAACAGAGTTCATGAACTCATATAACATTCTTGTACCTCACTTAACATAGTAAAACCACCGGTTGACCATTTATAAAGATGTGTAGTATACCCTTTATTATCCTTTCATTAAAAATTAGGGAAACTTAATGAAACTCGTTCAGGATTACAGTTTAAATATCCATTTATATAAAGAAGCCATGGGGTTGCATTTCATAAGAATAAAACAAATACACGTTATGTTGTTTGATTTTCATTTTAAATATTTCAAAGCCTTACTTGCTTTATACTTGCTCTTACCATTTTTATATATAAAAATGAGCATAACATGAACAGAGCTCTGTTCATGAGCAGAGCTCTGTTCATGAACAGAACTCTGCTCATGCCATGTTAGTAAGAGAAGGTGATTCCATTGATAGCAGTAAGTAGTAAGCTATGAAACCAAACACGTGATATGATGTGTTAGTTACAGTCATTGTGTAAGCAGTATAAAGCTTATAGCTATTGTAAAGCTTGTGTTATAGTCATAGTATAAGATGATAACCAATGGTGATACTTCATCTGTACTTACTATCTTTAACTATTAGTATAAGCCTAATTTACTCATACGTTATTTCCCTAAAAAAAGCAGGTATAATAACTATAGTGCTTAAGAGAAAACAAGATAAGATTTATAGGCTAATTAGTACCTGTTCATATATAGCTCTAAGTATTTAGATCACGGCTACCAAGGATGAAATTTTATTAGGTCTAGTGGTCTAGTTAATCTTTAAAGAATTATATATTATTAAGGGCTCTTCATGGTTAGATACCTGCTAGAAGTAAGCTTCTATTTTTGTATTCAAGAGATACCACACAAAAAGTATGTATAACATGACTAGAGCTCCTAGAATTTATTGAACAATCATAAAAATAAGGGTGGACCATGATATATCATCATATATAGAAAAGTTATGAGGTTGGCAATTATATTATCTGGTAACGATTCAGCAGTAAATACAGTATCTAACACCATTAGAATGAATAACCCCATTGATACAAGACATTATAAGTTCAACTTTAGTTTGATCTCTAAGCTTCATGAACCCAGATAAGATCTTATAATTAAGATAGATGATATATTAGTTAGTAATGTATTTGAAATCATCTTGAAAAGAAATGAGCAGGGTGTTTTTTAACCTCGTGTTGGAGCGGCTGCTAATTATATTCTATTTCTACTGTTGTAAAATATTTCCTAAGCCTCGTTTCTTCTTTCAGAATGGTTAATTATTAACATTAACATAAGGTAGATGGCTAGTTGATATAATCCTACTCAACTTGTAATAAAAGAGCCAACCAAGCATACATCTAGTTTTATCCTATTGTGTATTAATTAGACCTACCTTAATCACTATTTTTCATCAGTAAAAAAACGTGTAATAATTTAGCTATCTTAGACTCCGGGTTTAACTTGTGAGTCTATATGGGCACTCAAACATATACCTGTGAAATATTGCACTTTTCGTTGGGTAATGACTAAGATAAAAGCTTTGATGCCTAACTATACCTGTTCCAGTTCTGTTCATGAACAGAACTCTGCCCATGAACAGAGTTCATGAGCAGAGTTCATGAACTCTGCCCATGAACAGAGTTCATGAACAGAGTTCATGCACATACAAACATCTCTAAAATCAAAATTGAATATAAATAAATTAAAACTTCTAATTTTAACCCCCAGATTTCTTTTAATTTTCTCCTAATGCCACCAACTAAAGAGCAGAATATACGTATCGATACATACCTGTATCCAAACGAACAGTTATGAAATCGTCGATCCACGACGCCGCGACTATTCGATCCACCAACGCTCCAGAAACAACTAATTCCTTCACCAAGCAACAAATAAAGTCATCAACTAAGACCTAAAACATACACAGCCAGAATCAAAACATCACCAGTGAAGGAAAAACGCACCTTTCAACGACTAGCTTTCAAGCCTGCACACAAAACCGCAACAGCGTCCACGCAGCAACACAACCGAACACACCTGCCACCCAAAACGTAACGGCCGACGAGCAACGTCCAACAAGAAACAGAAGCAAACAGCCAACAAGGCGACGAACTATCCAACGTAAAGCCGACGAGCAACAGCAGGTCGCGGGGCAGCAGCGGATGGTGGAGAAGCAGCAGGGTGGCGAACGTTACAGCAGCAGTTCGTAGAGCGTCAACAGGTCCAGGGGCAGCAGGCGGGTCGTGGAATAGCGGCGGGGTGGCAACAGAGCTATTGCGGGCCCGTTGCGGGGTCCAGAAATTTCCAGCAGGGAATGCCATATGGCAGCCGATGCTGTGTTTTTATGCAGAAAAATAGTTCGACCGAACAATCATTCGGCCGAATAAATATTCGGCCGAATGATTGTTCGACCGAAAAAGTGTTCGGCCGAATACTTGTTCGGCCGACGGATTATTCGGCCGAATGATTGTTCGGCCGAAAAATTGTTCGGCCGAATAAACTATTGCCCGATTTTTTTTTTTTCCGTCCGGCAAACGTTTTCACACATATCGAGGATCTCCGTTAAACTGGACGGAGAACTGTTTGTGGTTATTCGGACGAATAACCTTTGCATTATTCGGCCGAATAATTTAAATTATTCGGCCGAATAATGTTTATTATTCGGCCGAATAATATTTATTATTCGGCCGAATAACTTCCGCTAAGACGATTTTGCACTCGTTTCTCACGAAAGTGTTACCCACCTTCACGTTTTCACCCTAAATATATGTGTATTTTGCATTTTAGTGTAGAAGATATGTGTAATATAAAATAAATCATTAATAAGTATAAAATAATGAAAACAGTAGCTGCATGCAGTAGTGTCCGTGACAAATCATGAAAATAGAATTTGTAACTGCATGTACACGGGTTGGATATGCTTAATGGAATTGACTTGAGGAACAGAGGTTTAGTTGGGAGTGCCATTTGCATTCTTCCACAACTGAAAAAATTGTCTTTAATGAACAACAATATTGATTCAATGTTGCCTGACAACCATACCATGTGTAGGCAGCTTCAGCGCTTGGATTTTATCATAGAAACTCTTTGTGGGGAACCTCCTGGACTTTATTTCAAAGCTTGTAGAGCTGGAGTACTTGGATATCTTGCAATTTATTTTGTTCGATTTTGAAATACACTGGGAAACTTCCATGGATTCAATTACTGAACATGTTCTGCATCTTTTGAACGAGACAATCCCAACATTTCTTGGAAATATCAACAATCTAGAGAAGTTATTGCTTGCATACAATCCCTTTGATCTAGGTATGATTCCCCATGTTATTTTGTGCACTTGTGTATATAAACATGGTTGGGTACCTGGCCAGCTCTATATCTATGTTGTAGGAGCAATATTACAACATGGTTGCCATGCGGAAGAGGAAGCACGTTATCAAAAGGGAAACAAACAACTGTCTTGTTATTCATTATGATTTACTTTATATTTAGCCAAGGCTCTGGACTTTTATGGTATGTCGTCGCTCACTGGAACAGTTACCGTGGCATGTGGGGGAGAGCGGTGTACGCCACATTCCTTGGTGGGTTGCTGAGCTTGGTTATGTTGTGGGGACTGGTGACGCAGACCAAGGTGTAGTTTTTGTGCAAATCATAGTACCTTGAGGGCATACTTACTTCCCATCTGGAATTCTATAAGGTGGGCGACCATTGTCTTAGTTGTATTTTGTACAACACAAACAATAAAATTTCAGAGCAGAGGGTTAATGTATGTATGGCGATGTATTCATTCTCTCGAAATAAACACATAAATTTAGATGCAATATTATCCGATGAATTCCACAATAATTTTGCATATGTTTCAAAGTAGGTTAGATCAATGTTTTCTTTTTGTTTTGTACTACAAATCCAAGATCTGAGCATGGTTAATTCACGTGGAGTGAGCTTCTGTTTCTCATGTATTTGGCAAGTTGGGAGACTATTGGCGTGGTTGTATTCTGGAAAAAATAGACAATAAAATTTCAGACGATGGGATTAATGTATGTACGCCCATGTATCCATGTAGACCGTTAGATTTGGAGTAACTTCATATATTTATGTATTTGGAAATTTGGGCGACCATGGGCCTAGTTGTATTCTAGACAACATAGACAATAAAATTTCAAATGACAAGATCAAGCACAGACAATAAAATTTCAGATGACAAGATTAATGGTCTTAGTTGTATTTTGACAACACAAAGAATAAAATTTTAGATGACAAGATTAATGTATGAAGGAGGATGTATTTTTTAGGATGTATTAATTATATTATGTATATAGGAGCGGTGTATTTAATGTTTATATTTTATTATTCGTGGGACATTTCACTTGCAGGTCTCTCAGTTTTAGATACTATCATCCTTACTCTGAAGATCGAACCACAACTCAGCCGACAACAATACATTTCATGTTATGAACCATTAAATCCAATGTATATACTCAATGACAAATAAAAATGCATTTAATGTTATAGACCATTAGATTTAAACTTACTTTATATATAATGGTGTATATGTAGCGAAATGCTCTTGGATGCATAGTGCTCGCCATATTCGTTCTATCCATACTAATACATAAAATTAGATGCAAGATATTATATAGATTCCACAACTATCCTTTCAAAATTCAAAGTAGGTTAGATCAATGTTTTCTTTTTGTTTGTACTACAAATCCAAGATCCGGGCATGGTTAATTCACGTGGAGTGAGCTTCCGTTTCTCATGTATTTGGCAAGTTGGGAGACTGTTGGCATGGTTGTAGACTGGAAAATATAGACAATAAAATTTCAAACGACATGATTAATGTATGTACGGCCATGTATCCATGTAGACCGTTAGATTTGGAGTAACTTCATATATTTATGTATTTGGAAAGTTGGGAAACCATGGGCCTAGTTGTATTCTAGACAACATAGAGAATAAAATTTCAGATGACAAGATTAATGTATGAAGGAGGATGTATTTATTAGGATGTATTAATTATCTTATGTATATAGGAGCGGTGTATTTAATGTTTATATTTTATTATCGTGGGACATTTCACTTTCAGGTGTCTCAGTTTTAGATACTAGCATCCTTACTATGAAGATCGAACCACAACTCAGCCAACAACAATACATTTCATGTTATGAACCATTAAATATAATGTATATACTCAATGACAAATAAAAATGCATTTAATGTTATAGACCATTAGATTTAAACTTACTTTATATATAATGGTGTATATGTAGCGAAATGCTCTTGGATGCATAGTGCTCTCCATATTCGTTCTATCCATACTAATGCATAAAATTAGATGCAAGATATTATATAGATTCCACAATTATCCTTTCAAAATTCAAAATAAATTTGCAATAATTTAGATCTACTTCATCACCAAATCAATTATCTTGATGATGAAATTAAATGTATCCCAAAGCCAAAAGTCCTTATGCAAATAAGAAATTTGGAAATTGCAAAATATTTCTTACATGCCTACTTTCATGTAGCATGTCAAGGACTACTCCTAGTATTTGTGGGGATGGTGGGATAATGTATCTTACTAAAGCAAAAAATCCATATATTTAGCATATATTTATCCACTCACAGTCCCTCTACTTTCAACCTTTCCAAAAATAACACAATTTTAGAAATTTAAGATGTGGTTATGCTGGTCTAATTATCAAAGAAGAGAATCAAAGAGTGAAGGCAAAGTAATTATCATATAAATTTAATTGAATATGTTTACATGCAAAATATGTTGTAGAACATATTGTTTATTAGTAACAACAAATAAACACAGGTAGCTCTCATACAACATATATGTTTTTATTCCATCGTTGTCTCTCATCCATTCTTGTGAAACTGGACACGGAGAGCCTTCATCGAATTATCGATAACCAACCACCTGTTCTCATCATCGTCAACTTAAATTCTGACTTTGGTGCAAACAAGTATACAATTGCAAGGGCATGAATAGAGAATGTAACAATCTCCATCGATCGCCTTTGCCATCTAAAATAATGAAGACGGATTCGAAGCTTTGATGAAACGTTTGGTGGTATTTCCATCATTCTCATTATGGATAGACCATGCAGTAGATTGAACGTAGTCTGAGCGGCCATGTTAACATTCAGATTGGCATGTTCTCGCACAAATATAGACGAATAGTTTACCCTCTACCCCTCAACGGGATTCAACGCTAGAGGAAGTCCTCTCGATGTATCAAAATTTTCTTGAGTCACATACATTGGGTAGTTGTTGTTTGCGAGCATATTCAGTGCTAGCCCACCGCCACTACCAGCTACAAATGGTAGAACATAATATTCTTCGTCTACCACCATAGGTTCCCATCGACATCTACCACATCTGGGAGATCCGTTTGTACAATACCCTGCAACTGAATGGGAAGATTAAAGAATAATGCAGTTACGACTACCATTTGTATCAATAACACCATCATTCCCCTCGCCCCCCTGTAAATTAGTTTTCAAATTACACACATAAGAAATTAATTAGCGCCTTAGTAACTAACAAATTATGAAGCCAAACATAACTAACTATTGATATATAATTATGAGGAAAGATGAGTAAGATAAGGGGGCACGTAAATACCAGGGTGATGTAGAACCCATTGTGATTGCAGCTACTGTGACTATTCTTTCGCTTTTAATGATCTTCAAATACATAGGCATGGCAGGAGCTAGTTGAAGTTGGATACTAGTTTCGTTGCAAATACACTAAGATTCTTAAGATCCGTCTATCTGAATTCATAGACAACAGATCATAAATGGCAGACATGAAGTTGCCTTTACTTTCATAGAATATCGTGGAAGAAAAGTACAGAGACTTTGAAATTGTTTCAGATGTAAATAGATATGTTGATCACGATCGCTACTTTCAACGGAGATGTAGAACTTGGGAATGTTTCATCGTAGTTTCAATCAATGCACAATGCACAATCCAACAGGGACGGGCAAGCAAATCTTGGGGGAATGCTTCATTGTAGTTTCATGCATTCAATGCACAATGTACCATCCAATAGGGATGGGCAGGAGAATCTTGCGAATGCTTCATTGTAGTTTCATGCATTTAATGCACAATGTACAATCCAATAGGGATCGATGGACATATGTCACATAGTTTCCCTGCTCCAAAATTCGAGGAAAAAATGAGTCGTTCAACCAAAGTGAAACATAATAAACTAAAAAATTGATTTTTTGAACTTTGTGTAATTGAACTAATATGTCCAAAATGATCACAATATGTCACAGACATAATAACATAAGTCGATCTAATATGTTAATTATAAAGTTAATTACCTTTTACAATTTGATAATAATGAGATATCGATTCATTTATAGGAATGTAGTCTAATGGTAAGAAACAAGATGATCAAACTTGTATTAATTTAGATACTTGAATTCAAAAATCTCTTTAGTGTGGCTGTAAATATATCATAGTAATAATAAATATTTAAAAAATATATATATATATAAATTATAATAATTATAATAAGTTAAAATGAAAAAAATCATATAAAAAATATATTAAATTAAATAAACTATATTTTCTTTCATTTTTTTAAAGACAAACATTTATGTATAAAAATAATATTATTATATTATTGTATGTATCTCTCTAAGTTAGATCTTAAAAAATTATGGAAAAAATTCTAAGTTGTAATAGACATACATACATATATATATATTTCTCATGTGGTTCACAAACTCCCCGGCGGGGCTGCTACATCCATGGTAAGACATCACAGGGGGGCCACCCGAAGGATCCGCACCCTGTTCGCTCTAATTACAGAGCTAACCCGATGGGGACATCAAGTGAGGCCCTTATATAGCGATGTATAGACACTTAGTTATTTGACCTCGAGACCTTCTGCTCACAACTTACAACACTCAACCCCTTGAGCTAGCCCACCAGTCCCTATATATATATAATTCTCTTGAGGGAATAGAATGCCTACCTTAAAAAGCTTTACGAATCCCTTGATGTCATGGACAACATTCAAACCCTTTCTACGGAGGAAGAAGCTTTTTGTGAAGAAGACACATAATTTGGTGTTAAGTGGATCGCAAAAAGGAAAGCTAAGGATATCAAAGGATACCAAGCATAAATCTTAAAAATTGGTGGTCATATCCTCATCCTTCACATCCACAAACTCTAAGTTTAGCAGTCAAATAAGGTTTCCCTAAACCTTGGACATAAGCCTCATTGTTTCTATTTTTAAAAGCATAAATAAAAACAATACATCTAATTATACTATCATTATGCTTAACCCTCTTTTTTATATGTAATTTTTAGGAAAATAAAATCAATATATGGCTAGAAAGTCATAGAAAAATAGCTAAATTCCATGTAAGATTTAAGGGCTATCATTCAATTGTGGACCACCTCGTTATGCTTATGACCATTGCTAAGGAGTGTCACAATAATAAAACCAAACTTTTGTGTTGCTTTGTTGACTTTAGAAAAGCATTTGATGTAGTGCCTAGAATTAACCTTTAGAATAGATTAAGAGAGCTAAAATTCCCTTCTGAGTTGATAGCTACTGAGATAAGGTTGTACTAGAAGGATATTCCCAAGTTTAGGAACTCAAGGGTTGGTCATAAGAAAATAATTGTAATATATGAGTCAAGCAAGGTTGTTCCCTACCCTTTTTGGTATATACAGTGAGAAGCTAGAGGGTTGTTTGGAAGATGCAAGTTGTGCCAACACAATTTTGGATGGTATAATCATCATCCTTCTCTCTACATTGTTGATAGTGTTCTTATGGCGAGGAGACCCTATGATCTTGACAAGAAACTAGAAATTATCAAGGATTTTTCCTTTAGTAGGTATGAATGTTAACATTGACCAACCAAAGGCTATGATATTCAAATCCCAAAATATTACTTATGTTATTTCATGTATGACAACAACAACTTGGAGGAAGTGACTTCATACAAATATCTTGGAATCAATATTCATCATAAGCTTAACTGAACTATAACAATGAGAAAATGATTAATGGATGGTGGAAATCTTGTTATGGACTTGAAAACAATTGTAATTTAGTAGACCTTTGGCTTTGGGATAAGAAAAAACTCCTCTTTGAGGCTCTCATCACTCCTATTATCTTATATGGATGTGAAGTTTGGGTCATGACATCTCTAGAGAATCATGGAGAAGCATGGGTTGTGACAGCTAACATTAAAGCATAATATAAAACAAAATTAGAAATACAAGAGAGTCGATTGACCATAAAAAATTTGAAGCACCTAACATGGTTTACAAATATTAATTTTCAAATGAAAATAGTTTGTATTATTGTCATACAAAACACAAGGAATAGAATCATAGTATTTAAAACCCATGACAAGTTCAATGTGGAATCAATGGCATATTCTCAAACTGAGAGAATGGGAATAGGGATCTCAATGCTCCTTCTCAATCCTTCAAATAAAGTACATAGAACTAAAAGCATCCTTATCAATGATCGAAGAGCCCCTAACATGGGTGACCGACATCATCAATCTTTCCTACTTAGACATGTTTCCCATAGTTCCTACTCAACATGAGAATATAGCCAACACTCAATTAGGGGTTTAATTATGCTTTTGTTAATACATGCTCTATGAATTTATGCTTTTGTTAAGTCAGTGTATCAAGTAATACTACAAGTTTTGGAACATGAAGACATGGCTTGTTTGGAACTCAACATGTCTGATACACTAAAGTTTTATCTATTTTTCATCTTAATAGTAGATCTCTCATTGTTATGAATGATGTACAAGTAACATCACAAAGCTTTTTAATAATTTGTTACTTTAGTATTTGAAAATGTTAGATTATAATTTATTAATTTATACAATATTTCACACATTATACAAGGCAGAATAAATTTATCTATAGTCTAATGACATGCAATACTTCAAATTTATCATGCAACCATTACTCTGAAAATACCATTTTCTGAAATCAATTTCTACTAATATGTAACAAAATTCACGACTCTAGAAAGATAAGCTAATGGACATCTCATTCTCACTTCCACAACAATAATATTAATGGACATCTCATTCTCACTTCCACAACAATAATATTACTTCTCTCTCTTTATGTACCACAATAATATTACTTCTCTCTCTTTATGTACCACAATAATATTACTTCTCTCTCTCTTTGCATTGGGTATCTAAGAGAGACACAAAAAATGGATCTCCCCTCCTCTTGTCTCTAAAGAGTGTCATGTATATGTATTTTATCAACGTTTTTGTAGATAAGGAATATATGTCAGACTACTTGTTTGCTTAAGTCCCCCACCAAAATCAATTAGTGTCGTTGCCTAAAGATGAACGCATTTATAAAACTTATCATAAGGAGACAAACAATGACCAAGTATATAGGATGGTGGTGTAACTAAGATGGGTATGACTCATATGAGGTAAATTCTTGACACATAAGGCATCCATTGAATCTTTTGCTGGAAAACTAAATGAAGTAGTGACCTGCGTCTACAACATGCAAGAGATAGTTGACTGACACAAAGAACCTGCTACAAGATGTAGATGACCATATTCAACGAATTTATGAAAGGCTAGTAAATGAACATGCCCAGATTGTGGAGAACGACAAATCCAACTATCCTCTTCCCCCTCTTGGGATCAGATAACTCACCAACCCTCCAATACTGTGTTGTAAAACCGTTTCATTGAAGACATTTGATAGCAGCAGAAGTAAGTTCTAGCTCTCTTTTGGAAACTTCATATTAAAGGTATGATTTGATTTCAATATCATTACTCTTGGTAGTTGATATGATTTCCAAATGATCTTTGAAGAGGTATCGGGCGGGAGATACAAGCCTTTAAATTTCACTGCTACTCAAGGATAGCTAAATTTGTTGCCTGGTACCTCAAAATGGTGTTTCTCCAAAACAACATATTGAGGACTTATATACCTTTGTAGAAAATTTCAATCTTCAACATGAAAATGTGATAATGTTTTCCAAGACCTTACACAAAAATGTCTTGAGGAAAGGAGGCATTTATTCAATGATGACATTTGAAACAATATTCATGAATTATTGGGTAAAACCTAGAGAATATGAAGCTTTCCTCACATAAAAATCACAGTATAGTAATGAAGAGTGCGTTAAGAAAAATATTTTTGTCTCTATCTCATTAAATCTTTAGCAACGAAGGAAGCTTCATCCCGCAAGAGAAATACAACAACATAATTCAGTAATGATATTTATTTTGAATTAGGTAAAACTTATTCGACATACATAAAGCTTAAATTATGAGATGAATAAAATAAAAGTTCTGACACAAAATACATGAACACTGAGTCTTTGAACAACCTCTATTATTGAAATATCATAAAACTATAATCAAATGATAAATATTGGCATCCTTGTAAATAACATTGGGTCAAACTGATTTTGAATCATGTAATATTAAGTCTAAATCTAACGTCCAACTCATTAGACATAAATCACCAAGTCCATGAATATCAAGTTCGCTATCTTTGTTGAACATCTTCAACATTTGATATCATTTGATATTTTAAATCAGTTTGCACCATTGGACATCCTATAACATTCCCAAAATTATGCCTTAAGTAGCACTTCAGCCTATGTATCCTCCCATTTATTATCATCCCACAACAATTACATCCTACTTTCTCTGTGGACACAATGGCATAATGGTTCCATGTAGGCCACTGCTTTACATGGTTGAGTATCCAACACAGGAAATTCATTTGTCAGACTGAAACATGCATAGTAACAAGGTGGATAAACTCATTAATACCGCAAATTTCTCTAAGAATTCTTTGATTTTTATATACAAAATTTTATTTTGTAGTTTTCAATCTTAGAATCCCATAATTCCTAGCTCAAGGTGTGCAGAGGGAAGGGGTACAAAGTTGTTTTTCATATATTATGAAATGCTAAAAAAGATATTACGAAGTGCTGAGAGTTGGAAAACACCACAATTTCTATCTTCCCCATGTCAGGTCCAATGGTTTTGATTGCATCTCAAAACACTATGAAATGGGAGTCCCACTTCAAATTTTATTGTTAAAATTTAAGCTAATGTAGATATTAGCTAGGCCAAGTCATACCAAGTCAATGGCTGATGTGGCCTCTGACCAAGTCAACCACCAACTTTGACTATGTTTGTTTCAAAACCAGTCACATTCCCAAGTCTAATAACATTGATTTGAGGTGATATCAGTAGCACTTTCATTCAAGGAAATATATATAACTAAACAAAAAAAGAATCCAAGTGTGTATGGAAAACCACATTGCTGACCTTGAGCAGTTTGCATACTATTGGAGTCTTGATGTAGTTCTTACAACAACTAGGATCAATGGATGGTTCACAACAACTAGGATCAATGGATGTAGACTCAAGCAATAATAGTCAAGGCAAACTTTTGGTAGATTTTCGATGCTCTTCTCTTTCTCCCCCCCCTCCATGCATCACAATAGCTCAATATATAACCCTCTAAATGAAAGTGAAAGGTTGAATCGAGTCGTTTCAAGATACATGGAAGGCCAAAGATCACAATGGCCGCATTTTGGAGTGAAAAATAGAGATTTTAATTTTATTTACCAAAAGTCGATGTACGTAGACTGTTGTAATGCAACATGCGTATACGCAGGGTGTACTGAATCAACTCGCATACAGGAGGAAAAATAGGGAAAATGGGTTCCAGGAGAACCAAAGATATGTCTTTGAGTCTACAAATGGTCAAGGGAGGCCAAGGAGTCTTAATGTTCACAAGGTGGCAAAATATGGTATAACATATGCCCCCTAATGTGTGAGGTCAGAGAAGGTACTACGATGGCCGAAATACACTACAAATATTAGAAGTGGAGTGATGGAGACACAAATGGAAAGAGTATCCCACTCATCATAATACAATGATATCTCTGTGTACATATCGGTACAATACAAAGCGGTCTGATATAATGGCCTTGAATAGGAAGTATATAGTGAATACATGTTATGAATGGTCATAGCCATGACCCATATACATTAAGATATGGTCTCCTGCTGAAGAGGAAAAATTTGATGCAAATTGATGGTACAAATTGCTGATGTATGAGAACAATCTCTCATAAGTATAATTGCGATCACAAGTAGCATATACTGAATGCTGCTGAAGTCTGAGGTCTTCTACACAAACCATCTACGGTGCATGCCCTATCAAGTGAATAAAGGTACTAATGTCGAACCTGATGTGAAATCGTCTGATTATCGGTCATTGAGGTATACCATTAACAGACGCGAGATAACCCACCAATGATGATAATGGGTAGCAAGGCACTGAGTACATTCACCAAGTGTGAATAAAGGTGTTGAGGTCAAACACTTGACGAATCCATCGATCAGGGGACATTAATGAATTCCCAACTGTCGGTGGCGAGAGAACCTATCATTGATGACTGTAAGTCTCAAGGTACTCAAATGACTCTAAATCTTGATTCTAGAATAAATGAGTTGTATTCGATGGAATGAGATTCACTGGAAGGAAGGCATTAATGGATCCCCCATCAACCAACACGAGGTAGCAGCTAAGCTGAAATATTTGGAAGAACTCAGACGAATAGGATGAACGAACCAAAAACCAGGTGCGTCTCTTATGCTTGTACAAGATGCAAGTAGTGCATGGAAGAGACCTCCTGAATAGAAACCAATGATGAAGACTACTGACAGGAACGAGGAAACCACCAATGGGGTCTAATGGAAACCAAGATATCGCACGAATCCCAATGTGTGAATAGATGTCTTACCTTCAAACACAAGGGAAACCACTTAGTCAAGGACCAGTGATGAAATGTCACTTTCCAAGTTCAAGGTCACCTACCAATGATGAAAGTAGGCCCAAGGTGCAGGGTGGAACATCATATGTGATCGAACTGGACTCATGAGGGATGGCCGACATGCAATAGTCAAGAGATCCAAAGAATTGCCAACCCTAGTTTATAGACTTCCATTGAAAAAGAGCATGAGCAGATGGATAGACTCAGGCAACATAGACTCAACACTGGATAGTGACAATACTTTGTGACGCATGAGGCATCAACAAAGGCTCCATAATGACTGGAAGATTAACCAGCCGGTGGACTAAGACCTAAGAAACAAGCAAAACTTCCTAAGGTCCTACTAATATCCCAACCCATGATACATGGAGCAGACATGAATTCTCTATTCAAATGCGACATGACAACTGCCAATAGAAGGTAGTAAAATTTTCTCGTCCCGATTTTTAATTTATATGATTTTTTTTGTCTTTTTCATATTATGAAGCTTGAAAATGAATAAAATTTCCTATGAAACAAATGCGATATTTTTAGTCTTTTTAATTATAGGGTCACGTGGAGGGCCGGTTATGCCTGGGCAAACAAAAAGTAGCCTGCGTATATGCGCATCTGTCTCTGAAATAGGTCGCGTATAGTGCTGTGGGTGATGTTTTTTACATGTTTTGACCCTAAAAACTCCTTGATTTTTCCACAGGATGGTGATAGAGTGGAGGGAGAGGGAGAACTATGTCATATGCCATCAATTTAGAGGTGATTTTTGTAGTGTCCCTTTTTAAGAATTTGCATAAACTAGGAAAAAATGTAATTTTTGGCCAATTCGACCCTTAGACTAGTATTGACTCAACTGCTTCCAAATTGCTCCAAATGGTTCCGAATTGGGTCTGAATGAGTTTGGAAGGTATTCATACATGTAAATGAGGCTTATGGATTCTTTTACACTCTTAAAACACTTCTGTAACATTCATTTATAATCAGGTATAAATGGTGAACTTTACTAGTCAAATTGAGGTTCACAATCCCCAAGGGTAGGAGACAAAGATGGCTTCCCAAACACTATACAAACTTCCCAAATTTTAGAAAAGAGACATGGTACTGATAAATAACTTCAATTGGCTCCCCAATTCATCATTAATAAGTTTCTATAATCTTATGCAACTCCCATAAATCAGATGTTTGTATACTAGCTTTGACATAGGGGGAAATGATAGCAAATCTTCACAAATTGTTATGAAACTTAAGAATATTGCCCTAAATGCTTGTCTAATGAATAGTAAACTTCTTCAACATATTAATTTCACTCCATACAACATTAATATATCATATATTGAATGAACCATTCGAATTTGATACCATTCAAGTGCAAATAACAAGGTATTGGGGAAATGACACCATTTATTCATAGTTTAGCATTTGTACATGAAATATCTTCGAATTTCGATCTGAAAGTATTATGAGCAATATATACAGAATATATATATCAGATTACAAATATATGGGGCCTCAAGAGCTATCTCAAAGATATCATCACCTCACCAAGTGCGCCTCTCCTCAAGGAGCAAGAATATGCCAAGAAATGAGAGAATGGTTGTAGAAGTAAGCTGAAAGAAATGTGACCACGAGATGCCTTGTAGATTCAAAATGTAACAAAAGGATCCATTGTAGATCCAAATGAAATTTCCGAATGGCCTCTCCAATTTCCAATTAGGATGGGAATCTTTCACCCTCGAAATTGGTGCTAAGGCAAGTAGAATAACATTCTACTAGCTCTCCTCTCCAAATGCAAAATATAAAATGATCAAAATCTGGTCTTCTTCTTTGTTTCTGACTTTTATAAACTTCCTAAGGCTTCCCCAACTCTAATTCCATCAATGAGCTTCATTCCAACTCAATTTGGGAAGAGATTCCCAAGTATGCCACTTGTCCCTCCAAATCTAGCCTCCTCCTTCACTCAATTCGAGTAGGTGTCTCTTTGGTTTCCCTAAATCCCTTGTGCGCCTTCTTGGAGGATATTTTTATCCCTGAAATTTCATGTTTGTCAAATTTCAGCCATCAGGTATGATTTTGTCATAAGTGTCATAGGCATCTTCATCATTGGTGTCATAGAAGCTAAGGAATCTATCCCAAGTGTCCCACTAGCTCCAAAATGCCTCTTCCTCTTCCATGGGAGTTAATCTTTCTCTAAATTTAGACCTCATTGAGTCATTTCAAATATTATTTCCTTCCAAATCCCCCAAGTATAGTGGACTCCACCTTGGATTCGAATGGGTGAGAGTGGAATGCCATGTGGCATGGAAAATCTAGCTTTGTGTGGGTCCCACACCATCCATGTGTCTCCATGACCAAGTGCCATCTTATTTTCTCATCATAAATATTTATTTATCTCCTCTTAATATAGTTATCTCAAGCTAAAGTCCATTTGGGGTTTATTAGTCTCCTTATTCCAAATTTAATGTCTCCACCCAACCTAGGAAACTAGTATATTGGTGGAATTTTCTCTTTTTGGAATTTATTTGAATGAGGACATTATAGTCCTCCCCACCCAAGATTGCTTGCCCTCAAGCAATTATAAATTAGGATGCTTCAAAATTTGTTCTTCCTCCCATGTGGCATCCTCACTTGGAAAATCTTTCCATTGTACCAAATACTCCCTTATGGTCCTGCTCCTCAATTTTCTTTCTCTTGTCTTCAAAATTTTTTCTGGGATAAGTGTGAGTTGTCCTTCATCATCTAATGGAGGAAGGGTTTATGAAACAGCTATTTGCTGACCAATATCCTTCTTAAGGCATGAAACATGGAATACATTGTGAGTTTTGCTCCCTTCTAGAAGCTCCAACTCATAAGCAACCTCCCCAACTTTTCAAGCTATCTTGTAGGGACCATAGTATCTTGGTTTGAGATTTTTTGACCCTTTCACCTTGAAGGATGTTTTTGTATATGGTTGTAGCATCAAATATACCAAATCATTCACTTGAAAAGTTCTTTCCACTCTATGTTTATCTACATACTGTTTCTGCTGATTTTGGGCAACCTGCAAAATTTTTTTTAGGAGTTTCAAAATCTCTTGACTTTCCTCCACCCAATATTTAGCCTTTTGGGATCTACTATCACCAAAGATGTGATCAACAAATGTAAGTGCTTCATAAACATACAGTGCTTTAAAAGGAGACATGCCAATGGACATATGGAAAGCAGTGTTGTAGCAAAACTCACCCAAATGTAGCCATTTCACCCATGTTTTCTGCTGCTCACCAACATAGCTCCTCAAGTACCCTTCCAACCATTGATTGAATCTCTCTGTTTGGACATTAGTTTGATGATGATAGATTTTTCTTGGAGTCAATTGAGTTCCAACCAACTTGAAAATTTCTTTCCAAAAGGCACTCATAAATGTGCTATCTCTATCACTCACAATGTTCTTGGGAAGTCCATGCAATTTGAAAATTTCTCTAAAGAATAGATAAGCCACTTGTGCAATAGTAAAATATGATGTAGCAACAAATAAATGAGAAAATTTAGTGAATCTATCCACCACAACATAAATGAAATACTTACCCAAAGCCTTGGAAAAACTTGTGATGAAATCCATGGAGACACTTTCCCACTTTTGTTGTGGAATGGGAAATGGTTGCAATAGACCCGCAGGATGTGTATGTTCAGATTTGTTTTGATGACATGACTTGCATTCATTCACATATTTTATAACATCTTCTTTCATCCCCTTCAAAAAGAATCTTTCCCTTAGTTTTATATATGTTTTGAAAAAACCAGGATGGCCTGCTAAAGGAGAGTCATGAGCTTCCTTCAAAATATTGTGCTGAGATTCGAACCGTGAACCAAATATATTCTATCCTTGTAGTAGATTATAGCATCCAAAACCTTGTACCTATCATCACCTTTGACCCCATCTAACACACCACAAGCAAAACTATCTTTAGCATATTCAACTATTAGCATATTTTTCCAATCTTTTGAAATTTCCATAAGAGAAAATGATGGCCTTCTAGATAATGCATCTGCTACAATATTATTCTTTCCTTTAACATATTCAATGTCAAAATCAAAATCTTGGACTTTTCTTACCCACTTTTGTTGCCTTTCAATGAGGTCCTTTTGTGTGAGAAAATGCTTCAAACTGTTATGGTCAGTTTTGACCACAAACTTGTTCCCCACCAAGTATTGTCTAAACTTGGCCAAGGCATGCATGATGGCTAACATTTCTTTTTCATAAATGGAATAGAGCTTCTCATGTGGCTGAAAATTTCTTCTCTCAAATTCTATGGGGTGTTGATTTTGTTTTAGGACAGCCCCTATCCCTTCTCCCGATGCATCACATTCCAAGACAAATGGTTTAGTAAAATCAGGAAATGCAAGTACTGGGAAACTACTCATTACCTCTTTCATTTTTTGGAAAGCCTTTTCATCCTCTTCATCCCACTTGAATGCATCCTTCTTGGTCAAATTAGTAAGTAGAGCAATTAATTTAGAGAACCCTTTCACCAATTTTCTGTAGTAAGTGCATATTCCAATGAAACCTCTCAATGCTGTGATGTTTTTGGGTGATTTCCATTCAAGAATATCTCTTATTTTTTCCAAGTGTACCTTCACTCCATCTTTCCCAATGATGTTCTCAAGATATAAAAATTCTTTCATTCCAAATTCACACTTAGACAACTTAGCAAACAAAGATTGTTCATGCAAAATTTTCAAGACAACTTTTAGATGGTGCAAGTGTTCCTCCCATGTTTTGCTGTAAATTAGAATGTCATCAAAGAAAACCAAAACAAACTTACGAAGCTTTTTGTTGAATATTTGATTCATGCATGATTGAAACGTAGCTGGAACATTCATCAAACCAAAAGGCATGACAAGAAACTCAAAATAGCCATAGTGACATCTGAAAGCTGTTTTATGTACATCCTCTTCCTTTATTCGAATTTGATGGTAACTAGATCTAAGATCAATTTTTGAGAAGAATTTTGTTCCATGTAGCTCATCCATGAGCTCATATATTCTTGGTATGGGATATCTATTTTTTATTGTCTTTTTATTGAGGACTCTAAAATCAATGCACATTCTCAAGGTCCCATCCTTCTTCTTCACCAAAACCACTGAAGAAGCATAGGGACTAGAGCTTGGTCTAATGAGTCCCAAATCCAAGAGTTATTCAATATCTTTTCCATCCTCTCTGAACGTTTTGGGATGTATATATGGTGGGATTTGTATAGGTGAAGTGCCCACCTCCAAAACAATGTTGTGCTCAACTCCTCTATCAGGTGGCCTTCCAGGAGGGAGGTCTCCAAAAACCTTTTCATATTTGTGTAGTAGCTGCCTTATCTCCTTGGGATGTTTTGAAATATTTATTTTTGGTTTGGGTGAAGTGATGTAACATTCAACATCCCACTCAATATCTCCATGCCTCAATATGGACCTCATACTGTGGGAAGTCACTACTTAATTCAGATAGGTGTGCTGCCCTCTCACAACCCTTTGTGTTCCTTCCGAATCTTTGAATATCATTTTAGGAATTTAATAGTTCACTGTATGCTCCCCTATAGAGTACAACCACTACACTCCCAATACCACATTAGTATCAGCAACATCAACCACATAAAAGCTATCAAAAAAAGTGTAATTATCTATGGTGATTTCTAGCTTTGGAATCCATGTTTTGCACTCCATAGTGTTGTGACATGGAATGATGATTGTGAAGCCATATAATGGTTCAGTAGGTATCTTCCTCCTCTCCACCATGTCTGCATCAATGAATTTATGTGTGGCTCCTCCATCTACCAATATTGAGACCCTTTGTCCTTTTAACACTCCCTTGCATCGAATAGTGTGAAAACGAGGCACTGTTGAAAGTACTGTCATCCTTCCTTTGTCAAGCGAAGGATGATTTTCTTCTTGTTTCCCTTCTTCTGTTGTATCATATCCCTCTTCCTGGTCTGAAATATGTTCTTCTTCCTCCATACCCCCTTCATACTCATCATTATCAGAAAATACTTCAATGTATTGTGCCTTCCCCTTAGCACATTTATGCCCTGGTACCCATGGTTGGAAGCATGTGTAACACAATTTCTTTCTTCTGAGTTCTTCCCTATTTAGTTCCTCTTTCTTATTATTTTCAAATGCATCTCTTTTCCAAGTCTTCTTTTAAAATATGAATTTGGAAGGGAAGTTTGGCTTCGGAGGAAACCTTGTCCTAGGTAGCACATTTTGTAGATCTCTTGTCAAGTTCATGGAATCCTTCAATGAATTAGGTTTGTGGGCCTGAACTAAACCTTTTAAGGGTTCATCCAATCCTTCAGTAAAGAGCAACACTAATCTTAACATAGATATATCATCCACCTTAACTGATAATTTTTGGAATTCCAACATATACTCAACAGGGGTTCCAACTTGCTTCAATTGGGCTAGTTCTTTGAAAGGAAATTTTGGGTCTTTTTGCTCAAATATTTCTAATACCCTGTCAAAAAATTCTCCATATGTGGTAACCTAATCATGTCCCAAGGTTTTAATACCATGGAATCACCAATCATTGGCTTATCCTTTGAGATGCAAAATAGCCATTTTTAAAGCATCCTCTTCCACCATTGGATTCAACTGAAAATACACATCTAGTTTTTGTACCCAAGCATTTGTAGAACTTTGAGATGAGCCATCAAAAGTGGGAAGGGGCATTTTCCCAATGGAATAATTCAATTATGTATTCTGAAATGGAGTCCTATTACCTTCCCTCATTTTGAGTTTGCTTGCAACATTAAAGTATTGCTCAAAGGGTAGAGTCCTTCTACAATCTTCACCCAACTTTTCCCATTCTTTTACAATCTCCTGCATATCAAATTGGGTGTTAGGCTCTTCTTTGGCCTCAAGAAATTTAGGTGTAATATTCCTTACTGAACTATGAAATTCATTAGGTCTATTATGAGGTACTGTCCTTGAGAAAATGTTTTCACCCATTGCCTTCTTTTCCTCGAAAGAAGAACTACTGCTGCCTCCTATTGCTCCTTTGCTTCCAAGTTGACTAGTCAACAATTCGAACACTTTCATGATCTGTTTTGTCATGTATTTAAAGAATGGTTTCATTAATTTAGTAAATTCCTCTTCATGATCCTCTGAGGTTCCCTTCTCATCCCTAGCCATAGTTTCAATAAAATACACCTCTTCTCCTTCTTCTTCCTCTTCAAAAAAAACACTTTTAGATTTAGATTGTAAGGGTGGGAGCTGATTTCTTCAGCTTCTTGTATTCATAAATGGTCATCCACATTAGGAGCAAGGACCATGCTCTGATACCACTTGTAGTGTCCCCTTTTAAGAATTTGCACAAACTAGGAAAAATTGTAATTTTTGGCCAATTCGACCCTTAGACTAGTATTGACTCAACTGCTTCCAAATTGCTCCAAATGGTTCCGAATTGGGTTTCAATGAGTTTGGAAGGTATTAATACATGTAAATGAGGCTGATGGATGCTTGGAAACTCTTAAAACACTTCTACAACATTCATTTATAATCAAGTAAAAATGGTGAACTTTACTAGTCAAATCGAGGTTCACAATCCCCAAGGGTAGGAGACAAAGATGGCTTCCCAAACACTGTAAAACCTTCCCACATTTCAGAAAAGGTACATGGTACTAATAAAGGACTTAAATGGGCTCCCCAATTCATCATTAATAATGTTCTATAATCTTCTACAACTCCCATAAATCAGATGTTTGTATACTAGCTTTGATATAGGGGAAAATGATAGTAAATTTTCACAAATTGTTATGAAACTTAAGAATATTGATCCAAATGATTGTATAATGAAGATGAAACTTTTTCATCATATTAATGGAACACCATACAACATGAATATATTAGATATTGACTGAACCATTTGAATTTGATACCGCTTTAGGTGCAAATAACAAGGTATTGTGGAAATGACACCATTTATTCATAGTTTAGCATTTGTACATGAAATCTCTTGGAATTTAGATATGAAAGTATTATGAGCAGTAAATACAAAGTATATATATCAGATTAAAAATATGTGGGGCCTCAATATCTATCTCAAAGATATCATCACCTCACCAAGTGCGCCTCTCCTCAAGGAGCAAGAATATGCCAAGAAATGAGAGAATGGTTGTAGAAGCAAGATGAAAGAAATGTGACCACGAGATGCCCTATAGATTCAAACTGTAACAAAAGACTCCATTTTAGATCCAAATGAAAGGTCTGAATGGCCTCTCCAATTTCCAATTAGGATGGGAATCTTTCACCCTCAAAATTGGTGCTAAGGCAAGTAGAATAGCACTCTACTAGCTCTCCTCTCCAAATGAAAAATCTCAAATGATCAAAAGTTAGTGTTCTTCTTTGTTCCTGAATTTTATAAACTTCCTAAAGCTTCCATAACTCGAATTCCATCCATTATCTTCATGCCAACTCAATTTTGGAAGAGATTCCCAAGTATGCCACTTGTCCCTCCAAATCTAGCCTCCTCCTTCACTCAATTCGAGTAGGTGTCTCTTTGACTTCCCTAACTCCCTTGTGTGCATTCTTGGAGGCTATTTTTAGCCCTGACATGTCATGTATGTCAGATGTCAGCCATCAAGTCTGATTTTTTCATAAGTGTCATAGGAATCTTCATCATTGGTGTCATAGAAGCTAAGAAATCTAGCCCAAGTGTCCCATTAGCTCCAAAATGTCTCTTCCTCTTCCATGGGAGTTACTCTTCCTCTACATTTAGACCTCATTGAGTCATGCCAAGTATTATTCCCTTCCAAACCCCCCAAGGATAGTGAACTCCACCTTGGATTCGAATGGGTGAGAGTGGAATGCCATGTGGCATGGAAAATCTAGCTTTGTGTGGGTCCCACACCATCCATGTGTGTCCATGACCAAGTGCCATCATATTTTCTAATCATAAATATTTATTTATCCCCTCTTAATATATTTATCTCAAGCTAAAGTCCATTTGGGGTTTATTAGTCTCCTTATTCCAAATTTAATGTCTCCACCCAACCTAGGAAACTAGTAGATTGGTGGAATTTTCTCCTTTTGGAATTTATTTGAATGGGGACATTACAATTTGGCCGCCCAAAAAGCGCTACAAGCTTGTGGTTTGTATACGTTTTGGAGTATCGGGGGTTTAAGGTCTCAAA
This sequence comes from Larix kaempferi, assembly GCA_027924585.1. Classification (NCBI taxonomy): domain Eukaryota; kingdom Viridiplantae; phylum Streptophyta; class Pinopsida; order Pinales; family Pinaceae; genus Larix; species Larix kaempferi. The sequence goes on from BSBM01000046.1 coordinate 10,571,549, forward strand.
ACTGATTAATCACTGTATTGGTAAACTACTGGGAGTCGGAAGCTCAACATTTCGACATGGATGGACAACCACTTCCACTGGAAGTGGAGGAAATATAATTTCTTACTAGATTATCCCGCCAAGGAGAGGTGGCAAGCCTCAGATCTCGCAGAATTGGGGGAGGAGTCACAATAAGTGACTACATTGACATGTATTGTATTGAGGGCACCCAAAAAGTGGGTATCCAAGTCCTCATAGAGGCTATAACGAGTATGAGTATGAAGATTATCATCCTCACTCTCGGGAGGATAGCGGGGTCTTCTTCACTTCACCAAGCCTCAAGGCCATTGATATTCTATGCGATCGTGTGCTTGAGGCATATGGTATATGACTGGTGTACTACACTGCTGGGTACAATGAAACACCAGCTAAGAGAGTGCAAGTTTGGGCGGACCAAAAAATTTGGCTTTGGGAGCATACTATGCAATTTCTTCTTTGAGAGGGTACCGGGCCTTAGTCCGAGGGTGGAAGTCCCTCCTCACAGTCTCCGAGATCCTGCTTAGACCCGGTGGGCAGAGATACTGACACGACAAGGGGGTGGTCGACTGGCCTGTCCATATACAGACAAGTTTTTCCACTGGTGGTGACGACTGGTGATCGCCATAGATGACTATCCTTATGAGGGGATCGAGACATGCCACTTCCACCAGGGGCCGCGTCCGAATACATCGGTAAGACACTCTTTTTAAGTTTCGAATATTTAATTTTTTTGTATTTTTGTTTTAATTAAAAGCAAAAATATTTTTTGGTGTGATATCATGTATTAATGATCAACTGTTTGCTCAAACAATTGGGTTCGTGAAGACCACAGGTTTTCTCCCGACATCGGCATAGATGCAGGGGTGGAGAGATAGTAGGTGCAGCAACGGAGTGCACACTAGAGACTGTACGAGTCAACCTGGGTCGCATGACTACTCGGGTACCTATGATCAAGGTGGAGCATCTCTTTGAGGTGATGCAAAGGCATGTAGTGGGGGTACCAACTGCATGGGTGTGGCTGCTCCGACGTATAGCCAACGCCGTGCACTACTATGTACAGACTCATCCTACCGAGGTGGTGAGACCTCTCGTAGGGATTAGATTCCATGGGATCTCATTTTTGTATCAGAAATATGTATATTTGAGAGCTACGAGCTCCAGTTTTGTACTATGACATCACTTTTTGAACATATAAACTTTGATAATGAAAGACCTATGACTTTTTCGACTCTACTATATTATGTGTACAAATGTATGAACGTTAAATGTGTGATTCATTGTTTCTTTTAATTATGTGACAAGTTCCAATCTGGGACATAGTTAGTGTATGCATCAACAACATGATTAAAACGTCTCAGAACATGAATATAAGTAATAAAATCAAAATAATGTTCCAAGAGTATTACCCTTAAGAATCTTCTTAGTAGTGTAGGATCCCTCACACGATACTAGCCATTCAACTGAGACACAATCAGTTGTGAATCCAAGAGGACCTCTAAAGATTGGATACCATGCGAAATGGCATCGCGAAGCACTCAATAACGACACTATACTCAACCACATTATTCGATGTAGGACTGAGATAAGTACCTCCTGAAGACACAAGCTGGTTGTCAGGCGAGTAAATAACCCAAGCAACAGAAGCTAACCTCTGCGTATGACGGCTGGCCTCATTTGTGAATCCTAGGAACACTGAAGACTCTGCTAACATTTGTCAACAAAAAGGACGCGAATCAGTAGACTCGAAAAAACCAAAGGAAAACTAAACTATGTACATAAATTATACAATAGTATAAAAAGTATCAGCTCAAGCATAATACCGCTTGAGGTAGAGCCCAATTCTAGCTCTTGCAGGATGTTCTCCTCATAATATTCTAACACATAGGCTCCTTTCTCAAGGACACACCTCACAATGTAAGGACTGTGCCACATCGGGTTAAACTTGCCTTCCCCTAGGGGTTCCTTAGCTTGGTCATAGAGAAGAACCAATTCAACTTCATAATACTGTCGAGGACGGACATACCTATCATATTGGGCCTTGACATGACGTTTATTGGCATCTATTTCCACAGTGGCATCCCAACGCTGCTCGAGGTGGACTAAGCGTTGCTCTACATCCAAAGTATCAGGCATGATTTCTATGGATAGCTTCAAAGAAGGGATCTCACATTCAATCGGTAAGATGGACTCCACACCATGAACTAACTAGAAAGGCGAGAAACCGGTGGAAGTATTTAATGCGGTTCGATAAGCCCACAAAGCAGTATATAACATGATATGCCAATTATTCTTGCTTTGTTGGATGGTCTTTTGGAGAATGGCCTTAAGGGACTTATTGACTGCCTCGACCTAGCCATTCGCTTGGGGATAATACGAAGATGAGTGATCCTGTCTAAACCCAAGCTTAAGCAATAAATCCACCATCATCTTATTTTGAAAGTGACTGCCATGGTCAGTGGCAATCTCTCTCAGGATACTGAACCGAGCTATGATTTGATTGGACACGAAGTGGGCTACTGTTTCACCATCGGATTTAATGGTCGGCATGGCCTCAGCCCATTTGGTAAAGTAATCTATGGCCACTATAATATGACGATGCCCCCCAGCTGAGGCTGGGTCTCAATCCATGAAATCAACCCCCCACTTGGTGAAGGGACCGACGGTGATGACTGGGTAGAGAGGGGCGGGATGCGAATGTACATTCTGAGAAAAAACCTAACAAGGGTGGAATCTCTTTACAACGTTAAAACAATATTTAAAGATCGTAGGCCAAAAATAACCCGCTCACAAGATACGTTGAGCTGTAGCAAGCCCAGATAAGTGATCACCACATGCCCCATTATGGCAGTCGTTCAACACTAACTCTACTTCTTCATGAGTCAAGCAACGATGCAGGAGGGAGTCTTTTCCTTGGTGATACAAAGTCTCACCGATGATGACATAATATTTGGCTTGATGTCTCACACGCCGTTGCTCATCTCGTGAAAGATGCGAAGAGAACTTCAAAGTCCGGAGATATACAATGATGCCTCCATACCAAGGGTCCGACGATGAGATACAGAATAAATGCTCATCAAGGAATGAGTCCTCATGGACCACTTCCTCATCAAGTCTAGGAAATCTGACATTAGCTCTGCAAAAACCAAATACTTCACAGACTTCGCCGATGCAAAATTGAGATCGAATTCCTGAAGGATGATAATCCATTTATTATACTTCCCCCATTCAAACGTCGTGTAAGCACTAACTGAAATGGATTGACATGCGCTATAACCGTGGTTTTCCTAAGCAAGATGTAGCGTCGTAATATTTGGACTACATGAACAGTTGCAAGGGCTAGTTTCTCTACATGAGAATACCTTAGTTCAACGTCTACTAGGTTTTGACTGAGATAATAGATAACATGCTTTTGGAGCATATCGTCTTCCTGAACCAAGACCATACCAATCGTCTGTTGAGATGCAGCCACAGAAAGAAAAAAGTCTCTCGCATAGTCGGGTGGACTAAGAAGAGGGGCTGATACTAAGGCTTTCTTAAGAGTGTTGAAAGACTGTTGGACTCACTCATCCCAGATAAAAGGGGTGTCTTTCTTGAATAATCATGCGAAACCCTTAGTAATACTGGCAAATTTCACAATGAAACGACGTAAGAAAGTGTCCTTCCCTTGGAGGCTTTGAAGTTGAACCAAAGTACGTGGGGGAGGCAACCGAAGTATTGCCTCAACCTTCGATGGATTGAATCTAATACCCTCCTTTGAGACTATAAACCTTAGAAGGCAACCAATTTTCATGCAAAAGATGCACTTGTTCGGATTCAAATGCATTTTGTAACGACGACATCTCTCGAAAATAAGATGGAGGTGACCTGGGCGATCCACTCTACTACGAGAGTGAGCAGTAAGATTATCCAGGAAAACTTCCATTATGCTCTTAAGATCGTGAAAAGCATAGGTCATGGCCCGCTGAAATGTAACTCTAGTGTTTTTAAGGTCGAAGGGCATTTTACGGTATGCGAAAGTGCCCCAAGGACATATAAATGCAGTTTTATGTTGATCCTCAAGTTTGATTTGGATCTGATTATAGGCCGAAAATCCATCCATAAACAAGAATACTTCGCTTCCCACACATTCATCCAAGATTTGATTTATGAATGGGGTGGGGAAGTTATCTTTAGGACACGCTTTATTCAGATCACGAAAGTCAGTGCACACACAGATGGTTCCCTGGTTCTTATCCACAGGAACGGGGTTGGATACCCATTCGATAAGGGGAATCGGGTAGATGAAACCAACCTTAAGTAGTTTCTCCACCTCTTCCTTAATAGCAGTTGCCTTCCTAGGATTAACAACACGAAGACGCTGTCGAACAGGGTTAACACATGGACAAGTATTAATCTTGTGTTCGACAATATTGGGGTCAATACCTGGCATCTCCACGTATGACCAGGAAAACACATCCTGAAACTCTTTGAATAAATCAGTGTAAATATAGATTTCCTTAGAGGAACAATCAACACTGATATATACATTTTTGACTTTTCTGGGAGTACAAGAAATGTTGATCGGGATAGTAGGGGAAATATTAGCCATATTTCACTTTGCGTAAATTCCATGTGAGTCCAAAGGAACCATAGGGTGACCAACTTTATCGACTAGAGTCGACCGAAACTCATCTTGCTCAAGAAGATCAAGGTTGGGAAGGAAATAGGATCTATGATGGAGGTCCTCCCAAGGCTTGTCATTGTCATTCATGGCCTCGATAATGGCTTCATTCGAAGGTAAAGTATCAACAAGGAAGTCATGTGAACAAGACGAGTCAACTACCCATGCGGGCAACATAACGAGACCTTCTTCTTCTATCCTTGAAGAAGATAGATCAGGTTCTGCAGTGTCTTGTTGAATATCGCGATAAGCAAGTTCAGTTGCAGACAAGGGCATGGCCATTTTGATGTGCGAAGAGTCTCCCAATGAGGAACTCGTGGAAGATAGAGTCCACGGATCACTAAAGTACAATGTCCAGAATGGTACAGGATGCAGCGATCAAGGAGCATCATTGGAGATGGTTCCTGTAAAGGAGATTGGTGCAGAAAATCAAAAGATCCCATAAAGGAGGAATATAGGCCTACACCAACATTCCCAGTTGCCGGCTGAGAATTTTTTATCTGAGGGACCATAGATCCCGATGATGCTACGGGATTGGAACTAGTAAAGGATAACTGGTCGACCGTCACAATATTTACTTCGTTGGGAAATCAAATGACTCTAAAGACATAGGATATGATCGCTCTCATAGCGTAGATCCAATTCTTACCCAGTAAAAGGTTATAGTCAAGGGGAGGATCAACCACCTCGAATTCTATAGGCACGATCTTCTTTCCCAAGTGGACCTCAAGGGAGGGGTTAATACCATGCGGCCTGAAAGAACGACCATCAAATGCGGTAAACACGGTCATGGACTTCTACAACAGAGGAGATCTGAGAGCCTTCCAACCAGATAAATACATCACTGAATTGGAAGCACCTTCATCAACGACGGTATGCTTAATGATCATCTCTAAACACCTAACATGAACTTGAAAAGCCACATGATAGGGAAACCGAGGCTGAAAATTAGTAATATGAAACTTGATGACATTAGGGCTATAAGGATCAAGGACTCCCAAAGCAGATAGAAGGGCGATCCTTTGCGAAGGACAAGCCTGAAGGACCTCAAGAGACGACATAGCACACAAGGTTTGGCCCAGATCATCCACAATCGAGTAGTTATGGGTGGCTCGGGCATTAGGATTATGTGCCGAGCGCTTGAGGACACCTTTCGATACCCGCAGCATAAGGTTGGGTTTCTCAATATGCAATGGAGTCTTGGTTGGAGGGGGGTCATTCCCCAAAGAAGGTTGTGGAGCTCCATAATCACGCGAGCGAGTAGCAACACAAACCTCATATTTGACCATGTTTACGCATCCAAAACCGTCATCATGAGTAGAAGAATTCAAATTTTCAGTAGTCCCATGACCGACGGCTGAAGCACCAGAAGCCATATTCTGATGATGAGGAAGGGGGTTTGTCAGCACAATTGGGTTCTATGCGATGTGGTTTGATGCTTACTCCATATGAGGACACAAATGTGTAAGGTGATCCACAGAGCAAAGTTTACAAGGAAACTTCACCTTACGCTTGGGCTTGTGGTCCCCACCAACATTTTCGCCATCCCGAGGAGAGTTGGCGTTCCCTTTCTTATTCCTATTGTTTCAACCCCTATGGTTATTCTTCCCCTTATTTTTCCCACCAAGCTGCTGGTTACCAGATGGGTTTGTCGATTGCATAGAATGTACATTGGACGACTGGGTGGAAGCGGACGAGGCAGGATCCTGTCCAGAAGTAGACTGGTGAATAGACAGGTTATTCATCTGATTCGTAACCACATCTACGGAACGATCACTTGTGGAACCAACAATGCCATCAGCATGCGGTCTGGGAGTGGGCTTGGACTCATGTCTTGATCGTGGTGCATCAGGTATAATGTCATACAAAATCGGAGATTGAGCATAGACCAGGTCTAACTGCTGGGCTCTAAATATGGCTTGTTCCTCAGTCATAATTCCAGACAATGAAATGTCCTTCGAAATGTAAGGGAGCAGATACTCGAGGAACCATTCCAGGAGAAATTCTGGAGGAATGTTGGCTTTTACTAACCTCTTCTGTCGGTGCCACTCTTGAATGTGATCAGAAATATGCGTGGCTTTATCTTGGTGAAAGGTGGACAAAATATTGGTGCCAGTGTCGTAACAAACCGACAACTGAAAATGATCTAGAAAAACCAAATACAAATCGTTGAATCTCTTATACGTGCCCACAGGCAATTCGACATACCATTTCGTGGTAGCCCCCGTAAGGGTGCATTGAAATAGCCTCAAACAGATGGAATAGTGGTTTAAGGAATTCGATGAGCACCATAGATGGAACATGGTAACGTGATCACCTAGATCTTCACCCTTCTTCCCTTTAAATTTGGAACATCGGAATGGACCTTGGTGGGGACTGGAGGCCATGTATAGTCATGACACACCGGATCATTTGTGAGCTTAGAAATATCGGGCAAGTTCAACCTAGTGAGGAATGGGAGCTGAGGCTGCGAATCTTGAGCATAGGATCCTTGGAGAGACAGACCCTGCGAAAACTAGGATGAGACCGTGGAAACCGAGGTCAACACCTGAGGTGCCAACGAACTCTAGTAGAGCCCATGGCCCTAACCAGTAGGATAATATGCTCCTCCCACCTGACCCATATAAGGATACATAGGCATGTGCATAGAAGGGGATCCATAGGAGGGAATAGGATAAGCGCCAAAATCGATTGAATAACCATGAAAATTACCTCCATGAGAATGGGGTTCCATATAACCACTTGACGTGGAAAAACTAGCCAAGTAAGGGCCATAAGAAATCGGTATGTTCCCACCCCAAGGAGCCGAAGAACTAGAAGGAGGGGGAGGATATGGAATCATATAGGCATTCGAAGGCACAAGCGCAGAGGCATACATGTTAATGGATGCGATATAGGTCGTAGATCCTATGCCTACCGTGAAACCTCCACTTGTGAAAGGATTCACACTAACACTGGGGGATGAAGAAGGAGGAGGCCATCCTCCAACATTCAGAGAAGAGGGAGGGATGTGAACACTCCTGAAATGATGAGCAGTAAAAGGGGGTATGGTTCCCCCAACCCCAATTCTAGAGATAGCATGACTACCGGACAGGGAGGAAGTTGCACTTGACATAAATCCAAGCATACCAAAATTAAAAGGGCCTGGGGTCGTGAAGACGGATGCGGAACCAAAACTTGACACACCCATAGATGAACCATACGAATGACCTGATGACCATGTATCATCAAAGAAGTTCCTACTTGTGATAATCTACAGGGATCTAGCAATTGTAACAATCTCATAATCAAACTCTCAAGAATGTTGCAAAGAAGAAGAGAAGCATGCACTCAATAATCACTCATAAACACAGAATAATGAACAATAACAATATCATATAATGAATAATGAATGTAAAGAATGTAATACAATAATCTATGATGAGGCATCATATAGGTTTCGAATTAGCCAAGTGGGGCATTCGAATTTGAGCTAAAAGTATAGCTTGGATAGCTATGGAGACATCATCTAGTCAGTAGTATCAGTCATAAATGATAAGAGCCAGTCAAGTGTGTCCAATTGAGTCTAACAGAACCATCTAGGCATAAATCAGGGAATGGAGACTCCAAGGGGGGCGCATGAGGCTGTCTAGCTCAAAGTATAGCTTGGATAACAATGGAGACATCATCCAGTCAATAGTATCAGTCATAAATGGTAATAGCCAATCAAGTGTGTCTAACTGAGTCTAACATAACCATCTAGGCATAAATCAGGGAATGGAGACTCCAAGGGGGGTGCATGAGGCTATCAAATAGTCAAGTGGAACTACAGAACTAGCTAACTAGAAGCTACAAGTAGTCAACATGAGCAATCAGTGGAAGAAATACTTAATCAATGCACTAACTGAATGATAACTCCCGGTAGGTGAGATAAGGCGCCCTAACTGAGTAATAACTGGTGGTAGGTGAGAAAAGGCACCCAAACTGGCTGTGGTAGGTGGGAAAGGTGCACTTGCCATGCAGAGAAGTCAAGGAGGGAACATTAGGTAGGTAGGAGGCCAAATGGGGGCTAAAGACAGGATCTGGAGAGCTAGAAGCAAGCTCTAGGTGTTAGGGAGACAACCATGATGATGACTAGATGCATGCAGTGGCATGCAAAGCATGCAGCATGCAAATTTGCATGTAAGCATGCAAAATATAAAAATGATGGTGTGAATATTCCAACACTACTAGTGGGCTGGGATTCTCCAAGCGCATGAGGAGTGGTGTGTGATGAACCTCCCTCCCGTCCAGTCCTCGGAGAGTATGAGTGAGGAGGGGAAGTTCTCTTTGTTCCAGTGAACAGAGTCATTGGGACTCCTAACGTGCTAGATGCAGAACTCATAGTGGTATCCCTCTGAAGCTCGTGCGATGTGAATAAAGGACCAGCGATAGTCCTTCGACATCTCTTATGAAGAGACTGTAACAGATCGCTAGCTGGTAAACCAAACAACCGACGAGAGCAATGGAGAGCTGGATATCCATGATGACCCTAAAGAGCCAACAAATAAGCATCTCCAAACGGCCTACTAAATCGTCACATGGAACACACCTAAAAGAAACTACCACCAAAATACACACAACAGGGGACTGGCTCAAGGGACCTCCTGACACTACAGCCGGTATGTCTCGCCTAGCAGAGGCCTGAGACTCCCAAACTATAACCCGAGGTAACATAATTAGTTATAAGGGCCCTTAGACTTCAATGTGTAACCACAACTGTGATGTATGACCCTTATCTGACTTAGGACACTCACAGAATAACCACTGCAAATGCCCTATGCGATACCTAGGTAAGGAAACTAAGGTCACCACGTATAACCGATGCTCAGGCGAACAGTCGCAGGTGGGATCCATCGTATGGGCAGGGTAGCTAAGCCTGAAACTCAAAAGGGTCAAATCCCTCAAGAGTCCCCAGATACAGACAAATCCTGGATATATATCGCACGTTCATCAAGTATTGGAGGGCTATCTCCGCAACCTACCTCCCATGACCTCGTGCTTAACTCTGGTGTGAGTAGAGCCTCCTGAGAACACTGATGTATACCATGGGTTTCACCGCTCCCTGGTCAGACACATAATGTTTGTTTGATAGTCTTGGATTTTTTACTCTCACAGGTTCTATTCCAAGACTCTACAACCTATACTTGTTGGTGCACCCTAGGAAATAAAAACGTTATAATCAATTTTAATTAAGCGTTAATTTTATTGGATGTGCTTACTCAACGGAATATGGCCGTGAAACTAGTGATATGAAATGAATCAATAATATGCACACCATGAAAACAGTAGACTCGTATTCCAATAGAAAAATGTATACCACTAAATGAAAGTCAAACCAAAGTCTCTTCTTTAGAAACAAAATGCAATCTCTCTAAAATATTTCATGCCCAATCAAGCCCTAATGAAGTCAGAAGCACTCAAATGCAAAATGCAAGTACAAAAAGAAAATTTGTTTTTTTATTTTTTTATTTTCAATATAAATAAATGAAAATGCAGCTAGAATCAATAATTTTTAGAAAAAGAATGTAGAGAATGCAGTGCACATAACCCAACAAACCCAAAAAGCAAGATTCAACTAATCAAATGATCTCTAAAAAAGAAAAAAATGACTAAAAAGCAAATTTCTCAAAAACAAAGAAAGAGGAGCTTCCAGTCACTAACAAGGAAAGAAACAGTCAGGATACATGCCCAACAAGACTCGGGAACACCCAAAACTCACCCAACATCAACACCCAGAACTCACCCAACATCAACCAAACATCAGAAACAAGGCTAACACGGAGTTGTATGCGACTGTTCAATGAACAGTAGCGTATGTATGCGGGCTAGTTCAACACCAGTCACGGGTATATGCGGGTAAATCACATCAAAGTCACGTACAGGGATGGATAGGTGAACAAATATGAGTCTAATATCCAAGAAACTCAGGATTTTTTCTATATAAAGCCTAACAACCTACCAGCGACACATAAACCCGAAAGAACAACGAACCAAAACAAGGAAAAGTTTCCCAAAAGACCCCAACCGGGAGGTTTCTCCCCAGTGGAGTCGCCAATTATGTTACAAAGAAAAACTTCCTATGGCTTGGGGTAGACCACAACAGACAAATGAACTCTAGAAATCAACTCACTTCCCAACATACACTATATAAATGTAGATGTTGATAAACATAATAAAGGTGACTACCTCAATCGGACGTCTGATGAAGAATCCCGTTGAGGTTTCGAATCACGACACTTGAACCTGCAGCTTAGTCTCAACAATAAACGCAAACAAGTGCATATGATATATAAAAGAGGTTAGCATATACAATAGCATAATCCATGATATATATAAGCAAATGTACCCAATGATAATAAATGATCATTCACAACATAAATGGACAAGAAAATGAGTATTTCTATTAATGTAAACAAGAAGTACAAGATACAAGCTCTTGTCGGCAACTCATCTGAACCAAGAACTAGGTCCCTCCACTCGTGCCTCCACCACTTCAATCCCCCATACAATGGAAAACAAATCCTTCAGAAGCTATGAAAGAGTTTGGGAGGTGAACGTAAATGGTTCACAACAACTAGGATCAATGGATGTAGACTCGAGCAATAATAGTCAAGGCAAAATTTTGGTCGATTTTCGATGCTCTTCTCTTTCTCCTCCCCCTCCATGCATCACAATAGCTCAATATATAACCCTCCAAATGCAAGTGAAAGGTCGAATCGAGTTGTTTCAAGATACATGGAAGGCCAAAGATCACAATGGCCGCTTTTTGGAGTGAAAAATAGAGATTTTACTTTTATTTACCAAAATTCGATGTACGGAGGCTATTGTAATGCAACATGCTTATACGTGGGGTGTACTGAATCAACTCATGTACAGGAGGAAAAATAGGGAAAAATGGGTTTCTTGAGAACCAAAGATATGGATTTGATTCTACAATTGGTTACGGGAGGCCAAGGAGTGCTAATGTTCACAAGGTGGCAAAATATGGTATAACAGAATCCTGGTAAAAAAAGTTAGGTAAGTCCAAAAGTAAAGTAGTGCTCACAATAGAACACCATAACATACTTCTTACAATTTTTATTCATTATGTCAATTAAAATTGTCTATGACCTTGTCTTGAGAAGAGCATCCAATACCATAGAAACATCTCTTATGCTAGAGACAATAAGTAGGTTAGTATAGTTTCACTCGTGAATTAATGATGCACAAACTTTATTTTGGGGTAATACAAAGCATCTTCAAGCTACCTACATGTATAAAAGGACAATAAGACACATCGGTTACTAACTTGTGAGAAACATCTCCATGCTCTGTATCTCTAGATGTCGTCGTTACAAGTAATAAATTCAAATAATATATGTGGCATCCTGTTTGAAAATAGCCTCACTTTGGATCATTCTTTCCATCATCAGATGCTATATATGTGAATGATGATTAGACTCTAGGATAAAGAAAAGTGCGAGCAAATACTTTTTAAATATAACATTTCCGATAAAAACATCTTGGAAGGATCAACAACCGAAATGGTCCTCCTACCCAGAATTTTGGTTACTGGTTAAGGAATGGTACAAAGAGAACCATGGTGGATGAGTTCACATCATGCCTCTAAAGGATGCAGCTGACATGGAGACGATTATCTTGGATAAACCAATCACACAAGTAGATGAAAGAATACATGACGATCACGACGGAAAATTGTCAATTTTGGTTGCTTTGACTTTGAACTTTTAGCTGGCTGAATCAATTTGGTTGACCATAAGCTTTAAATACTAGCCAATTGTTCCATGATAGTGGAACATGGCATTCAAAGGGAAATGTAAGAGCCAAGTTTGACTAGAATGCAGTTGATCAAACTTTATGTTGGTTTGAGATGGAGGATTTTCCAACTCTCCATGGAAATAGTTTTAAATAGGACTAAATCAAGTGCCACATAACCAAGTTAGTAACTACACATTAGTTTTAGGCATTATTGTAATATTTAAAAGTTTAATATGTGAGGTGATAACCCTTTAAACCTTATCTTTGCCACCTATCCCTCACAATGTATCATGTATTCTCTATGCATTGGACTAGTTCAAGCTACCTTTAAACTCCTTGTTTTACTATAAGTTTCCACTACTACCTTTGACCTCCCTACAATGTATTAAGGTTGTTTTTATTGCCCTCAAAATATCGGTCACTCGATTAAGTTTAAGATGTAATTGGTTTTTTATCAATGAACTACTTTCAACAAAAATATCCTAAGCAAGCAACAACCCATATATTAGGAAACATGTCGCAGATTGATGCTCAACACCACATGTTTTACTTCAAATCTAGCACTGATATAACAACATTACCATCATATGGAAATTTTACATCTAGTGCTTAAAATAAGGTATTTGTTACAAGTCTTTCATTTGAGAATTGATGGTGAGAAATGGTCAAGGAAACATGACCATTAAAACAACTAACACCATCAAAGTGCTACCAACAAAACGAGCTTATGTGCATATGAAACATAATTCGCCATTTCGATAAGTTGATATGTGTCACCTCAAGAACCAAGATTATGTCATGAATGACTATTGACTATAAAAGGCAATAAAGAACCATCCGACAACAACAAAACTGTTGGGGTAGAGACCCTCTGTAGACCTAACAAGCCATGCCAGGATACAATAATTTATTGTTTGCTTAGCTCACAAACCTTAATAAGATGATAATATATTAAAATATGCATAGACAATGATCAAACTACCGAATTATACACTCTGCTTGTACATTGAGAACATAAAACCGAGGAAAAATATTGGAGGTTTTGTTCTCCGATTGCAACACTTAGACACATGAGATATTCTGACAATGTTGTTGGTAAATTCTTACTTTGTCACATGATAATTTTGTAGAGGCATGGGATTTGGGATGGTGGGTTGAAGATAAACATAAATACATATTAACTAGTTATACTTTGCATCGTTTCCTTTGTCTCATTTACCAAATTTAAGATGAAATCACAATAATTGTATAAGGGCATGGCCTATTTCAGCCATACTTCTATATATGTTAAACAAATGGTGCAATAGGAAAATCTTGGTAAGTCAGCAAGCCATATTGGAATTTCTCAAAATCACAACTAATTTTTTTTTAAACCTTTAATCTGTTGTATTGTGTCATCTGCACGAACACTACTATGTGGTAACAACCCCTTAACCCACTTTCCTTTCATAAATGCATGTAGCCTCTAATGCTCAATCACATCATCCAAACATTCTTGAATAAGAGGATTGACAAGTTTCTCTTTTGGGGGGTTGAAGGCCTAGTAAAGATGGATGTGGAGCTACATTTAAGATAGAATGTAAGAAATCATCAGGGATTGAAACACCAAGATTTCAAATAACTTCTAACAGTATAGTGCACATCCTTTTAACAAGATAAAATATGCACTCAACACTTGAAATAATGGAACTTACAAGGAGGAGCATCTAGTGCTTGTAAATTTGTATGGGATTAGCATGGAATTGCTGAAGAACTCCATCCTCATCAAGGGTAAACATTGTTTGCCACTCATTAGTAGCATTGCCAGATGATGCAACAACAAAGGCTCCCAAATTTGGTACTCTACTACCTAGTTGTGTTATGGTGATAGAAATCCCAAGCTAAGTTGTAGCTTGCATGAACTATTTTATAAAGAACGCAACTCATTATTCAAAATCACATTTGATATGTAAAAAATTAAAATCTTACACATTTGGGAGTAGTCTGTGTTGAGAAATCTATTACCTGTATATGACTAGTTTCAATTTTTTGAACAAGAAATATGCGGGCATTTTAGTACAGGTTTCCAGTTATAGGTATTTGTTTGGTATCCGCACTGATGTCTATTGGTATCTAATTGATTGCCTGATGTATATCGGTATCTGGTTAAAGGAAACTTTCTAAATGCTTAGGACCATTCACTTCCACTAATGAGTAGGGTGCACCAATGCTTAGGAACAATCAATTGAACGACCAATAGCTCCATTCATGACTCATAGCTCTGATTTCTTGATCAAATATATTTTAAAAAACTAGCCCCGTAGCCTTCCTTATTTACCCGGCCCAGACGGAATTTAGTAGCTAGATGCCAGCCTGACTTATAGATCTGGATGTGGATCTTGAAACCCTTAGAAGAAAAGGAATTGTACAGACTGGACAAAAACCTTGTATGTAAACACAATCATTTCATGACTTTCATCTACCCATTTGAGTCTTGTTTCCTGCCAAAAATACCCACCAGAAATATTTCCGTCCACACATTACAACGCTACAAATTTCCACAAAAACATTCACTTTAACCCTAAATCTATTTTTTTTTAAATTCACTTCCGAAATTGATTTTACAACTGCATTCAAAGGGCTCTTTCAAAATCCAATTGTACTCAACCAAAAATATCAAAGATAATAATTCGTAGGCATTCATACATACATACTAGTTGCTTCTTTCAAATTTCTACCCATTCCATGTAGATAGCTCTGCATGCAAAATTTTTCGACAACATTTCCTCTACCAAAATCCCTGGTTCAAACCGCCATGGATTTAAGAAGTGGATCCTAGTAGTAACACCTTTCACAAATGCAAAACACAAAGTGAATGAGAGAGTAGTGGGATTTTGGATTAGGGGTTTGATGGAGGCACTAAAAAATCCCTAAATCTAAATCAATTTTTTTTATGCCAAAGCACATAATTCAGGGACTTGCCTGAACTCTTTGAAAGAGGGTTTGAGGGTTTGAAATGACATTGTCGAAGTAATTAAAGGGATCCCTCAATTGTGCAGATTTCTCAAAGAAACTCTCTGCCAACCCACAAAACTCTCCAAATTTTTCTTTCACGAATTTCTTTCTCCGAGTTTTCCCCCCTCCATCTCTCCATTTGAGATTATATTATATTAATATTATATATTATATGTAAATATAAAGTATTAACATATTATCATATTATTATATTTATATAGCTATAAAGTTCCCACTCTAACTATGAAATCCCCTTCGTGCTTATTTGAAGAATAGGCTACCTGGTCTTAGAAACCATAACGAAGACACCTTGTTGTTTATTTTAACAATATATTAACAAATGGTGTGATATTGGAATATATATATCTATATATCTATATATCTATATATCTATATATCTATATATCTATATATGTATATATAAACTAATATATATTAATATTTAAATTACTAAATGCTACTTTATAGGAGTATTTAATTATTTTTGAGTCAATAGGGGTACTTAGTCATTTGTAATTGTGTGACTAATTATTTAGTTGTATTTTTTATCCGATGAATAAAATAGCCATTTTATTTAGTCATTTTTAGCTTAAAAAAATCTCGTGACTAATGTTTTTAGTCATGTAGTAATTTATCTCACCTTTTCTACTAGTGTTTATAGCAGTCATATCCTACTATTCTCCTGATTCTACTATCTATTTTGCAAAAGTAAAGCCTACAATATTCCCTAGAAGCAAAAACATTTATAATTCATTACAAAATTTTGTCATGATCATTGCCTTGCCAATATATAGATTCTTCTATCTGTCTAGTTACTGAGGATATGTATGGAGTGTGCGTGTGCAATTGTTCATTTTGCACATGTTCCTCTGTATTATCTTCCCTTGCAATTCATTTTTCAACACTTAAAGAACCAACTGATCCCTCGGGGGCTGGAGCATTCCTCTCAGCTACATATCCTGGGTATTGTTCCAATTCGAGATACTTTACCTTATTTTGCAGAACACGAATTTGCTCAACCTGTTCTCCATTTTTGTCTCTTAAACATTCCAACTCAATTTCTGCCATAACCAATTTGCTTTTTAGCTTGTTCAACTAAGCTTTAGTCACCTCATTTTTCCTTCTAGAAAATAATAAATTATGAGCATAATTTACCTCCCAATTCTTCCTCTAATTCCCCATCTTTTAGAGAGCTTGCAGAACTATCTCTTGTGTCTCAGCATGCAATCATTCCATTCGTTTAACAAATTGCTCCCTTATCTCGTTAGAGCTCTCCATTCTATTCCAAATGATATTTACCTAGCTTATGTTACCCCCAGCCGAATTCAATAGAAACTTAACCTTCTTTCTTAATGCTATGTTTGCAATTTATATGATATTTCTCCACCTTAACACGATTTGTAGAATTTGAAGCTTCCTTTATTATGCTTTCTAACACAGCCTGGAGGTGTGTTTCTACATTGCCATCAATAGTAACCTCAAACAAAACCAAACCATTTAGAAATACCCAACCAATTGCCAATTTAAGGAGATATATCCATACGTTAAAATCCAAAGCTTTGTCAATCAACTCCGATTGCAAGCCTCAATAGCCTTTTTTTCTCCCAAGACGCAGTCCTTTCTATCTTGGAAAATCCTTCCATAAGAGTTTCATATCCTTGAAACCTCATCCGAATATACTGCTAGGAATAGTTCCTCTATTGCTAGGCATAGATGCCACACTCTTCTATATCTACTGAGGCAAAACATAACAAATTACTCGTGTTTCCTTTGACAACGTGTGGAAGGAACAAAGTTTCCAATAAATATAATGTCTCAATGGACAATTTACTCACCTCATCACCGATAATAGATTTCCCATCTAGGACAAACTCACAGTTCCCAATTTCCCCCGAGAGAGAAAAACCACTAGTATCTTTGATTGTGATAGAAGCTTTGATACAACAGTTGAAGCCAAATCAAACAAATTGTTATGCGACCCTTTGTTATAAGAGACTCAAAGGTCAATCCATTCGCCTCTTCATTAGCAACAATGCTCCCACCCATTCCACCCCATGAATTCAATATTACCATCAATATGAACAATATTTCATTAAACTCAGTAGTGACAGGAAATAAATAATGCAATGCTCCCATCGCATCCTGACAAAATATCCTATATGCTAGACGCACCATTGTATTTATCGCCACTAAGGAACTTTTGCTTCCAAGGATCACATCCATGAATGTGAATCCTTGCATACCATACTCTTTCCGCATGTAAGATTGGCACAAAGATCCATGAAAAGGATTCATCACTATAGTTTGCAATATTAACAAGTGGAATTAGCAGCTAAGTACCTACCCCTTAAGATAAATAAAACTAGTTGAAATAAAAATAAATTCATTTAGTAAAATTAGTGCAAGTGTAACATTATCGGGACCTTTAATGGTTCAAAATCAGCATGCTGAAATCTACTACAAGGCTCTTGGGTACTCCAACATATGCAAACTAGTATATATCAACAATACAACAAATGAAAAATACACATGAACGCACAATATGGGCCAAACATATATTATATTATCACTTTGGGACACAGGATTACAAAGATCTTCCGGTTTCGATTTCTGGATGTCTCAAATGAGAAATCCTTCTTCCTTTTATAAGAGGTAGAAGTCCCTTCAAGAAGCTAGGAATCTTTGAGATAATATTTTGTCCCTTATGATAGATCTACAACATATCTCTAAAAGAGATTGAGATCTTACGGAAAATCTTTGCAAATCACACTGTGGATATTCTTTATTGAAAGAACCACGAAACAAATGACATAAAGAGATAAAACAAATGGCCAAAAAAATAGCGGACCATTATTATGGTACGAAAAGTTACAAAGTAGAGATTCTTCACAAGAACCCAAGAAATATTAGACTTAAAGTTAGTCTGGTGGACTGTGATCAGAATCAAATCCATCATAGACATCATCACTGTTGGAGCCTTGAACATGATATGCAGAAAAGACTCGTTTTGAAGTTGTACCATATGGAAAGATGTTCTCCATCCATGTTGGGGGATTCTCTCGTAAACATGCAGAAAACAGTGACTGGATTAAATATCTCCGACGAAAGCATTCGGGAATTGAAACTTCACCAAAGAAATTTTTTTCAATAACAAAATATAACACTTGGCTAGTGTCAGGATTAGGTTTGACTATTACACCCTTCCATAATAATTCAAAGTGGAACATGCTGAATGTAAGTGCACCTTCTTCTAACTCATGCTGCAATGTTGATATAAACCAAAATGGAGAGGCTTTCTCCAATGCAGAAACTCTTGGAACACAAAGAAAAAACAAGATCTTCATCCATGGACTCCAGAGCTTGTAATTGTTTTGAACATCCTCCCAATAGAAGCAAATTGTAATCTTCGAATGTGATCGGGAAATCTGATGAATGGCATAGAAATCAATCCACCTGAGTGATGGATCAAAGATATATGCATAGAATTGGATTTCTCCTGTGAAGAGATGGAAATGGCCAATAACTATATTTACATGATTAACTAACATGTTGTAGTTAATATCATAGTTGTGTCTTCCTTGAGAAGAATCCATTTTGTCTTGAAGAATCTGCCGTTGAAGTTTTGTCGGAAGACTCTTTCTCCTAGACAATCAATGCAAAAATGTAGATGGCATTCATGGAAAATCTGTACAGAAAATGTGTTTCTCCTACCACCCTGAGAAGAAAAGGATTCACCTCGAGTGAATACGTTGATGTCACGAACGGGAGTACCTTCTCTGTTGAGCATGTCTGCAAGATGGTTTTCTTTACTAGCTTTATAAAAAATGTCAAAATCAAAACCCTGTAACCATACTACCCATCTTAATACTCAGGCATTTCCTTGTTCAAGTAATATTTTATTGCCAAGCATACCTTTCATGTGCTTCAGATCTGTTCAAACTGTAGAATGAACACTTTTGAGAAACAATCTGAACCGTTGTATTCCCTTTTTGACAGCCAAAAATTCCTTATGAGATGAGGGGTATTTTATTTCAACATCAAAGAATGTACCAGAAGTATATGCACATATTTCGTCTCACTTGGAGTGTTTTTACAAGAGGATTGTTTCCCATATTTGATCAGATGCATCAGTTTCTAAAATATAAGGTAGATCTTGGTCTGGCAATGATAATGGTGGAAGCTTTTGGTTATTTGTCTTTATCCTTTTGACTGCAAGTGTCATAGCATCCGTCCATTTTGAACCTTCTTTTAACCTTCGCTGGAGCAATTTTGTGTCGTTGGCTTGATTTTGATAAAACTGTCAAATATAATTTATACAACTAAGGAATCTCTGAACAGTCTTGATGTCTTGCAATTTGTTTGGGAAATTCAACAATATTTGTAGAACATGTGGCTGGAGAGTGACTTTACCTTGGGAAATTTGCAGTCCCAAAAACTCAATAGTTGTTTGGGAAATGACAAAATTGCCAGATGAAGAAGATAAAACAATGCCATGTCTGAATACATATGCATAAAATTCTTCTAAATGCATTTTATGTTTAGCTATATCTCTGCTAAATAAAAGCAAATAATCAATATATACAATCACAAATTCTAAAGGCCTGAATATGTCCTCCATTCACTTCTGAAATTTTGATGGAGCGTTCTTTAATCCAAAAGGCATGAATGTCCAATGTTATTGTCCATGTGGAACAACAAAAGTTGTCTTATAACGGTCTTTTGAAGTTATGCCAGTTTGCCAAAATCCACTTTTCAAATCAAATTTACTATATACATTGGCTTTAGAAATTTTTGACAAAAGCAGTTCTTAGTGAGGCAATGGATATCTGATTGGCTCTAAATCTTGATTCAATTCATCATAATTAACAACCAATCTCTTTTTACCTTTTTTTTTGTTCAGAATGCTTGTTGACATAGAAGGCTGGACAAGCCCATGCACTTTTGCATGGCTCAATTAACTTTCTGTTGAGCAACTGTTAGATCTCTTCCATCTTTTACTTTGTTTTCAAAGTAAGTTATTTTCTTCATAAGAAATGACTCAACTTGATCTTGTGGGAAATCATCAAACCAACTTTCATCTTCTGGATCAAACTCTGTATTCTTTGGTTCTGGCAACCGCTGAGAGAGTTCGTCAATATTCTCTCGCAATCTTCTTCTGATTATTACCAATCCTGGAGAAAGGTTGGCCTTTCTTTCTTCAAGTTCTTCTATTTGTTTTTGTATTGAAGAAACTGAAAACATGAAACAACCTAAAACTAGACAGTTGCTAATGAATGTACATTCAATGTCCGAGCTATTTGAGGATTCTAATGATAGTTTTCTGAAATCAATTCTTTATGTGTCAGTATTATACTTAGATTCGGTTTCTGCCTCATGGATTGAAAAACCTTCGTCTTTTGATTGCAATTTTGGAACTAAGTCCCATTCAGCAGGATTGTATTCTGTGCTGAATATTTCACAGAGTTTGTGTTGCATCTTTGTCTTCTTATTAGGACAAGAATTTTCCCAATGCCATGTTTTTCCACAAATATAGTAGGATGATTTTTTCAGAGGTGTTGATCTTTTTCGGAAGACAAATCTTCTTTGCCTATTTTTGAAGAAAACTTTTTTGGAAGGATTTTTGAAAACTTTTTGAGAAGAGGAATTAGGTAGGGATCCACCACGCTTCCGGGAGGAACAAGTGCAGGAAGAAGAAGAAGCCGTTGGAGGTTTAGGCTTGAAACAACCATAACTAGCAGTCTCTCGAAACTGCTAGCAAGCGGACTATGAGAGGAAGATCTGTTTTTTCAAACTCTTTTGTGTCTTCATGGCGATACATTCTTTTTAGAAGGCTGTCAATACATGTTGGTGAAGACTCAACTAAATAAAGGTCTTCAGTATTTACACGGTGATCATTGAGATAATTGGAGACCAAATCAGGTATCTTACCAGGAAGAGAGACAATATAATGGAGGAGGTATGCTACATTCTGATGATCAATAATCTTATAAAGCATAGACTACATGGTACAAAAGAAATCTGGAAGTGAATCAATGTTGCAGAGCTTTTGAAAAGAGATTATATATATATATATATATATATGGTAGTTGTTGTATAACAAATTGGTACTTAATATTTGCAATTAATAAACAAAGAAATAAATATTCATTAAAGAATATATTTGTAATAATTGTTTTATATAAAACTTAATAAAAAAATATTTAATTAATTTTTTCTGAATATTCACATGCAATTAAAATAATATTAAAATTCTTGTTTAAAAATAAATTGATAAAAAATAATTATACAATTTTTTTTTAAATTTTTTTATATAAAGATATTTAATATTATTAAATCAATATTAAAACACTTATCTTAAATAATAAAAAGAAATCAGTACAAAGTTTCAAAATTTAATACTATTTTCTCAAAACCAATAAATTTACCATATTCATATACATTTATATATTGATTTCTTGAAAAGTTAGTATATATAATTATAAATGTTGTGTTAAATGCCACCCCTCTATTTCAACAAGAGATGCAATAAATCAGGTTATTGCCTTTATTTAAAATAAAAAAATTTCCTATCAATAAATTTATCCTTTAAATTAACTTGATCTCTAAGTTAAAGATTTTCATTTAACTATTTTTATTGTTAACATATTCTCTATCATAAATAATTACAAATAATTATATAATTATATAGTATATAGGTTTATAATATTTTTACTAAATTACAGCAACCCAAAAAAAATAGTTTCTAAATCCACTCCCCCACTCCATATGTTTTAAAACTTTGGATTCAATGAAAACATACCATAAGTAATCCTTCGTTTCCTTAGGAGCTACTCTATTGAAACTCAAAAGACAAAGTCCAAGATTAAGAAAACCTATGATAATGATAAATCCTGCCAACAAAAAATATTAAATATAAAATTAAAAAAAAATTGAATAGCTAAGTAGTTCTCAACCACAACTTTCTAAACTAATCTCCTACAACGCGTCTTACTGAATTTTAAAATTATGAATGAAAAAAGACCAAAAGCTACAACAGGAAGATTAAAAGTTGGCATGTACAAACATACTCAATGAGTTCTCAACAAATAATAAATCTTCAAAATCACTAACACATAGTTTTCTATAAAATTGTAACACATGACCCCCACCCTATACAATCAAGGGCCAGGGCCATTGTCATTAGCAAAAAAATTTCACTGGAGAAGAGTTGGCGCTGCCCGGAGGTGAAGGTGCAGTGAGAACATTTGTTCGAGGTTCAATCTAGGGTGGGGACGGCCTCAACCACCCCGCCTATAGCAAGACCTTTACCACAACCCCAACTTTAGAGCTTTACTCCATCTTTGCCTTGTTGCAACTCTTGCCTTTATGACGACTATCAATGCAACGACCCCTTATTATTGTTGTTCGAATTAAATTTGTAATTAGACCATTCCTCAATCGTTGCACACCAATTAATAAATACAAAATATTACTAACACCATGCATTTACAATGCATTGTCAGGTGGTCACTATTTTACCGTGTTTTCAAAATAATTGTTAAAAACAAATTGACCGAATTATGTGTAATGTGTAAGCTTTTTTATTTTTTTGTTTTTTATAATTAAATATTTATTATTTATTTGACATTTTAATGATAAAACTCGTTAACCTAAACCAATTTAAAAAAAATCAAATTTAAAATTATTATTTTATATAAAATAATAAAAAATCAAATTTAAAATTATTATTTTGTATAAAACAATAAAAAATCTAAACGTAAATTTTATTAAAAAACAAAATTCCAAAACTTTGATTTTCTATACTATGCTCATTATTCATAAAATTGAAAATCAAATTAAAAATTATTATTTTATATAAAATAATAAAAAATCTAACCGTAAACTTTATAAAAAACAAAGTTCCAAAACTTTGATTTTCATTACTATCCTTATTAATTCATAAAATCTAAACTTGATTAGAAAACATATGGCTGAGCCAAGCATATGAAATTTATTTTGAAAAACAAAATTTAAAATAATTATTTTATATAAAATAATAAAAAAATCTAAACACAGACTTTATAAAAACAAAGTTTCAAAACTCTGATTTTTTATATTATATCTATTAATTCATAAAACCTAAACATATGGTCAACTGTGGTAGACAGTGGCTAATAAACGTATACAAAACATATGGCTAAGCCAAGGATATGAAACTTAAGGTTTCATGGTGTCTTAGTTATTTAATCTATTGCAAAACTAAGTTGGAGGCTAATAAACCTCAACAAACAAACATAATATTAATATGTTTAATATTATTATACTTTATATAGGTCAAAAAGATCTTTCAAATATAGGCTACGACAAATAAAATCTAGAAGGCCCTCCTCGTACAGGTAAAATCAACCTTTCAAAACTATTATTAATACAAGCAATAAACTGGGCTAAGCATGATCCGACCATATTTTACCTCTCTGCAAATAAGGTTATGAAATTAAAAAAAAATGGAGTCTGTTTACATAGTTAGCATAGATTCAAAAATTATAGCTTAAAACAGGATGAGAAGGTCGAAGGTCAGAACAAACCTCATAGTTGGGACGATTATATATATAGAAACGAGAAAACTCGAGAAAACTCATGTCGTAAGGGTTTAAAATCTATGACTCATACAAAATGACCATTCAAAAGATTAAATATACAGTCTGCAAATTGAAATGCTAATGCAAATATATATATCATCGACCAAAAATTAAAAAGTAGGCAATTGCATTGCATTGCTGGCATAGTTCAAAATTCTGGAAATACATATAATCAAGCCTCAATCTAGGCAAGCAAATAAATTACAAGAGGAGACTGTTCTAGCATTTTCACACAGAAATCTTAAGTAATCCAAACTATTAAAGCAATGGACCCAGAATCCCTTATCGAACCTGTACAGGCCCTCAAAATGGCAAACAAAACGTCTTTTGATCATAATAATCTGCGGTTAATGAATCCTTTCTCTTATCTCCTCTGCGTTTTGACAGACTTCAACACACTGCAACTGTGAAGCTTCAGTAGGATACCCTGGTTTAGCCACATTTTAATAAAATCAGATGTGAGACCGAGGATTTAACCAGGTGAGCATCGTGTCAATTGACGGAGGTGTGGCAGGCCGTGCATGTGGAACATGTCACTTCAAGGAGGTGTGGCAGGCCCTGCATGAATAAACAAAAGTAAACATTCAGTTGAGCATCCTGTCAATTAAAGGAGGCGTGGAGGTGTCAAATACCTACAACTATGCAATTATTGCAGACAAGTCACATCAATGAAATATTTACAAGGAGGAGTTGTAATTAATATAACTTGTATTTTTTATTTTTTGAATTTTAAATAATTCTTGCAATGATAAAAGAGTCTCATTCATAGTTATTGTCCAATAAAAACTTAGAAAAAAATTAATAAAATAAATAGAAAATCCTATTATTCTGGCTCACTTTAATAAATATAATGTTTTTCATTGCAATGATCTCCAACTAATAAAAAAAGTGGAACATATAGACCAACAAGACAGTACCCTTAAGCCTACAGTAATTTATTCTTGATACAAGATATTTCTGAGACAGCTAATTGACAGATCAACAATCCATTCAGTTTAATTATGTGCTATCTTCTACGTGGAGGTAAAATAAATGAACTGGAATTTATGAGACTCCAAAAGAAAAATGTATTAATAATATGTGGAATCCAATTGTTCTTTTTGTTTATTGGAGCAGTTAAGCATGGCCAGGAGGGAGAGACACGATGGATAAGTATTGGGAGGATATGTATGCAAAATTCTTGAAACGTGATTGTCTTATTGTGTGATATAGCGTGCTACATTGCTTGTTTTCCAATTGTTTTAGAGAGTAAAGTGAACTTCTATTAGACATCTGGTATTGGGACACATCTTTGTTCGTTAATGAATTTGGGATAATATGCTATATTTTTTCATGGATTGAGAGCAATGTGCTATTGGAAATTATTCTCCCAATGTGCAACAGAGTGACTTAGTTCAGTTTGTTGGTCCTCTTCTGAATGTATGGATCTGCATTCTTAATGCTGGTAACATGATTCTAGAAAGGAATCTGGTTGTGCCGTATCCACACTAGAGTTGTACATGTTCATATGTCATTACTGGAGTTATTTATATTATTTGAATGTTGGTCGAATAAGTAACAATAAAGCATTCCCTTTCTTGGCCATAGTAGAGCATTCTTCTCTTTACAAAACCAAAGGGGAAGTATTCCATTTATTATTGGAGGATTGTAATAAAGTGTTGGCTTAAAATTTCTGGTACAAGCAGTATTGGAGTGAAGAAACCAATGTTCTCATAGGCTCTATCTGCTACTCAATTAATGAAACCATGGACACAAGCATATGAAATCATGGGCATAGGCATTGTTGTGGGGAAGTCATCTAATTGAACATTTGATAATAAGTGCTTCTTCAATTGACTGATGAAAAGCTTAGTATTGGGTTCAAAAACCATTTATAATAGCTTCTTCTTGTATTAGCATTGTCCTGGAAATAGAGCATTGCAATCCGAAATGAGTCCATTCGCAGAACCATGATGGTGTCTCTGCGTCAATCCTCTTTATAGATCAAGTTCGGTTGGATATCACTGTGAAAAGGAGTTGCACTGAAGTTAGAGTTTTCAGTGACAATATTTGTAAAGTCCTGGTTATTATTGGAACTTTTGGTTGGTTATTGAGTGTGGGATACATTGAGAATATAGGCCTTGGATAGGTTTAGAAGAAAAAATATCTGTACAAGACATAAATACAGACCAGAATTTAATTCCACAAGGTATCCATGTTAGTGAAGCAAGTGGGATATACTAGGTCTCTCATTTACAGATAAAATTCGATTGTTTTGACCTCGTGGTTGGATGGTTACTATTAGTTATGTTCTTAGATTTTAAACTTATTAGTGCTAAGGGATAAATGGATATTTCTTTGGGAAAAAAGACAGTACCTCATTAGCATCCAAAGGTTGAATAGTTATCCCTTAAAACAACTTCTTGTAAGTTTGAAATTTTGTCAAGTTAATTAAAAAATTGGTTACTCATTTGTAGATTCAAATATCAATGCAAATATACTTTAGCACTATTTACAGTGAAATGATAATAACCTGAGGCATGCGCCATCCTGTATGCTGCTTAATTTTATAAGCACATTTGAGATCTTGTATGTGCCACATACTTCTTGGTGTTTCATCCATGATCACTACACAAGTAGAAGTCTTACACTTTTTATATTTTGAAGGTGGAATGTGGCTAAGGCACTACCTCAAGCACACGTACAGGCTAAAAGATGATTCAAGGGAACTGTTCAATATTATGTTAGTGTAGCATTGACTTCTATGGGGAAGGATGTGAATAAGGATGTGAATAATTAAAAAGCCTTCCCACACCAAAAACTACCTGATCTTGATCTTGGCTGTAAATTTAGAGAATCTGTATTTAAGATTCTAATTCAAAAAAATGTGTTGGTTCAGGCCTTGTTGTTAACTTTATTTCGCCTATTGAACGAATAAATTTGGGTGATCAGAGCATGAATTATACTGAAACTAGATTTTGTTGTCTAATTTTCACAGGATACAGCATAAATTTGTCCGACCAAGGACTTGAATGATAGAATTTCACACAAAGATAATGTATTTGTAGCAAAATATACAAATTTAGGGACTGTCTAAGGAAATTTTGAAGGATTTGATACAAAATTTAAAACTTAGATCTGGCTATAGGTTTAGGAGAAATTTCGTTGGCCAGAAGCAAAACTAAGGAAAAATATAAATTATCCAGCAAATTCCAGAGAAAATTTGAAGAATTTCCTGCAAAATTGAAATAATATGTCACAGCTTCAGAACGAAGTTATTGAATTTGAACAATTTTATGAGGATC
Source organism: Larix kaempferi (assembly GCA_027924585.1). Lineage (NCBI taxonomy): Eukaryota > Viridiplantae > Streptophyta > Pinopsida > Pinales > Pinaceae > Larix > Larix kaempferi. The sequence goes on from BSBM01000046.1 coordinate 10,598,902, forward strand.
TAGCTCAAAGTGTCAATTATTAGTTCTCCGTTGACATCGGCAAGTCAAGAGGAAGTTTTAAACGTATAACACATCAACAATGTTATTCTGATTTCTTATTAATTTCTGCAAATTAAAAAATATTTTGACATTTTAGAGTGTAAAAATGCTCCAGCAATTACTGATATTCACCAGAGGTAGATTAATTCTCTGGACATGCCGAGAGTTTGGATATTTTCTTAAAGGTTCTCCTATTGATGCTCTTATTCGTTGTTGTCTTTTGGAGGAAAGATCTAGCGATGCATCTTATCAATACAACAACCCGGGGGTTCATACACTCTGAAGGGGATATTTCATAATGAATTAGGTCTGGTTTTTGTGGTTGTTTATCAGCGGATATTGCATCTTTTGTATGTGAATGAGCTATTAGATAAGCTAAAGCATGAATTTGCAGAAATTTACAATCCAAAGAGGACGGTTTACACGGATTTCGATGATACGTTTAGGCCACTGTTAAAAGAGTCTGAGGCAAGAGCCAAAGAACTGAAAAAATGAACCAGCAAAATAACCTACCTGAGGTTCCGACAAAGATACCTGGGAAAACTACAAATAAAAAATATGGATCTCAGGCGAAGGAAGGAAAAAGTATTAGTAAAGTTGAGAGCAAAACTGGGGCGGATGATGACCATGCTCATAAAGCTACCAAGAAATCATGACTAAATTCACTGTCTAATGGAAAAGAAAATGGCTTTAAGAATGCCAATTCAGAAAACAAAAAGAGTGAAGACGGTCGTGTTCAGAAAACTACTGAAGTAGCCTTTGATGTAAATAAGTTACAAAAATTGCAGTAAAAAACAAGTAAGAAAACTGAATTAGCAAAAGTCCCCAAAGAAGAGCCGGGGAATAAGAAACCAAAAAAGAATAGAGTATGGGATGATATGCCTCAACATATCAAGCCGCAAGGGGGAAACCAATTCTGCTCTAAACAAGAAAGGATGGTTTTCTTCGATCTTCCAGAACGTAAATTCTAGTCTAGGTTTTTTACACCCATATTTATCACAAACAAGCAGAAATATGAACACACTGAGGTAACCACCTCATGCCTCCACAACATACTGTTGAAGACAACCGGGGAACAACCGGAGACAACAACAACAAACAACTTTATCATATGCTTATTTAAGGGGAAAAAAACAGAGCAATTATTTGAACGCACAATTATTTGAACGCACGAAACCCATTAAAAACCAGAAGAGAACAAAGGGTTCCATACATGTTTTTCATGAAAGCCATGCTAAAGCACAAGAAGATGCACATACGAAAACAAATTGTAGAGAAAAAAATCTAGAAGACCGACCTGGCCAACCAAGTCGACAATGTTCTGCGTCCTGGAAGAAAATGCAACAGAACAGAGATTCCAAACCAATAGCCACACTCGAAACCCTCGCGGAGCAACAACAAAAGAAACCAAGAACTCCGAAATCACCTACACAAACCGTCTAAACTCGCAGAACAAGGAAACAACTCGAAATGAAAGAATAGCTTAACCAACACATCTATAATAAAAACACCATCCGAGCACCATGAATGTCGACCACGCCGTAATAAATGATAGTAATAACCAGCAACCGTCCACAGAAACATACCAAATATCCACCATAAAGGTTACTTCACGCTGCTCTCATCTTGGGAGACTCAATTGCCCCATATTCAACACAAAACAAGACAGTAATAAAAGACTAGAATCATCCCTTGCAGACCTATCTGGTCAACCTGATCATTATGATGACTTCCAATCTACTAAAACACAAATATTTAGATGTTACATTTGTAAGTTTAAATTTATGCTCTATTTTTATTTTTCTTAATCTACAGAAATGATAAAATTAGTCATATCAAACACTCTCCACCAATAGGAGTTTCACACTTATTAATATATTTTATTAAATAAATAAAAAAATTCATTCAACATTCAATAAACTATAGCCAAATTTTAGAAAAAATACTTTCTAAAAATAGGATGCTAGCTCATTCCCTAAAGAGACCTTTTGTTTTGTCATTACATGACCAAATTATCGAAGATTTTTACACTGTGTGATCGTATTGCAGACCAATGCCAATAACTCCAATACAATATAGAAATATCATCAATATATGATCCACGAAGGATGAATGTGAAATACTCCCTTCACTCTATTATATACTAAGAGATGAGGAGGAATTACTCTCACATATTACATGTGGGATAATATAATTCTCCATAATAACATCTCTTTATATAATAATGGATATCAAGAGTATATTTTACCATAATGAATATGGGATAAATGTATTACTCTTTTACATAAGATTGTGGATATCTTTCGACATAATACAAAGACATTATTACCTTCCAAGGAATATAAAATATTCCAACACTCCTCCTTAATAATGGCTGGGAGAAAATCCCACTAACAAAGGAAGGAAGGAGCCATTAATGATCCCCCTTGATGACAACTTCCATAATAACCAAAGCTGCAAATAAGAAGAACACTTCGGCTGATGGAATTTGATGAAGAACAACCGCTTCTCACTGAATCATGAAATTGCGCACGAACCAGGTCCAACAAGATGCCCAGATCTAAAGAGAAGCCTTTATGACTACTAGATCCAACAGATGTCGAGAACATGTGACGTAATCCAACAGCAAGGTGCCTAGATCTAAAGAGAATCCATCATGACTACTAGATCCACAAGATGCCTAGATCACCACAAGAATCATCACAACCATAATTGATAGCTGAAGAACTCTGATATAACATCCACGCCAGTGTACATATACCTTTTGACGACTGATACAACAAAACATGTGGCTAAGAACACCACAATAGTGTAAAAAAAAAACAGATGGCCAATATGCATGTAGATAGCAGACATTCTTCCAATCAAGGTGCAATAGAAATATCTGTACAAGGCCTCAAACATCGAAGAAATAGGACCCCAATGGTCTATACATCGAAAATGATATCATACAGATGAACATCATGACTTTAACAGTAGAAGATGATGCTTCATTATTTCTGGAATAATGAAGCATCATCTTCCGACATGATAGAAAGACATTATTACCTTCCAAGGAATATAAAATATTCTAAGCAATTGGCATACAAAATTGTTGCTAAGATTATAGCAAACCGTATCAAGCCGGTTTTATCTAATTGTTTATCAAATGAACAATTTGCATTTGATAATAGGCACATCCTTGATTCTGTAGGGGTTTCTCAAGAAACATTTCATAGTATAAAAACTCAGAATCTTAGGGCACTCATCCTACAACTGGATCTATCCAGGGCATACGACAAAGTAAACTGGGGATTTCTTCAGTTGGATTTGATTGAAATTGGAATTCCGTGGAAGGCAATGAAGTGGATCATGGTGTGTGTAACATCAGTCAATTACCCAGTCCTGATAAATGGAAGTTCCATAGAGTTCTTCACATGCTCACACGGCCTTAGGAAAGGCTACCCCTTGTCTCCTCTCATCTTCCTGATTGTCATCGAAGGGCTGAGTAGATTGCTAATCAAAGATAAATCAAATGGAGAAATATTTTTTGCAAAAAGGTTACACAAAATATAGCGGTTACACATCAACTTTTTGTTGATGATGTGAGTTATTCGAGGAAGGAAATAAATCTGTATGAGTTTGTATAAAAAATATACTTGGCCTATTTTGCAGATCTACAAGCATGGAAATAAATGACAATAAATCGATCTTCTTGGAACACAAGGTGGAACAGGCGATGAAGTTGGACATACAGGAACTTATGCCTTATGAAATGAAGGATCTAGTATGGGGTACATGATAATTGGGATATTTCATAAAGCCTAACGCATATGCTTCCAAGGACTGGTACTGGATCTTCGAAAGATTTGATAGGAGAATACATCAATGGTGTTGGATATGGATATCCATGGGCGGTAGGGTCACACTTTCCAAAATGGTTATGCAGAACTTCAACATTTATTGGATGTCACTAAATTAAATTCCAAAAACTATCCTTTCAAGTATCAGAAGGAGAATCCACAATTTCATTTGGTATGGTAAAGATTCCCAAAAAATCCATCTAGTGGAATGGAGTAAGGTAGCTAGTCCGCTTATAAATGGTGGATGGTCTGTAAAGAATATCTTGGAATTCTCCAAGGCCCTTCTAGCTAAAAGTATCTGGAGGGCACTCACGGAGAAAGGCTTATGGGGTGATATCATCAAATATAAATACCTTGGGGGTCTCTCGGTCACACAATGGCTTCGATGCCCTGTTCCACCTGCAAAGAAAATTTCCAACACCTAGGCAGGCTTGATTTCGACATACTCTATTATGGTTGAGTGGATAGCGTGGTACCCAGGAAATGGCCGGTCTATCATGATAGGTGAAGACCCAATCGCCCCAGTTTCTACAGTCTATCGAAATATATAATTTACATGTTGCACAATCAAGGTATATACACTCTTCATTGTGCTATCTCGGCGGCCCCAAATTCCTTTCCCAGCCAAAACTGGTTGAACGTCGATCAGATTGGACTCCGGGGTATAATGGAAATGGAATGGACTGAATATACACTAGGTCCACACCGTGGAAATGTAATGATTTCAGAAAGTGCCAATAACCCTATTTGGACGTGGAACTCACATTCAGGAATCCGAGGTTCTATTCCAAGCAGCTCCTACCAATATGGAATGGTGGCATGGTGTATGTTGTAAGTGGAGACTCTCGCTCAAACTAAATTTTTTTATTTGGTTGACCCTCGAAGACAGGCTCGTAACATGGCAAAACTTGCAGAAATGTGGATATAATGGACCAAACATATGCATATTCTGTAAACGTGTTGAAGACTCGGTCTCACATATTTTTATGGATTGTCAATATCTATTTTAGGTTTGGGATTATGTTGGCACTTCCTTTCTTACCATCAATGCATGGAACGAATCCTCACTACAGGAATTCCTGCAACATTGGTTTGCAACAAATGGAAGGCTGGGCGAGCTTGATATTTATACTCTCTGGGAATTTTGGAAGTCTAGGAACCTCCTTATCTTTGAAAATATATTTACCTTTCCCTATAGATGTGTTGGCAAAGCCACGGTAGGATATTGTGAAACAACAGGAAATTTAATTGATATTACACATAAATCCTCATTAAAGCCTGTACTTCTATCCCTTCCGGGGGTTGCTTCTTGGTTTGATGGTGCATCTCAGTCTTCGAGTATAAAGTGTGGTGCTGGAGCTGTCATTAAATTGGATGGTCGTTGTAGCTATTTTATGTGGATGAACTGTGGAACTGGGTGAAACACCAGGGCATAATTGGTTTCACTTTGGATGGTGCTTTACTTTTCCAAACAACTTAAGATCGAATTGGTTCATATCTCCGGGGACTCTAGGATTATCATTAATTGGGTCAGTAATATGGGGGACATTCAGGCAATTATACTTTCATCCTGGATGTCTCAAATTCAGAGGTTAATTCTGGATATGCAGGGGATCAATTTTCACCATACTTTTCGTGTTGACAATGTTAAGGCCGATCTAATGTCCAAGCAGGGTCCATCTGCTCGTGAGTGTAGTCTTTTCATTTAACTCCACGAAGATCATTTTCTGCGGGACTCTGGTTCCCTTCCTATATTTCTGGGTTAGATTCTTCTTGGGAGATTACTCTTTTTGTTGCTCCATTTTTGTATCTTCGCCATAGCAGTGGTATTCGGCTATAATATTATATATCTCTACTTTGTATATATTTCAACAATCGTCCTTGGGATTTGGGTTAGAGGACTGGCTTAGGGACTTCTATTGTTTGAAGTTTTGAGGTTGTATGGGTTTATCAATGTATTGAGGGACCAGTTTGGACTGTTCTACCCTTTGGGATATCTTTAGGTTGCTGAAGAGGATGTATTTTTCCAATTATATATACTTTAATGGTATAGAGCTTTTCCCGTGTCAAAAAAAGAGTAGGTATTACCTGTCTTTTCTAAAATCAACATTAAATTTAACATAAATCAATTTGAAGTTTAGCTATCTGTTTAATTTGTTAGGTGGAGATGCTATCGCTTTTATTTATGAGGTCATCATGTGTTAGGTAATTTTTTTTTTCTCAGATGTAAATTAATCAATTCAATATCATATTACATATGTAGTTAATGAGATAAAAGATAAATGGTTTATTGTTATTTTCTTGTAAATAAGTACCCACGAGGATTTGAACTTGTGACCTTCCATTTACAACTTCTCACCTCAATTACTCATTACCAATTTCTCTACCCTCGTGGGAAACAAATAAATAATTTATTAAAAAAAATAAAAAAATTCATTATTTTTAAATTCTAAAGTTAAACTTTGAAAGATTTTTTAATTTTCAATTAAAGTAAAAAAAAATTGACCTTCAATTGATTACAATATAACTTGTCTTCGACATGTATAATAAAATGAGATATGGTAAATTACCTTGAGGTTTGATTTAGGCGATGATGGAGTTACTTGCTCAAAACAATTTATCCACTGATGGATTCTCCAAATTAGATGGATGAGGATCCCATCCTTTGGACTTGATTTTAGTGCTAGATGACGCATCATTACCACTGAGTCTCCAATCACAATCAAATGGTTAATTCTCCTACTTTGTGCTTGCATCAATCCCTGCCATAGTGCCAAAGCGTCAACTTGATTGCTTGTTGATATTCCCAATCCCCAAGCATATGTGTTTTATGTTTTTCCTCCAGGGTCAAAGAGCACCCCCCATCCCCGACACTTGCCAACCTTGGATTTGAAGATTCAAATTTCTATGGTCGAAGTGTAAGACCCCAACCTGGGTCTCTTTTAGTTTTTAAATAAGTCAGAAATTCCACTTCTTGTTAAAATTTCTGTTCTGTTTCTGTTGTGTTTTGTTCCTGTTTTTTGGTTATGTTTCTATTCTCATCACTAGTTTTGGCTGTAAAGAAAAATAAAGTGTTTACATTTACAGAATTGAACCATTAAAATTCTGTTTTTATTTCATGTTTTCATTTCTAACTTTTTATCATTTACATGCCTGAAAAACGATATAAAATCTGCATTTTCCATATAAAATCTACATTTTCATTCTTTTCAGATTTGCAAATTTATAAATCTGTTTTATCTACTTCTAACAATTTATTGTTGACTGTGCAGGTAGCAGATATAATTACAGCATATAAACTTTTGAAATTAAATTAAAACAGAATTTGCTAAGGTAGAAACGACAACATACCTGCTGGAAAATACATGTAGGAAGCTAGTAGATCCACCCTTGTTGCTGCCCCTGTTTGCTGAATGCCTTGTTGATTCCCTTTGATTTTTCCTGCAACCAAAAGCCTTCCCCACAGTTCTGAAACTCAACTAGCCAAAATAGTTTTTGCCACCCTACCAACTGGCGAGGTCTCGCCGACCACCCAGCTCCAAAGGTACCCCTTTGGACCCCCGTGCCCAAATCGAGTACAAGCCCAAGCTGTTGTATCCCTTCCAAAAAATCCAACAAGAACTCTCCTTTTCTATACTCCCAAACTTCTCCAAAATCCTAAGGTAAAAAGATCCCCCTTCTCCTTCCTCCTTTCTCCCTCTTATCCCCATGTTTGCCGACTCTTCTTCCCCATTACTTCCCCTATCTTCATCATAAATTTATCCACCCCCTTCCATCTACCATGTAAGTCCTCGAGCCCTCAACTTGGACTTGGACTCTTTTAAATATTTAAACTAATATTAAAAGGTGTTGGTTGGGGTCACTTCTCAACCGTAACTTCTAATTTAATTAAATTTAATCCTTTTATTTAATATAATAATTTTAAACATATCCTTACTCATATTTCAATATTTGACCATTTAATTAATAAATAATAAATGTTATATATATATTATATAGTTTAAACTTGCATGCTTCACCAATTTAATTTAATTAACAATAATTGTCAATTGATTAATTACAATTAACTAATCATTTAATTAATGGTTTCTAATATTTATAATATGTAAATTCCCTTTAATTATAATTTCACTAATTCAATTTATCAATTATGAACAATAATCCTATCAATGTAAATCATAACATTATCAATGTGTAATTATATTAATTAAATAAAATTCACTAGGATTTAATCGACTCATATATCTGTTTCCATTTTAATTACACCTTAGTTTGTAATTAGCTAATTAACAATCATTACTAAAGATAAGCATAGTCTTGTTAAAATTAATTAACATCATTAACACATAATTAATTTAAGGGATCAAGTTACTATCAACTTATTTAACCTTATCGTTACATTTCAACCCTTAGTCCTGGCTAATTAAACTCATTAACAATCAATCAAGCATTCTAATCAATTGCATTAGTCACTACCTAGGTTAACCATAGCTTTGTTTATTAATCAACAACAATTAATTATTAATGGACAATAATTAACCATTAATCAGCATTATTAACCCTAATCATCATTGTTAACTTTAATCGACATTATTAACATTGATCAACAATAGTTAATTACTAAACGACAGTAATTAATATTAAGCGACACTAATTGACATTATTACTCAACAATATTTCATGTAATTCATAATATGTAGGCGAGTTATGTAAGCGTAGCTACTGCTTACATTCCTCACGTAAGTACACTAAAAGTAATAATTCACATACATCAATCATAATCAAGGAACTTATTATTTACCGACATAGGTTTTAACATAGTTTGCAAAGTACAATCCATTAGCTTACTGAAACCCAAGTTACGACAATTCATACATCACTGATTTTGACACATACTAATCAAGGGTTTTACACACCTACAGTTAGATCTTGTTTTCACCCCTACCTCATGCTATACCTATCTACCCACATCATCACTAACTTCCACATCCTATCCTGTCCTCTACTGGACTACCCTAGAATGTCAAGTCATGACCGGTTCCAGCTAGAACCCGTAATCGGAAGTGTCGACTATATCGACCAAGCTTCCCCAGCAGGCAACCACCAGTCATCATCACACACCTTGGGGAGCGCACTGTAGCACAGCCCTCCCATGACTCTGGGTTTAGGGGATAAACGGTGGGTAAAGCCTCCACCCCCCTAATGGAACAAGGGACTATGTCCACCCGACATAACAATAGCGTTGCACTTGTACTCGGTCTGTCATCGTATAACCAATCTGGGCGGTTGAGTTTCCTGAAACCCTACCCCACCCATGTCATAACATACATCATAATAAACAGCATAATAACCACACGAAAGTAAATAATGCATCACTCGCATACCATTTTATCTTTTGAAGTTCATGTCCCCGAGGCCCTCCCACCTCGTAGGATCCAGCTATCACTTAGCCGTTTCAACCTGTAAGTCAGTCCTCGACATACAATATAGAATGTCATGCATAAATCCTCGATATACACACATATATTTCATCATAACATAACAACAATAAACTCATTCATTCTCCATGCACCTGGCATAAAATTCATTATTTCAACATATAACTGTAACCGTATCCACGTACCCATCATTCAGTAATTTCCATATATTTGACATAATTAACACATGATACATATCTAACATGACTACCGATCATAATACTATCATCACACACACACACACACACATATATATATTGGCAAAATAATAGAACCATATGTCTACAGTGTCGTCAAACCGACGAGGTCTCACAGTCGAGCAAATACAGCATATAATAGTAGTTCAGGTAGTAATGTCAAAACGAGGTGTTACATACACCCACCCTTCAGGAAACTTCGTCCCGAAGTTATGATCAAAATAATGTGGGATAATCACGATGCATAGTCTCTGCGTCCTCCCAGATAGCAGACCCTAGGCTATATCGGTCCCACTGGACCTTAACTTGGTCCACCAAACGGTGCCTCAACTGTTTAACCCTGCGGTCCAATATAAGTAATGGTTCGACCCTGATGGTTCCCACGTCTGAAACCTGCAGTTCCTTCCAATTTATTTTATGCGACTCATCAGCTACATAATGTCGTAAAACAGATACATGAAAAACATTATGAGTTTTGTGCAAATGGGGTGGCAGCGCAAGACGATACGCGACGGGTCCAACCTTTTCTAAAATTTCAAAGGGTCCTATAAATCGTGGCGACAACTTTGTCCCTTTCCCAAACCTGATGGTACTTTTGCTAGGCCTGATGCGGACAAACACTGCATCACCAACATTATAGCTTCGATCAACCCTATGCGCATCAGCATAGCTCTTCTGTCTATCATGTGCTTCCTTTAGCCGCTGTCTAATCTGAACAACCTATTCTTCCATCTCCTGAATCAACTCAGGTCCTATAATTACTCGATCCTCTAACCTTTCCCAGCTCAATGGTGTCCTACATGGACTTCCATATAAAGCTTCATATGGAGGCATCCCAATTGAGCTATGGTAACTGTTGTTGTAAGCAAACTCTACCAAAGGTAAGTGCTTTTCCCAATGAGTTTGTTGATCCATGACATACATTCTAAGCATGTCCTCCATCACCTGATTCACTCTTTCTGTTTGCCCATCTGCCTCTGGATGGTAAGCAATGCTTAGGTTCAACTGAGTACCCAACGCTGACTGCAAACTTGTCCAAAACCTGGAATCTCTATCCGATATAATCTTCTTGGGAAACCCATGGAGACGAACAACTTCATTTATGAACACACGTGTTACATCCGTGACATCATAGGTCTCCTTAATTGGAATGAAATGAGCAGTTTTGGTCAGTTTGTCAACGATGACCATAATGGCATCATGCCTATGAGAGGTAAGAGGCAATCCTACCCCGAAGTCCATGGAGATAACCTCCCACTTCGACATAGGAATGTCATGCGGCTGTAACAGTCCTGTCGGGTGGTGATGATCATCTTTTACCTGCTGACACTCAAGGTATTTAGCGACAAATTTGACCATGTCGCTTTTCATCCCTACCCAAAAGAAGAGTTGCTTCATGTCTGCATACATCTTCTTTACACCCGAGTGTGCACAATACACTGCTCTGTGGGCTTCCTTAAGGATAGTCTCTCTAATGTCTCCCTCCTCAGGAATATACATCCTCCCTTGATACCGTAACAAACCATCGGCTTCCAACTCATAGCCTTCAAACTTTGGTCGCATCGGTTTCCCATTCTGGAGTGCCGCTGTGACCTTTAGGTACCAACTATCCCCGAGTAGCTGCCCTAAAATTCTTTCCCTCAAATCCAACTTCAAAGGTATAAGAGAGAAAAGTCTTGGTTTTCTGCTTAAGGCATCCACTACCACATTCTCCTTCCCCTTGATGTAGGAAATCCCAAAATCATACTCGCTCATGAATTCACTCCATCGCCTTTGCCTAGCATTTAGGTCTCTCTGAGTGAAGATATACCTTAAGATTTGGTGATCAGACTTGAGCTCAAAGCTTCGTCCAACAAGGTAATGTCTCCAAAGCTTCAAAGCTAACATCACTGCAGCTAACTCTAGGTCATGAGTAGGGTAATTCTCTTCATGTGTTTTTAGCTTTCTTGACGCATAAGCTATTACCCCACCTTCCTGCATCAACACTGCACCCAAACCTTTCCTTGAAGCATCGGTGCAAACCGTGAATTCCTTCTCCATATCTGGAACTCGTAGAATTGGTGCACTCGTCAATAGTCTTTTCAGCTTGGCGAATGCGGCATCGCATTCATTTGTCCATTCATATCTAGTGCCTTTACGCTGTAAGGTAGTTATGGGTTTTGCGATTTTTAAGAAACCCTCAACAAACCTTCTATAATACCCAGCTAACCCCATGAAGCTCCTTACTTCATGTGCATTATTTGGCACGGGCCAATCCATTATGGCCTTCACCTTTTTAGGGTCAACAGAAATTCCCTCACCGAAAATTATATGCCCTAGGTAATGGATCTCCTTTTGATAGAACGAACATTTGGACAACTTACCATACAACTGATGCTCCCTTAAGCATGACAGCACTATTCACAAGTGTTCCTCGTGCTCCTGTTCATTATTGGAGTAGATGAGGATGTCGTCCAAGAAGACTTGCACAAACTGATCTAAGTATTTTCGAAACACGCTATTCATGAGACTCATGAATACAACTGGGGCATTGGTCAAACCGAAGGGTACCACCACAAACTCATAGTGCCCAAACCTTGTTCGAAAAGCAGTCTTAGGTATATCACCTTCCTTAATCCGTAGCTGGTGGTAACCTGATCGTAAGTCGATCTTTGAGAAGACTGTCGCCCCTTTCATTTGATCAAAGAGGTCATCAATTCGAGGTATCGGGTACCTATTCTTCACGGTGGCTCTATTCAAATCTCGGTAATCAATGCAAAGACGCAAGGAACCATCCTTCTTCTTCACAAAGATTACTGGCGCACCCCACGGTGAAATACTTGGTCTAATGAACCCTAGATCTAGCAGTTCCTTCAACTGCATTTGCAACTCACAAAGTTCTGGGGCCATCATCCTGTAAGGTGTCTTCGATGTTGGCTCTGAACCGGGTTTTACCTCAATGGTAAAATCAAGTTCCCTCTTAGGAGGTAACCCAAGTAATTCCTTTGGGAATACATCACTGAACTCGGCTAACACTGGATAGTCATCAAAGGAGGGTCCCTTCTCACTGTTTACCGCTTCAACAATCTACAATCGGCATCCCTGTCTCATACATCGCTTTACGTTCATCGTTGATATGAACCATAGGGACACCTTCCGTTTGATACCCTGGATCTTGATGGCCTCTCCGTTGTCATTAATGCAAAGAACTTTCTTTCCATAACAGTCCAAGAAAGCTCGATGTTCCTCAAGCCAATTCATACCTATGATGAGATCATAAGTTCCGAGGGTGGTGACATACACTTTGACTTGTGTAACACACACCCCGAGATCCACCACACACTTATCGACACTAGGTCCTACTGCTTGCTTTACCCCTGAAGCCATTTTGACTAAGCTGAAATCATCATGCTCGTAGGCTGCCAAGCCACATTTGTCTAATGCATATGGAGAAATGAAACTATCAGTAGCACCAGGATCAAACAATATTCTAAGCTTGACATTATTGACCGTACCTGATGATTCCACCACAGTGGATTGGTGCTCTTCCTGATGGTTGTTTACTACAGCCAAGATCTGATGCCTACTACCCCCACTCCCCATTGGAGCTTTTCCTTCTCGACGCACTGTACCAGATCGTAATTCGGGACAATCACGCTGGTAATGTGGACCTCCACATCCCCAACAAGCAACTTGTAATGGAGTGGGCGAGATAACTTGTTCAGACCTCTGAGAGGGGTTCCTCCCCCTAGGACCCCTTCCTCTACCGGTCGATCCTCTGAAATTCCTCACACCCTGGTGAGTTCCTGTGGTTGATTGGGGCACCGCCCTAGTTGCCACTGATCTGTCTACCGCTGCGACTCTCGATGTGCTCCTGTTCCCGTAGGGAGGTGGCCTTGCATATCCTCCCCGAGGGTAGCTTCGAGGGGCCTTCCCCACAAACCCTGACTACTGAGAGTTGAATGACCTGATGGGATTTGCACCCAACATCTCCTCAGTGTAACGAGCACAATCTACTGCCTCGGCGATCGAAGTTGGTTTCCACATCCGTACCTGAGCCCTGATCTTGGCATTGAGCCCATACACGAAGCACTCAACCTGGCGTTTGTCATTGTCCAAGTAAGGGACATACTTCACTAATTCCATGAACCTCTCTTCATACTCCTCCACAGATAGATGCCTTTGTACCAAGGCATGAAGAGCCCCTGCTTGTTCTTCCTGGTAGGATGCGGGTAGGTACTTCCCTTTGAATTTTTCCACAAACAGTTCCCAGGGAACCGTGTCCGGTGTAAGGTGTAGCTGCCTTTCTTGGTTTCCCCACCAGTTCAAGGCAGCCCCCTTTAGTTGAAATATAGCTAGTTTGGACTTGGACATGGAGGTGTACTCCTACAGGGTCAAGCAGCTGGTCATCTCTTCCAACCACGACTCTGCTCGTATCCCTGATCGACCCCCTCGAAAATTCTGGAAGCCTTATCTTCTGAAGCTCCCTTTTGATATCCTGATGCGGAGTTCTTGGTACCGTATTCACTTCTGCCACAGGAACTTCCTCCCTTAGTGGAGGGGCATCAACTTCTACCTCCGAGGTAGTACTTCCTCTCTGTGCTAGTCCCCTGAGTGTTTCGTTTATAGCTTCCAGCGAGCACAGTATAAGGATGGTCTCTGGCGATGGTGCTGGCACATTCGGCTCAGGTAATGCCGTCGTCGGACCTCACCCCCGACCTGCTCGCGTTCTTACTATGTTTATCCCTGTAACATGGAATAATAGGATAATTAACACACAATGACATCATGACTAATTTACTATCAAACTCAACAATTGACTCAAAAGTGCGTCATGACAAATTTTACGAGCGTTTTACTTTAAGAGCTATAGTTCAGGACGTTTCGATCAGGCCATCTTGAGGCCACCCGGTACTAGACATACTGCAATAGTTCTACGTAGGTTTAGGTATTAGATTCCACACAATCCTCATTACGTCACCAACAACTCTTCCAGATATTAAATTAAGGTTTATTGTCTCGTTTTTCCTTAATAATTTATAATTTAATAATAACATTATTAACCTAAGTTTTTTTTTGTTGTCTAGAGCTGCGTTTATCAACCACTTTGTCATGGAGTATAATCGGTGTCTCGGTGATCAGCTCGTCATGCTGATCCCTGTGGTGTCTCGTTTTTGAGGATTAGAGTTCGTGTTACCCCTTCGACTATACATTGAAGTTTCGGTAGGAAACTCTCTCTCTCCTTTGTACGTAGTAGCTAAGATTAATTATAAATAAAATAATAATTTTTTTTTGAATATTATTATTATTTATTATATATATATATATATATATATATATATATATATATATATATATATAAACTATTAACCAACTATTAAACAAAATATTTTTGAAATTATAATAATAAATTTTTATATATACATATTTATGTATAATAATAAAAAAATATTAATAAACTTTTAATTAAAGCAATTGTTAATAGTTAACAAACTATTAACTTTAACTAATTAAAACTATCAATAGTTAACACTTAAATTAATTAAAACGAATTAAATTTTGAATTTTTATTTATAATAATTTTTTTTTATATATAAATAAAATAATAATAAAATATATATATATATATAAATAAATTAACCCTAGTCACGTGGCCTCTCCGAAGGCATCTCACCATGCAACAACTAAACCCTAAAAAGGGTCAAACCCTACGGGCCCTGCCATTTCTTCCTTGGCTCGAGAGGAGTCTTGCTCTGCAACCTCGTTATCATGGGTGAGCTCTCTCCCACCTCTTCGACGAGGGCTGTTCCAGAGGAACCCTACTACGCCCAAGCTCTGCAACCGTTCGCAGGTATAAATCTCCTTCCTTTTTAGCATTTAGTTTGACTGTTTTGTGCTATCCTTGGTTTTTGTTTCAAGGAGCTCCTCCCTTTTGGCCGAGGCCGCAGGGAAAAGCTGCTAGCACGGCCGCGGACCAAGGCTGCATGCCATGGCCACAGCCCCCCTGTCTAAACCTTCACGCACCTTCGCTCAGACATTTTTTTTTTCTCTTTTCTTTTGTACTGCGAGCAGGGTAAGCACAGTGCGGCAGGCAGATAGATTCCCTTCGAAGAAAACTCTTCACACAGTCTCCCACTGCACACTGGCCGCGTTTTCCCCTTCTGCACAACCGCAGGCCTCTACCTTGTCTCTTATGCTTTCCAAGTTCTGCAGTTATTTTAGTGTTTGGAAGATCCGGCATCAAATATGCGTTTCGTTTAAATCATTGGCTGCTGGCACCCGTCCGGAATCTCGGCCCTAGGTCCAAAACCGGAAGATGGAAAGCTTGTTCCTTCCTCGTTGGTGAGATGAAATGCTGGTTTCTACTGTACTCAGTTATATTGTTATGTTATGTTTATATTAATATGACATATGTTGACATCTAATTACAGGCTATGAGATCGTCGAAAGGATGGCTTTCTATGGTATTGTCTCCAATTTGGTGATTTACTTAACAACTCAACTCCATGAGGGCACTTTGAATTCCTCAAGGAATGTCAATAATTGGTCTGGTGCTATTTGGATCATCCCTATCCTCGGCGCATATATTGCAGACACTCATTGGGGACGATATTGGACATTTACAGTGTTTTCATGTATTTATATACTGGTGCATATCTCATCTCTGCCCTCGCTCTTTCACTATTTTTTTTTTTTTGGGTATAATGCTTCCATTAATAATGTCTTATCAAGAAAACTATGGTGGTCTTAAGTTTGTAAGAGATTTTTTTCAGATAATAGTGATAGTTAAAATAAGAGTGAAGCGTCATGAGTTTACAGTGAAAACAGGGTATTATACTTTAAAGTTTTGTGGGATGAAAAGATTTCTTAAAATTCTTTGTGAGACTTGAAGTTGAGAATGAAAAATAAAACTCTAAAAGAAACCAAATAATTCATTATTTTATATTTATGTCTATTTGGGTATTGGGTACATGAGAAAACAATCTGTACATTCTCATCAGATTTCATAAATGCATTGCCTGTTTACTGTGCTATTACCTATGTTATATAAGGATATGGAATCTCATGAAAGACCGGTTGGATGCAGGGAATGATAGTCTTGACATTAGCAGTATCATTGCCATCTCTGAGACCACCAGACTGCAAATTGGAATCCAACGTATGTGAGAAAGCTTCGAAGCTTCAGATTGGGGTTTTCTACTTTGCTTTGTACGTTCTTGCTGTGGGCAATGGCGGTACAAAACCCAACATCTCCACCATGGGTGGCGATCAGTTCAACGAATTTGATCCCAAGGAGAAGAACTAGAAGGCCTCCTTCTTCAATTGGTGGCTGTTTGGTTCATTTATTGGGACGTTGATTGGACAGACTTTTCTCATATATAATCAGGAAAATGTTGGATTCAGTTTGGGTTATGCGATTCCCACGGCGGGATTGATCATATCTTCTGTAATATTCTCAATAGGTACTCCATTTTACAGACACAAAGTTCAAAAGGGAATCCATTCGGTCGCATTGTGCTTTCCATCTTCAGCATTTATTAAGTATGGTTTCACACATTTTCTTTTAATAAATCCCTTCAACTCAGGTTTTTTTTTTTTTTTTTTTTTTCCTTCTTTTTTTTTGTTCACTCATATATACAATTTTTTTTTTTTTTAATATGGTATATATATATCTATATGTATATATAAGAAATTTATTTCTGTCTCTCCTTCTTCTTTTTTTTTCTTTATAAAAGAAAATTTATAGTTTCCTTCTTTAATTTATTTGCAGCACCAAGTATAATTTACCCCATGGATTTCTCTCAATGGGGATTTAAATCCTATTTATATTAGTTGCTTTATTTAGAATAAAGAGATCTAACTCTCCTTCCTGTTTCATGTTTCATGTAGGTCTTAAACTTCTGTAGCAAGCTTCTACAAATTTTGTTTCATGTTTCATGTAGGTTTTAAACTTCTGCAACAAGTTTCCACAGCTTCTGTAATGAGCCCTCTGGTTCCAGATTTGGAACCATGGCTCTTATACCATATGTGTAAGACCCCAACCTGGGTCTCCTTTAGTTTTTAAATAAGTCAGAAATTCCACTTCTTGTTAAAATTTCTGTTATGTTTCTGTTGTGTTTTGTTCCTGTTTTTTGGTTATGTTTCTATTCTCATCACTAGTTTTGGCTGTAAAGAAAAATAAAGTGTTTACATTTACAGAATTGAACCATTAAAATTCTGTTTTTATTTCATGTTTTCATTTCTAACTTTTGCTCATTTACATGCCTGAAAAACGATATAAAATCTGCATTTTCCATATAAAATCTACATTTTCATTCTTTTCAGATTTGCAAATTTATAAATCTATTTTATCTACTTCTAACAATTTATTTTTGACTGTGCAGGTAGCAGATATAATCACAGCATATAAAATTTTGAAATTAAATTAAAACAGAATTTGCCAAGGTAGAAACGATAACATACCTGCTGGAAAATACTTGTAGGAAGCTAGTAGATCCACCCTTGTTGCTGCCCCTGTTTGCTGAATGCCTTGCTGATTCCCTTTGATTTTTCCTGCAACCAAAAGCCTTCCCCATAGTTCTGAAACTCAACCAGCCAAAATAGTTTTTGCCACCCTACCAACTGGTGAGGTCTCGCCGACCACCCAGCTCCAAAGGTACCCCTTTGGACCCCCGAGCCCAAACTGAGTACAAGCCCAAGCTGTTGTATCCCTTCCAAAAAATCCAACAAGAACTCTCATTTTCTGCTCTCCCAAACTTCTCCAAAATCCTAAGGTAAAAAGATCCCCCTTCTCCTTCCTCCTTTCTCCCTCTTATCCCCATGTTTGCCGACTCTTCTTCCCCATTACTACCCCTATCTTCATCATAAATTTATCCACCCCCTTCCATCTACCATGTAAGTCCTCGAGCCCTCAACTTGGACTTGGACTCTTTTAAATATTTAAACTAATATTAAAAGGTGTTGGTTGGGGTCACTTCTCAACCGTAACTTCTAATTTAATTAAATTTAATCCTTTTATTTAATATAATAATTTTAAACATATCCTTACTTGTATTTCAATATTTGACCATTTAATTAATAAATAATAAATGTTATATATATATATTATATAGTTTAAACTTGCACGCTTTACCAATTTAATTTAATTAACAGTAATTGTCAATTGATTAATTACAATTACCTAATCATTTAATTAATGGTTTTTAATATTTATAATATGTAAATTCCCTTTAATTATAATTTCACTAATTCAATTTATCAATTATGAACAATAATCCTATCAATGTAAATCATAACATTATCAATGTGTAATTATATTAATTAAATAAAATTCACTAGGATTTAATCGACTCATATACCTGTTTCCATTTTAATTACACCTTAATTTGTAATTAGCTAATTAACAATCATTACTAAAGATAAGCATAGTCTTGTTAAAATTAATTAACATCATTAACACATAATTAATTTAAGGGATCAAGTTACTATCAACTTATTTAACCTTATCGTTACATTTCAACCCTTAGTCCTGGCTAATTAAACTCATTAACAATCAATCAAGCATTCTAATCAATTGCATTAGTCACTACCTAGGTTAACCATAGCTTTGTTTATTAATCAACAATAATTAATTATTAATGGACAATAATTAACGATTAATCAACATTATTAACCCTAATCATCATTGTTAACTTTAATCGACATTATTAACATTGATCAACAATAGTTAATTACTAAACGACAGTAATTAATATTAAGCGACACTAATTGACATTATTACTCAACAATATTTCATGTAATTCATAATATGTAGGCGAGTTATGTAAGCGTAGCTACTGCTTACATTCCTCACGTAAGTACACTAAAAGTAATAATTCACACACATCAATCATAATCAAGGAACTTATTATTTACCGACACAGGTTTTAACATAGTTTGCAAGGTACAATCCATTAGCTTACTGAAACCCAAGTTACGACAATTCATACATCACTGATTTTGACACATACTAATCAAGGGTTTTACACACCTATAGTTAGATCTTGTTTTCACCCCTACCTCACGCTATACCTATCTACCTACATCATCACTAACTTCCACATCCTATCCTGTCCTCTGCTGGACTACCCTGGAATGTCAAGTCATGACCGGTTCCAGCTAGAACCCGTAAGCGGAAGTGTCGACTATATCGACCAAGCTTCCCCAGCAGGCAACCACCAGTCATAATCACACACCTTGGGGAGCGCGTCGTAGCACAGCCCTCCCATGACTCTGGGTTTCGGGGATAAATGGTGGGTAAATCCTCCACCCCCCTAATGGAACAAGGGACTATGTCCACCCGACATAACAACAGCATTGCACTTGTACTCGGTCTGTCATCGTATAACCAATCTGGGCGGTTGATTTTCCTGAAACCCTACCCCACCCATGTCATAACATACATCATAATAAACAGCATAATAACCACACGAAAGTAAATAATGCATCACTCGCATACCATTTTATCTTTCGAAGTTCATGTCCCCGAGGCCCTCCCACCTCGTAGGATCCAGCTATGACTTCGCCATTTCAACCTGTAAGTCAGTCCTCGACATACAATATAGAATATCATGCATAAATCCTCGATATACACACATATATTTCATCATAACATAACAACAATAAACTCATTCATTCGCCATGCACCTGGCATAACATTCATTATTTCAACATATAACTGTAACGGTATCCACGTACCCATCATTTAGTAATTTCCATATATTTGACATAATTAACACACGATACATATCTAACATGACTACCGATCATAATACTATCATCACACACACACACACATATATATATGTATCGGAAAAATAATAGAACCAT
The DNA here is from genome assembly GCA_027924585.1 of Larix kaempferi. Lineage (NCBI taxonomy): Eukaryota > Viridiplantae > Streptophyta > Pinopsida > Pinales > Pinaceae > Larix > Larix kaempferi. The sequence goes on from BSBM01000046.1 coordinate 10,619,305, forward strand.
ATGTCTACAGTGTCGTCAAACCGACGAGGTCTCACAGTCGAGCAAATACAGCATATAATAGTAGTTCAGGTAGTAATGTCAAAACGGGGTGTTACACGAAGGCCCCATCAATTAAGTAGGACCATGGATTTCAACAAAATCCTTTATGGATTTGAGGTAGAATTGCACTAGAAAAGGGATTTTGAATTTGTCCTCTTATTAACTTATCCCACTGGAAAAATTTTAGTTGACCATATATTGAAAATCTATAAAATTTAAGAGCTCGGGTTTATTGGTGATGGTGAACAACGTACAAACTTGAAAGTATGATTTTTCCTTGGACTCCATTCATATGGGCCCTTACCAGTGCTACCTTGGGAAAGTTCCCTAGAATTCAAGCTTCTCAAGTTTATGATGCCTTGTCAAGGGGGTAGTAGTTTAGCCATGAATATTATGATATCTACTAAAGGAATGGATAAACAATTTGGAATATGACCTAGTCCATGGTGATTTTGATGCAAGAGTATTCCCTATTACAACATTTTGGCCAAGCAAAAGTACTTATATACATTCACCCCTTCAAGCCTACTTCTCCCTCGTAATTAGGCCACTTGTCATCCTCAATTTCTTTGGCCATAATTTGAACATCTTTTTGATAGGTTACATGTTCATTACTATCTTGTTACCTTTGATATGTACATACAAGATGTAAACTTCAAATTTGTCTATAGAGTGTCATTCTCATTTTGATATTTTCTTTCTTTAGGAATAGGTAATGTAACTCCACAATAATAGGGCCATTACTAAATTATGGTACAATTACATTACCTTCAAAGATCTTCAATTCTTTAGAAAGTGCCCTAGTTGTGTAAAAATGATGTCACTTATATTTTTCATTCCAAATCAATGTGTACTAGAACTGCTCTTCTTTTTGTCTTCTAAAACTATTTTAGTATTATTCTCTAGAGTAATTGGAAATCTCGTGAGCTTTCTTGTATCATGGTTCCCTTTTTATTTTGTACTAGGGGAATCGACAATGGAGATTGGGATGGTACTCGCGTGACACGGGGTCCATGGATCCAATCTCGCTACCACTATACCCCTAGGTGCAACCATAGGGCCCGAGCCATGGTGCACATGCAAGTTGGGGGGAATCAAACACGTGACCTACCATTTACAACCAATTTCAACTTAACCACTCAAGCTGCCCCCCACGGGCTTGTATCATGGTTCCCTTGAGGAACATAGTAATGTAAGATATGTTGGAAGGATTTTGCTTAAAACACTATTTATTTTTATTGTCCAAATATCATAAACTTCAAAGGTTGCTGGATTTCTCTAATCTTGTCTACCCACTTTCAAGCAACTTGTACAATTTAGACTCATTATGATTGTTATAATAAGTTTCCATCCACCCTGAATGAAAATATGAAACCATGATAATTAGCCACCATTATGCACACAATCACTCAAACTGAACAGATATTGAGGAAAAACATATTTAAAGGTGCAAATGTTGGCATAATTATATTTACAACATTTCTCTCATATTTGGTACAACATTTTCTTAGTGCATGTATTTGTTTTGCTTATTCCTCTATTTGGATTCCTATGGTCATTTCTTGTCCTTGGAGGACATCATAATATTACATTATATTATGGTTGCACATGCTTCCAAAATTGAATCACAATGCTAAGTAGATTTACACAATCAAATTGTCTAGTATCAATATAGGCGTAGTTGAGATTTGTAGTAATTGATCGTATTGAAAACAATTCGAGGGACATAGTCCTATGTTTCCTCTATACATTTGATAAATAAAAAAATAGAACTTGTTGCAATAATACATGTAACATAAGCAATTCAGTAGACAATCAATGGACCCTAAGTTCCTATAAATAGAGGCATAATGGAGTATGCTTGGTGAACCCATGGAACTTTCCACCACAAGTAGTTTGATTTTTTTCCATTTAAAGTCTTCTCCTTCAATTTCCTTTCGTAGTGTATAATGAAATTAATGTAAAAATATAATATAGGAAAAGAACTAGTGTTGTGCTCCATCTAAAGAAAAAAAATGTTTATAGAAAATATTGGACCTTTATTTAAGATAGAGGAAGATTGCATTAAATGGAAGTTCTCAATATTTCAAGCCTCATAGTAGGGCTCATCTTTAGGAGAAAAGTGATCCGAAATTTAGGTTTTGAGAATAACCATGAATTAATAGGAAAATGGGCTATAGAGATTGAGTTCCTAAGTCGACAACTAATTAGAAGTTCAAGCCTAATGAAGAATTCAACCTTAACAAAATAATTGAAAATTTCTAGAGTTAACGAATTTTAACATATTATTTAGATTTCATTAATCTCTAATTTTTAATGTTTTATTACACCAACCTTTATATTTTAAAAACTAATAAAAGACACTAACCTTAACTACTAATAAACCCTTATATTTTTAAGGGTTATTACTGACGCTAAAATATTTATTAATAAAAAATATTAACCCTATATAATTTATATACTAACTTAGAATTATAATAATTAATATTTGCCTTATCTTTAATATTAATATATTAAAAACTAAAAAATAATAATATTGAATTGTATTATTAATCCAAATGAAATTAATCTAATAAATTAGATTTTATTTTCGATAACTAATCCTACTAAATACTAAATTAATATAATTAAAAGCCAACCCTAAACTTAAAATTAAAAAATATTAAAGAGACTAACTCTAAGAATGAATGACTTCTATAAAAATAAAACAGAACCTAAACTTATCTTAAAAATTTACTATATTCACTTCTAAATTACTAACCTTAAAAAATATAATAAAAATATTAGGATTAACTTTCTATTTTCCTATTAAAATATCAAAACTAACTTAATAAAATGTAAAAACTAACTAAGTAATTAATATATTAATTATTAAATTTAAATAGTGCTTAACCTTATGTTAAGCTTAAAATCCAAAACTTACCAGCTACTTGATCTACTAAGAAAAATTAACACCAAAAGGAAGAGACAATTTCCTTTAAATTATTAGTGTCTAAACTATTAGTGTCTATTGTTATATTTGTGGGTTATCATTAAGTTTTTAATGGAGTGGATGATAGGGCACTAGTATTTACCTTATTTTAGGCCATCATAATTGTAGTGAGCCCCTCTTCTTGTTGGCACCAACTCTACACCAAGCTTCTATTAAGAGATGTTTTAGTATTTGTATTTTATCACCTTTCTCCACAAACTTTTTACAGCAAAGGCCTACCCAAATTGTATAAATTATTCAATCCCCAACCTCCATTAGGATTTGGGGAATCTAACCTATCCCATTTGACCAAATGAATACTTTGCCTCTTTTTGTTATCAACCCGGAGAAAATAGAAGCATTTCTACCTAATCTTATCCAAGATTGACCTAAGGATCTTAGCCAATAATTACTAATATATAAAAATGTTCTCCAAAATTGATTTAATAAATATAAGCCTACCACCCATAAACAACCACCAAAAAGTCTAATTATCCAATATTTTATCTACTATTTTTAACAACAAATACCATACCACCCATAAACAGCTCCCCAAAAATCCAATTGTCCAATTTTTTTGTCTACTATTTTTAACAACAAATACCAATCCAGTTTTGTATAGTGGTTGGACTTCATAAAGTACCCAAATATCTCCAATGCCTATTATAAAAAATGATCTTACTCTCTTCATTGCCTACCATAAAGACATGATCTTACTCCAAATATTAATTTGACTTGTGAAAAAAGTGAAAAATAGAAGCATCAAAAAGTTTAGTAAAATTAATATGCTTTCCTTGGTATTCGGAGAGGATAGAAAGGTGCACAATAATAATATTAAAAATAATATAAAAAGGTTCATGAAGAATTAATATACTTTCCTTGGTATTTGGAGAGGATAGAAAGGTGTACAATAATAATATTAAAAATAGTATAAAAAGGTATATATATATATTATTTTATTTTTTAAAAATGAAAAAACAAGTATCAAAAAGTTCATTAGAATTAATATTCTTTTCCTTGGTACTAGTATTTGGAAGAAGATAGAATGCACAATAATAAGAATAAAAAAGTTCATATTCTTTTCTTTAATATTTTTTTCTTGGTATTTGTAGAAGATAGAAAGTTGTATAATAATAATAATAATAAAATTATATTCTTTTTTTTAATAATTTTCTTTGATATTTGTATAGGATAGAAAGCTACACAATAATAAGAATAAAAAAGTTCATATTATTTTCTTGGTATTTGGAGAGGATAGAAAGGTGCACAATAATAAGTGAGTTTTTATGATATTTAAAAGCTTATATTAAAATGAAAAAGTATTCGCGTGTGTTGCTTCCTTTGCATGCGCCTCTCCTGCGACTTGATCAATAACACCATGGCCTCAGGAGGGAGCTCTGAGCCTCCCCCTCCTCTTCCACATGAGCTCACAACTTTCAAGAAGCTGGTAGCAGCATGCTATAGCTTCTCAACAGAAATTCGTCAAGAATATGGATGTCAATCCAACAGTAGCACTACCAACCGAATAACCTTGCCGCGTAGCTCTGAATATTGCTCAAAGGAGTCTTATCGGACAGTTTACCGACTTATGGCCATCCCTAAGAGCCATCAAATCATGGGTGCAAAGAAACTGGAGACCGTTGGTTTTAGAAGGAATCAAAATCCTTTTCGTCGGTAAGGGATACTTCGCCTTGCTTTTTGAAAGTATTGAAGATAGGAATCTCATTTTCAGAAATGGGCCATATTTCATGGGCCCTCAGGTCCTGTACCTGAACAAGTGGACGCCGGAATTTGATAGAGCTCAAGACGTGCCTTTGGCTGTCCCATTTTGGGTGCACCTCCCACATTTTCCCCTGCACTGTTGGAGCCTGAAATCCTTAGAATATATTGGGAATACCCTTGGAAAATACATCGACAGAGCAGACAGGAAGCCATAAAATTAACAGTGGCATATTGGTCTCATGTGCAAGAACTGGACAACGAACAACTGCCTTTTTAATGTAGGAATTGCCATGGATATGGGCACTTTGCAAGACATTGTAAAAAGAAGGCCGAGGAAGAAGCAAAGAAGTTGAAAGGAGAACAATGGATGAAGGTGCAGAAGCTGGCTTTGTCAAACAAAATCAGTAAGCCTAGAGTAAAAGGTGCCCCTGCAGGATCCAGTGCACCCACCACTGAGCAACTTCAGGTGGAAGGGGACACAGCTATTCCACGAGTAGAAATATCCTCAAATCCTTTTGAAGTTCTCAGCACCTAGGAAGACCCTCCTATCATAGCAAGTGAAACAGAACAACGGGTCCTTTCTTCATCAATTGAGGAAGACAACGCAGGGACACTCCCTACTCAACCTGGCTCCCCAGCAGGAGGCTCTTCTCCACCCTCTTATGCAGATATGACAAGGAAGAAACCTCCACAAATATCAGGCTCATCGGAAGATGAGACATTCGAAAGACCCTCAAAAAGGGCAAGGAGGAAATCCCTCAAGGAAGCAAGAGAGGAAGAAGCAAAGAGGCAAAAAATTCAAGGAAGCCAATCCACTCTAGAAATGTCCATTGGACGAAATACCAGAGCAAGGCCACCAAAGGGAGGCTCCTCTTCCTCCATTCCAAATAAATAATGCGTATAATCTCTTGGAATTGCAGAGGCTTGGGGAATCCTTTGAAATATGAAGCCGTTAAAGATCTTATGAAAATAGAATCTCCAGAGATCCTCATGCTCCAAGAGACAAAAATCAAAGGGGAATCCCTTCTTTATCTAAGTCGAAAGAAATGGAAGCGAAATGAAGGAAAGGCCGTAAGTGCAAGGGGCACCTCAGGAGGGATTTCCACGGTTTGGTAGGAGGAAATGTTCCAGCTGGAAAGCTCCTTTGAGACTCAACACTGGATTTATACCGAGCTTCGCCATAAATCAAGTAAACTCACTATCACCTTGTTCAATCTTTATGTACTTGTCCATTTTCTCGAGAAGAAAGAGTGTTGGAAAACCTTACTAGATTTTGTAGAAATCTATTCTTCCATGAACATCATAGTAGCAGGAGACCTAAATATTGTTCTCGATCCAAAGGAAAAAATAGGTGGCATCAACAGTAGAGGTCAAATGCTTCATCTTGTTAAGGACTTGATACAATAGTGGGTTGTCCTTGATTTTAAACACAAGAAAGGTTTATATACATGGACCAATAACAAAATAGGGGCAACACATATTTCAGCTCGGCTTGACAGGTTCCTAGGGCAGAGCACCTTTTTGTTGGATAAGAAAATAGTGTCCTATAAAATCCTTCCAAAACTCACCTCAGACCACAAACCCATTCTCTTGCAGCTGGATGAGGAAGAAAACTTGGGACCTATACCTTTCCGTTTCAACCCTCATTGGATTGAGCATGAAGGGTTCACGGAAGTCGTAGCTAAGGCTTGGTCCACACTGGTCACCGGGTCACCCAATTATGTTTGGGAGAAAAAATTAAAGCAACCAAAATATCCCTAAAAGAGTGGATCAAAACACCTTCCAATACCCTCACTGCACAGAGAAAAGAGGTTGTCCAACAGTTAACAGATTTACAGTTGGATTTGGAGAGCAATGATATAGCCACCCAAGAATTGGAGAAGGAACAAGTTTCCCAACTTGCCTCTTTTCGTTCTTTCAGACATGAAGAAGAATTTTGGAGGCTTAAGTCATGAAGCCTGTGGCTAAAATGTGGGGACCGTAACACAACTTTCTTCCACCGATAGTTCAAAGCTCGTCTCTCCTGAAATCACATTTCAGAAATCACTTCAGCAGACGAGACTATTTTCAAAGGTTTTTCCCAAGTTAAAGACGCTGTAGAAACTCACTTCCAGAATTTATACATAGAGGATGGGACTGGAAATGAGGAGCTCACCACTGACTTTCTCTCCCATGTGCCTTCTTTTGTTAGTGAGGAGAACAATGAAAGCCTTATGAAGCCCTTTTCAGAGGAGGAAATCAACAATGTAGTGTGGTCCATGGAGCCTCACAAAGATCCAGGCCCTGATGGCTTTTCAATACATTTCTACAGAGCTTGTTGGACAATTATCAATACTGACTTACTGAGAATGGTAAAATATTTTCAGCAAAAGGCCAAAGTGGGAGGAAACACTAACTCCACCTTTCTTGCCTTAATCCCCAAAGAAGTGAACTCGACCACTTTTGACAGATTCAGACCTATCTCGTTATGTAGTGCCTCCTGTAAAATCCTCTCTAAATTACTTGCAAACATAATAAAACCCCTTCTAAGTAAGCTTATCTCCCCCATCCAAGGCGGTTTCGTCAAAGGAAGACATACTCTGGACAACGTGATACTTGTTCAGGGAGCTATGCACTCAATCTATCAGAGGAATGAGCAAGGGATGTTGATAAAGTTGGACATGGCCAACGCCTTCGACCAGGTAAAACTGTCCTTTCTTTACAAAGTTCTACTCTCTTTTGGTTTTAGTCCAGATTTTGTAAATTTGATCAAAGCCTGCATTGATAAACCTTGGATATCTCCACTTGTAAATGGCCGACCTGCCACTTATTTTCAAGCAACAAGGGGGATAAGGAAAGGATGCCCGTTGTCTCCCTTTCTGTATATTATGATGGAAGACACCTTGAGCAGGAAATTGATAGTTGAAAGGAACATCGGGACAATTGCTGGAATCCAACTGACAAAAGGAATAGAACCAATCAACCATGATTTGTTTGTTGAGGACTCTCTTCTGCTGGGATGAGCTTCCTCAAGAATAGAAAAGGTGTTCAATGAGATTCTCCAAAGCTTCTGCGGCATCTCAGGAGTGCTTGTCAATAGAAGAAAAAGTGCAGTGTATAGTTGGAATATAGATGAACAAACCATCCTCCGAATTGCTCGATCCTTGGGATTTTTTGTCTATGCTTCCTGGGACAAAATTAATTACCTGGGTTTACCTTTAACCCTGGGAGCTAGTTGACCTCGCTCTAGATTGAAGTTACGAGCAATATTAAAACCAAGATAGCAGTGTGGGGATGGAAGTGGCTTAACAATGCTAGCAAGCTAACTCTTATAAAATCAGACCTATCCTCCCTCCCTATCTACCAGGCCTCCTTTCTCCTCGCTCCAAAGGAAATCATGAAGCAAGTTCCAAAGCTCTTCAGAGACTTCTTGTGGTGCGGAGGCAAAGGAAATCATAGAAAATTCCATTTAGTTAGCTGGGATTTAGTGAAAAGGCCAATGATAGAAGGAGGAATTCCAGTAAGAGACACTGGTCTAGCCAACATCGCTTTAGGTGGTAAAATTCTATGGCAACTTTACTCTAACACCAACCACCCAGTCAGTCAGCTCCTCCTGAAAAAATACCTCAAAGGGACATCAATGAGAAACCTCCAGATTGACAGTGTTCCCAAAGGCACTCTGCTATGGAACCTCTGCAAAAAATGGCTCAAATTATTTCAAAAACAGCTATATCGTGTTCCTGGGAATGGAAAAAAGACTCTGATATGGAAATATAGAATTATGGGAAATCCTCCCCTCGAATACACAGAGGACTTAACAACGTTTCATGAGTGGCTTTCTCAGCTTGGCCTACACACTGTCTTACTGATATCTCTTCCTGGGATAGAGACAGGAACTGGGCAGATTGGGTCTTTCCCAGGCTTCCAAAACATCTGCTTCACCAAAAGCATCTTCTCCTCGATGCATTGAAGGGATCGACACCTGTAAAATTACATGCTGCTGATCTTTGGAGATGGGGGAAGACTAGTAACTATCCCTCGATGCAAGGATTTGCAGCTCTGCAATCTCACCAAACACCTGTTCTTAACCCTTCAATCTGGAAGCATGTTTGGGATGCTTATGGAATACCCAAGGTAAACAAATTTACGTGGGTGCTTCTTCACAGAAAAGTGTTGACTGGTGAAAATCTTGTCAAAAGAGGCATCTTAGGCATGCACAGGTGCATAATGTGTTGAATGGATTCTGAAAATTCGGACCACCTTTTCGTGGATTGCGCCTTTGACCAATCGGACTAGGTGCTAGTGCTTCAAGGCCTCAATGCGCCCGTCCCCTCCTAGATCTCAATAGTTGCTCTCTTCTCCTCATGGAAAGCAAGGTATCCTAGGGTGCTAAAAGGTCAGTATTTGTGGAATCGGATCTGGCTCTCCATCCCCAAATTCATTTGCTGGAAGCTATGGATTGCAAGAAACGATTCGATTTTTAACAATACAGAGCACTCTCCCTTGATTGTTATTTCCAAATCTAAGGCACTCTTAATGGAAGCACTGGGAAATTATTCCACCAATCTATACACCACTCTCATAACATAAGAAAGAAGCTGGTTGGGATCACTTCTGATTTGGGACAGAAAGAAGATCTTAGCTAGCCCATCTTTCAACCCCGTTTGGCGCATACGAACATCGGATGCAAAATTCTAAGATTGATGGAGAAATCAAGGCAAGGTAACGGTCTTCTTCGACGACGCCTCCAAAGGAAATCCAGGGATGGCAGGAGCAGGTGGAGTGGTCTACTCCTAGGATGGATCTCGTAAAGATAGTTATAGCTGGGGATTAGGATAGAACACAAATAACCAAGGCGAAATTCTTGGGCTTTTAAAAGGCTTCCAAATCGCCCAGGAACACGGAATCAAAGCTCTCCAAGTCTTCGATGATTCCAAAATTTTGATAAATATCATAAATTCGAGGATCAATTCAGCAATCCGCCTCACAAAAATAATCTCCAGAGGCTGTGGGGTTTACTGCATAACTTCATTTCCATCGCCTTTTTTCAGATTCTCCGCAACTCGAACAAGGAAGCAGATGCAAAATCTAATGAGGGTTGCAGCCTGACACAAGGAGTATTAAGAAAGAACGTAGAAGTGCTCTCAATTCCCATTCCATAGTTGTTTTGTCTCGAATCTCTGAAAGAGTAAGAACGTTAGGTTGTAACAGGGAAAAGTGAGCCCAAGATTCCATGTAACTTTGATTGTTTAGGTTCTGGACCAACCGATACTCATTAATTAAAAATTAATTGCTTTAGTTTTAAAAAAAACTTATACTAAAATAAATTTAAATATTATTTTTATTATTAAAATTAATTTAATTTAATTTAGGTAATTATAAAATATTAATTATTAATTAATAGATTTATAATAATTATAAAAAGAATATTCATTTATTAATAAGTTGAGTAATTTTCATCGAATTAAAAGATTTAGTGAAAATAATATTGAAAATATGTAAAGTTCATTAAAACTAATAATCTTTTCTTGGTATTTGGAGAGGATGGAAAGGTGTTCAATAATGAGTTTCTATTATATTCAAAAGCTATAATGAAATAATTTTAAGTATTATTATTTTTTATTAATAAATTTTATTTAATTATATCATAAGCTATAATGAAATAAATTTAAGTATTCTTGTTTTTAATTAATAAAATTTATTTTATTTGATTTGAGTGGTTATTAGTTAATATATTCATAAAAATTATGAAATGGTTAATCATTAATTAATAGGTTTAATAATTTACATTAAATATAATAATAATGTTTTAGAAAGATTATTGAAAATAATATATAATTTAATTTAATTTGATTTTAATTTTTATTTTAATAATTAAATTTTATTATAAATATTAATAATTTTATTCAGAAAATATAAATGGGTTTTGTATTTTAATATAAAAAAATGTATAACATAAAATAAATGTATTAATAGTAATTATAAATGAAGGGTGGCAAGCTTAATTTGTCCTAAAAACATTTTTAAATCATCAAATTTAGTGACGTGGGATAAAAATAAGTTCCTTTTTGAAACTCTTGTCACTCCCGTTATTTGTACGGTTGTGAAGTTTGGGGTTGCAACATTTTTCGAGAATCCTGGCAAAAGATCGAGCAAATTCAAAAGCGTTTTATCACGTATAACCTCAAAATTAAGAGCAATATTCCCTATCCTATTCTCCTTATAGAAGTGGGTATCCCCCTAATTTAAAGCATCTATATATCTAGATACCTAATGTACAAGAATGAGATAAATAACATGGAAGACTAGAGACTTCCTAAAATAGCTTTAAATTCTAGTCAAAGTCAACTTCGGCTCAAGAGAGGATGGTATAAGGATGGCATGGCTTGTTTAAATCATTGGGGAACTAACGAAAATACCACTCTGCAAGATATCAACAACCCCAAAAATACTATCACATCTAAGTTCAAAGTAAGAATGTGGGACGAGAAAAATTTAGAGGGTAAAAGAAAGTTAAGATATTACAAGAAATTCATTAATCCTAATCTAGAAGATCAAAAGTACCTCTTTGTCTTAACCATTTCAAAGAAGAATATTATTATAGCCAAGATAAGATCGAACTCCCATGAGCTTCCTAGCGAAATAGGGCGATGGAAAATTCCTAAAACACCACGGGAGGAAAGGATTTTCCATATTTGTGAGTCTATGAGCGTTGATGACGAATCTCACTTTCTTTTAGAGTTCCCTACGTACACCCACATTCGATCACAGTTTCCTAATCTTTGCTATAATTATAATCTCCGTGATCTTCTAACTTGTCAAAACTATGGGGACCTAGCAATGCTTCTTTCTCAACTTTTTAATCATAAGAATCAAATTTTACAAAAATAAAACCAATATCTTCCTCTTTTCTTAAGGTCCGATAGACCAAAGGGTCTCAGTGGACATTAATCATCATCATCATCATAAAATAATGAAAAATAACATTAAATGTGTACAATATTCTAATTATAAGTATACTTTATAACTTCAAAATAATGAGATGCCACCAAACAATCATAATAACATTAAATGGGTCTAATCTATTAACTATAAGTATAATTTATAACTTAATTGAGAGTAATGAGATACCACCAAACAAACAATGAGGTGAATTCTTTATGTTTTTTTTTTCACATCAGAAGAAAAAAAAAAAAAAAAACTAAACTTGTTATTCCATGGAATCAAATTTGCATCAAGTATTACATCTTCTATCAAAGGAATCAATTCTGATTTGATGACATTTAATATCAAAAGACTAAGTGTGACTAACCTCCAATTGAAACCACAATAGACTACAAAATTACATGAATAGTCCCGTTAAATAGAGATCATAATCCAGACCAAAAGTGGGTTAGAAAGTCTAAATATAAAATCAATACTACAAGACTGAATTCTAGAAACATACTTATCATCTGCATATTACCCATTTGAAACCACAATAGACTACAAAATTACATGAACAGTCCCGTTAAATAGAGATCATAATCTAGACCAAAAGTGGGTTAGAAAGTCTAAATATAAAATCAATACTACAAGACTGCATTCTAGAAACATACTTATCATCTGCATATTACCCATTCATATGAAACATCAAAAGATACTGAGTGACCCTGAGACCAGAATAACACCATCTCTGATTTCCTCATAAAATAACCAACAATCCATTTCTCCAATTTCCTTCTTGGATAGATTATCTGCAACTTCATTATATTAATGATAGATGTGTTGAAATGTGATATGAGAAAAATCTAAGATCAACATCCTCACTCTAGCCATCCAGTGCTCCGAGAGTAATGAGTATAAAGAAGAGACTCCATTTATCCAATCAATAACAACTTTAGAATATCCTCCAATCTGAATGTCAAGTAAACCCCATCTTTTAGAGAACCAAATCAATCCCCAAAAAGCTAGAAGTTCATCTCGAGTATTTGTCCTGCTGCCAACACCCATCCATAATTGTATCACCTAATTATGTCTCAATTGAATCATCATGCCCGCTCCACATATCCCTTATTGTTCAACTCCATCAAAAAGGCCTATGATTTGATTTTTATCGAATATTGGATTAGAAACAAGCCTAAATACCGTTATAACACGAACTTTGTAGGTTTCAAAAAATAATGTAGCCACTTTTTCACTTATAAGAGTAATTGATAAACTATTACCTTGAAATATGTGATTATTTCTAACTTGCCAAACTTTCCAAATAGTGAAAAAACTTCTTTATGTGGAGATCAAAATTCAAAACATTTATGAATGTGATTGTATTTATATCTTTGTAAACTTAAAAAAATTCTTTATTTTAAGAATATGCAAATGAAATATTTAAAATAAAATAATTTTAATAAATTAAAATATAAAATATTAAAAACATAAATTATAATAATGAAAAATATAAAAAATACATAAAATAAAATAAAATATATATTTATTAAATACATAATATAATATTTATGTAAATGATATTATTATATTATAAATATAATATTATAAATATTGATTTAAGAGAAAAAATATATATATAGATTTTTTTGAAATGTTTAATAAATATTTAAATAAAATAAATATTAATTTTAAATAAATCTAAAACTATTTTAATATATATAATAATATATTAATAATTATTATCATCAATAAATAATAAATTTTATTTTTTTTAGAGAAATAATAATAAAAACGATTCTCCCGAGTGGGTGTGAATGTGATGGACATGTCAACACACATCAACTGTAGGAGCCCTGTCATTTGGAGATGTGGGTACATGATAGTTAATACTGTCATCTTGATCACTTAGTTAATCATTCAATTTGAGCATAATGCAAGCGTGGGAGAGATAACGAATTATGTATGTGGTACTAGGGAGTCTATGCATCACATTAACTCGATGGATGTCTTAGTTAATGAAGCCACCATGCCTCAATAGGAAATCAAAACTGGGAAAGCACCTGTTTAGTTGCAAATCCCAATGGTAATGAGCCTTATTGTTTTGCATAGTGTGAGAGATGGGGGATACTCTTTGTATCCTCTGTCATCAGTTGTGAGTGTCTACCATCCTAGAATGCCTCATCTAAGGGACATGGGGCACACACGATGTATCTCTTGGTCCTTGCAGAGAGAAAGGGCCAAGAATGATATGGAGGAGAGAAGGACTTACAACCCTGACATGCAACAAGGAAATAAATCTGCTTTGGCCTGCCTAGCTGCAACTCCACAACCCACTCTTATTTAGCACATGAAGGATAATGAGAGCACTTATGCATCCTCTCCAAGAAAAAAGAACGATACAGACTCCCAACCCATAGAATTTATAAAACAATTGGTCACTGAGGCCACCACTTTTGCTTGTCCAGTTCCACAGGTGCAGGATTATTCAAAGGATAAAGACACATATTTTTTTGGGGGTTGAAAAATTACTTGGGGGGAGAACTGGAGCTTGAAAAATGTCAATCCTACCCACTTGATTGAAATTCCTCAATGGCCAGCCGATATAAAATTGGGTGGCTTGCGAAATGTTGGTTTTTCCCAACATGGTTCTCATCCCCTCGACCCACCTCCCACTCAGCTAGGGGCTTGCCAATAGTTCAGGTGGTTGGGTGGATTTCTCCTCGCAGAAGAGGATATTTGTCTCATCTTTGAAGTTCACAGTGAGGTTGCAAACCTTCGGTTCAAAATGGAGCAATTCGAGCAAGCACAGAGAAACCTGATTGAAATATGCTCACTATCATCCTATTAGAGTTCAAGCATGGATACGACTTCACTCGCAAGGAACATCCAAGATATTAACATCCCTTCGGTGACAAAGAAAATCAATGAACCTTCCACTTAAAAGGGCCCATCTCTCAGCAAATAGCCAAGCAAGATGTCCAATCTTCGCTCTCTTAGCTCTCTTGTTTTTCAATTATTTTCAAAGTTTACTAGAGCATAGCATGGTTCGTCTCTTTTGCTTAAACAACCTCAATATACTTTTGTAATTTTTGAGTCCTGTATGGGCAAATCATCTCATGAACTTAGGTTAGACGTGGGTTGATTTCCTCTGTTAACAACCCTGACCCAAGATGCTTGTATTTGTAAATATTTTGATATTACTAAATAATACAATCTTCTAACTTGAAAAAAAGATAAATAATAATAAAAATATTATTTTATTTTTTTCTTTATTTAAATTTACTTATATGATTAAATTGGACATAACGATTATAGGCATGCATACATATTTGGAGATAAAACACAAGAGTGCTCTGTACCAACAATAATCAACTAAGGTACAATAATCAACTAATAGACTTAGTAATTTACAATCAAAATGATAATGTTTCAAAAAGATTCATTCAAAATGAGAATGATGTCACAATATAGATATAATTTAATTTAATTTTAATTAATATATATTTTTTTATTTTTTTATTTATTTATAAATATTAATTATTTTATTAAAAAACTTGTATTTTGCATTTCAGTATGAAAGAGATATGTAATATAAAGTATTTTGTTTAATAGTAGGTATACAATAATGAAAATAACATTAAGTGGTTTAATAAGTTAATTATAAAACTAAGTATATTTTATAATTTGATAATAATAAGATATCAGCCTACCCATGTGAATGTAGTCCAATGAAAAGTAATAAGATAATCAAACTTGTATTAATGTATGTACCTTATTTCAAAATCTGCTCAATGTGGATGTAAATATATGATTGTAACTAAAAGTTATTTTCTTAAAAAATAATAAAATATATAAATTAAAAGTTAAAATGCTCTATATGGTGTAGAATTGTAGGGACCTTACTTTGTCCCAGGTTTAATAATATAAACTTAATTTTATTCTACTTTTGTTTGTTTTAATTGTTTTTGAAATGATTCTAAGTTTTGGTATTTTAATGTGCATGTAACAAACAATTAAATAAGAGGTAAGGGTAAATATAGATCTAAATTTTCAATACCCATATAATTAAATTAAACAACATACTATTCATTGAATTAAATTAGAACTCAAGCTTCTTCCAAATATATATAAATAACAACAATAAAATACCTGTAAAATTGCCTAATCCTTGGAATACTTAACCGCTTAAACTTGATGTGCCTCCCTGCCAACTAGGATAGTCTAGTCGACCACCTAGCTCCAATAATTGCTTCTTGGAACCCCCAACCTAAAACCTGAGTACTAATTCCAACTTGTCTGAACCTCTTCCCTTCGATCAGAAAAACATGCCTCCTCTGCTGTAGTTCAAGTAACTTCTCCCAATTTCCCCGATTTGCTTCTCCTCCTCTCAATTTCTTCTTCCTCCAAAGATGTCCTTCCCCAAATTTCATTCTCCCCCTTATTCCCCCTTCCTACCGACTCTTCCCTCAACATTTACTACCCTTATCCCCCCATTCAATTCACAATTCCCGCACTTATCCACTATCTCATGGTTCATTAATTACCCTCAACCACCTCGATTTGAAGGGTCATATGAAAATAATTTATAATAAGTCAAACCGCCATTATTTCTTGTCGTAATAATTTCACATTAATTAATCGTAATTATAATTATAGTTGTCATACATTTAACCATTATCAAATCTACCCGTCATGCCATATTTATAATCAAAGCTAATTTATCATTTATTCACTAATTAATTACTACTCCTTTAAACTTCAATGATTAGTCACATAATTATTTACCATATTTAATAATTGAACCTCAATTATAATTAATCCTAATTGATATTTATATAATGACTAATTAATACTCTTTTAATTTAAATGACCATTCATGGAACTATTACCTCTAAAATTAGTCACAGTAGATCTATTGAACAAGAATATCAATCACAAAGATGTAAAACAATTTGGAGTAAAAACTGTGCAAGAGAGATGCATCAGTGCTCTATAATCCAGAATAGTAGAATTACAATACAATACTATCACCATGAGTGAGCAATTCGAATTAGCCAAGGAGGTCATTTGAATATACTGCATGGTGTAGCTTGGCTCCAACTAGGAGTCCTCATCATCAATCAGTGGTGGTCATCAATGCACAAGTCACTATCAAACAGGTGTCAAACTGAATCTAACTGAGTGTAATAAGTGTAACTGATGGTAAGTGGCACTAATGTAGGGATGGAGGCTCAGTGGAGGGTGCATGAGGAGTTAACTACACTCAGAATGGGTAGTCAAGTCTCATCGGAGGTCAATCGGGGTGGTAACAACAGTGAGGAATCAGTCTAGCCTCAAATCAAGGAAAGACAACTAACTAACTGAAGTGAACTGGACTGGTAGGTGAGAAAAGGTGCCCTTCTCAAGTGGTGGGTGAGAAGTGGGCGCCTCCCTGACTAAGAGGGCTAAAACAGAGTGGAAAGTGGCTCCCGGGAGCTGGCAAACTAGGGACTAGGTGCTGGAGGCATCAAACTAGTGACTGGGAAGCATGCAAAGTACATACTGAATGATGAGATATCCTAACATTACCATACCTTAGTTATAATTAAGGCTTAATCAATATGTATTGATTAAGTTAATCATCACCTTATTAACACTAATTACATTGTTAACACGTAATTAATATTATAATTACATTGTTAACAAATAATTAATATTAATAGATCAAGTTAATAATAATAATCTGATTAATATTACAAATACCATTATCGTTTTAAACCAAGGT
The DNA here is from genome assembly GCA_027924585.1 of Larix kaempferi. Classification (NCBI taxonomy): domain Eukaryota; kingdom Viridiplantae; phylum Streptophyta; class Pinopsida; order Pinales; family Pinaceae; genus Larix; species Larix kaempferi. The sequence goes on from BSBM01000046.1 coordinate 10,636,707, forward strand.
CTTAAACTAATTAAGATCAATAATATTTATTTAATCATTTAATACCCAAGTACTTCAATTAACAATTCAGTTAACAACCACCTTATTAATAATTATATTTACAACATTTCTCTAATATTTGGTACAACATTTCCTTAGTGCATGTATTTTTTTTCGCTTATTCCTCTATTTGGATTCCTATGGTCATTTCTTGTCCTTGGAGGACATCATAATATTACATTATAATATCGTTGCACATGCTTCCAAACTTAAATCACAATGCTAAGTAGATTTACACAATAAAATTGTCTAGTATCAATATAAGCGTAGTTGATATTTATATTAATTGATCGTATTGAAAACAATTCGAGGGACATAGTGTTATGTTGCCTCTATACATTTGATAAATAAACAATAGAACTTGTTGCAATAATACATGTAACATATGCAATTAAGTAGACAATCAATGGACCCTAAGTTCCTATAAATAGAGGCATAATGGAGTATGCTTGGTGAACCCATGGAACTTTCCACCACAAGCAGTTTTGATTCTTTTTTCCATTTAAAGTTTTCTCCTTCAATTGTGTTTCCTAGTGTATACTCAAATTAATGTAAAAATATAATAAAGGCAAAGAACTAGTGTTGTGTTCCATCTAAAGAAAACAAATGATTATAGAAAATATTGGACCTTTATTTAAGATAGAGGAAGACTGCATTAAATGGAAAAGTTCTCAATGTTTCAAGTCTCTTAGTAGGGATCATCTTCAGGAGAAAAGTACTCCGAAATTTAGGTTTTGAGAATAACTATGAATTAATAGGAAAATGAGCTATAAAGATTGAGTTCCTAAGCCGACAACTAATTAGAGGTTCAAGCCTACTGAAGAATTCAACCTTAACAAAATAATTAAAAATTTCTAGAGTTAATAAATTTTAACATATTATTTAGATTTTATTAATCTCTAATTTTTAATGTTTTATTACGCCAACCTTCATATTTTTAAAAACTAATAAAAGGCACTAACCTTAACTACTAATAAAAAGTACTCACCCTTATATTTTTAAGGGTTATTACTGACCCTAAAAAAATTATTAATAAAAAATATTAACCCTATATAATTTATACATTAACTTAGAATTATAATAATTAATATTGACCTTACCCTTAATATTAATATATTAAAAACTAAAAAGTAATAATATTAAGTAATACTATTGAATTGTATTATTAATCTGGATTAAATTAATATAATAAATTAGCTTTTATTCTTGATAACTAATTCTACTAAATGCTAAATTAATATAATTAAAAGCTAACCCTAAACTTAAAATTATCTTAAAAATCTACTAGATTCACTTTTAAATTACTAACCTTAAAAAATATAATAAAAACATTAAGATTAACTTTCTATTTTCCTATTAAAATATCAAAACTAACCTAATAAAATGTAAGAACTAAGTAAGTAATTGATATATTAATTATGAAATTTAAAGGGTGCTTAAGCTTATGTTAAGCTTAAAATCCAAAACTTACCAGCTACTTGATCTACTAAGAAAGATTAACATCAAAAGGAAGAGACAATTGCCCTTAAACTATTAGTGTCTAATGTTATATTTGCGAGTTATCATTAATTTTTTAATGGAGTGGATGATAGGGCGCTAGCATTTACCTTATTTTAGGCCATCACAATTGTACTGAGACCCCTCTTCTTTTTGGCCCCAACTCTACACCAATCTTCAACTGAGAGATGTTTTAGTATTTGTATTTTATCACCTCCCCCCACAAACCACTAGAGAATAAACATCTCCACAAACTTTTTACAACAAAGGTCTGCCCGAACTGTATAAACTCTTCAATCCCCAACCTCCATTAGGCTTTGGAGAAGCTAACCTATCCCATTTGACCAAATGAATAATCTGCCTCTTTTTGTTGCCAACTCGGAGAAAAGAGAAGCATTTCTACCTAATCTTATCTGGGATTGACCTGAGAATCTTAACCAGTAATAACTAATATATAAAAATGTTCTCCAAAATTGATTTAATAAATATAATCCTACCACTCATAAATAACCACCAAAAAATTTAATTGTCCAATTTTTTGTCTACTATTTTTAACAACAAATACCATACCACCCATAAAAAGCCCCCAAAAGTCCAATTGTCCAACCTTTTGTCTATTCTTTTCAACAACAAATACCAATCCAATCCACTTTTGTATAGTAGTTGGGCTTCATACAATAACCCAAATATCTCCAATGATCTTATTCCCTTCATTGCCTACTATATAGACATGATCTTACTCCATATATTAATTTGACTTTTGAAGTGAAAAAATTAGAAGTATCAAAAAGTTCGTTAAAATTAATATACTTTCCCTGGTATTTGGAGAGGATGGAAAGGTGCACAATAATAATATAAAAAGGTTTATTAAAATGAAGAATTAATATACTTTCCTGGGTATTTGGAGAGGATAGAAAGGTGCACAATAATAATATTAAAAATAATATAAAAAGGTTCATTAAAATGAAGATTTTTTTAGTTTTTAATTTTATTTTTGTAAAAGGTAAAAAAAAATATCAAAAAGTTCATTAAAATTAATATTCTTTTCCATGGTTATAGTATTTGTAGAAGCTAGAATGCACAATAATAAGAATCAAAAAGTTCATATTCTTTTCTTTAATATTTTTCCTAGGTATTTGGAGAGGATAGAAAGCTGCACAATAATAAAAATAAAAAATTTATATTCTTTTCTTTAATATTTTTCCTTGATATTTGCATAGGATAGAAAGCTGCGCAATAATAAGAATTAAAAAGTTCATATTATTTTCTTGGTATTTGGAGAGGATAGAAAGGTGCACAATAATAAGTGAGTTTCTATGATATTCAAAAGCTATCACTAAAATAAATTTAAATATTATTTTTTATTAATAAAATTCATTTAATTTGATTTAGGTATTTATAAAATATTAATTATTAATTAATAAATTTATAATAATTATAAAAATAATTCATTTATTAATAAGTTGAGTAATTTTCATCTTTTAATGAAAATAATATTGAAAATATGTAAAGTTCATTAAAATTAATAATCTTTTCTTGATATTTAGAGAGGATGGAAAGGTGCTCAATAATGAGTTTTTATGATATTCAAAAGCTATAATGAAATAAATTTAAGTATTATTATTAGTCCCTATGGTAGGTAGAGACTATATGTTCCGCTTTTTGCTATTAATGTACTTCGTCCACAAATATTTCTAAAAATTAACTATAGTTTATGTAATGTTGAAAGAATTTGGTTATTTATTTGTATTTATTTAATAAAATATTTTAATAAGTGTGTAATCCTTATTGGTGAAAAGGGTTTGAAAATACAATTTTTATCAATGTCACTGATTAAGAAAAATAAAAATTCAACATAAACTTGCAAATGTTAATATCTAAATATTCTCTTTATAATGGATAGTCTGACGTTTCATAGAAAAGACAAACATAGACATGCATAGGGACGGGGTTAGGCTGAAAACCATCAAAGTTGACAGGTTTGTATGCTCGAGCTCTCAATGGGGTTAGGTTGACAGCCATCAAAGTTGACAGGTTTGCATGCTCGAGCTCTCATCCAGTTGATGCTTCTAGTATTTTCTGGATTAAAATCCATCTTCATTCAACCAAATGCACAGGAATTCCCTACCGCAACCTTGGCTAGGGTTTCTGCTTTGGAAGACTTCCTTTGCCTTTGTGCTTCATTTCTTGACCCACCTCTTCATCGCTGATCCTTCCCGTAGCTAAGATTCAAGTATGAGGATTTAGGCAGCAAGCCAGGCACAAGCATCTATGTTTAAGAAGTCACCTGGTCAGCTTGCACAAATAGAGAAGCATATGGAACAAGGACAGACAAGCAGTGATTTGAGAAGTGAAATGAAGTCCCAACATGCATAAATGGCTCAGTTATTAGGTAACATGGGAATACCAGGGAAAGGACTGCAAAACCAACATCCAATGCAAAATCTTGTAAACAACCAGTATGCTAGTTTGGCTCATCTAAAAGCTCTTCAGGCCTAGGACATGGATAAGAATATAGACATTTCATTGCTTGCCAATGCACATCTTGTTCCTCAACTTCTGCTCCAGTTTCAAGCTCGTTTAGTGGCTATGCAGAAAGCTAGTGATGGTAATCATGCTGCACATCAAACACATATGTTACCAGCAAAATCACACATTGTTTCTTCATTGTCAGTCCAGGATTATGTGGGTCCTAGCAATGGAAATGTTCTACATGGAAACTCTATTATGAAAGGGCATGTTGTTCAAGGGGGTTTGTATCCAAAACCAAGGCCGAAAGTTACAACTGGAATAGTATCAGCAACTGGATATCCAACAATGAGTAATCCTACTGCTTTTTAGACGCAACACCCCATTTCCCAAGGTGGAGATTATCAGATTGATAAGGAAGATAGAAGAATTCAGGTAATGCTGATGCCTTGTGTTTCTAGATCTGATGAATAATTTCTTCCTATGTTGCATCTTGGGTAGATAAGTAACTGGCAGTGTTACATTATATCTTAATTGGGTGTGACAGGCCTTGAAAGGTGATTATCACAAGCTTTCAGAAGATATTCACTTGTATATTACATTTGTACTTTATTGTATCCCCAACGAAGATGTATTATTCCTCTAGTTGGAAGTGTCGTCATTTGTATTTGCAAGTGTCGCAAGTTACATTGTAAGTGTCATAACTTATATTTGATGGGTTATTAGACCACCTGTGTGGGGTCGGCCTTGTATGTGTCATGTGGATGGGTTATTAGGCTTCCTTAGGAAGTCATCCCAGTTAGGGTTAAAGGCAGGTCAATTCATTGTATAAATAGATAATGTGTGTCTCTCATTCTATTCATTCACTCACTCATCCAACTCGCATAGTTGAGAGAGAGGAGTGGGCACAAGTGGAGGAGGAGTAGCTGCTAGAGTCATCTATCTTTTGGGGATTGATCTTTGTGATCTTTGTATTGGGGCTTATTCTATCTCTAAGGAAGTTGCGGGGTTTTTCACCTTCTTGGTTTTCCCTGGTGAAATGCTTTGCGTCCATTGTCTCTTGTGATTGTTATGCTGTGCTTGTTATTCTCTTAGTGATCCTAGATAATATTGAATGAAATTATCAAAAAATTAACATGGTATCAGAGTGGTACTAAGAAGAAGACACTGTGCAGCTAAGGAAGCTAGGGCTTCTTAATTTTTGGGTTTCTCTCCACAGTTCATCAAAGGAAGGAGGCTAGATTGACTTCCTAGCAAGGGCGCATCTTTCTGTCGAGACAGAATTTAATTCTGAGCATTTTCAGTTTTTGGTCTATCACTATTGCGGGAAGTTAGGGTTTTGGAGAAAGTTGGAATTTTTGGAATTTGAGACCACGGCTGGATGCTCCTCAGAAAAATCAAATTTTAGAGACCAAGATCAAACTTTTTGGCTGGAAAGAACCCCGACCACTTTCAAACCCTAGTTCAGGATTTTGACCAGAAAACCAGAAAACTAGAAACTGCAGATCTGAAAGTTTCAAAGTCAATTTTGAGGGGTCAAATTTTATAGAATTCAAAATTGAAGTATACTAGCTTGATCAACTCAGCAAGGTGCATCTTTCCATCCGATCAGAAGTTTGAATTTTTAGGGTTTCTCTGACAAACCCTAATCCAGCTCCAAATCCAATTTCAACAAATCAAGTGGTAAGACCTAAATCTTTTATTTCCATTTGAGTTTCTCATTAAGATGTCTCACCACACCAAGCTTGAGGATAAGCTTCAAGGGGCTGAGAAATTCCGAGCATGGAAGTATAGGGTTGGGTTAATCCTAGAAGAGAATGAATTGGACACCTACATAAGTGAAGAGGTTCCAGTTCCAGAGGGAGATGAGGCTAAGGCCTTACACAAGAAGAACTTGGTTAAGGCTAAGAGAATCATTGTTGATTCTATCAAAGACCATCTCATACCCCATGTGTCTTACCTAAAGACACCTAAAGAGATGTTTGACTCCTTGACCAAGTTGTTTGAAGGAAAGAATATAAATCAGAAGATGACTCTGCGGAACCAATTGAAAGGGGTAAAGATCCAGAATGGAGAGACCATCCAACTTTACTAAGGTCTCTCAAATCAAAGAACAACTTGAAGCTATGGATGAAGTAGTGGAGAATGGAGAAATTGTAATGACCACATTGAATGGCCTACCTAGGTCATGGGACTCCTTCATCCAAGGTATCTTTGCAAAAAAGAAATTGATCTCCTTCAGTAGACTGTGGGAGGAATGTTCACAAGAAGAAGCTAAGCTTGTGGCCTGAGAAGAAAAGATGGGAAATGAAGATCAAGCTCTCACAGCACACACCAAGAAAAGTAAGTTCAAGAGGGAGCAATCTTATCAGAAGAGATCTTCACACCACCATCAAAGAGAGAAGAAAGATACGATATGTTTCACTTGTAATGAGAAGGGACACTTTGCCTCAGAATGTCCCAAGAACAGAAAGCGCTACAACAACAAGAAGAAGAATAGAAATGAGAAGATATATCATGCTCATGCTGCTGAGGATGATGAACCTCCTAGGAAGAAGACTAAGGTAGAAAGTGAAGACTCTTCAAGTGACGAAGAGTATGTTCTAATCTCTGCTCTCACATGTACTATTACACATGGGTTTAATGATTGGCTTATTGATAGTGGAGCTTCGAAACATATGACGGGATTTACAGAATCTCTTATGGACCTATCTGAACATGAGTCACCTCATAAGGTGAAATTTGGGGATGACTATCAATACCCTATAAAAGGAAGTGGTGAAGCCTCCTACAAGCTAGACTCTAGGAAGTCTATAAAAATGAAAGATGTTCTATATGTACTTGGTCTCAAGAAGAATCTTCTCTCCATATCATCTTTGGATGCAAAGGGGATGAATTTTGCATTTGTGGATGGACAAGTACTTATGTGGCCAAAAGGTAAGACTATAGATGATGCAGTAGTGATTGGAGAGCAAGAGGGAGGATTTTACAAATTGAAGGGACAACCTGAACATGCCATGGTAAATGAATCCATGGAGCCAAGTGGACTTTGGCATAGAAGGATTGCACATGTGCACTATAGAGCACTACCAATTGCAAGCAAAGCAGTAGAAGGTCTTCCTGAAATCCAGTCAAAGCATGAAGGTGTTTGCAAAGGATGTGCAAAAGGAAAGAACACAAAGAAGGCATTTCAAAGAAGTGAAAGCAAGGCAATAGGAATCTTGGAGATAATCCACTTTGATGTATGCGGTCCGATGTCATCTAGTTCTCTGAGTGGGTATGTATATTATGTTTCTTTCATTGATGATTTCTCTAGGAAGACTTGGGTTTATTTCTTGAAGAATAAAGATGAAGTGTTTGATAAGTTCAAGGAATTCAAAGCCTTGATAGAAAACCAAACCGATAAGAAGATCAAGACCTTTAGATCCGACAATGGCGGAGATTTCACTTCAGGAGATTTTAAGAAGTTATGCAGTGATTCAGGGATTAAGAGGGAGTTGACCACTCCTTACAATCCACAACAAAATGGGGTTGCAGAAAGGAAGAATAGAACAATCATGGAAGCAACACGGGAAATGCTTCATGACCAAGATCTACCCATGAACCTATGGGCAGAAGCAACAAGGACAACTGTATATGTGCAAAACAAAACACCTCACAAGATACTTGGTAACAAGACACCAGAATAAGTTTTCTTTGGTAAGAAACTAGAAGTTAGCCATCTCGAGATATTTGGCTGTCCAGTATATACACATGTTCCAAAAGAAAAGAGGACAAAGTTAGATCCTTCAGCAAAGAAGGGTATATTTGTGGGTTACAGTGAAAGCTCGAAGGCATACATGATCTGCTTTCCAGGGTTCAAGAAGATTGACATCAGTAGGGATGTGACTTTTGATGAAGACTCAACATATATCAAATCAAGGAAGACACATGTTGAAGACAATGAAGAAACAAGAGTACCCAGAATACAAGACACCACTATGAACGAAGCAATTCCAGAAGTGGATCGTGAAATAGAAGATCCACAAGAACCTGTAGATCCACCCCGTGATAAGAACTCTCACAAGAGGAAACCGGGATAGAGAGCTCATCCAAGATGCAGAAAGGTATGGTATTCCAGAGGAGGAACATAGAGAAAGAAAAAGGACAAGGTCACACACCAGCTATGTTGCTTTACTCTGTGACATAATGAACAAAGAACCTTCCAGTTATGAAGAAGCAACAAAAAAGAAAGAATGGAAGGATGCCATGGTTGAGGAATACCAGTCGATCATGAAGAATTATTTTTGGGATGTGGTCCCAAGACCAGAAGATGTTGTGACTTCCAAGTGGATCTACAAGATCAAGCATGCTACAGATGACATCATAGAGAAATACAAGGCAAGGTTTGTGGCTCATGGCTTCTCCCAGAAAGAGGGGATAGATTATGAAGAGACTTTTGCACCTATAGCCAAATACACTTCCATCAGAACAATACTTGCTCTGGCTGCAGTAATGAAGTGGAAGATACACCAGATGGATGTCAAGACAGCTTTCTTGAATGGTGTAGTAGAAGAGGAAGTGTATGTGGAGCATCCACTCGGTTTTGAGACACATGACAGGGAGTCATATGTGTGCAAGTTAAAGAAAGCCTTGTATGGCTTGAAGTAAGCACCCAGGACATGGTACGGTAGGATAGACAGCTTCCTATCCAGTTTGGGCTTTACCAAGAGTAAAGCGGATTCCAAAATTTACGACAAGGTTGAGGAAGGCAATCCAGTGATACTCCTATTGTATGTGGATGACCTGTTTGCGACAGATGAGGATAGGTTTATTGTCGACACGAAGAGGAAGCTTGCTGCCGAGTTCGAGAAGAAGGACTTGGGTATGATGCATTACTTTCTAGGTATGGAGGTGTGGCAGAGTGCAGATGGAATCTTCCTTGGACAAGGGAAGTATGCAGTAGATATCCTAAAGCGGTTAGGGATGATGAACTGCAAGGCCATGGCCACACCTATGGCATCGAACCTGAAGCTATTGAGTGATGCTTCATCAGAGTCGGTTGATGCCACGGTGTATCGTCAGATGATCGGGTCCTTGATGTACCTGATGAACACAAGACCAGATATTTGCTTTGTGGTGAACACCTTGACCCAGTTTCTGACGGATCCTAGACATGTTCACCTAATTGTTGTAAAGCATATTCTGAGGTACCTGAAGGGTACGGTTGATTATGGGCTCAAGTATGATGCGAATCAAAAGTTTAACCTGGAGGGTTATGTTGATTCAGATTGGGCAGGAAATGTTGTAGATAGGAAGAGCACTTCAGGATGTTGCTTCAGTATGGGATCAGGTGTGATCTCTTGGTTTAGCATGAAGCAATCCTGCGTAGCACTGAGTACAGCCGAAGCAGAGTATGCCGTAGCTTGTTTGTCTAGTTGTGAGGCAGTATGGCTAAGGAAGCTACTGTCTGATTTGTTTGATCTCCAGTTGGATGCTACCTGTATCTTCTGTGATAAATAGAGTTGTGTGAAGTTGTCTAAGAACATGGTGTTCCATGATAGGTTGAAGCACATCGAGATCAAATATCACTATATCAGGGATATGGTGCAGAGAGGAGTAGTGAAGATCTAGTATGTTGCGACGGATGAGCATATTGCAGATGTGTTGACCAAACCACTAGCTAGAGTGAAGTTTGAGTACTTCAAAGAGAGGCTTGGTGTTCTTCAGATAGAAGATACTTCAAGGAGGAAGTGATAGGACACATTTGAAAGATCCATTCCAAGCATGGTGGTAGGAGGATCCGTCCCATGGCTGTGGATGTAAGAGCTGTGTGATGAGCATCAGGACGATGCTCCAAATGATGTGCATCATGATGATGTACTGTATGATGATGGTAAGGATGATCATGTGATGATGATGTGCATCAAGATGATGTATTGTATGATGATGATCAGTATGATCATGAGCATCAGGATGATGCTCAGTGCAAGGATGACCAAGTTGATCATGAGTATCAGGATGATACTCCGTGGCCATGGACAGGTTGTGCGATAAGCATATAAAATTTCCCTGGGATATTTGTAGATACTCTTGTGAGGTTTTTCCTATGGCATATAATAGTTCCCTGGGAAATATGGAAAATTCTCTTTCGAGGTTTTGCTTGGAGGGACATATAATATTGCCCTGGGATATTTGCAAATACTCTTGCGAGGTTTTTCCTATGGCATGTAATAGTTCCCTGGGAGATCTGGCAAATGCTCTTTCAAGGTTTTGTCCGTGGCATGTAATAGTTCCCTAGCAGATCCGATAGGTTGAGCAGTAAGCTCATAATCAGTACCGGGATGCTCTTTCGAGGTTTTTCCAGACCACATGTAATCAGTCCTGGAGATCCGATAGGTTGAGCAGTAAGCTCGTAATCAGTCCTGGGATGCTCTTTAGAGATCTTGCAGATCACAAGACACTCTTTTAAGATTTTGTGGAGGTTACATGTAATATTTCCCTGGGATATTCGATACGTTCAGCAGTAAGCTCGTAATTAGTCCTGGGATGCTCTTTCAAGGTTTTGTTGATGCACGTAATCAGCCCTGAGGATTCCATAGGATGACTAGCTCACAGAGACGATGAAGACCTATAGGAGGCTAGGCCTACATCCAACATGAAAAAGGGTTGGCTCTGTATAACTTCCTATGACAAGAATAATTGAGAGATATCCCAGTGAACGAGATGACGAGTACAACAGCAGTGACAATGATGCTTTGTGATCCAGTGATGATGATCCAGCTCCAGAATTGAAGACTTGTGCATATTTGTATTGATGACCTGTGTCAAGAGAATACATTCCTAGTTAAGAGGGAGTGTTTATGTACTTTGTAACTTCGGAAGATATTCACTTGTATATTAATTTTGTACTTTATTGTATCCCCAACGGAGATGTATTATTCCTTTGGTTTGAAGTGTCGTCATTTGTATTTGCAAGTGTCGCAAGTTACATTGTAAGTGTCGTAACTTATATTTGATGGGTTATTAGACCACCTGTGTGGAGTCAGCCCTATATGTGTCATGTGGATGGGTTATTAGGCTTCCTTAGGAAGTCGGACCAGTTAGGGTTAAAGGAAGGTCAAGTCATTGTATAAATAGAGAGTGTGTGTCTCTCATTCTATTCATTCACTCACTCATCCAACTCGCATAGTTGAGAGAGAGGAGTGAGCACAAGTGGAGGAGGATTAGTTGTTGGAGTCATCTATCTTTTGGGGATTGATATTTGTGATCTTTTTATTGGGGCTTATTCTATCTCTGAGGAAGTTGCGGGGTTTTTCACCTTCTTGGTTTTCCCCGGTGAAATGCTTTGTGTCCATTGTCTCTTGTGATTGTGATGATGTGCTTGTTATTCTCTTAGTGGTCCTAGATAATATTGAATGAAATTATCGAAAAATTAACAATGTTGCCAGCAAAATCACACATTGTTTCTTCATCATCACTCCAGGATTATGCAGGTCCTAGCAATGGAAATGTTCTACATGGAAACTCTATTTTGAAATGGCATGCTGTTCAAGGGGGTTTGTATCCAAAACCAAGGTCGGCAGTTACAACTGGAATAGTACCAGCAACTGGATATCCAACAATGAGTAATCCTATTGCTTTTCAGATGCAACACCCCATTTCCCAAAGTGGAGATTATCATATTGATAGGGAAGGTAGGAAGAATTCAGGTAACGCTGATGCCTTGTGTTTCCAAATCTGATGAATAATTTCTTCCTATGTTGCATCTTTGGTAGATAAGTAACTAGCAGTGTTACCTTATATATTAATTGGGTATGATAGGACTTGAAAGGTGATTATCACAAGCTTTCAGAAGAGGCACATGCCAATGAACCACCCCATCTCCTGCCAATGCACATCTTGTTCCTCAACTTTTGATCCAGTTTCAAGCTCGTTTAGTGGCTATGCAGAAATCTAGTGATGGCAATCATGTTGCACATCAGACGCATATGTTGCTAGAAAAATCACACATTTTTTCTTCATCATCAGTCTAGGATTATGCGGGTCCTGGCAATGGAAATGTTCTACATGGAAACTCTATTCTCAGAGGGCATGTTGTTCAAGGGTGTTTGTATCCAAAACCAAGGCCGACAGTTACAGCTGGAATAGTACCAACAACTGGATATCCAGCAATGAGTAATCCACGAGTAATCCTACTGCTATTCAGACGCAACACCCCATTGCCCAAGGTGGATATTATCAGATTGATAGGGAAGATAGGCATCGAAGTACTTGTTTTTGGTGAAGTTTTATGAATTTTTTGTTTACAATATGATCTTGGAATAATCTACAGGACTATAAAAACCTCCATATATTTTATGACTATTGCAAGTCATCTCTACGGAACAAGGGTTCTTCATCCACTAAATTTTTAGAAAGTTCTGGGTGATGTCTTTTCATTTTGTGGTGGTTTCATATCTCAGGTTTTTGTTTCTACTCTCTTCTAGTCGACCGACCCAATCCAAATCAATAATGGTAATCTGTACCCAAGCAATATCACGCACGTGAAGGATCTTAGTCTACAGTCATATCGATTGCCCATTGTTCGTATGGCTTGTATACTTGAACTCTTAGATTGACGTTAGCAAAGAGAGCATAGTTTGTGCAATGGATAGATTGGACTAGGGTTTTTCACCTCCAACACACTAATTTCGTCATTTAGTTGGTGACATCCACTTATATTTTATGGTTGTTTCCATCAAAGAAAACAAAAAGGCCATTGAGACAGTGTTTATGATTCTCACCTTTGCATCTCATTCCTAGAGCTTGTTGTGCTTTTGAACTCTTATTCAATCAGCACCATCACTTCACCAGTTCACAGTCCAACTTGGTTGGGGTTGTAATTGTATGTGTTGTGTTCAATTAATGTTGTAATTTGTGTTATGTTCTATGTTATTAATGATGTTTTTTTCAATTTATCATTCCTCTGTACTTTTAGTCAATTGAGCCATATAGATTTCCAGCTCAAAATCTTGTAAATTTTTCAAGTTACAATTGAGGCCATATGGCTCTCCAGCTCGAAATATTGCAAATTTTTCAAGTTACAATTAAGCCATATGGCTCTCTAGCTCAAAATCTTGCAATTTTTAATTAGTATTTTTTTAAATAATTTTGTTGTTTTACATGTGAAGCATCTTGGGTTTTCATTCATTGTGCAAATACATGGGTGTGCATACCCAGTAAAAGTTAGAAACCATGATCATCTGGTACATGCTAGAAAGGAGAGCATAAAAGGAGAAATGAACCTTGTTAGCTTGTGCCATTGATGTTTTTTTTAGCATTATCTGAAACTTGAACATTGGGTTTTCCCCTTTTTAACATGTACTCCTTGTGTGATTGTCATGATCCCTTGTAAGTGATGTCCCTTTTGGTCTCAATGGTAGATTTTTTGTGCATTATTTCTGTGAGCTTCCAGAATCATGTGAAGCTTATAGAAAGCAACAACATCGATGACATTCATGTTCCAATAGAATTATTTTTCTTTTGTCTTCCAGACATTATCTGATCTAAGGTTGGTTCATTGATTATAATTTGCTAGGCATTCATTTTGAAGCTACAATAGCCATTTGGGTATTGTGCTGTTATTTTTTTATATTTGAATGTTATGAAGGTTTCAGTGAGCTGCCACTCTCTCACAAATTGCTATCGTTTGTTCTTTGTGTGAGGATTTATTTACCTTAAAGAACATATGACTTGTTAACATGACTCTCTTCTAAAAATGAAGTGGTTGCATGATTCATGGAATAGCTAGGCTGCCACTCATTTACCTTAAATAACATCTGACTTGTTAACTACTTGGTGGTAGCTATGTACAGTGAACCACTTCACTGGCACTCTTATCCACAATCACATATATAGAGAAGGATTGAAGTGAATGACATGAATATATGGGATGATTGTCATGTCATAGTAATGTGTTGGGAATGCTATGAATGGCAATTATGGTGGGAACCACCACCAAATTCTTAAAGTCACAAGATATTATTTCTTGGTAGTTCCACTAAGTGAGATGTGTAAATTAGTATAAAATGCATGCAGAGAGAAAAGTATGTATAACAACATTATGTTTTGTTTAATGTCTTTTTCTAGAATCTCAATTCATGGGAAACCTTCATACTTGAGATGCAAATTCATGAACTAACACCGTCACAAGAAACAACAAAGTCTAGTACCAATTTAGTTGTGTGTCCATAAAAAATGGTTAACACATCTCTTTATAGAACCTACTCTTAACTGTTTCCAAGGTATTAGATCCATTTTTCTTGTCCTCTCCTCCTCTCTTCCCAAAATAGAATGGACTCTTAATCATTGCCCTCTTCTCTGTAATATACCTTCGGTTGTTCCTAGTTTGTGTAGCTATTATGAGAATGGAACCTAATCTAGCCTCAAGGAGTTGCTGTAAAAAATATTATGTAATGAGAAAATGATTTCCATTGTATCTTCTTTTGCAGAACTTATTATTATACAATAACAAATATAATATAGAATTAACATGCAAGTCGGTCTTTTTCGTATTAAATTTAGGTGGTGCTTGTTGGGGATCATTGCCAATTGGATCCTATGATTATGTGCAAGAAAGCAGCTTGTGCCAGTCTTGCAAAATCCTTGTTTGAGCGACTTGTACTATTGAGTTTCAAGCCCGTTATAGGTGAGATTGTTATTTGTACTTCAGTTTGTTTGAAATAATCACACATCTTTCTTTTTATGCAAATTTAGGAAGCAATCAAGTGCACTTGAAATTTTCTAGATTGTGTTGTTAATAAGCATTTCGATGCAAATAGTTGTCTAACCTTAGGGATATGTCTAACTTCATAGAGAGGTCCGGTAAAGATTCTGTGGATTTATTCTCATTAATTGTAGTTTGAATGTATCATCATTTCTTTGAATATTTGAGTTTTGCAACCTAAATATCCGAAGCATGAAAAACCAACCATGTTTTTGATATCAGTGGTCCATTCATAGTATCCTCTTGGTTATACCATCCATAGAGAGTACAAGTACATGCATATTTGTTGTCTGTGGATTATTGTCTACCATGGGTATTAGTTTGTTTTCCTTGGCACATTTTCCCTAATCAATGTGTCTTTCACCTTCAAATGTATTTGGTTTGCATGAATTGATTTCTTTTCAAATTTTCTAACTCACGATTCTTCTCCTTGTAGGTCCAATACCAAATGCACCCAACATTATTTGAGTTTCCATCCAGTAATTCTTATGAAGGTACTCTTCAAAATGGTTTCACTGTTAATCAAGGACAGTTAATAGAAATTGGTTTTCCATGGCCAGTTCCAAACATACCCATGTTTTTCTATGTGCAGGTAGGTTCCCTAAGTTGATATAGTTTTTGTCGATTTCTGTTATCTTTTGTTGATCTTCTGACATTGTTTTTCTCTTTGACTATGGTTGTTCATATGGTTTTATTATTTTTTTCTGACTTTGGTTGATATGATTTTATTATTTTTTCTGACTTGTGTGTTCATGTAGTCATGGGTGAAATTTACCTAATTTTTCCAATTCATAATTCCAGATGGGACAATAAGATATAAGTGCAAGTGGCACATCATACCTGAATAGGGTAGAGGCAGCGAATGTAGAGAAAATTGTGACTACTTTTTTTAGAAGTGGAGTAATTCCTAGATAGGTATAATTCCTTTATATATGCATGTACGTATGGACTTTGTCTTTCATAAACTTATATAATTTGTTTATTCTTTCCCTTAAATTAGATTGAACTAATTACATTGTACAAAGAACAGAGAACCTGCATCGTCCATCATATGGCCAGGAATGGTGCCTTATAGCAACAACTCTACAAAGAAATTGAGGTAGTACTTGACATTTGTAAGTTTATTTGATTGTGAGAATTAAGTTTTTTTTACAAGCTTTAACTTCAAATTTCATTCTTTGTAGGTTGCAAGTGTGGATTCCTTTCAAGGTCGAGAAAATGATTATATAATACTCTCCTGTGTGAGGAGTAACAAGCATCAAGTATAGAGGCTCATATTATTTGGAATTTTTGAAGACACTTTAATAGTTATAAAGTCTTTTTAGGGCATAGGCGAATTCATGGAGTGTCTTATACTTAAAGATTTTAACTTATAGTAGAGATTGCGGATGGAAATTAAAGAATATCATCTGAGTTGTGGAGTTTAATTGCATTGCATGTTGTTTTCAGGGTATTGGGTTTCTGAATGACCCCCGAAGGATGAATGTTGCACTTACAAGAGCTCGCTATGATATGGTCATTTTAGGAAATTCAAAGTGTTTAAGCAACCAACCTATTTGGAATGGCTTGCTATCTCACTATAAGGTATTCATAGTTGTGTTTATTGTTTAAACCTATAAAAATATAGTTTTGGGATTTTCAATTATCTCTCTAATGTTTTATGGTTGTTGCAACTGGTGAAAGTTTTTTGTGATGTTGTTTTTCTTATTTCTAGGACAGTGATTTTTTAGTGGAGGGGGCCATTAAACAATTTAAAACAAAGCATGGTGCAGTTTTAACTGAGTTATTTGTGATATTGTTCGTCTTACTTCTAGGACAATGAATGCTTAGTGGAAGGGCCATTAAACAATTTAAAACAAAGCATGGTGCAGTTTCAAAAAACAAAAAAGGTAGGAATAGCTTTTTAACAGTGCATTTCTTATTTTAATCAATATCTATACTCAGTTTTAGAAATTCAGATTGCATAAGACTGCAATGTTTAAATGATATCAATTTTAAAGTCTTGACATCAATATATAATGATCAAAGAATTTTTCTTGGAGGTGGGTTGGCAAATGCTAGTAATAGTTTCATTGCAGGTGTTAACAATAAACGAGGTGCTCGTGAAAGAGGTAATCTAGTTAAGTGTAGATTTTTCTCCTTTTGGGTTTTGATCCGAGCTGTTACTGTAAATTATCGAATGAGAATGGATCTTATATTTCTGTGGGATTCTATTTGTGAACGATCATATTCTTACATGAATCTAATTATCAAAACTCCCATTGAGTACCTCATATGATAATGCATGTGATGTGTAGGCAATTCATACATTTCGTTTGGGTAGCTACCACAAAATGGTAATCCAAAATCTGCATGCACTCAACATGATTCCCTATTACACGTCTTCCTCTTCCAAAATATGGCATGCACTCAACAGGATTCCCTATTACACGTGTTCCTCTTCCACCATTCCATGGAGCACCAGTTGGCCAACCATATGCTATTCCTTCAAGGGGTGGTCTCGATGGACCAATAGGTGTTCCTCAAGGGCCACCGACAGGTAGAAGAGGATTTGGTACTAGACGAGGAAGCGTTGGTGGTCCTATTGGTGGACATTTATCACATCACCAAGGATCACGCAAAGAAATCAGAAGTGTAGGATATTGTTTCAACTTTACTGGTCTTGAAAATACAATGAGTCAAACATTAGTTGGATATCCAATGTCTCAAACTGATCTATTGACTCAGGTATTATCCTCGCATTCTTTTCACTCAAACATATTGCAATTTTTATAAGATGTTGAAATTTTGTCCTATTGTAACAGGCTTATTTAGTTGTATATGGGATTTACATTGTCACTTTGTATTACATACAGTTTCCAAATCAAGGACTAAGCCAAAGCCTAAGGGATGGCTTTTCTCTCGAGGAAATGTCTCAGGTATGATTTCAACACCATTTCTTTAATGTCTTAGATTGATGGATGATCTTAAAATTGTAAGTTATTTTACAAAGTGGTTGTAGAAAATTGACAAGAAATAATATTCTGTAGGGATTTACTGGTAAGATTTCAAGAGTCAAGGATCACATGTGGCTTACAATGTACCAGAATATTCCACTCAAGTAAATATTTATTTTTGTTTAACAATATTTGGTGGTTTGCTAACTTGGTGAAGATATATTTGGAAGAAAACCCTCACTTTTTGACATTTTATAGGCATCACAAAGTGGATATGGAGTCAAGTATGTCACACAAGGGACTCAAGGTGCTTTCACTGGGGACTTTTTGAATCATACATCGCTATTAGTCATATGCAAGGCATGCTTTGGCAATATGCAAGTTGAAGATTTTGGTTTTGCATTTCTCAATGGAAACTATAATCAAGCATATTGGTCCCAGTACACATTTTATGGACATTATTGACTGATTTGAAAGATTGGGGATATGTAGAGATATATTCATAAAATGAGTATAATTTGGTTTGTGATGTGATCTAATCTTATTTGAACATTACTAATCAAATGAAGCTCAAAATTCACATATATTGTTTTATTCAAGCGACAACTAGAAATCCACAACTACTCCATATGATAGCTAATGCATTCATTATTTCCAACTTTTTAATAAATTGGTTTTAATGATAGAAATGTTCTTAAAATACGGGTCTCTTAAACAATCTTACTAGATTTATCATAATTAATTTCTTGTTCATAAGAACCATGATGAAGCCAAGTATTACACATAGAAAATGTGTCCTTAAATAATGAATTTCTTCTTTTAAATAATTTACTCTTTAACAATGATTTGGTATGCAATAATTTGTTCTTTTCAATTTATTTATTTCTTCACCTAGAAGGCAGGGACTAATCTGCACGCAGCTCTTGTTTTTTATTAAAGTTTATTTAATTTGATTTAAGTGACTATTAGTTAATAAATTCATAAAAATTATGAAATGGTTAATTATTAATTAATAGATTTAATAATTTACATTAAATATAATAATAATGTTTTAGAAATATTATTGAAAATAATATATAATTTAATTTTAATTTTAATTTTAATAATTAAATTTTATCATAAATATTAATAATTTTATTAATAAAATATACATGTATTTTGCATTTTAATATAAAAAAGATGTATAACATAAAATAAATGTATTAATAGTAATCATAAACGGAGGGTGGAAAGCTTAATTTGGCCTAGAAAACAATTATAAATCATCAAATCTAGTGATGTGGGATAAAAATAAGTTCCTTTTTGAAACTCTTGTAACTCCCATTATTTGTATGGTTGTGAAGTTTGGGGTTGCAGCATCTCTCGAGAATACTGGAGAAATATCGAGCAAATTCAAAAGCGTTTTATCACGTATAACCTCAAAATTAAGAGCAATATGCCCTATCCTATTCTCCTTATAGAAGTGTCTCTTCCCCCAATCGAAAGCATCTCTATGTCTAGATACCTGATGTACAAGAATAAGATAAATAACATGGAAGACTAGAGACTTCCTAAAATTGCTTTAAATTCTAGTCAAAGTCAACTTCATCTCAAGAGAGGATGGTATAAGGACGACATTGCTTGTTTAAATCATTGGGGAACTGATGAAAATACCACTTTGCAAGATATCAACAACCTCAAAAATACTATCACATATAAGTTCAAATCAAGAATTTGGGACGAGAAAAATTTAGAGGGGAAAAGAAAGTTAAGATATTACATGAAAGTCATTAATCCTAATTGGAAGATCAAAAGTACCTCTTTGTCTTAACCAGTTCAAAGAAGAAGATTATTATAGCCAAGATAAGATCGAACTCCCATGAGCTTCGTAGCGAAATAGGGCGATGGAAAATTCCTAAAACACCATGGGAGGAAAGGATTTTCCATATTTGTGAGTCTATGAGCGTTGATGACGAATCTCACTTTCTTTTAGAGTGCCCTACGTACACCCAAATTCGATCACAGTTTCCTAATATTTTCTATAATTCTAATCTCCATGATCTTCTAACTTGTGAAAACTATGGGGACCTAGAAACGCTTCTTTCTCAACTTTTTAATCATAAGAATCAAATTTTACAAAAATAGAACTAATATCTTCCTCTTTTCTTAAGGTACAATAGACCAAAGGGTCTCAATGGACATTAATCATCATTATCATCATCATAAAATAATGGAAATAACATTAAATGTGTACAATCTTCTAATTATACGTATACTTTATAACTTCAAAATAATGAGATACCACCAAACAATCAGAATAACATTAAATGGGTCTAATCTATTAACTATAAATATACTTTATAACTTAATTGAGAGTAATGAGATACCACCAAACAAACAATGAGGTGACTTCTTTATGTTTTTTTTTCACATCGAAAAAAAACAACTTGTTATTCCATGGAATCAAAGTTGCATCAAGCATTACATCTTCTATCAGAGGAATCAATTCTGATTTGATGACATTTAAGACCAAAAGACTAAGAGGGACTAACCTCCAATTGAAACAACAATAGACTACAAAATTACATGAACAGTCTCGTTATATAGAGATCATAATCTAGACCAAAAGTGGGCCAGAAAGTCTAAATATAAAATCAATACTGCAAGACTACATTCTAGAAACATACTTATCATCTGCATACTACCCATTCATCTGAAACATCAAAAGATACTGAGTGACCCTGAGTCCAGAATAACACCATCTTTGATTTCCTCATAAAATAACCAGCCATCCATTTCTCCAATTGCCTTCTTGGATAGATTATCTGCAACTTCATTATATTCACGATAGATGTGCTGAAATGTGATATGAGAAAAATCTAAGATCAACATCCTCTCTCTAGCCATCTAGTGCTCCAAGAGTAATGAGTATAAAGAAGAAACTCCATTTATCCAATCAATAAAAACTTTAGAATCTCCTCCCATCTGAATGTCAAGCAAATCACGTCTTTTAGAGAACCAGATCAATCCCCAAAGAGCTAGAAGTTCAGCTCAATTATTTGTCCCGCTCCCAGCACCCATCCATAATTTTATCACCTAATTATGTCTCAATTGAATCATCATGCCCGCTCCACATATCCCTTATTGTTCAGCTCCATCACAAAGGCCTTTGATTTGTTTTTCATCGAATATTGGATTAGAAACAAGCCTAGATACCTTTATAACATGGACTTTGCAGGTTTCGGAAAATAATGCAGCCACTTTTGCACTTTTTTTTTCAATCAGAAAAATAACTATACTTTATTGACAAGTATATGATAGAAAGTAAAAAACACCGCCACCGCAAGGGAAAGAACAACAAGAATCCGTCCCACTGAACTAGAGATAACGCCCAAACCCATGAGCAAAGACCCATTACACCACAAAATATATAGGCTACCCCCAACCACAAAGAAGAGATACCTCCCAACGTGCTCCCAACCATATGAGCCCATATCACAAACCAAAAAAAATGGCTGCCTCCAATCAAGAGGAAAGAAAAAGCACAAAACCAAGCATGAAGGACCAAAAATATAGGGCAATCAGTAGACCCGACCAAACCGGAAGAAAAAAAAGGATCAATACATGATGAGGCTGTCGGTTTCTCGAAGAATATCGTCTGTCCAAATTAAAAACAGAGTACCTTCCACCGAACACAAAGCCCACTTCGAGAGAGAGTCCGCAAGCCCATTCTTAGCACGTGGGACATGCAAAAACTGGATACCTTGAAAATGTTGTTGCAGAGACCTGATCTTTTCAATCCAAGGAGAAAGTGCAATGACATTGATATGCCCAATACGATTAATCTAGTTGATTACAACTTGGGAATCACCCACAATTTTCCGCATCTCCATATTTCTCAATATCGTAAAATGTAGGATAATCCAAAGTGCACAGATTTCACTTTTGGTATTAGTCCCGAGGAAAAAATTCTTCCAGATATTAAAAAAACAACCATGGTTTAATATAATGACTCCACCTACCCCACAAAGCAAGCCCGATTCCTGTGAATCCCCATCAAATTTAACAAAAAACGACGAAGTTATAATAGAAATGGGCCTGCAAATGGGAAGATGCTTACCATTAATATCTGCCCCGATCCCCCCACCTCATAGTGAGCCACCACCGCTTTCCTCGCCACCCACTTCAGCTAGAGAAGCTTGTCTTCAAATATAGCGTGATTTCTCACCTTCCATGTTTCCCAAAACACAAGGCAAGCCAACTCTATAGCGCTTCGGTTGAACTTATAACAATAGTGCAATACATCCGACAAGGACCGACCTATCCATGATGGAAAACCAACAGATGTAAGATGGACCACCGCCCAAACTTGAATACTAAACACACAATCAAAAAATAGATGCTGATCCAAATCTGCCGCCCGTTTGCATAAACAACATATACAGGGCCCAACGAAACCACGTTTCTGCAAATTATTCCAGAATAAAATATTTCCCTCCAAGGCCAACCACATGAAGACCTTAACTTTTATTAGGATGTTCCATCGCCACAGAATTGCATACCACCAACAGGAAGGAGCCCTATCCGAGAAGAAGGTTTCGTAGGCAAATCAAGCAGTCAATATCCCTGTGGAGGTATTTCGCGACTAGATTAGCTTGTCCACACCAATGGAGAAATGGATACATCCCCTTTGCAAATCACATATATAACTAGTCCATTCCGCAGCCAATAAACCATGGAGACCGATTTGTTCTTCACCAACTCAGGCTTGAAATGGAGAGTTAGTATAACTTGATGAGGCTGCATGATAAAGGGTATGATAGCCCTGAGCCCCGAGTGTGGCAATTAATTCAAAAGAAAGCTTGTACTGTGTCAGGCCCCTAATGATCAGGTCGGATCCCAACTGAATCTGCCTCCCATTCCCCGGTTTCCACCCAATCCAATTCGCCTGAATGTGAATTGCCGAGGATAGGCCCGCCCAAATATTGGAAACCCCTCTCAAGTTTTTGACCTTAGCTCTGAGCCACTTTTGCACTTATAAGAGCAATTGATGAACTATTACCTTGAAATATGTGATTATTTCTAGCTTGCCAAACTTTCCAAATAGTGAAAAAACTTCTTTATGTGGAGATCAAAATTCAAAACATTTATGAATGTGATTGTATTTATATCTTTATAAACTTAAAAAATATTCTTTATTTAATAATATGGAAATGAAATATTTAAAATAAAATATTTTTAATAAATTAAAATATAAAAAATTAAAAACATTAATTATAATAATGAAAAATATAAAAAATACATAAAATATATATTTATTAAATACATAATATTTATTTAAGTGACATTATTATATTATAAATATAATACTATAAATATTGATTTAAGAGATAAAATATATATATATATAGATTTTTTTGAAATGTTTAATAAATATTTAAATAAAATAAATATTATTTTTAAATAAATCTAAAACTATTTTAATATATACAATAATATATTAATAATCATCATCATCAATAAATAATAATTAATTTTTTTTAGAGAAATAATAATAAAAATGATTCCCCCGAGTGGGTGTTAATGTGATGGACATGCCAACACACATCAACTATAGGAGCCCTGTCATTTGGAGATGTGGGCATATGATAGTTAATACTGTCATCTTGATCACCTAGTTAATCATTCAATTTGATCATAATGCAAGCGTGGGAGAGATAGTGAATTATGTATGTGGTACTAGGGAATCTATGCATCACATTAACTCGATGGATGTCTTAGTTAATGAAGCCACCATGCCTCAATAGGAAATCGAAACTGCGAAAGCACCTATTCAGTTGAAAATCCTAGTGGTGATAAGCCTTATTGTTTTGCATAGTGTGAGAGATCAGGGATACTCTTTGTAGTCTATGTCACCAGTTGTGAGTGTCTACCATCCTAGAATGCCTCATCTAAGGGACATGGGGCGCACAAGATGTATCTCTTGGTCCTTGTAGAGAGGAAGGGCCAAGAATGTTGTGGAGGAGAGAAGGACTCACAACCTTAACATGTAACAAGGAAATGAAGTTGCTTTGGCCTGCCTAGGTGCAACTCCACAACCCACTCTTATTCAGCACATGAAGGATGACGAGAGAACCTGTGCAACCTCTCCAAGAAAAAAGAACGATACAGACTCCCAACCCATGGAATTTATAAAACAATTGGTCACTCAGGATACCACTTTTGCTTCTCCATATCCGTAGGTGGAGGATTATTCAAAGGATGAAGACACATATTTTTGGGGTTGAAAAATTACTTGGGGGCAGAACTGGAGCTTGAAAAATGTCAATCCTACCCACTTGATTGAAATTCCTCAATGGCCAGCTGATAGGAAATTGGGTGGCTTGCAAAACGTTGGCTTTTCCCACCATGGTTCTCATCCCCTCGACCCACCTCCCACTCAGCCAGGGGCTTTTCAATAGTGCAGGTGGTTGGGTGGCTTTCGCCTCGCAGAAGAGGATCTCTATCTCATCTTTGAAGTTCGCAGTGAGGTCGCAAACCTTCAGTTCAGAATGGAGCAATTCAAGAAAGCACAAAGAAACCTGATTGAAATCTGCTCACTATCATCCTATTAGAGTTCAGGCATGGATATGAATTCACTCACAAGGAACATCCAGGATAGTAACATCCCTTTGGTGCCAAAGAAAATCAATGAACCTTCCACTTAAAAGGGCCCATCTCTCAGTAAATAGCCAAGCAGGATGTCCAATCGTCGCTCTCTTAGCTCTCTTGTTTTTCAGTTATTTTCAAACTTTACTAGAGCATAGCATTGTTCATCTCTTTTGCTTAAACAACCTCAACATAATTTTGTAATTTTTGAGTCCTATACGGGCAGATCATCTCATGAACTTAGTTTAGACGTGAGTTGATTTCTTGTGTTAACAACCTTGACCCAAGATGCTTGCATTTGTAAATATTTTAATATTACTAGATAATACAATCTTCTAACTTGAAGAAAAACAAAAATAAATAATAATAAAAATATAATTTTATTTTTTTCTTTATTTAAATTTACTTATATGATTAAGTTGGACATAAGGATTATAGGCATGCATGCACCTTTGGAGATAAAACAAAAGATGATAATGTTTCAAAATGAGAATGATGTCACAATATAGATATAGTTTAATTTAATTTTAATTAATATATATTCTTTATTATTTAATTTTTTTATAAATATTAATTATTTTATAAAAAAAAAGTGTATTTTTCATTTTAGTATGAAAGAGATATGTAATATAAAGTATTTTGTTTAATAATAAGTATAAAATAATGAAAATAACATTAACTGGTTTAATAGGTTAATTATAAAACTAAGTATCTTATATAATTTGATAATAATAAGATATCAGCCTACCCATGTGAATGTAGTCTTATGAAAAGTAATAAGATAATCAAACTTGTATTAATGTATGTACCTTATTTCAAAATCTCCTAAATGTGGTTGTAAATATATTATTGTAACTAAAAGATTTTTTTTTTAAATAATAAAATATATAAACTAAAAGTTAAAATGCCCTCCACGGTGTAGAATTGTAGCGATCTTACTTGGTCCCCGGTTTAATAATATAAACCTAATTTTATTCTACTTTTGTTTGTTTTAATTGTTTTTAAAATGATTCTAAGTTTTGGTATTTTAATGTGCATGTAACAAACAATTAAATAAGAGGTAAGGGTAGATATAGATCTAAATTTTCAATACCCATAGAATTAAATTAAACAACATACTATTCATTGAATTAAATTAGAACTCAAGCTTCTTCCAAATATCTGTAAATAACAACAATAAAATACCTGTAAAATTGCCTAATCCTTGGAATACTCAACCACTAAAACTTGATCTGCCTCCCTGCCAACTAGGATAGTCTAGCCGACCACCTAGCTCCAAGAATTGCTTCTTGGAACCCCCAACCCAAAACCTGAGTACTAATTCCAACTTGTCTGAACCTCTTCCCTTCGATCAGAAAAACATGCCTCCTCTTCCCTTGAATTACTTGAAGTTACTGTAATTCAAGTAACTTCTCCCAATTTCCCCAATTAGCTTCTCCTCTGCTCAATTTATTCTTCCTCCAAATATGTCCTTCCCCAAATTTCATTCTCCCCCTTATTCCCCCTTCCTACCGACTCTTCCCTCAACATTTACTACCCTTATCCCCCCATTCAATTCACAATTCCTGCACTTATCCGCTATCTCATGGTTCATTAATTACCCTCAACCACCTCGATTCGAAGGGTCATATGAAAATAATTTATAATAAGTCAAACCGCCATTATTTCTTGTCATAATAATTTCACATTAATTAATCGTAATTATAATTATATTTGTCATACATTTAACCATTATCGAATCTACCATCAAGCCATATTTATAATCAAAGCTAATTTATCATTTATTCACTAATTAATTACTACTCCTTTAAACTTCAATGATTAGTCACATAATTATTTACCATATTTAATAATTGAACCTTGATTATAATTAATCCTAATTGATATTTATATAATGGCTAATTAATATTCTTTTAATTTAAATGACCATTCATGGAACTATTACCATACCTTAGTTATAATTAAGACTTAATTAATATGTATTAATTAAGTTAATCATCACCTTATTAACACTAATTACATTGTTAACATGTAATTAATATTAATAGATCAAGTTAATAATAATAATCTAATTAATATTACAAATATCATTATCATTTTAAACCAAGGTCTTAAACTAATTAAGATCAGTAATACTTATTTAATCATTTAATACTCAAGTACTTCAATTAACAATTAAGTTAACAACCACCTTATTAACATTGTTAATCATTATTAACATTTATCGACCAAGTTATTAACCAACATGTTGACCCCTAACTCACATTATTAGCATTAATTCACCTTTATTGACCATAATTAATAATTAACCCTGATCACAATTAAGTAACCATTCATGTATACTTGACGTAATAATTTTATTTCATGTCTAAGTAGGTAATAGTAATTATAAAGTGATAATTCATAACGACAATGCATCCACACCAAGTTTGATATTATAATAATAATTCATACAACATAGGTAGACGAGTTATGTAAGCATAGCTAATGTTTACATAGATCATGTAGGTACACTAATATTACTTAACCAAACGACATTCATAATTACACAAGTTATTGTTTGTTGACTCCTAAAACATGAATCGCAACGTTTGATTAATTTAAAAAGTAAATCTTATCAATTCATGAAACAATTACAAGTTACTTAGTTACAAAACATGTTTCAACAAGGTTTCTCAACATACACAGCTAATCAAGTTTCCTTCCTAACTTCATGATACACCTATCTACTTACATCGTCTATCTAATTCACAACTATTCCACACCCTATCCTTCCTCTATTGGAATACCCTGAAGTGTCACGCCATGACCGACTCCAGTTAGAACCCGTAAGGGGAAGTGTCGACTACATCAACCAAGCTTCCCCAATGGGAACACACCAGTCATCATCACACACCTTGGGGAGTGTTCCGTAGCAGAACCCTCCCATGACCCTGGGTTTCGGGGATAAACGTTGGGTAATGCCTCCACCCCCCTAATGGAACAAGGGACTATGTCTACATTGACATAGTGACTACGTTGTGACTATTGTACTAAGGTTTTGTCATCAAATAACCAATTTGGACGGTTGAGTTTCCTGAAACCTCACACCTATCCATACATCATGAGAATAATACAATAATCATGTTAAACAAATAATGCATCACTTGCATACCATTTATTTTTTGTAATCTGTGTCCCCGAGGTACTCCCACCTCGTAGGATCCAACTACCACTTATCCCTTTTAACCTGTAGGTTAGTCTCCATACACACGATCAAGAATATCGTGCAATCATTGACATGTATATACATTTCATTTCTAAGGAACAATAATGCAAATCATTTCTATGTACCATGCACTTGGTATCATATTTAGCATATAAATTTTAACTTGGTATCCACTTACCCATCATTTAGTAAATTTGCATGCTAGAGACATAATCAAAACATGAATATAATTCATAACATTAACATCACACACACATATATATAATCTACGCAAAATAATAAAACCATGTTTCTACAGTGTCATCAAACCGACGAAGTCTCACAATAATAAGCAAATACAACATATAATGATAGTTCAGGTAAATAAGGTCAAAACGAGGAATTACAAGAATAGATGGTGAATGGGTGTATTGTTAAGGCACTCCATGTGATATGTCATCGGTTTGAAACTCCTTAAGTACGCATGTCGTTAGACAGCATTGGTGGCCGAGTGAATCCCATGAACCTTTAAGAAGTTGCGCATACCTGGGGTCCATTTCTATTGCCAGTTGATAAATCCTAGATTACATCTGTCCAGAACTATTTCTAATCACTTCCGCACCATATATCCTTTGTTTTAACTATGTTTCCCTTGAAACTTCACTGGCACCCCTACAATCCCATTCTGCATTTTTCATTCCTGAGGACCCTATCCCAAATTCCACTTCCCAATGCCAGAAATCCCACATTTGTCTATTTTTAGGGTTTGCCATAACTTCTTCGATTTTCATTCAATCTCCTTCAAATTTTGCCACAGTGTTCATTTCCTATTTCTGCTTCTTTGTCCCTCTTTGAAAAAATTTCCCATTCTTTCACCCCACTTCTGAAATCCCCATTTTATGCTTCCATGTCCATCAGAAAGTGTCCAAAACCTAGTCAAACTCCAATTACCCATCAGAGTTTTTCCCAAATCCAAATTTCCCTTTACTAAAGAAGCTTATGTTTGTGTGTTTCTACCCATTCACAAAAAAAAAACTCCCGGTTATGGTTGTCACCTGCACGGGAGCACAAATCATGGAGGAAGAACTTGCAGCCCTCAAAACCAAACTCCAAGATCTGGATGAAAAAATTCTCATCCTCCATCTTCAACATTCATCCATGAACAATAAACGACAGCTAGAATATTCTGCAGACACTGGGTTCTCTTCTTCCAGCAATTTTTGTGGGTCGAAGCTTGATTTTCCTCGCTTCAATGGTAATGATCCGACTGGATGAATATACCGGGAAGAACAATATTTCAGTCTGCATAATACTTTTGATATCCACAAAGTTCCACTTGCATCCTTTCATTTGGAACAGGAAGCCCTTCAATGGTACCATTGGTACATCAAGGCTCGTGACGAGCCAAAATGGACAGATTTTTGCCAACTCCTTTTGCAACGATTTGGTCCTAATGCTTTTGGTAACTTCACATGAGCACTCACTAAACTTCACCAAATTGGCAATGTGCGAGAGTATCAGACAGAATTTGAGAAACTAGCCAATCACACAGAAGAATTGTCTGATGAATTCTACCGGAGTTGTTTTATTAGTGGTATCAAGGATGAAATTCGCTCATAGGTTAAAATGTTATGTCCCAACACAATGATAGAAGTCCTAGGGTTGGCTAAGTTGGCGGAGGACAAGATCACAGCCCAACAGCTCTCCAAATCCACTTTTGTTCCATTCAGAAATATGGTTTCCCAACGACCTCCCATCATGCCAGCTCGTCGCCCAACTCCTATCAAGCACTTTTATGAAGTAGAGATGTGGGCACATAGAGAAAAAAGGATTTTTTATAATTGTGATGAGAAATTCACTCGAGGACATACATGTGTTAAGCAATAGATTTATCTTTTGGATGTGGATTCTCCACCTGCCTCTGAACTTAGTGAAGAAGATCTAGATATAATAGATGATCAGGTCGACATTCAGTAGCCGCCTGTTGACCCTCCGTCTCTGGACGACCACCCAGATATATCTCTCCATGCTTTAGTCGGAGTCACCACCCCACAAACAATGCGGGTCAGGGGTTACTTCAATAATCTCCCTTTTACAATACTCATTGATTTTGGTATCACTCATAACTTCATTGACCCTCGGATCTCCAAACAGGATGATTGTTTTGTCCATCCTTGCTCCAACTTTGAAGTCATGATTTCCAATGGGGCACCTTACCTTGCAAGGGGAAGTGTCGTAATGTGCATATGTCTATGGAATATTATAACCTGCGCTCTGACATGTTTTCATTTTCCTTAGGCGGATGTGATGTGGTTTTAGGTGCTCAATGGTTACACACACTTGGCCCCATCATATGGGAATTTGCTAAACTTTGTATGCATTTTTCAGTCAATGAGAAAAAACACACATTTACAGGCTTACAACCAGGGTCTCTTCACATCATCAGTTCATATCTCCTGGAAAAGATCATTAAGAATAATTCACATGGTGTCATCGCTCAGCTCCATTCCATTCAGATGCACCCATCAACGGTCTCCACTACCCCCTTGGATCTACAACACATTTTGGATAGATATGCAGGTGTCTTTCCTGAACCAGTGGGATTTTCGCCTTCAAGATACCTTTCCGGTAATAATTTAGCCTCCTCTACATCTGAGAAGGAAATGATTGCTATTTTTCATGCAGTACAGAAGTGGCAGCCATACCTATTAGGGAATTATTTATGCATCAAGACTAATCACCGGAGTCTAAAAAATTTCCTGGAACAACGGGTCTCCTCCCCAGCACAAATGAAATGGATTAGTAAACTCATGGGTTATGCCTATGAGGTCACTTACAAGAAGGGTAAGGACAATCTGGTGGCGGATGCTCTTTCTTGCACATTTGATGAGCAAGTTTCTCTTTCAGCTATTTCTATGCATGTTACAAATTGGTTGCAATCTGTTCAACAGGGATATGTATTCTTCTTCCATACACCCTCAGCAGTTCACCAGTTCAAGCAATTGACTTGGTTCTTCGAAACCGCAATCGGATTCTTCGCATTTTGCAGGACAATCTTCACATAGAAAGAATTCGAATGCAACAACAAACCGATCAACACCGTTCTGAGCACACTTTTCAAGCAGGTGATATGGTTTTTCTTCGTCTACAGCCTTCCACGCAATCCTCCCTAAAACCGAAAGGGTGTCATAATCTCGCTCCAAAGTTCTATGGACCCTATAAGGTTCTTCAAAATATTGGGTTCGTTGATTATAAATTGGAACTTCCTCCTCCTTTCTACATTCATCCAGTATTTCATGTCTCTTGTCTGACGAAATTTCTTGGCACCGACATCAGAGGACAAACTATTTTACCAAAATTGGATAATGAAGGATCCATCCTTTTGGAGCCGGAGGCCATCCTCAATGGGCGCACTCGCCAGCTTCACTCTCGATCTATCAAAGGGGTATTCATTCAGTGGCACGGAATGAAACCAGAGGATGCTACATGGGAACCACTCCTTCGGATTCAACATCAATTTCCACATCTAAATATTTGAGGACAAAGCTTTTTCTAGGGGGGGGGGGATGTTAGGTACCTGTGTCAACCCTTCTCTTTACTTTGTTAGTATATTGTTGTTGGATGCATATGCTTTGTAAGTCATCCCGTAGTATTATATGTTCCATGGTATTGATCCTTAGTTTGTATTAGCCCATAGCATTATTTGTTCCATGGTATTGATCCATAGTATTGGACACATATGCTTTGTAAGTCGTCTCATAGTATTATATGTTCCATGGGATTGATCCATAGTATTGGCGCATAGACTTAGTATATAAGTGCGTGTTGAGGCCAATGAAGGCACCGAGAATTTATTTGTATTGGGCTTGCTCAAAGGAGGTTTCCCCCTCGAAGTGGCCCATGATCAATAAAAATATTTTGTGTTCTAATATATCATGTATTTTATCAATTAATTGTTGCAGGTTCCTCACATTTCTCCTCTTGTATCATCACAGATAGATGTTCATAGTCGAAGATCTCTTTAATTTTAGCTTTGGTAATGGCTTTTGGAAGTTCAATGAGGGTTTTAGTTGTGCAAGTCTTGGGATTTCTTTAAATTGTAAGTTGACAGGGTCGCCGGAAGGGCTATTAAGGATTTAGGCGTGCTTATCTTTGGCGTCTCTATTTCATTTTAATTTTGGAAATATGGTCGAGGGAAATCCCTATCCGTTAGGGTTGTCGGGGTGAGATTTATGGAATCATTAGGGTTTCGGGAAAAAGTTCATTGTATGGTTTAGGGTAATAACTAGAAAGGCCATTTTTTTGTGAGTTCATTTTATTTCTTTTGATCTCTCTCTGTATTGACGTGCTATGCAATATCTTACAGATTTTTGAGAAGGAGACACAGGCTTCTAACTAAGAGGGGCTGACAATTTAATGAGGGTTCTTCCTCTTAAAAACTCCTCTGGAAGCACAAGCCATACCCTATGAATATGAATATTTCATGCTTTGGGTTGTCTGTCTATTTTACATGGTGTGTAGATGAAAATCCACCAACCAGTTATCAGTCGTCCCATTCGTTTTAACGCTCCCCAATTGCATGCTCTGGGTCAGTGTTGCCGTATACATTGAATTATAGATTGATTTTATAAACTCGTTTTATATACCTTTCTTTTAAAAATTCATTTTATATTCTTATCTAGATCAGAGATTCCAAGCATCCAAATGTTAATAGTTAATTTTACTCCAGGTCTACTGAGTATTTTATAGCGGCATCCCTATAGGTATCAATCAAATTTAACCATTAACTTTACTCCATATACCTAAAATCTCAAATCAAAATAAACGCGCAGAATGGTTATGGAGTAAAATTAACAATCAAAATAAACGCAGAGAATGTGTATGGAGTAAAATTAACAATCACCTTCAAGGATGGCTGGAATCTTCAATCCAAATGACCTCAAAGACTATACAGAGATCTGTTTTATAGTTAACTAATCTTCAATCCAAATGAACTCAAAGATTATACATAGATCTATTCTCTAGTTGGTGTTTTCATTTAGTCTTTCGGATCAGGAAGATGTACATGCCTTCAACATTTATCTGCCTTTCAATCTGACCCTTATGCTACAATATAATTTCTAAAGGTATATGTCAATTTAATATAAGAACTAATTATTGGATGTGCATTTCTTCTGCTTTCTGGTGTTAGCCTTATGCCTTAACCTAACAATCACAAAGTTAATGTTGTCACCTGTGTGTAGCTATATTAGTTTTCCATAGCGTCTTGGTAGTGAACTATGAGAGGTGTAGTCGATGGATGACGTGAGGTGATGGTGCTAAGATGAGCATGGAGAAAAAGAAGCGTTGTAGGTGCATACAAGTTAAACTATCAAAGTGAACCAGGTCATGTAACTACATTTATGCTTACAAATCTATTGTTTACAGATCTATTGTTTCAGATTCAGTATGTTTTGTTGTAAAATTGCAGATCTAGATTCAATAGAAGGTTATCTAATTTGTTAAATAGATCTGCATAGAACCTGTCAATTCAAAATTCCATCTATCTCCAAAATTATCTTGTTCCATACACAAATATATCATAATGTGCATAGATCTCTAGTTTGAATTTGATATGTTATTATATCTGAGAATAATGAGATCTCCTATGCAAATCCGCATGCTGGCAGTCAACAACCTGGTGCATTAACAACGATTCCACTCTTCATGATTTGTTGCAGAGATTCCTCTGTTCAAGTTGTCCTCTCAGCGATTCCTTATATCTGGAGCAATCTGTCTTCATTGGAGCGATACAGTGTCTTTATTGATAAACGATTTGAAGCATCCACATGAGGATAGAGCCATCTGCATCACCTCAAAAATCGATCTCGCAAGCTAGAGATATGGTGCAATCGCAGTATTTTGCCTGAGGAAAAGGGGCACAATTTTATTGTAGATCAGATTCACGTTGACCTCTACAAATTTTAACGTGACAGCAATTTGACAGGTATTTGGTCCATCATAATGGATTAAAGCGTGATTTTAGAGAACCAAATTGAGCGCCTGCAAAGTGAATTTTCAAATTGGGACACGAGTTTGAGGATCTGGATGCCCTCAAAATGAGGTATACAAATTTTGTTTAATTGATGATTTTATTCTCAAATGGGCATGGTACTGAAAGTATCATTTCTTAAATTAAAATAGATCTCTACATATGGCAGAATGGAAAGGGATGAGTATATGATAGTGCATGAATGGATGTGCATTAGCATGAAAACATAAGCTCTAGGAGACCTTTGTATGTTTTAAAAAAGAAGACAAACTTAAAAAATTTATTTGAGACTTTTTGCCAAAACATTATTCCTTGAAAAAAAACTTGAAGATTCCTTGCGATGGTTGGTCCAAGTGTAACTCTTATGAGAGCCTTAGTTTTTCAAAGGAGATGGATCTTTGGTTTTGTCAAAGATGAGAGCCTAAGTTTGTAAAACAAGAAGAAGAATAAGATTTAAATCCTCCTTTTGTATCTGAAAGAATATCTCATAATAAATTCATTTGTTTTTATCTGTGTCCTAGAACTGCCCGACCTAAATTGAATAAGGGGATCTTAGATACACCACGAGTGCAATGGTGATTGTATAGTGTATGGTGCATGTTTTTTTAAGATGCTTGATGATGATGTTTTATGTCTAGTTTTGACGTGCAAAAATTATACTTGAAATTCATCCTGCAACCATAAACACTTGGAGTGAAAGGGAAAAACACATTCAAGCATTCAACAACAAATCTTCAAGCATTGGATAACATGGAAAACATCTTGTAGTTTTCTTTTGTTTGGTATATCTAGAGCATAAGCCACTTGTCCTACTTGCTTCCATACTTAATAAGGACCATAAAACATGGCAGAAAGTTTATGATTTTTGGATTTTTTTAGCGAGGTACGTTGGTATGATTGGAGATAAAAAAACACCCAATCACCCACTTCAAATTCAATCCCCTTGTTGTTTCATACAATTCTTTTCTTGTTCGAGATGGTTCTTCAGAATATGTATGACCTCATCGGAAGTAGCTAGATAGTCTTTTACTATGGGAACCTTGAAATTGTTGATAACATATTCTTTAGTTGTCGGAGGTGGATACCCATATAAGGCCTCAAAAGGGGTTATTTTTGTTGAGGTATGATATGTACTATTGTACCACCATTTTGCAAGGTGTATCGAATTTATCCATTGTGCCTGGTGATCATTCATGAAATTCCTAAGGTATCCTTCAATGAATTTATTTACCACTTCTGTCTATCCATATTATCTACTCATAGTTAATGTGTCGGAAAACTGCCTGATCCCACTAGCCTTCTGCAATTTGTGTTTCCATACTCAAATTATTTTTCCTGTGGGAGTTTCAAATTCTTCAAACACTGATTGGAAATTGAATCATCCCCTACTCTCCAGTCTTTTCACATTTCAATGCATTCCACTCCAATTAGAATGCATTTCCAGAGTAAGAGGTGGTGAAAAGGCCTTTGAATGGAAGACTGTAACGGATTCCTACTTCAAAGCCACCATGGATTCCGTGATTAAGCATTCAACAACAAATCTTCAAGCATTGGACAACATGGAAAACATCTTGCAGTTTTCTTTTGTTTGGTATATCTAGAGCATAAGCCACTTGTCCTACTTGCTTCCGTACTTAATAAGGACCATAAAACATGGCAGAAAGTTTATGATTTTTGGAATTTTTTAGCGAGGTACGTTGGTATGATTGGAGATAAAAAAAAACACCCAATCACCCACTTCAAATTCAATCCCCTTGTTGTTTCATACAATTCCTTTCTTGTTCGAGATGGTTCTTCAGAATATGTATGACCTCATCGGAAGTAGCTAGATAGTATTTTACTATGGGAACCTTGAAATTGTTGATAACATATTCTTTAGTTGTCGGAGGTGGATACCCATATAAGGCCTCAAAGGGGGTTATTTTCGTTGAGGTATGATATGTACTATTGTACCACCATTTTGCAAGGTGTATCAAATTTATCCATTGTGCCTGGTGATCATTCATGAAATTCCTAAGGTATCCTTCAATGAATTTATTTACCACTTATGTCTATCCATATTATCTACTCATAGTTAATGTGTTGGAAAGTTGTCCGATCCCACTAGCCTTCTGCAATTTGTGTTTCCATACTCAAATTATTTTTCCTATGGGAGTTTCAAATTCTTTAAACACTGATTGGAAATTGAATCATCCCCTACTCTCCAGTCTTTTCACATTTCGATGCATTCCACTCAAATTAGAATGCATTTTCAGAGTAAGAGGTGGTGAAAAGGCATCAATTGAAATTATGCTGCTCCGTAGCCTCTCAGAAGCACGGCTAGGGTTCCCCTAGCCGTCGCACTCCACCAGCGTTATCCTCCGGTGGTGACAGGCCATTGCCTGCAGGCTTCTTCGGGCAGATCCTTGCTGCAGGGTTGAGTTTTTGCAAGTGGTCGCGGCTCTTTCCTGTAACCGGTCTGTGGGCTGCCGTATGGAGGTCCGCGATCAGCTTCAGGCCTTCAAGGCCCTGGTTCAGCCACCAAACCTCAGGCGACTCGGTCTTCCTCCAAGTTTGTGAAAAAAGTTTATGACATCCCTTCTTTGGAGCTCTCTCCCTTGGATCCGTGCCGGAAAGCGCTCATTCTCTTGGAGAAATCCCTCATTGGCAAGTTTACAGGTCTATGGCCCAGTCCAAAGGCGGTGGAGCTCTAGATTGCAGAGCACTGGAACCCTATTTTGCAAGGACAGGTCTCTCTCTTCACAGCTGGTAGGGACTTCTTTGTTTTTCTATTCCTGAGCAAAGAAGAACGAGATTTAGTTTATCACTCGGGTCCCTTCTTCATGGACTCGAGAGGAATTTTTTTAGCCCCCTGGACTTTGGATTTTAAACCAGATGCTGAGATTATAGCTGCCGTAGTATGGGTAATACTGCCTCACCTTCCTCTTCATCTTTGGGGGAAAATCTCTCTGGAGGAAATCGGTAAAAAGCTAGGGCACTACCTGGATAGTGCAAACCCAAAAGGGGGTCAGTTCACTTGTGCCCACATTTGTGTAGAAGTAAATCTGGAGAAAGGATTCTCAGAAGCCCTAAAACTAAATTTAGGAGACTGGAGTCATATCCAAGAGCTGGATTATGAGTAGATCCCTTTCAAATGCAATGCTTTCCATGTTTATGGTCACTTTGCCAAAAGCTACCCCAAGTTGTTGGAAACTCAGCAATCATCAAAACCTCCTACAACTAAAGATGCAGAATTTCAGACTGTCTCTAATCAGCGCCGAGCCCCCCGGCGAAAGGAGCCCCAAGCTCCTCAGCAAAAGGATCCAGCATCACAAGAATCTCATCCTTCTTCAACATCAACCATTCCATTGGCAACCAAAAACAGCTTCGAAGCTCTGCAAGAAGACGAAGTTCAAGAATCTGAAGCAGCGAAAGATCTTGTACAGGACGAGACCCTTCCTGGTCCTTCCGACCCCTTGGAGACAGTCGCCTCCGCAAAACCAACTTCTCCAAGCCTTGCCCCTTCAGGTTCCAAGAGAGAGGCTCGGAATTTAGATCACAAGACTTCAACTCTTGTAGGATTGGCAGCCTTAGTCCCCTCCTCTGGGTCAGAGGGAAACTCCGATCGCGAAGACTTCTCAGCTCCTTCTCCCCCCCTTACTAGAGGGCGAAAGTCCAACAAAGAACGGCGGGAAAAGGAAGCGCCACAAACATTTTTTTGGGCTCTGAGTCGTGGTTGGAATCCTTCATTAAGGGGTATTTCACCTCCCCTTCTAATTAATGTTCTGCTTCTACATTCTTCTCTGCTCACAGTTTGTGAGAGTTTACTCTTGTAAGCAATTCTTGTCATTCTCTAGAAAAAGCTCCAGAAGCAAGTGGGATTTGTTGACGTCTCATATCTCATACATCTAAATTATAAAATTATAAACAATATAAATTGTTTTATTTTCAAATAGAAATATTGCTATTTACACAGGTCTCGATTCAAGTCAAAACTCTTTATATTTCGTTTATCAAAATTTGATCTCTATTTTAGAAACATAACGAGGGTTTGAACTGTGTCATCTCTACCAGTAAAAAGATAACCTTTTTACAATTATTCTTTCAACAGTGTACATAAACCCTAACCTGTAACATTAGGATCACATTCTATAGCATCAATTGTTTATTGCAGAACAGTAGACACATCGTTTGGGTGAAGTTCTTAGCCCAATATTTTTTATTCTACAATTCGAAAATCGTTTCGACATTTTATTTTACAGACTCCTCAACTACAACGAAATGCTAAAACCCTAGTCAAGTTTGAAAACCACTTAGTAATCTATAGCATCAAATCAAACAAGATAGACATTTACACAGAACACTTAGCATACAATTTCATTCCGAGAAGAAAAGTAACATTTACATAGTGAATGAGCCCACGGCTCTATTTCAAAACTTAACCATCAAAATCGTGATTCCCAGAATGAGATTACATTTTGTTTGCAAAATAAAACGTTACAGGGTTTACCCCATTTTCCTTATAGTCTGAAAGAACCCAAAATTTCTCCAAACATCGACGAGTCCCAGCTCAAGCCGGCATTGCCAAAAACATAAAGTATAGAAACCAAAAACATTCAAACGAATGTGAACCATATCACTGTTTAGTAAACGAGCTTTGAAATCTTTCATCAAACTATCAACAACGACAGGACAACAACAAATCATGGCAGGATCCGTTACTCATTCTTAAAACCACCTCAATCATAGTTGGAGAGTACTATGAGGGTTTGGAAGACCCGAAGCTTACCGGAGAGGAAGCACGCCATTTCTTTTGCCAAACCCTTACTCAAACATGCTTTTAAACCCTGCAAATGACAACAATAAGCTCGAAGTTAGTAATCTGTACATTGTTAACCGAAAATGTGAAATGCAAATATCCTTTGCTTAGAGAAAAGCTTACCTTCTTAGCTTTGACGAGAACGACGCCACAAACGATACCAGGAAGCTTTATCCTCTCGAAGTTCTGAGTTTTCTTCTCACTCTTTTCTCAAAGAATAAATTAAAACTACAACCCCTTGAACCAGAGATCTAATCCCTTACAAGCTACATCATTATCACAGTAAGAAAACCTGCAACGTTAACTTCTTTAGAAGGTCTCATTACTAATGGTGAATTAACACCTTGTGGCATTCTACCTCAGTTTTTGAGGAGTAGTGGAGGACATGGGTGAACCAATTTTGTAATGTACCCAATGTGGAAATTATGCACATTAAATCCAAATTCCTCAACAAAGAGTATGTGGTTCTCCAACTTAAATTAAACAATGGCTTATGAAAGCTTATGAGATGTTCTAGTTCAACAGCAATGGAAAGTATTTATAGTTTATGATTGGAATAAAGATGTGCATCCCATTATGTCACCTACCCAAATTTCTGAAAATTATTATTATATTTGCAAAAATACTTTATGTTAATTTAAATTACAAAGTTTTGTAATTATGATCAGTTTTGATCATGGATGAATGTAATTACTGAATATTATTATTTAAATAAATTAATTAGGAGACAAACACCCAAGAGGACTGTTGAATGAGTGTTCACTCACCCACTAGGAGGAATGGAAGCTGTTGGAAGGTATGGGACACATGGCAACAGTTGCATCACACCACTAACTGTTGGTTATGGGACAACTTCCCCTAAAATAGGGCATTATCCCCCAGGTGGAGGGAGTGAGTAGGCAGCTCATTTAATGACCCAGTAACATCTAAAAGGCCTAGGCAACCTATAAAGGAAAATTCTAATTGGGCAGGCAGCCCTTAATCAATATTTCTGCAGAATATTTTCCTCTTGAGAATCAGGTGATTTCAAGATAGATTTGAATAGGGAGGTTAGTGGTGACTGTAATTTGGAGTCTGCATTATTGTTGAGAGGAACCAGAAATGCTGGTGCAAGTCTAGTGGATTGCTATCTATTGAAGATTCAGAAGTGGATTGCTACAGCAAGAAGAAGTCCTCATTCCTAAGTTTCTTCCTCCTGGTGGTTCGGTGAACAGGCTCGGGGGTCCTAAGACAGTACTTGACTGTTTTTAGGAATTTGGTTGGGTGGAACAGTCTTCTTGGGTTGTTTGTTGCCCTAAAGATTTTCTCAGGTTCTATAGAATTTCTAACTTATTCTCAGTAAATAATTATGTTCTGTTTAACTAGTATTTTCTGTTTTTTCTGCTTTCGAAAAGAATCTAATTCTAGAAATGTTTAAGTCTGAATGTTTAAGTTTAATGTTAAAGATGAATTGATAAACCAATATCCATATTTTTCCACATGTTGTTTTGAAGCATCGTACTCTAGTAGAGATATGCAAATTAAAATAGATTAGAGGATGGGCAAATGCCAATAATTCGAATAGATAGAATAGTGTTTGAGTTTGTTTTATCATGCTGCTCTATACTAAACAGTAATAGAATTGATTGATAAAATCTAGAAGATCATAATTACTATATTGTTTCATAAAATATAAACACTATTATTTCTCTCTCTATATATATAGGTTATTTAGTTTTCTGCATTATAGTTGAATATAACAGAATGTTCTGTATAAATATATATTATACATGTTTATCAGAGTTTCATGAAAAACAATGCATCACATTATTCTTATCATTCTTATCCATACAAGAAACAGATAGATCTCATCTCTCTATATACCATATTATGTTTTGCAAGCTTATACCAGAGTTGCAATATAAGTGGATGTAATTATTTTAACAAAACCATACATAACAATCATAATACAGTTCTCTTTTGCTTAAAGACAAATTGATTTTCATTTAGGGTTTTCAAGATTATTTCCTAACTTTACTGCAAAACATTTTTATACTATGTCGATGTCTCATATCTCATACATCTACATTATAAAATTATAAACAATATAAATTGTTTTATTTTCAAATAGAAATATTGCTATTTACACAGGTCTCAATTCAAGTCAAAACTCTTTATATTTCGTTTATCAAAATTTGATCTCTATTTTAGAAACATAACGAGGGTTTGAACTGTGTCATCTCTACCAGTAAAAAGATAACCTTTTTACAATTATTCTTTCAACATTGTACATAAACCCTAACCTGTAACATTAGGATCACATTCTATAGCATCAATTGTTTATTACAGAACAGTAGACACATCGTTTGGGTGAAGTTCTTAGCCCGATATTTTTTATTCTGCAATTCGAAAATCGTTTTGACATTTTATTTTACAGACTCCTCAACTACAAAGAAATGCTAAAACCCTAGTCAAGTTTGAAAACCACTTAGTAATCTATAGCATCAAATCAAACAACATAGACATTTACACAGAACACTTGGCATACAATTTCATTCCGAGAAGAAAAGTAACATTTACATAGTGAATGAGCCCACGGCTCTATTTCAAAACTTAACCATCAAAATCGTGATTCCCAGAATGAGATTACATTTTGTTTGCAAAATAAAACGTTACAGGGTTTACCCCATTTTCCTTATAGTCTGAAAGAACCCAAACTTTCTCCAAACATCGACGAGTCCCAACTCAAGTCGGCATTGCAAAAAACATAAAGTATAGAAACCAAAAACATTCAAACGAATGTGAACCATATCACTGTTTAGTAAACGAACTTTGAAAGCTTTCATCAAACTATCCACAACGACAGGACAACAGCAAATCGTGGTAGGATCCGTTACTCATTCTTAAAAACCACCTCAATCATAGTTGGAGAGTACTATGAGGGTTTGGAAGACCTGAAGCTTACCAGAGAGGAAGCACGCCATTTCTTTTGCCAAACCCTTACTCAAACATGCTTTAAAACCCTGCAAATGACAATGATAAGCTTGAAGTTAGTAATCTGTACATTGTTAACCGAAAATGTGAAATGCAAATACCCTTTGGTTAGAGAAAAGCTTACCTTCTTAGCTTTGACGAGAACGACGCCACAAACGATACCAGGAAGCTTTATCCTCTCGAAGTTCTGAGTTTTCTTCTCACTCTTTTCTTAAAGCATAAACTAAAACTACAACCCCTCGAACCAGAGATCTAATCCCTTACAAGCTACATCATTATCACAGTAAGAAAACCTGCAACGTTAACTTCTTTAGAAGGTCTCGAGTTTGAAACCTCTCCCTTGGATTCTACCAAAATTTCGGCAGCCTGTCGGCCACCCCAAATCGAAACAATAGCACATTAAAACTGCTTTTCCAAATTCATAAACTAAAACAACAACGATGGTAGGGTTACAAATCCAACGGCCTGAATTCATCACCATCAACGGTCTCCACACTGCCAGCAACCTTAGCTTTGGTTTAAACGATGTCAACAATAAATGCCAATCCTGCATTGCAGTTTGATGATGCCACCATGGCAACGTTTAAGCGTGTAACAACCATTGCCAAGGCGTAATACCCTTACACAGCAACAAGCATGGAGGCATTCATGTCTACGTGGATCTTTGGAAATACAACTCGGTAGGGAGGCAGTACTAAGTTTTTAATGCGACCTGTCCAATATCACATTCAATGCCTGTCAGCAAACGACGACGTGACAGTAAACTCTTAACCTCCTTTGTTAACATAACAAGTTTTTAATTTCATCATAGTATTAGTAATTTTATGCATAGTTTTCATTATAATGTTTACATGTTATGGTTATCAAATCCGACATATTACAATGTTGGTAACAATTTGCAACGTATATTATAGTTTGGATATAATTCCAATGTTTGCATTGTATTGCAAATATTTCGCATAGTTATTCTATTCCAATGTTTACATTGTATTAAAATAATCCCAATATATGTTTAAATGTTAACACTAGGTCGAGGATCGGCATAGTCATACTCTTGTGTCTATAAAGGTTGGAATATATTGTATCTTGTCAATAGGATAATAATATATGTAGTTCAAAGTTTGATCGCCTTATATTTAATATAATGTTGGTGTTAGTTAAATCTTTATATATTCATATTCTTTGTTTATTTCAAATATGTGTTACATATAGATAGTTTCTAGGATAGGATCTATAGATTCAAAACATTCAAATGGTATAATGGTAGATAGGAAGTTGATTCACATTGCTTAGTATAGCTATTTATATATGGTTTGCAAGAGCTTACGAGCTCATAATTAATATATATAATTTAGTATTGTGAAAACAATTACTACATGACTTCCTATCAAACATTTAATTATGCGATTCGATGGAGTTGTGCCATTTTGGTACTATCATTAAATGACAACAACTAGACAGCTATCAAGACAGAATTAGTTAGTACAAGGACAACGACAGAACCAGCTAAGTACAATGACGACTACAGTGACGATGCTGCTAATTAGATGCTTATTCATACAGCTAACTTGGGTTGATTTTACTCAGATACAAACGAATAATGGAAAGCAAAAGTGTAAGCATGAGAATCGTACCTGTATGCTTTTATAAATGCAATAGTCTTTAATTATTCTATTTTTATTTTCAAACGATGAATTTGAACTCAGCCGAACTGGAATTATTGCAAACATGAAACTTCTTACCTGTCATCTGCACATAGAACAGGTTCAATGTTTTAGCGTACAACTAAGTAAGCTTCGGGGTCCCTCATAGGACTCCCTTGGACAGCAAAGAAGCAAACTGTCAGTATCATTTCAGAGAAAAAGTATCATATCATATTTCTAACCTGGAATTTCATTATTACATCAATCATACTTCTCATTGCATTGAAAAGTGTCACATCAAAAGTCTGATCTAATCATGCATTTAACTATCTTAATGATAGTTGTTACGAATGTAATTAATTTGTCACTATCGCATTAGTTATATCAGAAATTTAATTGTGTTTAGTACAAATAGTTGTTTAGTTAACGTTAATACATTCAGCAATTATTATTTTCCGCAATTATAAATTATCGTAAATTAAGCTATTATTGTTATTAACAACAATTCTAAATTTTTATGAAAATTCGGGATGTTACACATTAAATATACTTTGAAATCACCGTAATGTGCCCAAATCAGATCTGATATAAAG
Source organism: Larix kaempferi (assembly GCA_027924585.1). Lineage (NCBI taxonomy): Eukaryota > Viridiplantae > Streptophyta > Pinopsida > Pinales > Pinaceae > Larix > Larix kaempferi. The sequence continues at coordinate 10,680,247 of BSBM01000046.1, forward strand.
TTTTGGTAGTTGGTTATCAAGTCTGGTTCGGAACTTTCTTCAAACACTTTGAATGTAACCTCTTTATCATCAATATTGAAGCATTGAAAGTACTAATCATATCACCAGATTCAAAGGAAGGGTTCTTGGCCCAAGTAATAGCAAGAATTGACTTATATTTCATATTTAAACAATCATGAACAACCACACAATTACCAACTCGAACCAAGGAGGACTAGCTTGAAATCCACCACAAAGATTGTCTTGAATTCCAACTCTTCCCAAACACCACCTAAGCAACTCGAATTCACCCAAACAGCCCCAAATTCATTCAAACACACCCAAATCAAGATAAATAACACACTAATAAACTTCAGGGTGCTATTATGAAATTTTTATGCACATTACATTAAGATTGCACCACCATTATTAACATATCTACACAGAGATCACCGACAGTTTGAATATAGAGCACAATATGGAGAAAATCACTATAAATATTTATTATGAAGTGGATTACAAAAATAAGAACACTAAATGATGCGGTGGAAGCTGCAAATACATAAAGAAACCTGATACAAATAGCTGAGAGATGGCTTCCAGTAAACAACAAAGAGAAAGATGGGAAACATAGCTCCAAATGGAAGATCTTCTCCAACAGATACACCCTCCATAGGCAAGTTTCAACCCCAAATTGCAGACATGATCTTCCAAGTGTGCCCTATACAAAATTGGAATTATATACATCCAATAGAACCACTTGTAAGAGATCTATACAACCACTGGTGCGCCCTCAAATAGAAGAAAATTTCGAAACAGAACTCCAAATCATGGATCCGATAAATTTGTCATATCTTGGGGAAAACAAAACCTTTTTTGACAAAACAAAAAGCGTTCCCAACTGGAAATGATACTCTAAATGCAATGGAATAGGTCTCATAGCCCAGAAATACTCATAAATATTCAAACCAGAAGATCCATTTCGGTCTCTCCAACACTAGTTCAACATTTGGAATACCCACAGTAGCAAAACTTCCAAGCCAACACTAACCAATTCCAAACACTATCAAGTACCACCAAACTAGCACAAGTGAAACCCAAAATATTGTCAAATCCTCTAACCTGCAAATAAACACTCCATACATTCATATATATGAATCTATGTAGAGAAATCTGTGTGATTCTTCTTCTCAATCACTAGCAATGAAGCACAATGAAGAGATCTGGGTGATCTTTCCTCTCATACCAGCTAGGGTGGAATATTTCACCACTGAAACCAGTCAAAAATGTAAGGGGCATATCTCCCATGCTTGAAAGCCACAAGATCTCTCCGATATTATACATATTTTTTTCCAAAAGATCCCCAATCGGTGCCCTCACCCTTCTTTTATAATTCTTCATTCATCTTTCCCTCCTTCTAGAGTTCTCTCGAAAATATTAATAAATATTGTTTTCATGAGATAATTACTCATTCCACATCCTTCTAGAATTATCTTTCCAAAATGATTAATAAAATCATTTTAGGAGAGAATAATTCCCCTATGACACCTCATCTTCCCCCAATTTCTATTTTGGGCCTAATGGGGAGTTAGAATGAGATTCATCATGACTTCGAAGGTCCCCCATTCCCAAATTAGACCTCCTTAGCTATTCTTGGTCAAATGGGAGTTACATTTTCCTTGGGATTCTCACCCACCTCAAGATTATCAACACCATTTGATTCTCCTCCCACAAGTGTGCCTTCCTTGGCTACTTTTAGCCCGGGGAGTTACACTCATGAGATTGCTTCATGATGAGATTATTTCCAACTTGGATGGGGGTTATACCTCATGTGGGACCCACTTATCTTCTAATGCTCCCTCCTTGGCAATATTCTCTCAATATAATAATAAAATTGATTTTTAGGAGAGAATGATTCCTTGCTTCATAAATTTTTCCTTGGACCTTGGTTTTTCCATAATGCCTCATGACCCCAAATCACCACTTTACAATTATTCTTTAATTTTTCTAAGTGACTTTGGTGTTAGTTTTTCATCATTTAATTCAATAGATCTAGGATCTTAACTGAAAGAACAACATGTACAGCATATCAAGCATAAGAGACAAGAGACAAGAGACACAAAACATTTCACCGGGGAAAACCAAGAAGGTGAAAAACCCCACAACTTCCTCAGAGATAGAATAAGCACCAATACAAGGATCACAATGATCAAACCCAAGAGATAGATGACTGCAGCAGCTACTCCTCCTCTCTCTCACTAATGCGAAGTGAGTGCATGAGAGAATGTGTCAAATGAGAGAGTCACACTCTCTATTTATACTTTTACTTTCACTTGACCTTTACTCAACTAGGTTGGCCCCAACTCAACAACTTAACATAAACTGACGCTGGGCTGACCCCAATAAGGTGGTCTAATAACCCTTTGACCCACACAAGTCATACAGGGCCGACACGTCCAATCGTAGGAATAATACATCTCCGTTGGGGATACAATAAAGTACAAGTACAATATACAAGTGAATATCTTCTGAAGTTACAAATACATCAACATTTGGACCATTGAATTCCTTAGTCCCATGGAGTGGTCCATAGTGAATATTGGGGACATTACAAATCCCCCATTGCCAAATCCTTTTCACTTAGCTTAGTCACGATACAACCATTCTTACTTCTAGTGCAACTCTTGAGATCGCACAACTCCATAATCAAATACCATCTTTAACAAAGAAAATATGGACAAATTTAGGCCATGAACAAGTGTATTGTACCATATGTGAAACCAAAGGACACCTAGAAAATGAATACATTGCATTAAGAGTGTGAGTGGGGGGGAGTTGGACCCAACTCTCTACCAAGCCCCTTTCCAAAAAAAATCATTAAATGGATATTATGAAATATGTAAAATGTATGGTCCTTCCTCACATTTGTGCCCAATATTCTATAGGTACTCACTAGCCCCATTGACCTTGTATTGTGATTTCTACCAAGAAAAAACACATAACATAGAAAACTATACGGCCTTACAAGATCTGGTAGAGACATTGAGAAATTTTTTTTTCAAAGTTGGGGAAATGGATAGTGAAAAATTTAATAACGATTACAACTTATTTTCAAATTTGGGGAAAGGGATAATGAAAATTTTAATGGTGATCACAATCAAGGAGGACATTATAAAAGACACTATCCTTTGTCAAGAAGACTGAGATGTGGACATTATAGACCCACATGCAATGTTATAGAATATTACCATAATCTTTTGGAGAATTGGAAAGCTAGAACAAAACAAATAAATGATAACTTAGTTAGCTCATAGTCAAGAAATGTCAAACTATCAGGGCAGGTATCTACATGGGTGAACCACAGAGCATGTATCTAAATGCCTATAGACTTTATTCCCAATTTGTATATGCAGTTCGTTTAGGATTTTCAAGTACAAACATAGTTTTCAGCTAGTGGGTTGGACACAATGTGGGACAATCTACTAAGAAAACAATGTGGGAGGAGTTACTAAGAAAACAATGTGGGACGAGTTACTAAGAGAGATATTACTAACACACTTGCAGAGAAAACCATGTCTTCAACTCGGTCTATTGATTATGGAAGCTTCCATCGTTAGTCCAATGATCAGCTACCTCTACAAGCGTCTAACATTATCCCTACACGTGATTTTGCATTGGTTTGGTGATATTTCATTTTGGGCGTCGATTTCAAATTGGTGATTTTGCACTGGTTTATTTTTATTTCAATTTGGGCACCGATTTAAGACTGGTTGTGAAATGTGTTAGAGGAAGTTCAATGCTCACATATTAAGAATGGATATGGATTGGTTTAGACTGGATGTGAATCGGTTTAGACTAAAGGTCGATTTAACATTGGTTTCGAATTGGTATAGAGGAATGTTGATGCTTAGATATTAAGACTGGATGCGAATTGGTTTAGTCTGGATGCGAATTGGTTTAGAGTGGATGTGAATTGGTTTGGAGGAATTGGTTTAGAGTTAAATATGAAGTTAGATGTGATTTAATACATTACATATTTTTTAATTTTTTAATTTCAATATAATTTGTTTTATATATTATATTCTAGGGGGTAGGGGTTAGGAGGCTAGAGGTTTAGGGGGTTAGGGGACTAGGAGGATTAGGGGGTTAGGAGGTTAGGAGGGTAAGGGGTTAGGAGGATAGAGGTTTAGGGGGTTAGGAGGTTTAGTATTGGTTTTGCACTGTCACAACTGACACTCAAAATGTCCCATTTTTTATCATTTATGTTGGAATCCCACAAAGCACCGTGGTTAGAGTTTTGATTGATTTAGTGGTTGGATTTTTAAGTTACATGTTTGTTCAGAGATAAATAAAACCATTGGGTCATAATTCTACCATGGGAAAATATTCAATTTATTTGGAACTATGATCAAAGGTGTTTTGAGTGCCCCTTATCCTATCTTGATTAGAGGACAACCTTTGATCACTAGGATTCAAAACTCCTCATTTTTGATCATTTATATTAAAATTTTGTGAGGCACCACAATCAATGCTATGAAAAGTGAAGTGGTTTTTTAACTTTAAAGGTTCTAGGTTAACATAGAAATGACCAATATCGTTGGGTTATAATTTTATAATAAACGAAACTTTGTCTTTTTGGAGCTAAAATCAAAATCATTCCCAAACTCATCTTTGAAATTTCGCTAGAAAGTGGAGTTTTTTAATGCCAATTCTAGGCCGACCAGAATTCTCAATCCATAACTCCTTGCTATGTGTGGTTTATTATTTGGGTGGAAATGGATTTCTATATATTAGTTTGTTTTCACACAACTTTATCCTTTGTGTCCGGAAGAAAAATTTATTGGTAAGAAATACATTTCTCATTGTTTCATAATGGCTAACCCTTACACCTATCTTATAGCTAGTACATGTACACAAGAACTTCCTCCATTGGCATATCACAACCATTCTTCTTTATTGAATCTAGCATACTTATCACTCATGTGACATCTCCATCCACTTTTCAACATCAATCCTTGCAAACTGGGAATATATTCATTGTACTACATGTTGGTGGTGGTTCAAATTCCGCATTTGAACACATCAAACCCACTCATGATGATGATGGTAATGACAATGACGAAGATGAGGACAACGAGTACGACGAGGATGATGAGGAGGAGGAGGACGACGACGACGACGATGAGGAGGAGGAGGAGGAGGATGAGGATTACGACGATGATGATGATGAAGACAATGATGATGATGATGACGATGACGACGATAATGATGATGGTGATGATGATGATGATGATGATGATGATGAAGACGATGACAAAGATGACGATGATGATGAAGACAATGCTGATTTTTTTGCTACTACTGATGATGGTGGTGGTGGTGGTGATGATGATGATGATGAAGACAATGATGACATTGATGACAATGAGGATGATGATGATGGTATTGATGGTGGTGGTGGTGATGATGATGATGATGATATTCTCTTGGTTTCAGAAATAATTTATTATCTATTGAACAAGACCAACCACGTGAAGGTGGAAGCTCATATGGCCCCTCCCCCCGCCTCACATCACTCTCAATTACCCATATAACCCAATCATGCATATATAACAAGTAGCAAAACAAACATTAAATGTAAATGAAAGAAATGATGATGATCATCATCATCATCATCATCATCACGATGATGATTATGACGACGATGATGATGATGATGATGATGATGATGACGATGATGATGATGACAATGACGATGAAAATGACGATGATGACAATGATGATGATGAAGAGAGTGATGATGTTGATGATGATGATGATGATGATGATGATGACGATGACGATGATGATGATGATGAATATAGTGATGATGACAATGATGCTTATGATGATGATTATGATGATGATGATGGAGATCGTGACAATGAAGAGAGTGATGTTCAAAATGATGACGATGATGAAAAAGATGTTGATGATGAAGATGTTAAAGTTACAATATCATGATTCATTCTCCAAGTCAATATTGTGTGTCAAGATTGAACTTCGTGTGTCGAGGTAGTGCCTTAATAAGAGCATGAGTTGGACTCACGAAACTTGGAGAAGAATCTCGATTTGGACTCAAGAATGGATAAGCCTCATGTGTTGAGATAAGTAATTTGTATGTCAAAGTGATGATGTTGTACAGTCTTGATTGTTAATACTAAGGTCTTGTGTGTCAAGACAGATCCTCATGTGTTGAGGTAATGCTTTGCATGTTGAAGCATGAAAGGTGTGTGCTGTAATACTAACCATGGTTGAGCTATTAAGTCTCCACTAGAGACTGGACACCTCTAGAATGAATTAATTTAGCATATGACCACTTGGAACGATAGTATAACAAGATGATCACATCATTGGGAAAATATCCTTAGTATATTTGATATGATAATTAATTAAGCTAGCACATGTGGACCATGCAGATAAGACAAGAGATAAAGATAATATGTGATAAGATAAGAGAGAATTTGATTTCTCACTTTAGTGATGATAAAGATGTTAAAATTTTAAAAATTTGATAGCAGTAACAGACTATAAAATAAAATAGTGCAGAGATAGCTAGCAGTAAACACACATCCACAAAAATTGAACACAGTATTTTCACGGGGAAACCTTTCAAGGACAAAAACCCCAAAGCAATTAATAATAATTTATCTCCTGAATGAGATGACTGAGTTTTTAAAACAGCAGGCTAAGAACAAGCCTTTTCAACAAATTAGAATTTGTTTCACTGATCAAGAAGAACCCTGTACAATGTCTGTTGTCCCCAATCTGCCACTGAATGACTGTAGGTGTTGCTAGATGCCTGGAGCAGCTTCAGCCTAACATAGTCAACCTGTACCTGCCTGTCAATGCAAAAATTGCTGGTGTATACTTTACTGAGGGGGTCGAGATCTGTTTAAACCCTGTGTAAGTCCTTTGGTGGACTGTTGTAACTTAAGTCCTTTGGTGGACTGTTGTAACTTTGGGTGCCCTTAATAGAGCTGCCAAACTAAGACCTTGATAAAATTTGGATGCACAGACACTGCAGAAAAAAAAAAATTCTGAGATAGGGTACTTTTAAATCAACAGAAAAATGAGTTAGGGCTTTCACTTCTCCAAAGAATAGAACCCAGCAGAAAGTAACACCACCCACGATCTGAGTAGAGAGAAAAATGTACTCTGAAATTGAATTGATAAAATGAGAAGTTCTTTCTTCTTTTATAGTGGTCGAATAGCAAAGAAAAAATTATGTTGGAGCCGACCTGGCTTTATATATATATTTTTTTCCTTTTAATAATGAGTTGAGCCGACCCATGAATATATATATATATATATTTTTTTTTCTTTTTAATAATGAGCTGAGCTGACCCATGAATATATATATATATATATATTTTTTCTTTTCTTCAAAAGGTGGGTACACGAACCAAGCCAAGTTGTGCTTGGGTTTTCAACAAGCCATCCAGGTGTTCTTCAAGGTATTTATGTCCACTCCAAGTACATCGTCATAAGGAGATAAATTAATTACTTTACTTCACCCTCCTGTTGCCACCAAGATCAAGTGCCAGGTATTTCAACAAGGGTTAATCAGTCCCTTGAGCAGGTCCCATAGCCCATAGATCAAGGGGAGGAGTACACCACTTTCCTAGACCCAGTCTAGGGCTTACAATGAAATCCTGGTAACTGACCAGGTGCCTCCATTCTCCCAGAGAATGGCTCTCAGCCCCGGGATGAGCTTCCAGTCCCAGACTAGATCAATATCCTGGTAACTGACCAGGTGCCTCCATTCTCCCAAAGAATGGCTCTCAGCCCCAGGCTGAGCTTCCAGTCCCAGACTGGGTCAATATCCTGGTAACTAACCAGGTGCCTCCATTCTCCCAGAGAATGACACTCGATGTTGCTCAAAAAATTAACACTCCCTCTCAACGAGAGGGTCATTCTCTACAATACCAATTTTGTCTCGACAGTGCACAAGCTTTGTCAACGACAGAGGCTTGGTCAATATGTCTGCAACCTACTCATTTGTACAGATGTACTGGAGCTTCATGGCACCTCGCTATACCATATCTCTGATGAAGTGATACTTCATCTCAATGTGCTTTGACCTGTCGTGAAATACAAGGTTCTCTGAAAGCTTAATGCAACTCTGATTATTGCAATGAATAATAGTTGGCTCAAGCTTTCCACCAAACAGGTCAGAGAGAAGCTTTGTAAGCTAAACTACTTCTCTGCATGCATCACTGGCAGCAATATACTCAGCTTCAGCTATGCTCTGAGCTATGGAACCCTGTTTTTTGCTGGACCACGAGATCATGGCTGATCCCAAACTGAAACAGTACCTTGATGTGCTTTTTCGGTCCACTACACTTCCATCCCAATCGGAGTCAGCATATCCAAGTAGCATTACTCCATTGTTGGAGGTATAACTGAGCCCATAAGTAATAGTACCTAGCAAATATCTAAGCACATGTTTGGTAGCTATCCTGTGTATGTGCTTCGGCTCGGACATGAACTGACTCAATGCACTGACTGCATAACAAATATCTGGTCTCGTATGCACTAGATACATCAAAGATCCAATAAGTTGGCGATACTGAGTAGGATCCATTGCCTATGAAGAAGTAGCTGAGTCACGTAACTTCTTTAGATTTGATGTCATGGGTACACTCATGGGTTTGTAGTCATGCATCCCAAACCTCTGCAAGATATCGACTGTATACTTCCCTTGAGACAAGAAGATCTCATCTGGCTTCTGCCAAACGTCTAAACCAAGAAAATAGTGCATGAGTCCCAGATCTTTCATCTCAAATTCTGAAGTAAGCTCTCTTTTGCACTAATCTATCAGTTGCTCCTCTCCAATAAGGAACAAGTCATCCACATATAGGAATAGGATCAAAACATGGTTCTGAACAATCTTAAAGTAAATATTAGAATCGACAGTACTCTTGGAGAATCCCAAACTGTGAAGGTAACCATCAATCCTAGCATACCAGACCCTTGGGGTCTGTTTGAGTCCATACAAATATTTCTTTAGCTTGCACACATGAGACTGCATTTCATGAGTCACAAAACCTTCATGTTGTTCAATGTAGACCTCTTCTTCAACTTCTCCATTAAGAAAAGTTGTCTTTACATCCATTTGATGGAGTTTCCATCCAAAGACAGCAGCAAGGGAGATAATGGTCCTGCTGGTGGTATACCTGGCAACAGGAGCAAATGTTTCATCATATTCTATGCCTTCTTTCTGTGAGAAACCACGTACCAAAAATCTTGCCTTATATTTCTCATTGCTTCCATCAGCAGCATGCTTGATTTTGTAGAGCCATTTGGAAGTCACCACAGACTTCCCTTTTGGTCAAGGGACAATTTCCCACACATCATTTTTCATAATGGAATTATATTCTTCTATCATGGCATCAATCCATACCTGATGAGTTTCTGCTTCTTTGAATGTAGAAGGTTCTGCATCAATGATCTTTCTCATAAGACCTGAGTACTTCTGGGGCTTCTTGCTTTCTCTGAATGTCCTAGAAGGAGCTTTATGCTTCTCTGCTTCTTGCAATGTCTCTCGATACCAAGCAGGTATTCTCTTGGAAAGAGGAACCTCAAGTAGTTCTTTAGCTGGTCTATCTGGAATTCGAGGCTCATCTTCTTCCTCCCTCTGATTCTCTGAATGAGGAGAGTCTGGAATGTCGGAAATAGATTCTTTTGTATCTTTTGGAAGCTCTTTGGAGTGGTGAAAAACAACTTCCTCATGAAATATCACATCTCTGATGACTTTAATGTATCTTTGACTAGGAACATAGATGCGGTAGGCTTTTGAGTTTTCACTGTACCCAACAAAAGTGCCTTTCTTTTTGGAAGGCTCCAGCTTTAATCTCTTTTATTTTGGCACATGGATGTAGACTGGAGTGCCAAAGATCCTCATGTGTTAAACTGCAGGTTTCTTACCTGTAAAGACTTCTTCTGGAGTCTTTTCTCCCAAAATGGCATGAGGACTTATGTTTTGCATGTAGACAGCAGTACTAGCAGCCTCAGCCCACAGAGACAAAGGAAGATCTAGATCACACAACATGGATTTAGCAGCCTCACAGACTATTATGTTCTTCCTTTCTGCAACCCCATTCTGTTGGGAGTTGTAAGGTACAGTCAAATCCCTCTTAATTCCTGCTTCTTGGAAAAAGTCATCAAAATCATTAGATTCAAACTCACCTCCATTGTCTAACCTCAAGATATGGATGTGTCTTCCTATCTAATTTTCAATCAGCGCCTTGAACTCCTTGAACTTATCAAAAGTTTCACTTTTAGCCTTTAGAAAGTAAATCCAAGATTTACGAGAGTAATCATCAATGAACATTACATAGTATAAACAACCAATTAAGGAAGGTGAAGACATGGGTCCACAAATGTCAGAGTGAATCAAATCCAAAATCCCTTTTGATCTGCTGTTACTTTTGGAAAAAGACTTCTTGGTAATTTTACCAAGGGCACAACCTTTGCAAATACCACTATGTTCATTAGAAAACTCAGGCATACCTGTAACCATCTTTTGAAGACCAGGGAGAGATGTATAATGAAGGTGCCCAAACCTTTGGTTCCATAACTCACAAGGGTTGATTGTACTGTGAACCAATGCTTGAGTAGAATGCCCAGATGCCTTGTAAAGGCCTCCCTCTCGAACCCCAATCAATTCTGCTGCACTCAATATTTCATTCTTTGACCACAGCAGAACCTTTTTGTCCATGAATACAACTCTGTAGCCTTTATCTTCTAAGCCAGCAACATAAAGGAGATTTTTCTTCAAGCCTGGAACATACAGTATGTCTTCAATGTGCAACATGGTCCCTGAATCAAGTTGAAATGAAACTGAACCCACTCCCTCAATTTTGTAGGTGGAGTCATCTCCAAGTTCTACTTGAGTGGCAAACTTCTTCTTTTTGTAACTTGTAAGAACTTCACGAGAACCTGTCATATGTTTTGATGCTCCACTATCCACCAACCAAGAATTTGAACTGTTGGTGATGGAACCTGCTAGAGCAGAAATCAAGTAGTATTCTCTTCTTGACTCTTCTTCCTTGGAAGACTTGGCATTCTTCTTCTTCTTTTGTTCTTCTTCTTCAGTTGTAGATGCTTGGAACCTTCTTTTGAACCTTCTCTGTGGCTACCTGCAGTCTCTAGCATAATGTCCCTTTTTGTGACAGTTAAAACATTCAATTTGTGACATATCAATTTGCTTACCTTGCGGCTTGTTCTCTTTCTTCTTTGGAGGGAAGGGTTTCTTGAACTTTTTCTTAGTCTTGGTTGTTAGTGCAAGATTCCCTTCCTTAGGACTCCTAGTTCTGCTTTGAACTTTGCCTTCTTCTTCCAAACAGTCATGCCAAGGTCTCTCAAAATATGGCTGAGTCTCACGTCCACTCACAGAAGCCAAGAAAGTTTCCCAAGAATTTGGAAGGCCATCAAAAACAGTTTGTACAAGGTCATCATCGTCTACTGTAACCCCAATAGCAGAAAGTTGATATCTTACCTGAGCAATGTTTGTGAAGAAGGAGGCCACTCCTTCATCTTTTTCCATCTTCAATGTACCAAGTCTGTTTTTCAAGACTCTCTTTTGACTGGGTGCTTTCTTCTCATACAGATTTGTCAAAGTGTCAAAACACTCCTTGGCTATCTTCAGTGGTGTTATGGCAGGCATTATGGTCTCCTTGACTGAGTCATAGATAATCCTTCTTGCCTTGGCTTGCTTCTTCTTGAACGTTTCCCTTCATGTATTTGATGTGGGCTCTTCTACAACATTGATGACCAATTCATCAAGGTCATTCTCTTCCAAGGTGGCCATAAGCCTTGCTTTCCATGAATTGAAATTGGCTGAACCCTCAAGCCTGGCCTTTGGCCTGAAAGTGGTGGAAGAAGCCATCTATGATCTTCTATCTCAGTCTGTACTGTCCCAAGATCTATGGAACGTATAGTCACCTACTCAAATGCTGTATACTTCACAACCAGAGCTCTGATACCATGTTAAAATTTAAAAAATTTGATAGCAATAATAGACTGTAAAATAAAATAGTGCAGAGACAGCTAGCAGTAAACACACATCCACAAAAATTTACACAGTATTTTCACGGGGAAACATTTCAAGGACAAAAACTCCAAAGCAATTAATAATAATTTATCTCCTGAATGAGATGACTAAGTTTTTACAACAGCAGGCTAAGAACAAGCCTTTTCAACAAATTAGAATTTGTTTCACTGATCAAGAAGAACCCTGTACAATGTATGTTGTCCCCAATCTACCACTGAATGACTGTAGGTGTTGCTAGATGCCTGGAGCAGCTTCAGTCTAACACAGTCAACCTGTACATGCCTGTCAATGCAAAAATTGTTGGTGTATACTTTACTGAGGGGTGGAGATCTGTTTAAACCCTGTGTAAGTCCTTTGGTGGACTGCTGTAACTGTGGGTGCCCTTAATAGAGCTGCCAAACTCAAACCTTGATAAAATTTGGATGCACAGACACTGCAGAAAAAAACTTCAAATGAAATCCGGGTGGCAACAGCAAGCCCTAGCTGAGATAGGGTACTTTTAAATCAGCAGAAAAATGAGTTAGGGCTTTCACTTCTCCAAAGAATAGAACCCAACAGAAAGTAACACCACCCACGAGCTAAGCAGAGAAGACAATAACAAATCCAAGATCTTAGCAGAGAGAAAAATGTACTCCGAAATTGAATTGATAAAATGAGAAGTTCTTTCTTCTTTTATAGTGGTAGAATAGCAAAGAAAAAATTATGTTGGGGCCGACCTGACTTTATATATATATATTTTTCCTTTTAATAATGAGCTGAGCCGACCCATGAATATATATATATATATTTTTTTATTTTTAATAATGAGCTGAGCCGACCCATGAATATATATATATATATATTTTTTTCTTTTTAATAATGAGCTGAGCCGACCCGTGAATATATATATATATTTTCTTTTTAATAATGAGCTGAGCCCACCCATGAATATATATATATATTTTTTCTTTTCTTCAAAAGGTGGGTACACGAACGAAGCCAAGTTGTGCTTGGGTTTTCAACAAGTCATCCAGGTGTTCTTCAAGGTTTTTATGTCCACTCCAAGTACATCATCATAAGGAGATAAATTAATTGCTTTACTTCACCTTCCCGTTTCCACCAAGATCAAGTGCCAGGTATTTCAACAAGGGTTGATCAGTCCCTTTAGAAGGTCCCATAGCCCATAGATCAAGGGGATGAGTACACCACTTGCCTAGACCCAGTCTAGGGCTTACAGTGAAATCCTGGTAACTGACCAAGTGCCTCCATTCTCCCAGAGAATGGCTCTCAGCCCCAGGCTGAGCTTCCAGTCCCAGACTGGATCAATATCCTGGTAACTGACCTGGTGCCTCCATTCTCCCAGAGAATGGTTCTCAGCCCCAGGCTGAGCTTCCAGTCCCAGACTGGGTCAATATCCTGGTAACTGACCAGGTTCCTCCATTCTCCCAGAGAATGGCACTCGATGCTGCTCAGAAAATCAACAAAAGACTTCAGTTAAATAAAGAGAACTTGAATTGTCAAACTTCAATGATGAAGACTTCAATCAATTAAAGGAGAACTCAAATTGATCACTTCAGTGATGTTAACAAGAAAGACTTCAGTTAAAAGAGTTAACTAAGTGATAATAAAGAAAAGTGTTTGCATGATGACACTTGAGTTGCGTGAGGACACTTGAGTTAAACTAAAATATGACACTTGAGTTACGAAACTTGCATGACGACACTTAAGTTACCCACCTAAGTGGTCTAGCATCCAGATGGAGGGTGAGTTCATCCTAAAGTCAGAAGATAAAAATAGAATCTGAAGCATGAGAATATGTGTGTGTGTGTGTGTGTGTGTGTGTGTTATACATGATTGATGAATTCAATGTGAAGCAATTCTCTTCTCTCTTGCTCTGATATATGCACCAGGGGTGCTTGATGTAATCTGCTTATTGTGAAGCAAGTCATTTTCTACTATCAATCAATATACTAAGGAATATTTTGCAAGGGTTTTCTCCCTCAAGTTATATAGGATTTCCCCAGGGTAAATTTATGTGTCATATGTGAATGCTTATGCTTATGGTTGTTAATTGATTTCAAGTACTATTGCAATTCCGAATTAAAGGTAAAAAATTAACAGAAGACAGCGATGATGACAATGATGTTGATGACGATGACGATGACAATGTTGATGATGAAGACAATGATGATGACAATGATGATGACAATGATGTTGATGATGATGATGATGATGATGATGATGACGATGACAATGACGATGATGATGATGATGATGATGATGAAGATGACAATGAAAATGATGATGATGATGATTATACATTTCATTAACATTTCAAAAATATCATTGATATTATTCTTCATCAAACTCCACATCTATATCATCCAATATTTTAGAATCGGCGTTGAATGGATTGACCACATAAACATCATCATTGATGTCATTTTGGATAATATCATCATAATCATGTATATCATCATCAAGAACATTGACATCTACATTTGGTTGCTCATCTTCTTCAACTTCTTCATCTAACAGTACATCTACCTCATGATGCTCCTCTACATCATCATCTTCTTTGAAATCATCTTTTTCTCATAAATTATACTTTATAGGCCTTCCTCTTGGATCATACCTAACAACAAATGACTAACTCGCTTTACTTGGAACCTCTAAATAGAAGAGTTGCTCACATTGGCTTGGGAGGACATAGGGTTATGTACCAGGATCAAATGTCCTTGTGTTAACCATGGTAAATCCATTGGCATGCTCAATAATAGTTCTTTCGGTATCACATTCATTCATCAATAACCTACAATACCATTAAAATTCAAATAGAACTAACTTGAAGTATCCAAAGCCACAATCAATTATATATTCCAAATACTCACAGTGTCTATTTTTTGATATTGTCAGATGCTTGTCGCTTCTAGAGGATACATTAGTGACCTGAAAGATTGCATTTATCCCACAATCTGTGGTTTTCTTCTTGTCATCCAACTTTTTGATGCGAAATTTATGGCCATTGCATCACATAGCCTTGTGGTGTTTCAACTGCAATATTCCCAACATGTAAAAAATGAAGTGTCAATTAATAAACATATTTCTACTTAGAAAATATTTTTAAAAACACCACTAGTTACATCAATATAATGGAAAATAACTAAAAAAGTGGGTTGATATGCTTACTTGTTTATCTTTTAAACTGTGTACTACTAAATCAATTTGCCTCTGCGTAATATTGGGATCTTGACTGTAGTGAGCTCCTTTAACTCACCTTTAACTAAGGTTTTCACCCCTTCCCATGATAGCCTACCATCACATTGTTCTATCTATACCTTCATCCAATCAAGATTGTTTACAATGTATAAATGTAGTGCATTCCACTCTCGACTAACTGTATGAGAAGAGAATATAAATTAATAAGAATAATGAATATTGAATAATTGATGGAATAATAAAAATTAAATAAGTAAAATATAGATAAAAATTAATAATGGAAAATCGTATAGAACTAAACCATCTAATTTATACCTTTCACTTTCCTCAGTCTATGTCCTTTCCTGAGTGGGACCTCTCGGCCTTCAAATATTTTCAGGGAGTCAACATCCCAAATGAGATGCATATTAATGTTTCTTGCTAGTTTAGGAAGATACTAACTAACATACACCATGGATGTTATATACCTAAGGGTAATAAATGATATAATGGGTACCCAAAAGGGAATAAAATATGTAATGTGTACCCAATGGGGATAATTAATGTAATGTGGCCATTAATAATGGAATATGGTCCACTTGGTGGTTGGCAGTTAGTTAGAAGAAATAATATAATAATAAGGCATAGACCCCTAAGTATACTCATGAGAAAGCATAAATAGACATGAGTATCATTGCATTATTCATGTTGGAGATTATTATTGTACAAGCATCGCCTGTGGAGTGATTCCTTCCTTAAGGAGTATTTGATGGTGTTTCCATACCTTAAGGGTTTCCCTATATCTTGGTGTTATTCGTATGGTGAATGTATTTTGGTTATTTATGAAGTCTATTGTTCTATATATTTGTTGTGATTCAATTTCTAGGTTTAGGATCATTACAAGTGGTATCATATCTTTTTCCTTGGAACAAAGTGGGGAAATGTTTTCATTTTTTCTTGAAAAAAAAAACTAGGGAAAAATTGGACGACAAATTTAAGATCAATTTTTGAATATTTTTGTGTAGATTCAGAAGAAAAAAGTTGCATATATGAATTCCTCTCACAAAAATACACAATTTAAAAAAAACAAATCATCCCATTTGAAGTCCGAAAAGTGGATATATCGTTGATTAAAATCAACTATTTTTTCAAAATTTCGATGACGGCCACAAAGATTGCAGAGCAAATATCTTCTGACAAGGTGCCTAGATTTTTGTTCCGCTAAAGAAGGTAGATGCAAAGTGGTTGTTGCAATTCCAAAAACAGGCTATAATAGAAATTCTGAGAAATATTGACCGCGTTATGGTCATTTTAATTTTTTTGGCTCAAAACCCCAGTTGCAACAAGAAGTAACTGATTTTTTTCAAACCCTAGTTCTACTTTTGAGGATATGGAAAACATGAGCTATTTCACAAGACAATATGAGGGTTTTAGCATTGAAGAATGCTTAAAAGACTGCAAGACAAGATGGAGAAACTTGTGGAGTGTTTGTATAGTCTCTTATTTCAAAGATAATGCTAAGGTATGGTGGCTTTCACTAGACTATGCTAAGAGGAAAACACTTTCTCATGAATACCTTGAACAAGTACTTTTAGGCAAATGGTCTCATACCAAGAACAAAGATCAAGTGGGATAGAAGGGTTTATTTTATATATTGAAAGCTCATGGATGTATTCAAAAGGAGAATATTCTTGTTTCTATTAGCCCTAGTTGCAAGCATAATTTCATCTATGTTAATTTCACCAAAAAATTGCAAGTTCATGCCCAACATATTCAAGGCACACAAGTTGATGGTGAAACTTTTCAATTGTTTAAAGATTTGAAGATTACTATGCATAAATATGTGTTGCATTTAGATTTTTATGCTATAGATATGGATGATGTGGATGTTATTTTGGGATATCCTTGGATGCAATCAGTGGGTATAGTTAATATTAATGTAGAAAATAAGTTTTTAAAGCTTTGGTACAAGGAAAAGAAAATTACATTGTCGGATATGTCTCTTACAAAAAAAAAAGAGACCTAGAAGGCACAGGATGAAGTCTCTACGGGGAAACTATTTGCAATATTGAATGACACATCAGATGAAGAGTATGTGGTGGAATGAGAATAAGATGCTATAGAAGCCCATGAATAAAACTCCCAGTAAGGGAATCTACAAGAAAAAGAATTTAAGGAGTTACATGATTCCAAGGAATCACATGTGATGAAGTCAGAGAAATAGGTACCCATCGTTCAAGTCGTTGCATATCACCACCCGCACCACTTTGAGAAGCAACAATCATCAAGGACAAGTGGGGAGCACCAACAAACCAACTATGGACCATGATGGAACCAACGAAGAAATCAATATGGATATGCATGGAGAACTATGAGCAATACAAAGAGATACCAAAGAAGTGCAACAACATCTTGGAACCACGGGAATAAGACTCAAGATCAAGGAATCCATGAAGCAGTTTAACCACGTATTCACATTCCGCTCAGATGTATGAATGCTCATGCTTGGTATCAATTAACTAATTTTCTTAGTCAATCTTATTATGTCTTCCTCTCATGTTTCGAGGGCGAAACATTGTTAAGAGGGATGTAATGTTATATACTTGAGGGGAATAAATGATGTAATAGGTACCCAAAAGGGAATAAACTATGTAACATATACCGAATAGGGATAATTAATGTAATGTGGCCATTAATAATGAAATATGGTCCACTTGGTGGTTGGGGGTTAGTTAGAAAAAACAGTATAATAATAAGGCATAGACCCCTAAGTATCCTCATGAGAAAGTATAAATAGAAATGAGTATAATTGTATTAGTCATGTTGGAGATCATTATTGTACAAGCATGGCATGTGGAGTGATTCTTTCCTTAAAGAGTATTTGATGGTGTTACCCTACCTTAAGGGTTTCTCTATATCTTGGTGTTATTCTTATGGTGAATGTATTTTTGTTATTTATGAATTTTAAGTGTTCTATATCTTTGTTGTAATTCAATTTATGGGTTAATGATCACTACAATGAATTGATGTACCATATATCCCTCCACCATAAAACCCTTAGGACATGCTCTTTGTCTAACCAAAGCCTTCAATGATTTCAAGTGCCTCTCCACCATCCACATTGACGTTGTGTGTACAATTCCACACATTTCAATCTCCTCAACTTGGTGTATGAGGTAGTGCTCTTGCACATTGAAAAATGCCGGAGGTAGATACTTTTTCATTTCACACATTAGTCGAGGAATTTCTCAAATTCTCTCCTCCAATATTTCATAACTTCTGTATGGATTTATTTAGATGACAACCATGTACAAATGATACAAGCAAAACACATGTTTCAACATAAACAATATATACATTGCAAGTAAAACACATGTGATCAACAACTTATGCAACAAACTTTTTGCATATAAATCGTTATTTACCCAATGTATTTGCCAAGATCATATATAATTTGTTTTATGTTGTTGTCAAAGCTGCCAGGGAGAGATAGAGGTAGAACATACTGTAACAAAGAAAAGAATCATTATTTTATTGAAAATAGATTGAAAGAAGTATTAAAAAAATAAAATATACTAAAATAAATACTACCAATATATATAGAAATCTACCATAATAATTACCTTAATGAAGGTATACCAGTCATGAGTTTTTACCCCAACAAATTCACCTTTCTTTGTTAAGATATTATTTATGTTTGAATAAAATCTCGTTGGAAATCTAATTTTTGAATGACCTCTTTTACAACATTGCTTTACTACTCTGTAAATAACCATGGAAGACTAATCCGATCTACACCATTGCTATTTGAATCAATCATATTTTTCATTGCATGATTAGCTTCCTGAATGTCACTACAAATTTTGAAAAAAAAAACTTCGCCACTCCTTCCATCTAAGAGTCTTCACAAAATTTATGATACGTTCTTACCAATATGCATTGTATCAAACAAATGAACTTTTTGTCGGTGCTCAAAGTAGGGAAACCTACTGAATTGTTTGGGTTAACTTTTCATTCCTTGTGGAAGTTGTTCATTGCCTTGACGACGAGCTTTATGATACGTAAATGAAATTATGAAAAGTAATTGTTAGATACGGTAAACATGAGAATTCAACACAAATCACAATTGTAAAACATTGCATATGATACATAGGCTATTTGCTTACATTGATGATTTCTATTATATTCCAACTTCCATAGGTGAGGCATCATTCTTTGTGGTTTTACTGCAGTCTATTATTTCCCATTGAAAAGATGTTTGTAGGTTGTTCAATGCCTATGGTTCTTAGGGAGGAAGTGCATATATTCATCAAACACCTCCTTTCCTAAACTTCTTGAACTATGATATTTCATCCTAGGACCACAAACTAGACATGCAAATGTACCCTTTGTTTGATGACCTGCAAGATATGGATTAATGCTAGTATTAGTTATATAAAAATGAAGTATTTAAAAAACATGCATGATATTATCATAACATTCTATATTATTGAAGTGAGGTAGTGTGTTACATACCACAAAAATGTGTTAGCCCTAGGGCATCATGAATTGTCCATATAAGCATTGCATGGAATTGAAATATTATTTGACCTATTGGTCTATATATGTTGTACGTAGTGATGCCCACCCATAAATTTAGTAGATCGTCAACAAGAGGCTCAATATATACATTCATATCTTTCACTTGGTACTTACCTAATTGGTTGAAAGTAAACCTAATTACTACCTTGTGTGTGTGTGTGTGTGTGTGAAATTAAGCAATGAACAAGACAAATGAAATGCTACATTCAAACAATATAATCATGATAAACAAATACCTGGAACAACCATTTCCAACATTGTGTGCTCCCTCTTTATTGACATCCAAGGAGGAAGGTTATTGTTTATAACAAAAATAGGCTAGACTGAGTAAGCAGGCCTTATCTCACCAAATGGATTGACACCATCAGCTACTAATGAAAACCTAACATTATGAGTTTCTTCTTTAAAAATCGGTCATCTTTCTTCGATGTTCTTGAATATAGATCTATCTGCAGGCATTTGAAGAACACCATCTTCACTTATGTTCCATGCATGGCAATCCAGAAATTGTGCTATGTTTTGGCACGTGAACAATCACTACAAACGTGGAATTATGGGAATATAATGAAGAACCTTGTGAGGCACCTTATTTGTTACGTAATCGGTTTGATATCTATTGATTTGACATGTGGTAATTTTGTTTATGATGCATATTGTCCATACTATATAATATAATCATTGGGACACGCATCAATAGCCTGATAATCCATTACAATAGCTTTCATAATTGCAAATATTTCTCTATAGGTGCGAGGTAACTTATTTGGCGATGGTAAGAAAATTTCACCTATCAATCTATGACAATATAAAAAATAACTGGTTAATGTAAATAATAGTAATCAATATAAATATTGCATCCTTAATTTACATATCAATAGACACAAAAAATAGATAAAATAAGCCGACATTTACATATATGTGACAAATTATATTGTGTACCTTAAGATCTATGTGAGACATGTGTTTGAAAGACCATTCGATACCTTCAAGTTCACCAACAACAATATAGAAGATAGAGTATTTTTTGGTGCCTTCATGAAGGAGTTCTATGGTACTCTCGAGCACAATTACATCATAAACATCATTGTTGTCCTCATCCAAGTTGTCAACCTCTTGCATGGGAGCATTAAAGAAGTCTTGGATCAAATTATTTGTCCCGTCAGGCTCAATTTTATTATTAGTGTCATCTTCTTCCATAGGATTAACATGATCTTTAATATCCATACCATCTTTCTCAGCTTGTACAATACGTGGTGCGATATTATTTCGAATTGGCATACTAAATAGTGTCACATACCTAGGATGTTTTCTCTTTACAAATATATAGGTAATCAAATAAAATTAGAGTATATAACAAATATTAAAATGAAAGGAAAATTTATAAAAACAATCAATATATACAAAGACCTATAATGAATAACTTACCATGGGACAATATTCATACCCCCTTCAATGTACCCATACTCCCTACAATGTCTTTCAACTATTGTTAATAAAAGTATTTTTCCATTAAAATCCCTTGCATTCATGGCAAGGGCAATAACATTTCCCACCATCCATAGTCACCATTTGCCTCTTTAACTTAGCAAGCGTTGTTGGTTCTTCTGGAGTTGGCATTGTAATTACCTATGACAACAAAATCCATTGTAGCATTAAAAGTACAAATGAGCTTTATTGATACAATTCTTATGCTTGTAATAGAAATATTGAGATCAATAGAATAAGTTGCAACGTGTTTAGAATTTAAACCTACTACAACCCTAATAAGGGTTATGATTAACCTTGGGAGGGGTGTTTTATTAAGTAATATTGGTTCTAAATATTGTACTAAAGGGTTACATCGCTTATGTTATTTATAGGCTCTTTATTTAGATCAAAGGTCTAGTGGAAAAGAAATGATAACTTTATTATAATGATATAAACTAAAAGTACACAGAATGTTTAAGAAAACATAACAGAAATAAAGTGTTTCTCGAGTATAAACAAAATGGAAAAGCTTATAAACAAGTTTTCCTATGAAAGAAAAATTACATAAATTTCAAAATTATCCTTTATGAAGTTAAGGCATAAAGCTATATGATATCAAAATTTCTTAATGAAGCTTTATATTACAATGAGAACTAGGAGTAAATAATGTGAGCCATTATAAATCAATTGAAATACAATCCTAAATTGCTCCTTACATGCTAATAGACAATATAAGTCTATAGAGATGCCAATACTCTTAAAAACCAAGGAACTGTGAACACTCATAAAAAATAGGAGTTATACTGAGGTAATTCACGATGGGTTTACCCATTTCGAAGATGTATTTATACTAAAGTGATGTATAAATTCAATTTATTATCCCATGAATGATCTTGCTATGCCATAAGTATAAGACTATAAAATATTAAAGGAGACAGAAAAATTAAAAATACTAACCTTCAAATCGTAAAAATTGAGCTACATAGATCAAGAATTGGTTGTGTTAAACAAGTAGCTAATAGAAAAAATTACTATTATGTGCGTCGAACAATGACTAGAAAAAGTGTCACAACTATAGTGAATTTGTTGAAATTTAATTGTCTCGAACAACAATATTTATAAATTTCATATCGTCGTACTTCCAATGAACATCAAACATGGTCAATGTTGACCGAAAGAGAAAGTCAATGACTGTTGCTACCTACCAAACGGGTATATACCCTTTCACACATGTAAATTTTTGCGTCGTAAATTCAATTAAATATCATTATAAGTGCGACGGGATGTAAATCTCGTCGAACTTACGATGAACATCGGGGAACCATGTAAACAAATCTTTAAAAAATCATGATTTTGAAGTATTTTTCGACGATAAAAATTTTTATGTCCATATTTCATCGAATTTTGACTCCATATGTAGTAATGTATTTTGACCCTAAGAATGGCATTCACTCTTCAATACCAATTTGGGTTCATCTCCCACATCCATGACTTCATTGTCGTAGTGATGAGGATTTAGCTACCATTGGTAATATTTTGGGTCATTATATTGATAGATCTGAACCTAAGTCGTGAATGTATGCATGTGCTACAAGTGTTGAAGTGGCCTTGAGAAAGGGATTCCTTAAGCAATAAATCTTTCAATAGATGGATGGACACACACCCAGAAGTTGGACTATGAACAAATTCCATTTAAATGCAAAGTATGCCATGAATACCCTGCACTTTGCAAAGGACTGTAAGCAAGAAAATCCCTAGCAACATGCATTTGAGAAAGATAGTAGTTGTAACTAGGTGAAAAAGGAAACAAAAAATGTGGTAACTACAAGACCATCGATCTCCAAACTCTCTAGTGTCCCAATCTCACAAGCAAATAAATAGACCGTTTTATAGTAGGTCAACTTAGAAAGTCTTTTAGAAGCTCAATCGAAGAAAACGTTGATCCTCCTCTTGTTACTTTAGTCCCTAAGGAGCAACCTATCTTAGAAGACCTTAATTTCAATGTTAAGGGACATCAAGCATCATGGACACCAATGGAACCAATAAAATAAATAATGTCAACTCATGTCAAAAAATTATCTACCTCGAGTGGTGTAATAATAAGAATGAAATCCAAGCAATAGTTAGGAGAAGAAAATAAAGATTTAAAAGTTGAAAGGATTCCTTGCAAGAGGCCTAACAAAAAAACATTAAAAGATAAAAGGGGGAGATGGCCACAAAGGAGAATAATTTAGGGCTTCAAACCACTATTGAAAAAGCACTCCTAGCGTTGATTCATATACTCATATAAGTAAATAATTATAATCACCTCTTTGAATTGTAGAGGGTTGGGAAATCAAAATAAAGTTGAATCACTAAGGGATTTTATTAAAGAAGAAAAAACGCCAAACATTCTAATTGAGGAGACTAAGGTGGAGGAGAAAGAAGTATTGGAAATAGGTGCAAAATGGTGGAAAAATATCGAAGGGTGTGTTGTAAGTGCAAGGGGAGCTTCAAGTAGAATATGTACTTTTTGGGACATAATATTTTTTTTAAGATAGATCATTTTACAACCCAACATTGGCTTATGGTGGTGTTGGAATATAAAGAAGCAAGGGTTGTATTCAAGATATGCAATGTATATGCTCCAATCCAATATGGGGAGAAAGTAAGCTTGTAGAGATCTCTAACAAAGTTAAAAGAGCAAGAAATGAACCTAAATTGCATAGTTGCAAGAGATTTAATGTTTAGCGTATCTCATAAATAAAAAAGGCCAAGGTGGAACTATTGTCAAAGATCAATTTGGGGAGATGATGAAAGACTTGATAATTGTTTTGGATCTAATGGATATTGCTCCAAAAAAGGGGAAATTCAACTAGTCTCATAGAAGGATTGGGCTTGGCCATATGGTAACTTGGTTTAATAGGTTTTTAGTACACATTAGTTTCCTTTTGGAAAATTATACAATCTCTTATAGGATTATTCCATCGGGTATAACTGACCATAAACCTATATTCTAGTATTTCAACCATTGGGAAACTTGGGCCCCATGCTTTTCCGGTTTAATCCATTGTGACTACAGGAGAACGAGACACTGGAAATAATTCAAGAAAACTAGAAGACAAGAATTCAAGGATCTCCCTCATATGTATGGAATTCAAAGCTAAGACTAGTTAAGCATGCCCTCAATGAATCGGAAAATGCATCTTACAAATCACTTACAAATGAAAAGAAATAGATTCAAGAATAGCTAGAGGCGGTTCAAGCCTCCTTGGAAATGGAGGAAGCCTCTTTCTGCAAATTATTAGAAGAAAAGAGGCTTAGTCAAAAAATGCACCAAGTGCATAGAAAATAGGAGACATAGAAACTCAAGTCAAGATGTTTGTGGTTGAAGTTATGGGACATAAAGACTGGGTTCTTCCATAAGAAATCCAAGGGGATACAACATAACAACATTGATAAAGAAATTACTAAGGCAAATGGGCAGCAAGTATCTAGCTTTGTAGAAATAAAGGAAGAAACACAATTGCATTTTAAGGAGCTATACTTGGAGAGCCTTTAGAACTTGGAGTGATAGGAAATGTTATGGGGCATCCCTACTCTAGTAAACACGCTGAAGAAAATTGAGTCTTAGAAAAAAAATATTACAAAAGAGTAAGATGATGAAGGGATCTGGAGCTTGGATCCTGATAAATGCCTAGGTCCAAATGGATTCACTATACATTTCTTCAGGCCTTGTTGGTATTTGATTAAGTATGACTTATGTAAAATGTTAGATGGAACAAATGGGAATGATAAGATTAGAGGAGTCACTAACTCCTCTTTTTTTGTGTTGGTTACAAAGATACAAGCCCATGTATTTCTCTCAATTTGGACTTATCTCCTTGTGCAACCCAAGATTCAAAATTTTGACTAAAATTCTAGCAAATATAATTAAGCTCCTTTTACCCAATATCATATAAAGAATCAAGGTAGTTTTATGAAAAAGAGACAAATATCCGACAACATCATCCTAGTCCAAGAGGTGGTGCACTCAATCCAAAAAAGGGGAGACAAAGGTATGATTATAAAAAATGATTTTGATAGAATAAGGCATTCATTTTTATTTGTTGTATTGTCTAGATTTGGTATATTTGAAAAGTTCATAAGGTGGATAAAGGCATGTATTGGAAATCCATGGATAGCATCTTTAGTAAATGGCATGCCAACAAGATTTTTTCAAAGCTCCAAGGGAATAAGACAAGGTTGCCCCTCTCTCTTTTTATATACATTGTCATGGTTGAGACTTTAAGTAGAGGGATAGAAAGAGAATGAATAGAAGGAAAGTTGGAAGGAATACTTCTAGTCAGAGGATTCAAAGCGATAAATCATGCTCAATTTATAGATGATATACTACGAATGGGTGGAGCCTCCACTATGATTGCTACTATATTTACAAAGATTTTAGATTTTTGTATGCTTTAGGAGGAAGAGTAAATGATAAAAGTCAAGTCTTGGGCTAGAATATAGATCTTGTATTACTCCAAATACTTTCGAGAATTTTTGGCTTGCTAGTATTTCAAATACTTGGGGACTCCTATCTCTTTAAATCAACCTAAAGCAGATGATTGGGCACATGGTATTCAAAATATTAAGTCCAAATTGCAACATTAAGGAGCACACTAGTTAAATCTAGTTGGTAATAGTGTTCTAATTAAATATCTTCCATCTCCCCTTCTAATTTTCCAATGTTTCAACTATATTATCCCCTTTAAATATCATGAATTGGATACGCAAAGAACTTAGAATATTTTTGTGGCAAGGGGAGAGATCCAATCAAAAAAATTTCCATTTGGCGAAGTGGGAAGTAGTTAGTGTTCCCAAAAAATTGAGGACTAGGAATAAAATATCCCAGGGTTGAAAGTGGCTCTTGTTGCAAAACTTCTCTAGAGGTTCATCTTAGGAGGGAAAGAATGGTGGAACTCCATTTTGTGCAAAAAATGCATGGGTTCCACAAGGGAGCGTTTTTTGGATAGAGTCAAAACAACATGCAAAGGAACTAATATTTGGAATTTATGCCAATCCTTAGTGAATCTCATTCAAGATAACTTATCTTGGGTCCTAGGGAATGGTTAACTAATAGATATTTGGGAGGACAAAATAATGAGTAAAGCCCCTCCCTCTTCTTTAGAATCTTTGTTGAATGTTCGAAAATGGTTGAGCAGTAATGGTTACAAAACTTTATAACATATTATACAAGTTGATGAGAACCCTCCAGAGTTCTCATTTTTTTATAAGCTAAATTTAGTCGTTATTTTTACCCCCAAATCGAAAAGTGGTGCTACTAATAGTACCTAGTTTCTTGGGATAACATTACAACTTTTTTGAAACTTTGATCGGTTGCATTGCAATCAAAACCGCAAATTGACCCTAGAATCGAAAATTGGTTCTCTGAAAATCACCCTCATTTTTATTCGAAGTTAAAATTATATCTTGTTTGAATACTCAGCCTTATCAACCGATTTTGTTGCAATCAAAAACTTAAAATTACGACTTGTTTAAAATTGTGGCCTTAAAAGTCGGCATCGTTGCAATGAAAATGCCAAAATCAACCCTTGAATCGAAAAGAGGTGCTACTAGTAGCACCCCTTCCTTCTTCGGGTTACAATTCTAGGCATTTCGAACCATGGCCTAAAAAATTATTTAATTAAAACAAAAATCACAACGAAAACAAGAAAAAATGGCAAATTTGAGGGGGAAACAATTTCAAAATTCAAAAATAAAGCATTTTTTTTAAACCCCTTCCTTCTTCGGGTTACAATTCTAGGCATTTTGAACCATGGCCCAAAAAATTATTTAATTAAAACAAAAATCACAACGAAAACAAGAAAAAATGGCAAATTTGAGGGGGAAACAATTTCAAAATTCAAAAATAAAGCATTTTTTTAAATGGGGTTTTATTTTATTTTATTTTATTCCATCTTATATTATATTATTTTCAATGTTTCTTTTCCATTCTTTTTTATTTTTCTTCTTAAATTTGCTTTATTTTTAAATTTTTAAATCGTTTTTCCCTCAAATTTGTCCTTTTTTCCCGTTTTCCCCTGTGATTTTTTTAATTCATGGTTTGAAATGCCTGAAATTGTAACCCAAAGAAGAAATGGGTGCTACTTGTAGCACCTCCTTTCAATTTGAGGGTTGATTTTGACATTTTTGTTGCAATGACACCGACTTTTAAGGCCACGGTTTCAAACAAGTCGTAATTTTAAGGTTTTGATTGCAGCGACAATAGTTGTTAAGACCAGGGTTTCAAACAAGATGTAAATTTAACCCCGAATAAAAATGAAGGTGATTCTAGGAGAACCACTTTTTGATTTGGGGTTGATTTATAGATTTGATTGCAATGGCATCGGCCAAGGTTCCAAAAAAGTTGTAATTTTAGCCCTAAAAAGAAAATGGTGCTACCGGTAGCACCACTTTTCAATTCGGGGGTTGTTTTTAGTGTTTTTGAAGCAAAAATATGAGTTTTTATGTCGAGAGTTTGTGTTTTGAGTACATAGTTCTTGTCATGTTGTATAATGTGTTTTATATGATATTTCGAAATGAAATCCCTTGGGAGATGGAAATGTTGGAAGTGATTAGAGCTTCCATCAATCTCTCCTATCAATTTTAGGTTTTCTTATCTCTTCTTCAAGGCATTGCCCCTATTGATATGTCTTTTAGAGACAAAAGGGTTTGGGGCGCTTCAATTAGAAGGTACACAGTTAAGGAAGGATATTGGATATTTTCTCAGTGATTTTCCATTGCCTCTGTAGCCTTAGATGTGGAAGTGCATCTGCCATCTTAATGGTCTACCCAAAATCAATACATTTTGCTAGGTCATATCTCATGGGAAGCTTCTTATAGCCGAGAACCTAAAAAAAGAGGGATAATTGGGCCATCTAGGTGTGTGTTGTGTATAAACACTAAGGAGTCTTTTGTTTATTTGTTTTTCGATTCCCATTTACTCAACTTGTATGGGAAATATTATTAGCTAATCTTGGGAAAATGGTAATGCAATTACAAAATTGGAAGGACTTCTTTATTAATTGGAAACATTTTTATCTCAAATCCCTATGTAAGAAGTTAGGTCTTTGTCGAATATGGATGGCACTTCCAAAATATCTAAGTTGGAAAATTTGATTGGCTACGAATAAGAGTATATTTTTTCCATAGCAAATCTCTCCAAGACAAATTGCAACCAGCACAAGAGCTCTAATGAATGAAGTCTTTCTATCCAGGGCTAAATTCAAAGTGGAAAAATATCTAAATGTCCAAGAAAAAGTATGGGTGAAAGGTTTTATCATGGGAAGTGTCCTTTAGTCCAAGCAATGGCAAAAGAAATCGTTCTCAAGGTATACTTGGCATATTGAAATAGATCAATCGAAGTTTTGAAAATGACTTACAAATCTAAAATAACACAAATTGTTTTTTAATGGAGCTTATCAGGAAAACCCTACGGGTGGCAAATGCATAAAGGGTTATTTATGGCCTCAAAGTAAATTTAGAAATGGATTATGCTTGGGGATTAGGATTGGAAACCAATAATCAAGGTGAAATGCATGCTCCATACCTTGGAATACCTCTTCTTTATGCTAGAAAGGTCAAAAGAGTGATGGATCTAGGGGACCCTTCCCTCATCATTGCACTTGCTAGGAAAGCCAAGAACACTAGTGGATCATAACAACCTAGAATGCTACAAAGAATATATGTCCTCTCCTCTTTTGACACAATAGACTTCCTCCATATTTGAAGGGCCAATAATTCCCATGTTGATCAAATGGCTAACCAAACAACTTATTTAGACAAAGGATTTTTGGTAAAAAATGGGGATACCCTTAATTTGTCTTATTACATTAGCATCATGAATTTAGACACGTTGGAATTATTTATTACCTTAGTATCATGAATTTAGAGACATCAAATTTCATGCATGGTGTGGGACAAGTTGTTATTTCCAATGTACATGGAAGAGGAGCAAAAGTGGAGTTATAACTCTCTCCCATGCCCTCGTAGAATTCACATAGTTGAACTTTGCAAGCCTTTAGGGGAGAAATAAATCAGTGCTAATGGATTTGGGCAACATGGGTGGGCTATTTCTTGGAGAGAGCTCTTTTTGGCATGCAAACTGGAGTGGAATTGGGGCAAAGTTTGACCAAGAGTTGTTTGTTCCTCTGATGTTGGGTTTGCATGGAGTATGTGGTCGTTGTGGATTTCTTTGTGGGAGTTGAACAAAATGGTAATGGAATCGGAGGGCAGTCCATTAGAGGTCAATGTTGTTGGACTCTCTTCGACAAGGAAAAGAGGTTTGGATAGCTATTTCTTTGTTTCATTTTGGTTGCAATCGCATCATTCAAATTCTTTGAAAGGGTGGCATTGCTCAATATTGTTTGCAGTCCATTAGAGGTCAATGTTGTTGGACTCTCTTCGACAAGGAAAAGAGGTTTGGATAGCTATTTCTTTGTTTCATTTTGGTTGCAATCGCATCATTCAAATTCTTTGAAAGGGTGGCATTGCTCAATATTGTTTGCTCTACAATTTTGGAAGCTCTCTCTTGTGGTGGATGCTTTCGTTTGGGTGGCTTTGGAGTATATAGCTTTTGAAAATATTTAGGTATAGCCTAGCCAAGGTTAGTTATCCTGGGCCTAGAGGTAGTTCTGGTTATCATTTATATGAAATTAGAAGTGTTGAGGCGCCTAGCTAGTCAACTGGAGGGCATGCACAATGTTGTTGAGTAGATCAACTTGCATCTTGAAAAACAAATGAAAAAACAAGAGGATTTGGTAGTTCATCTTGGAGAGCAAAGGCAAAGAAGTGATAAGTTGGCTAGTGACATGGAGATGCACTACAATATCATTTTGGGTTTTCTCAAAGTTCACGACCCCTTGTGGGGTCTCCCCTACTTTTATTGGATATGTAAAGGAGCATGTAGCTAAAGAGGACATTGTGCAATGGTTTGGGTGGAACTAGAGAGAACAACGAATATATGGGGATGCAAGCTTTGGAATAGAAGATATCTCTATGAAGCCCACAACATGCATGCTTTTACCCAAGAATAGCATTATATATGCAATGCATTTGTAGTTTGATTTCTGGACTATTTGTTAGATAGTATAGTTATAAGTTCTCTTTGAAAAATTTAGGCTTCGTATGTAGTAAGCACAATCCAAGGGTAGACATAGTTATTTTAGTTTTGAGTTGTATGGCACTTTCATGGACATCTTTTGAATATTTTGTACTTATTGCTATTTGGTTTTCCCACAACATATAGATAGATAGATATTAAAATAGAAGTTTGTTATTGAAAGCATATTATTGGGTTTTTTATGTTTGTTTCACTTTGTTGTCCTTTCTACTTACTACTCAACTCATTTGTAATATTTCCTTTACTCTTCCCATCTTCACATCTTCCTTCATTATTTCTACTCTATATGCTTCCTCTTATTTTAGAGGAAAAGATCTAGTTAAAGGCTATCACACAATTACTACTCACAATAAGCTAAAGTTTATTAATCTAGCATTCCACCTACATTTTTTAAAATCTATGTTTACTTAATGCACTTTACGGATGGCAATGATATCCTAATGTTTTCTCATGGTTTAGGACATGTTTGGAAGGTTTTAGATAAGAATGCAATTTCTATAGCAACAAACCTAGATAAACCCTTACCTAACCCTTGAATTTGGATTTGCCACCACACCTCAGATTTGAGTAATTAGGTTGAAAAGTTCGTTCATCCCCAAGTAAGTCAAACATAAAACAAACTAAACCAAAAGACATTGAGAATCCCTTATCCAATCATTCATAAATATGGATAACCATGCAATTGCATAGGTATCTCTCATGCATGATCCCTTTGGAAGGGGAAGTCACATTTAAGAAGTGATACACCAACCCTTTAGTGTCCTCATATATAACATAAAATTAGAAAATAATATGATAGTACAAAATAAGATCCATGGACTACACTCAAATTGTGGCAAAAAGCTTATTTGCTATTAAAAGCTACCCATAACGCAATCCTTATTGCATACCATAGTTAAAAATAGCAATTTATCAATGTATTTACAATTGTTAATTGCTTGAAAATGAAAAGGAATGAAAGAATGTATGTCATGGCCATGTTGAGCAACCTCTTGACCTAGATTTTAATGCAAAATAGAAAATTTAGATTACTCATACACAAAAGGATTTAACAAAATAACTATACCCTTTTTTAATTAGTAATTCCACTTTTAATTGATCCATGGGGAGCTCTGAACCCTAGCACATCATTGACATATTATGGACTTCCGCTCATGGGAGATAGAGATTTGAACCTTGCACCTCTCGCAATGAACAACAATTCCTTTACCAATTAACCATGGGGTAATCCCCAACAAAATAACTATACTCATTTGCACCACATAACCCACAGTTCCTTTAACTTAGGTGCTAACTCCAACAAGTATCAATTTCACCAAAAAAAACAATTCTTGTACCTAGCTTTGTACCTTATTAACATGCCATCTAGTAGGGTATACCACAACAAGAATGAAACCCTAGAGGATGCCTTAATGCTCTATCAACCTCACTGGTAAACCAAGGCCCCATTTGGATTTGGTTAATAGTTTTAATTTGTTATTTTTCAAACTCAAATAATATTTATAATTATAAACCTCAAGTCGAGTGTTCGCCGAGGTAAAGGACGGCTGCCATGAACCAAGGAAGGTGGTTGAGGGTCGAAGACACCTGTCCCATTCATGCATTGTAATGAAAGGCATCACTGTGGGCAGAGGACACCCACCCCACCCTCGCACTCAGGCGATTCGATGGTTACAAAGATGGAAGCACTCGCCGAAAAGGAGCTTGCTCGAACCCTAGGGTTTAATGATTTTGTCTGTGTTGGAAAGTATGCGGAGGATAGGCACTTGCACATCATCATGGCGAAGGATGGTTTCATTCCGATCTTGGGAAAGCAAGCCGGATCACTTCTTCCTACCGCGTTTATCTTGGAGGTGTTCTACAAAATTCAACCACCAGTCTTAGGAATTTCCCTCCAGTTTCTCTCAAGGGATAGTCATGATGGTAGGGAAGATAGAAAATAGGTTTACATTGCTTGAAGCCTGATTGTTGTCCTTGAGTTTTTGTGGGAGGACATCACTAACGGAACTAGGGGAACCAAGGTCCCAGCCTCCCTACAATTCAAAGACCAGAGCTTAGCAATCAACTGGAATACGAAAGCCCTATGGAACCTAGGTCCAAAAGGAAATCTATGGGCAAGCGTGGCAATCGGGATTACTAGTACTCTCTCCCATACTCATTTTGGTTGTAAAATTGCTCCTCTGCCAGTAGTCATGGTTTGCAATAGAAGGGGAAGGAGGGCTTGAACTAGACAGAGTTGTAGCTATGACCACATGCCTAGAGTAAAGCGGGAAATATAGGAGGTGGAGTCATCCTTTCGCCTCCGAATTCCCGGAAATAAGGGAAACTTCAACAGGTTGAAGTCTGGGTTAGCAAGGAGTAGGATTCTCTCTTCGTAGAGGCAAAGCAGCACGAGATGCAAAGCTGGGTACAGGATGCCAGCACCTCCCACACAAGGGAGACTAAACATGCCAAAACATTGCTTCTGTATTGGCAAATTAAAACTCTACTAGGAAAAATCTTAATAGATAATCAAGAAGAGCAAGACAAAATTCTTACAGATAGAGGAAGTCCAAAATCAACTACAGATCCTCAACAACAAGTTCAATGTCCTCAACAAAAGGTTCAATGTCCTAATAAAGGCTCTCTCAAGCTTGGATTTCAAGCTAAACATCTTGGCCAAAAACACTACACGAATGGTCTTCAAGATGCAACATGTTCCCCAGCAAAAGCAGGCCCCTATTCAAAACTCTAAGGTGCCAGTAATTCCAATCATAAATGATGATTAGGATAGATAGTTTCTTTGATATAGCTCAAATGGTTTTTGGTCATGTAGAAAAGGAAGTAGTTTTTGGACATAGTGGTATGACTTTTTACTGCTTATGTTTATATCCATACTAAAATATCGAAAAAAACAAAAACTTTTGCACCACGACTGGTTTGGTTTCCCAAGTGGCAAACCAGTCTAGTGCACTCTTTATTATCTCTTGTTTGGATTAATATAATATAGACTAGCTTAAAATATATATATATATTTATAAAGGTTTTCTTGTTTGGAAGTTTTTTATTTTACAATTGAGGTGGTGTGACCTTTGCCAATTTGTATTGAAAACATACAACAAGATTGTTATTTTTAATGGTTGTTTTCATTTTGTTGTCCTTTTTTCTTACAACTCAACTAATTTGCAATGTTTCCTTTCCTCGTCCAATCTTCCCATATTTCTTTGTTGTTTTCTTATGTATATTCTTCCTAACATCTCATTAATGGCAATCATAGAGTTATTACCCACAATAGGTTAACGTTTTTTAGTTTAACACTCCCACACAAATTTTTTTTTCCTCCTGGATCCTTTAGGGTTGCTAATAGGAACCTAAAGTTTTCTCAAAGTTTAGGGCATGTTTAGAAGGTTTGAGATAAGAATGCAATTTTTCTTGCAAGAAACCTAGATAAACCCTTTACCTAAATCTTGAATTTGGATTTGCCACCACAACTTATATTTGAGTATCTAGGTTGAAAAGTCCACTCATCTTTAGGGAAGTCAAACATTAAACAAACTAAACTAAAACACATTGGGTATCCCATATCCGAAGCATTCATGAATATGGCTAATCATGCAAACCCACATGTATCTCAAATGGGTAATCCTTTTGGAAAGGGAAGTCACTAAAGAAGTGCTACACCAACCCTTTAGTGTCCTCACATAACATAAAATTTTTAAAATTATATGATATTACATAATTAAGATCCATACCATGAAGACTTTTTGTGGAAAAAAGGCTGCTTCGTTATTAGAAACTACCCAGAGTGATCGTTATTGCATACCATAGCCAAACATAGCAATTAATCAATTTATTTATAGTTGAAAATGGCTTGAAAATAAAAGGGAATGAAAGAATATATGTTCTAGTCATGTTCAACCTCTTGCCCTAGATTTTAATGCAATGTAGAAATTTTAGAAAGAATGTATGTTCTGGTCATGTTAAACAACCTCTTTCCCTAGATTTTAATGCAACATAGAAAATTTAGATCACTTGTACATAAAAGTATCAACAAAATAACTATATTTGTATTTTATTAGTAATTTCACTTTTGATTGACATGTGGGGACCTGCAAACCCTAAATCTACATTAACATGGTACCCACTTCAACACGGGAGAGAGATTTGAACCTCACCTAAGCAACAGCAATTCCTTTATCAATTAAACATGGGGTGATCCTCAACAAAATAACTATACACGTTCCAAATTGTTTACCATGGACAATACAAACTGACCTATAAGATGCTTATAAAAAAAATAAGGATATCATAACATTCAAATAGTAGGGAAAACAATTATTTGAGACATCCATGTCAAAACCAAGGAAGAAGAATGCCCCAAACATTTTTCTAAATTAAAAGAACTAGTCTCCATAAATCAAATCAAAGAATTTATCTTTGATTCATGAAACCATACATGGAGTACAAGCCTCATAAATGAAATCACTTATCAAACCAACTAATATTGATCCATGAACTTCTATCAATGGTCAATAGGTCAACATGAATAGACCATCAACAAAGAATCCTATAAATGAAGGGCAGATTTTACATGTATTTCTCAAAGAACTTTGATCATTCGATAAGATACAAGGAATTTTGGGGAGGCTCACACTACTTTTTCAGACAGGTAAAAATAATAGATAAATGCCACCACTATAATAGCCATTCCCAAGAACCATATCCATGATAGCAAGCACCCAAAAAAAATTAAAATTTCTTTGCATAACTGCTATCGAGTCCTCGACTTTATTCTCTTGTTTGGACAGAGGGTGTATTTAGTATGTGGGGATGGTTATAACATTATACTTTTGTTGAATATTAGATTTATATACAAGTTAAACACGGACAGACAACATTTTCACGTTCACAAAAAACTCTCTAGTTACCAAGATCATATAAAGCCCTTCTCTTCCAAGTAAGTCATTACTTGTTGTGCCATATCTTTTGGGGTTGGACAAATTCCATTGATTAGTTGCATGACCATCTGCAGCCACCATTCCACAGTATTAACATATGAGCCTAAAATAACAAAAGATCTCCAGTGACTAATATTTTAACAATCCCAGCAAGAAAGCAAACATACAAAATACAAACCATAGGCCGAATTGCAATCTCTATCAAAAGCATAGTACAAAGAAAGCCTATATATAAGCTAACTTCAAGACTTCAACTTTTGATAATTGAAATAGCAACCATGGCAAGGAAAATGTAGTATTACTTTATCAAAGTCAAATCAATGGTTTGTCTGGTAGGCAGAAGCGATATGGTACACCTAAGGGACCATCCAATTCAAAGGTGGAATAATTCCAATAATGAATGTAATGAATTTAATGCATGCATTCAAGTAACACGGAAAGTTGCCCAATTGACTATGACATTAATAGGGGTAGGTTATGGCACTCTAACCATTTAAAGGATCAGATGTAAAAGTATATAGGCCGGCTTGCCACTGGGCCTACACAAGTAATGAGTGAAACTAGTATATATAGGAGATAAATAGAGCCATTATTAGAGAGATGGGCATATGATCATGGTATATAGATGTATCTGGGACTATTAGGAGTTCTCCTAAAATCTTTAGTGTGCAGCTCATCATCATTAATATTCTTGGGAGCTGTGCTCCATGTCTATTTTTTATGTATTCAGGTATATCATACAGGTTTAGGTAATTTGCTTCATAATAGTAGTATCAGAGCAGGGGATTTTCGGACCTGCACCTTCAAGGAGTACCCTTTGGTCTCAAAGCAATAACATACCCTGATTAGGGTCATGACTCATAACAGACATGTCAAATTAAAGAAAAACATTGGAGAGCTGGAGATTGTATGGGAATTTATGGACAAACGCTACACTATGCCTATACTTGGTCCAACATGCCTATAATAAAAATTTGGCACACAACCTCTCACTGTAGAGAAAAGAGAGTATTAATGGGTGGCAAGATCGTTCCAAAGGTAGTTGGTCCAAGAAAGTGTGGATAATAAGGTATGAGAGATATTCTGGCTCACCAAAAGCTCTTCACAAGTAGCCTGCTTAATATGGTTCCTTCAACATAGGTGACTAACAATTAACTTTTCATTCAATGTAATTTCACAAAAGAAGTCTAATCTAGTGTAGCTAATCAGCTACAAATTGATCCTAGTGAGTTTTCGATGATGATGGATGTCGAGGGCTTCATATTTGGATGGGTGAGAGCTATCTACCAGATTTGAAGGGAAAGAATGTTTGCAAGCTGTCATGGAGATTTCTATTCAATTTGTCCTGAGATCAGTTTGGCTCTCTAGAAATAAAACCATTTTTGAAGAACCTATTAGGATAGAATGGATAGAAACCAGAGCCTTAGTTTGACTGGAGTTTGTTCAAGTCTCATCTAAGGAGAAAGTGGGCAGTAAGGAAAGACTGCATTAGCAGAAGATTCACATGGTAAAGATGCTGACAGCCCATTTTGGATTACACGTTCAAAGCCAGGGAAAATAGGCCTAAAACCAAGTAGCATTCAAAGAAGTTTTTCAGTGTGTTCTATGGTGACTCACGAAAGAGTTCAACAAGAGCCACAGCCGAACAAATTATAAGAGACAAGAAAGGTCAGGTCAATAACTCTTTCTTGAGCGCGTTGAAATTGCATTTTAACACGAAGCAGAATTTCAAAACCTTGTTTGGGGGTTAAATGTTAGTTTTTTGTACCTTGGTATGTGTTCCCCTAGTGATTCCTAGCCTAAGTCACTAAGGAGGGGGAAAAGTGACCCTCACATTAATTACACATTAATGAGACTTTATGTTTTTAAAGTCACTTTTTGTCTAAAGTTAAAGTGGGTGAGCAATAATTATTTAAGTGATTTAATTAATGTGACTTTTGCTCACATCTAATTCTAGCCATTGGATTGGGAGATTCACCACCATTGGATTAGAATCACTTTTAGGGATTGAACAAAAAGGGAGGGAGGCTCCAAACCTAATTCATTATTGAGTTATGATTCTGAATGAGAGAGAGGTCGAGAGAGAGCTGAAAGGACACCAGCGAGCTTGTCATTCCATTGGCACGAGTTCCAGGCACGGGTTTCCAGCAGTGGCTCAGATTTCGAGGCATTCATTTATGGCATTTATTATCAGCACAGTGAACAGTGAGATCAGCTGTCATCTCAAGCATTAAAATCGTGGAGGCACCGTACAGCAGTCTATTCAATAGCACGCAGTTTGAGGTAGAGTCTGGGCTTATATTTCGTGGCAGCTTCATATTGTTGAGGCTCAGATAATGTGATATCAATCCTAGGCACTAAACCCGTGGTTATCTGTCACGCTGTAAGGAGATAGCAGTCTGCATGGTTCTATATGTAGTGACTGGTACAGTGGTCCACACTGCAGTCACTTACAGCCACGGTTTTGAAGTTGGCATTTGCACTAATTTGTGTAACAGCAGCAGCAGTATTTGAGGGTGTTTTGACACCAAAAATCGAGGAGGATATAGCACAGGAACCAAGCTATTATTTGCGGAGAAACCGAGAAGATCCTGCACACATTTCTGGGCAACTGTTGTGCACAGAAATCGAGGCATCTGGGGTGCATTTAATGTGGAGATAAGTTGTGTTTTTCCTTGTACTGCTGTTACATTTCTTTGCTGAAGAAATAATAAATATCTCTCTCTCTCAACTGGTTTTCCCCGTGGGGGTTTTTCCAGGGCTCGATTTGGCCAAAAATCTCTGAGTCATTTTATGTGTGAATGTTGTTAAATTTGTTTGCAGCCTGTAAGTAGCATTTAATTGCGTGTTTGACTGTTATAGAAAAATTCATAAGTAACCTACAGCCAATGCAAAACCGGCTGTAGGTGAAAATCACATTTGTTAACACAAACCAGCAGGCAGTTAAAGGGCAGAAAAATCTTCATGGTATCAGAGCAAAGGGGGCAGAAAACAAGTTAGTTTGCAGACACACATAAAAATTGCAGCACTCAGAAAGTTCAGTATTCTTACCTTCTGTTAGTGGGCAGCGTTCTATTGGGTTGATTTTCAGATGGCTACAGGTTTGAGGATTGAAGACAGGTTGAATGGGACAGAAAATTTTGTGCCTTGGAAGGCCAGAATTTTGTTGCTTTTGGAGGAGAATGAGTTATGGGTGGAGGTGGTGAGGAACACCACCACCAACCCCATTACCATTCCAGATGGCTCGGATGCTACAGCTCTTTCAACCTTCAACAAGAAAGACTGTAAGGCTAGGAGAATCATACTTGATCCAGTAAAAGACCAAATCATCCCTCACATTTCCGGGAAGACCAAGGCACATGAGATGTGGAGTGCCTTGATCAGCTTGTATGAGAGCTCCAACGAGAACAGGAAGATGGTTCTCAAGGAGAAGCTCAAGAGTATCAGGATGACTGGAGGAGAGGGAGTCACAGCTTACCTCACTAGGATTTCTGCAGTTCGGGATGAACTGGCAGCGGTTGGTGAAGTAGTATCCCCTACAGAGCTAGTACGCACAGCAGTGAATGGGGTTTCAAGGCCCTGGAGTGCATTTGTGCAGGCCATTGTGGGCAGGGAGAACCTACCATCATGGGAGAGGCTGTGGGATGACTTTGTGCAGGAGGAGACCAGGAGGGGTCTCGTACAGGGTAGTTCATCAGGTGGTGGAGCAGATGAGGAGAACGTGGCACTGACAGCAAAGGGTAAGAAGAAGAAGGGTCCCAAGAAGAATGGGGCCAAGGGGCAGCAGCGGCAGCAGCAGCAGCAGCATCCACAGGGTGGGCAGAAGAAGGACTTGAGTAAAATCAAGTGCTACTGTTGTCAGGCCTTTGGGCACTATGCATCTCAGTGTCCAAACAAGAAGAGGAAGAAGGGACAGCAAACAGCAGCCTCAGCAGAGATTGAGGAGTTTGGTGACAGGTTTCAGAGGGAGTTTTCCCTATATGCTGGACAGAGTGAGAGAGAGAGAGTCTCCTTAGCCACCAGCATTGACATGGATTTGGAGATTGAGCACTCATTATTGACAGGGCATCAGACAGGTCCATCCACCACTGGTACGTGGTATATTGACAGCGGAGCCTCGAGACACATGACAGGTACTCGGGAGTTCTTCTCCGAGTTATCACAGACAAAGAGAGAGGTGGAGGTTGTACTTGGTGACAACACCATTGATAGAGCAGTGGGTCAGGGGACAGTTATATTTGAGAGGGAGTCCATGAGTCCCATGACTTTGAGGGATGTGTTGTACGTCCCTGGACTGAAAAAGAACCTTGTTTCAGTTTCCACGATTGAGGACAGGGGTCTTGGGGTGTGCTTCTCATAGGGGAGAGTGCAGGTGTTCCCTAAGACCACAGGTGTATCTACTCCCATGGATATTGGGGTTAGATGTGGACGACTGTACAAGTTATTGTTTCAGCCACAGCATGCTCTAGCACACAGCAGCAGCAGCAACAGTGACCTATGTGAGTTATGGCACAGGAGGATGGCCCATTTACATCACCCCGCTCTGAGAGTGTTGAGGAGCATGGTCACAGGTTTACCTGAGTTTGACACTGAGCAGAGTGATGTGTGCAGAGGGTGTGCTTTGGGAAAGTACACCAAGACCGTGTTTCCTAGCAGTGACACGAGAGCAGCAGGAGTGCTTGACCTGATTCATTCTGACATTTGTGGTCCTATGTCCTCAGTATCTTTGACTGGCCATGAGTACTATATCAGCTTCATTGATGACTACTCTAGGAAGACCTGGATCTACTTCTTGAGGAGCAAGAAGTCCCCACTTGTATTGAGTGTCTTCCAAGGGTTCAAAGCCCTTGTGGAGAAGCAGACGGGGAGGAAGATCAGGATGTTGAGGTCAGACAATGGGGGTGAGTATACCACCAAGGAGTTCAACGCTTTCTGCAGACAGGAGGGTATACAGCGACAGTTGACAGTTCCCTACACTCCTGAGCAGAATGGAGTAGCAGAGAGGAAGAACAGGTCGATCGTTGGAGCAGCAAGAGCCATGCTTCATGATCAGGGGTTACCGTTCTTTCTATGGGCAGAGGCTTGCAACACTGCAGTGTACCTGCAGAACAGGAGTCCCCACCGTGCCTTGGGGAGGATGACTCCAGAGGAGATGTATTCAGGCAAGAAGCCTGAGGTGAGCCACTTTCGGATATTTGGCTCTCTGACTTACTCTCACGTCCCCTCAGAGAGGAGGACAAAGTTCGAGCCCACCGCAGAGAGAGGTATCTTTGTGGGTTACGACGAGACTTCGAAGGCATATCGGCTTTACATTCCTGGCCAGAGGCGAGTTGTAGTTAGGCGAGAAGTAAAGTTTGATGAGGAGAGGGCCTTCAGGAAGTCGAGAGAGATGGAGCAGGGGGAGCCACCAACTCCCACACCTCAGTTGGTACAGGCTTCTTCGATACAGGTTTCAGGTCCGCAGGTTTCTGGGGTGATTGGATCACAGGGTACAGGCACAGGTTCTACAGGGTCAGTGGTTCAGATTACAGGTACTTCAGGGACAGGTTCAGGGATTAGCACAGGTTCAGGATCACCGGTTTCAGGGTCTTCTGGGACTAGTTCATCAACTACAGGTCCTAGGGGTGTGAGACCTCATGCTTCTGGCACTTCCTCAGATGAGGACACACCAGTTTGGGAGGAGCCTTCAAGGAAGAAGAAGCCTAAGTGGCTTCAGGCACCTTGAAGGAAGCAGAGGCATTTGGCAGACCTCAGGAGCAGATCAGGACGATTGTTGAGCCAGACAGATATGGGATGGCCCTTGTTGCGAGTCTTTGTGACTCTGCGCCTTCTACATTTGAGGAGGCTTCTCAGCATCAGGTATGGAGAGATG
Organism: Larix kaempferi; assembly: GCA_027924585.1. NCBI lineage: Eukaryota > Viridiplantae > Streptophyta > Pinopsida > Pinales > Pinaceae > Larix > Larix kaempferi. Next base: position 10,721,499 of record BSBM01000046.1, read on the forward strand.
CCATGATGGAAGAGTACCATTCCATCATGAAGAATGATGCTTGGGAGATTGTGCCGAGACCTGAGGGGAAGTCAGTTGTGACTTCCAAGTGGCTCTACAAGGTCAAGCATGTTGCAGATGGCAGTGTAGAGAAATTCAAGGCTCGGTTTGTGGCGAGGGGGTTCTCACAGGTTGAGGGAGTCGACTATGATGAGACTTTTGCTCAAGTGGCTCGGTATTCCTCTATCAGGGCAGTGATATCAATTGCAGCAGAGATGGGTTGGAAGATCCACCAGATGGATGTGAAGACCGCATTTCTCAATGGTCTTCTGCAGGAGGAGGTGTATTTGGAGCAGCCACAGGGATTCGAGATACATGGGAGAGATTCTCATGTGTGCAGGCTTAGGAAAGCCTTGTATGGTCTGAAGCAAGCTCCCAGAGCTTGGTACTCCAGGATAGATGCATATCTGATTTCGATGGGATTCCAGAAGAGTGAGGCTGATCCCAACCTATACTACATTGTGGTTGGTGGAGATCCACTCATTCTTCTGCTATATGTTGATGATTTATTTATCACTGGAGACGAGCGTCTTATTGCTCAGTGCAAGAGAGATCTTGCTACTGAGTATGAGATGACAGATATTGGGCTGATGCATTATTATTTGGGGATGGAGGTTTGGCAGGAGCCAGGACATATTTTCCTAGGACAAGGGAAGTATGCAGCAGAGATTCTGAAGAGTTTTCGGATAGACGACTGCAGGCCTATGTCTACACCTATGATCACCAACTTGAAGCAACTTCATGCTTCAGATGGTAAGTTGGTGGATCCCACACTATATCGTCAGCTCATCGGATCGTTGATGTATCTGGTCAACACTAGGCCAGACTTGTGCTTTGCAGTCAACACTCTTAGCCAGTTCATGGTGCAGCCTAGGAGTGCACACTGGAGTGCTGCAAAGCACATCTTGAGATACCTAGCAGGGACGGTGGATTATGGTCTGGACTACAGGGGTTCAGGTGGAGTCAGCTTGGTTGGGTTCACAGATTCAGACTGGGTAGGTTGTGTGAGGGACCGGAAGAGCACTTCCGGTTGCTGTTTCAGCTTGGGCTCGGCAGCAGTGTCGTGGTTCAGTAGGAAACAGAAGTCCGTTGCATTGAGTTCTGCTGAGGCTAAGTATATGGCAGCCAGTCAGGCGACTTGCGAAGCACTGTGGCTTCGTAAGTTATTGGTAGATTTATTTGATCAGCAGTTGAGGCCTACGGTGATTTACTGCGACAATCAGAGTTGCATTCAGCTCTCTGAGAATCCAGTTTTTCATGACAGGTCGAAGCACATTGAGATCAGGTACCACTTCATTCGGGACTACGTTCAGAGAGGAGCAGTTGAGCTACAGTATATATCCACTGATCAGCAGGTTGCAGATGTCCTGACGAAATCTTTGGGGAGGGGGAAGTTTGTCTTCTTCAGAGATAAGTTGGGAGTGGTGCGGAACACCTTCCTCGGTAAGAGGGAGTGTTAGTTTTTTGTACCTTGGTATGTGTTCCCCTAGTGATTCCTAGCCTAAGTCACTAAAGAGGGGGAAAAGTGACACTCACATTAATTACACATTAATGAGACTTTATGTTTTTAAAGTCACTTTTTGTCTAAAGTTAAAGTGGGTGAGCAATAATTATTTAAGTGATTTAATTAATGTGACTTTTGCTCACATCTAATCCTAGCCATTGGATTGGGAGATTCACCACCATTGGATTAGAATCACTTTTAGGGATTGAACAAAAAGGGAGGGAGGCTCCAAACCTAATTCATTATTGAGTTATGATTCTGAATGAGAGAGAGGTCGAGAGAGAGCTGAAAGGACACCAGCGAGCTTGTCATTCCATTGGCACGAGTTCCAAGCACGGGTTTCCAGCAGTGGCTCAGATTTCGAGGCATTCATTTATGGCATTTATTATCAGCACAGTGAACAGTGAGATCAGCTGTCATCTCAAGCATTAAAATCGTGGAGGCACCGTACAGCAGTCTATTCAATAGCACGCAGTTTGAGGTAGAGTCTGGGTATATATTTCGTGGCAGCTTCATATTGTTGAGGCTCAGATAATGTGATATCAATCCTAGGCACTAAACCCGTGGTTATCTGTCACGCTGTAAGGAGATAGCAGTCTGCACGGTTCTATATGTAGTGACTGGTACAGTGGTCCACACTGCAGTCACTTACAGCCACGGTTTTGAAGTTGGCATTTGCACTAATTTGTGTAACAACAGCAGCAGTATTTTAGGGTGTTTTGACACCAAAAATCGAGGAGGATATAGCACAGGAACCAAGCTATTATTTGCGGAGAAACCGAGAAGATCCTGCACACATTTCTGGGCAACTGTTGTGCACAGAAATCGAGGCATCTGGGGTGCATTTAATGTGGAGATAAGTTGTGTTTTTCCTTGTACTGCTGTTACATTTCTTTGTTGAAGAAATAATAAATATCTCTCTCTCTCAACTGGTTTTCCCTGTGGGGGTTTTTCCAGGGCTCGATTTGGCCAAAAATCTCTGAGTCATTTTATGTGTGAATGTTGTTAAATTTGTTTGCAGCCTGTAAGTAGCATTTAATTGCGTGTTTGACTGTTATAGAAAAATTCATAAGTAATCTACAGCCAATGCAAAACCGGCTGTAGGTGAAAATCACATTTGTTAACACAAACCAGCAGGCAGTTAAAGGGCAGAAAAATCTTCATTAAAAACTGCTATGGACAAAGTATTCTGATAGTGATTATAAAGGGAGAATATTGAAGGACTGCTCAGAAGCTTTGACGAAATTAAATTCATCCACATCTTTCTGGACAAAAATCAGAGAAAATATGCAACGCAAAAATGGTACTTAGTTTCCAAAAGATGGAAATGGTCAATGGAGAATAGGATGGTTGCATGGCTGCTCTATTAGCAATATTGAATCTGTTTGATCTTTTGTGAAAGTAAATATTCATGTATAAGAGGCCAGAACATTATAAAATTTGTAACAATTATGGCCTTTTGTCACTCAGGACCATCAAACTCAATTTTGATCTGTCTTTACAATGTGCTGAAATTATTATACTCAAATTTTATCATATTAAAAAGAAAGCGTAAAATCATCCATGCACAACAAAACAATTACATTTCATACTAGCAAGACAACTGTAATTGGATAAAAACATTTAGAGAATAGCATAAAATTTACTCAACAAACATGAGAAATGTATAAGCATTCAAGATAAAGGCAACAAACTCATTTAAGTTACCAAATGCTCAAAAGGGAAGAAAATCCCGGATACAGACATGACAAATTTTAGCTCAAAGAAAGATATATTGCATACCTCACAATTTTCTGGTAGCTCATAAGGATCATCAATACCAGTGAAGCCTGCAGCCATAATAAACCATCAATCTTCTAAAAAGAAAAATGAAGGACAGTTATACATTTTGATTCAAAAAGGAACTTGACATTGTTGTTCCACCAATCATCGCCAGAAGTTATTTATTTCCAAAGATTAGACATCAAAATTGTTGCATAGGACAAATCAATCAACATCACCCACTTTCCCTGTAAATATATTACTGTATTTCTCAATTAGTCTGTGAGCATTGATTGTGGTCAAAATAACTTTGAAGTCCAGTCCAAGAAACATTCTTAACTGTCATTTTTGCTCCAGCATTAGGAAATCTCAGTGCTGTGAGTTGCATTGCCTAACTATTCAGCAGATTAATGGGTGAGCTGGTAGAAAACTTGATGGAAGGGAAGGAAGCCAAAGGTGTAAAAGCATGGTTAAGCAATTTTGGTCACAAAACCTCCTACTTCCTTAATTTAGAGGTTAGCAGCTTGAAGCAAGGTTGGGGATAAATTAAACGTTCATATTACAGGTCGACACATTGAAATATACTGTCTAATTACTATATATATTATATAACCGCCTGAATAGAATGCTATGTGAAATTTTGAATGCAAGGACTAACTAGCTTACATAACTACGAAACAAAGACATCTAGATAAAATTTAAATTATATAGAATCGGCATTTCCAAAGCCAGTATGCCACAAAATGATCCATGTGGCCATTCAGGACTGCAATCATCTCAAAAACAGCCTGAAACCTTGTCAGATTTACAGCAGTTTTGCAGGTCTTCAACTTCCGGTGCATTTTTTGGGCCCATCCAATTTGTTTTTGGCAATTTTGAAGCCAACTCTACCAGACACACATAGCTCGTAATAAAATTCGTAACAGTCCAGAGAACCCTCAAAACAGTGTTTGTATGCGAAAGTTATGGCCACAAGAAGTTGACGTGCCAACTTACTTTCACCACCTCAACTCCTAAGGTTAGGGTTTTGTGCATTATGTTAAAAGGTAGTTTCAGCCTCTAATAATGGATCTTTTGCAAATGAAAGTAGTTGTCACATCTCTTCTCATAGATAAGCTACCACTATTCTAGCCACTTTGTATTGCTATGTACATTGCAGTGTTTTTTGTGTTTGGTTTTGTAAAAGAATTTGGTATTCACTGTAATACTCTGCCTTATCTTATCTGTGCAATATGGTGTTCTTTCATTTCATTCTCAATCCAATTGGGTCAGTGGTATCAGAGCAATTTGCTCTTTGTGTTTTTTCCATGGATGTCCTCAAACTATCCAATCCTAGTGAAAACTCCCCTCACCAACCCCAACAACCTCTCATGGCAAACAAAAATAAAGACAACAGAGAAGGAGATCCTATCAAGTTATTGCTCCAGGATGCCCTTGAGCGATAGAGGAACAAGATGATGGACCAATTTGCCGAGATCCTTTGACGACTCCCAACATTGATGATGCACCCTCAACAAGCAATAATTTCAGACGAACAACACCATTTAAGGTACAAGTTAATTTTGATATCCTTTTGGTTGAAGGAAAGATAGAGGTAGAAGCTTTGAAGAGATGGTTAAACCTGCTGGGACAGCAGAGCTGCAATGTTATGTGTTTAAGCATGCCTAGATTAAACTAAAAAACAGACTTAGTGTTGTTACAATCTATTGTTATAAAAGTAATTTTTAGATATGTGTAATGATTGAGATTGTGGCCTAAGGGCTGTGATATTCATCTCTCCTGCAAGCACATTTTCGGTGTCTATCTTCTTGAGCTTGCCTAGAGAAAAGGTTGGACAGAATTGAAGTATTTGTTGTTGTAATATATATTTCAGATTCAGCCATAACCATGAAAGTTCTATGAATTAGATCCAGGGAACCTCAAGTAATGAGCTGAAACTTCTAAATTTGTTTTGAAGTGCAGATTTTCGAAATTTCAACATGGTACCAACGCTGATTTTACAAAGATTGCTCTCTTTGTGAAGAGGGAGTTGGATATTTCGATTGTTCTATTCCTCGGAGAGGCACTTGATTTGTGATAGTTTGTTGGGTGTGAAACCATAGTGCCCTTAACACAAGTGCTTGAAGGGTGGTATACTTGATTCGTTGTTGATTTTTTTTCGAGGTGTGCTTCATTTTTGCATAGATGACTACTATCGGTAAGAACAAGTTGCAAATGCTATTAGAAGAGGTTGAGCTTTAGGGGCATGCTCAGAAGAGATCACTACAACATTGATCTGAAGCAATTGGTCAAACATAATAAAAAGAAGGCCAAGGCAAAGAGAATAATTCTTGGTTCGGTTAAGGATTTTTTTATCACTAGCATCACAGATAATAAAACTGGCAAGATGTATGACATTTTGATTTACATTGTACCAAAGTGTGAACATCTCTAGGAAAATGCTTTAGAGAAACAAACTTTCGACCATCCACATGAATGAAACAAATTCAATGGCTAGCTACCTAGGGAGGATCATAGAGTTGAGAGCTCGATTGACTGTCATGGGGGCAAAAGTGGAGGATGAGGAGTTTGTTCCCATTGTTTTGAATGGGTTTACTCCATCTTGGAAACCCATTGTCCATGGTATTTGTGCTCGTAAGAAGCTACAATCTCTTGAGGATCTTTAGGACAACTTTGTGCAAAGAGTGACAAGGTTAGAATCCAATTTAGCAAGACAAAGAGAAGTAGAAGACCTAGCGCTCATTAGGAAGATGAGCAAAGAAAATAAGGACCTGGGAAGGGTAAGAAGGAAGAATCAAGAAAAGCTAAGAAGGATTTGAGTCATGTGAAGTGTTTTAGGTGTCACCAAAAGGTACATTACACCAAGTAATGTCCAAAGAAGAAGAAAGTGAAGGCCAAACAACAAAGACAAGTTACAGGGAATGCAGAGACTATAGATGGAGTACACGAGTTAGCCTCCAAGCTTGAGACTACCTTCTCCATGGTCTCTTGTTTATATACCCACACTATGTCAGGTTGTGGGTGGTATGTGGGCAATGGGGCATCAAGACATGATTTATGACAGAAAACGATTCAATAGGTTTCGAGAGCAAGAGGGAGGAATAATAATGGAGTTGGGTGATGATGCCACATATCATTTCAAAGGATTGGGCTCCATTTCCTTTTGGATTCCATTTGGTGATGTTTTTGAGTTGAATGATGTTTTGTTTGTTCCCAATTTGAAGAAGAATCTTCTTTTAGTTTTTTGTATGATAGAATTCCAGTGTAGAGTTGCATTTAAATTTTAAAGGACAACAATGCACTATTGATAGTTGCAGTCTAGCAAGTCCGAAGACTTTGGCTAGAGGTGTGCGAAATGGTAGCCTTTATAGGTTACCAGTTGATCTTGTGGCACTTGTACATGGCAGTGAGATGTTGTGCAAACCTTCCAATTTTGAGGAGGCTTATGAGAAGAAGAAACAGTGGGATGCCATCACTGATGAGTTTAACCCCATCCTTCAAAATTATGTTTGGGATATTGTACGAAGACTTATGGGGAAATCAATGAATAATTGTAGATTGTTGTACAAGATAAAACATGCAGTTGATGGGAGTATTGAAAAATACAAGGCAAGGTTTGTTGCAAGAGGATTCTCATAAAAATAGGGTGTCGATTATGAGGAGACATTTGTTCTAGTTGCTAGGTATAGTTCTATCTAAACCATTCTTGCATTAGCAATATGCTATGGGTGGCGTTTATATAAATTGGATGTGAAGACAATGTTCTTGAATGGTGTGACTGAAGAAGTGTACATAAATCAGTCCAGAGGTTTCTATGGTGCATGGGCAAGATACCCATGCTTATAGTTTGTTGGAGGCTTTGTGTGAGTTGTTGTTTGCAATAAAAGCTTGGTATTTCAAAATGGATGAGACTTGTGTGGATTATTCCACACAAGTCTCATCTTTGGTTTATTCCACTAGTCTTGGTCCTATAAATAGATGGGATTATGTTTGCAAGGAATTATGACTAGCTTATGAAACTGTGTGAGAAGATTATGGCCCATGAAGTTGACTTGAGGGATGATGAAGTTTGGCAAGTTGTTGTTGGTCCAAGATTATGTTGCTTTGGATTCAAAGGTGGTCAATGTTCAGTTGAGATCTAGAGGGAGAGGACTACTGTTGGTGAAGACACTTCCTACCAAAGAGGGTGTTACATTTTGAGTTGCTTCAAAATCAGTGTGCTTCATGCGATGTGGGGTGCATGGTGAAACCCTAGCCACTTGTTGTATCTTACAGTATTTTGGTTGATTGACATTTGGAGAGCTTACTGCAGGTTGATGCTTGTCCTCAGGATATGTGCTAGAGGAGGCATACTTCTTATGGAGGTAGTTAGCTTGTGTGGCAATTAACATCTTCTACATGGACGCATGTTGAGGAGGATGGGTGCTTGGCGTAGGAGGTTGAGTTATCTTGTGGAGGGGCACTAGGCATGAGAAGTAAGGGCACTTACCCTAGGAGGATCGATACCATGTGGCACACAAGTGAAGGTAGAGTAATTGGATTGAGGGAGTCTTCCTTGGAGGGTTCTCTACTAGAGGTTGCTTGTGGACCCATTTACACACATGTGGAGGAGCATTGAGCTTGGGACTGTTGATTTTTTAGCAGCATCGAGAACCATTCTCTGGGAGAACGGAGGCACTTGGTCAGTTACTAGGAAGATGATTCAGTCTGGGACTGAGGCACTTGGTCTGTTACCAAGATGTTGACTTTGGTCAACTTGATTCAACCTGGGGCTGAGGCACCTGGTCAGTTACCAGGCCAACACAAGAAGTCCTAGACTATGTCTAGGCAAATGATGTGTGATGTACTCCTCTCCTTGGTCATTGGGCTATGGGACCCCCTCAAGGCACTGGCCACCCCTTGTTAGAGTAACTAGCATATAACCTTGGTGTTAGTGAAGAGAACAAGACATACAGAGAAAATATTCCTTGTATATGATGATGTACTTTGAGTTGGCACATGTGGACCATGAAGACCAAGAGAAGGGCTAAGACATTGCCTAAAGATGACTTGCCTAAGAAGATTTGGTTAATAGCCCTAATAAAGTGTTAAAAGCCCAACATGAAATTACAAGGACCCTAACTAAAGTGTTTTAAGTTATTTTCCTTATGGTATTTTCCCCTTGTATTGCTCAACGATGAAATATAAATAAGGAGCTCTCTCTCAAATGAAAATAACATCATTCTATCATCATTATCTTTGTCCTAAACTCGTGTGGGGTATCTGAGTTGCTTCTTGTCTTCTTCATCTTAGCGATACCATTTTGAGGGTTTGATTCAGCAAAAATAGACTCACAACTTTGTGGATCAAGCCCTAGAGGGTTGGCGTCATCATCTTAAGGGCTGCCATCTTCTTTTCTGGGGATGACGTCTTCTCTAGCAGGGGGCCACAGGTCATATTCAGGCCCTACGGACCATAACCTCCTTAAATCTGCCCACGGCTCAACAGTGAGGCCTATTAGGGCTTACGGCAGGCACAGATCAGGCCCTTAAAGGGCATGGCTTCTCTGTACAAGACTTAGCAGGGCTGTCGTCAGCATTTGGAGTAGGTCTAGGGCATGCATCATCTCCAACAGGGTTGGCGTCATCACTTGTAAGCAGGATGAAGATTGTAATCAAGTTCTAGAAGGTCCTCCATCAAGATATCAATTAGATCTCACGGTTTAGAGGGATGATCAGATCTCAATTAGTAGGTTACAGAGCCTAGGGCTTACATCAGCAGGGCTGCTCTACTTCTATTTTTTTGGCATTTCATCTTCTGCCATCTCTTGGTATGTATGCCCTAGTGGCAAATTTATTTATGATGCAAAAGTCTGCTCATCAAATCTGCTCATGTAATTTCAGTCATTTCATATAAAGGAAGATTTTCTCTGTGCTGGGGTTTTATTCCTGAAAAGGTTTCCCCAGGGTAAATCTCTTGTGTTCTTGTTGATGGTTGTCTCCTTTACAGTTGGCTATCTACTGCTGGTTGATAATATCAGATTCATATGCTATTGATCTAAGTCTGCTAAAAAGGTTAAAAGAAGTCAATTACTATAATTCTACATTAAATTTAACAGGGACCCTGTCTTCGAGAGTGTATCCTTGTGATGAAGAGGGTTTGACATGTGGAGGCTTAGCTTGGGGAGTGCTCCACTTAGAAGGTGGTTCACAACCCCCTAGTGACATAAGTACTCTCTTGGTAGAGGAGCACTCCACTTGTGGACCTCGTCTAGTGACTTAGAGTAGGTTGTTGTGGGCATAGTCCACTTTTCTATTGTTGGTCTATCTCACCTATCTTATATAAAGGGAGGCGAGAGCCTTTGTCATAACTAACAATGCAAGTATGTACATGTCTTGGAGTCTTTGTGCTTGTGTGATACAAAAGTTGGAAGACTTAGGGTTTGTGTGAAGTATACCCTAGAGAAGACTTCAAGAGCCAGGGTTTGTCTTGATGTCTTAGTGTAAGCTAGACTTGGAGTTTGTGGGATGAAACTTAAAGCAATATTTGTAGCACTTGGATGCAAGTGGAATTCCGTGTGATGCATACCTAATCAATCTCCTTGATATCTTGTGGGATGCAAGTAGGAGCTCCAAGGGTGGACTTCTTGTTGTTGATGCTAGCTTGTTGTGGAGTCTTTGGTGTGGCTAAATAGCTTGGTGGATACTTTATTAGACCCTTGTATTGCTGGTAGGCTTTTTTGTTGATGGTGGATGCCCTAGCTAGAGTTTGGGAAGCAATTGGAGAGTCCTTGCTTAGAATGAACTGAAAGGAGGGACTTGATGAACCAGCTTGCAATGAGTTGAGGTTTTGTACTTTACCTCCAGTTGTGTAATATATGAAGTTTACTATTGCTATCCTAATTTTATATGTTGCAGATCTAAAAATCAGACTTTGGTTTTTCATTGTTATGAGTAATTTCACAGTTGTTTTAATGCACCGATTTGCTGGGACAGCTGAGCTGAAATGTTATGTGTTTTATTTAGGATGCTTGGATGAAACTAGAAATCAGATTTAGTGCTGTTACAACTTACAGTTCTGTTGTTATTGGAGTAATTTTCAGATCGTATGTTGGTTTGGATTGTGCCCTAAGGGCTGCGATATATCATATTCATCTCCCCTTCAAGCATATTTTTTGTGTCTATCTCCTTGAGATTTCCTACTGAAAAGGTTGGATAGTATTGAAGTATTTGTTGTAATAAATATTTCAGATTTAGGCTTTTAGCCATCGGGATGAAAGTTCTATGAAATAGATTTGGGGAACCTCAAGTAAATGTGGTGAAATTTCTCAACTTGTTTGAACTTTAAAGTGCAGATTTTCAAAATTTCCCATCCACTTTTCTATTGTCGGTCTATCTCACCTATCTTATATAAAGGGAGGAGAGAGCCTTTGTCATAACTAACTATGCAAGTATGTACATGTCTTGGAGTCTTTGTGCTTGTGTGATACAAGAGTTGGAAGACTTAGGGTTTGTGTGAAGTATACCGTAGAGAAGACTTCAAGCGCCAGGGTTTGTCTTGATGTCTTAGTGTAAGCTAGACTTGGAGTTTGTAGGATGAAACTTAAAGCAATATTTGTAGCACTTGGATGCAAGTGGAATTTCGTGTGATGCATACCTGATCAATCTCCTTGATATCTTGTGGGATGCAAGTGGGAGCTCCAAGGGTGGACTTCTTGTTGTTGATGCTAGCTTGTTGTGGAGCCTTTGGTGTGGCTAAATAGCTTGGTGGATACTTTATTAGGCCCTTGTATTGCTGGTAGGATTTTTTGTTGATGGTGAATGCCCTAGCTAGAGTTTGGGAAGCAATTGGAGAGTCCTTGCTTAGAATGAACTGAAAGGAGGGACTTGATGAACCAGCTTGCAATGAGTTGAGGTTTTGTACTTTACCTCCAGTTGTGTAATATATGAAGTTTACTATTGCTATCCTAATTTTATATGTTGCAGATCTAAAAATCAGACTTTGGTTTTTCATTGTTATGAGTAATTTCACAGTTGTTTTAATGCACCGATTTGCTGGGACAGCTGAGCTGAAATGCTATGTGTTTTATTTAGGATGCTTGGATGAAACTAGAAATCAGATTTATTGCTGTTACAACTTACAGTTCTGTTGTTATTGAAGTAATTTTCAGATCGTATGTTGGTTTGGATTGTGCCCTAAGGGCTGTGATATATCATATTCATCTCCCCTTCAAGCATATTTTTTGTGTCTATCTCCTTGAGATTTCCTACTGAAAAGGTTGGATAGTATTGAAGTATTTGTTGTTGTAATAAATATTTCAGATTTAGGCTTTTAGCCATCGGGATGAAAGTTCTATGAAATTGGTTTGGGGAACCTCATGTAAATGTGGTGAAATTTCTCAACTTGTTTAAACTTTAAAGTGCAGATTTTCAAAATTTCCACATTCCCTATGTCAAAGATTGGTGGATACCTACTATGTGCAATATGTTGGAGATTCTAGATGTATGCGACAAACCCCATTTGCGATGAATTTGTTGAGGCCCTCAAGGAGGATCATTTTCCTATTAAAAACTATGAAGACCAATACAAAAAGATATATCAAGGATTCTGAACAACACTAGATTCTAATATATTGCAATGGCTTACATAAGTACATCCAAACAAGCCCTGAAGGTTAGCTCAAGTGGTCATGAGCCTAACATAAAATCTCTCCCCTTGATGTAGAGGAGGTCACGGATTCGACTCTCTTCGATTCCCTCGAGGCGAGGTGCTTGGAACTTAGGCACCGCCCACTTTACATTGGGTACCAATGCAGATTGACTCAGTTAAGACTCACAAGTCTTCCCAAGTCTTGCCAAATCTTGGTTGGGGTGAGTACTTGCCTAAGACTTGCCCTTAAAACTCACCACTCGCCAAAATCATGGGAGACTCGTCATACTCACCAAGACTCACCACAAACTTTCCATACTCACGACAAACACGCCATCAAACTCGATGTTATTTTGTGCATAGAATTTACTATATTTTAAGTGTTTTTTGTATTTGTCAATTCTTTCTTGAGTCACTGAGTCTTGCAGTCTCAAGCCAGTCGAGTCTTTATTGAGTACAAGTGTGACAACATTGTTGGGTACCATGCTTGGAATGACGGCAAGTGCCCATGAGTTTCTCGATGAATTATATCCAAGGAAACAAATACATCCAAACAAGAATGGATTTTTATGAACATCTCTTTCCTAGGAGCCACTCATTGTTATGCCATCAAGATGGAGCACAAATTTCAATAGAAGAATAAGAAAGAGTCTGGGGTCGGAAATGAGTAACAACACGAGAGGGGTTAAGCCACATGCAAAGAAGAAGAATGGTAAGTCGAAGAACACAAGAAAGGGATGAGGCCACTGCAAAAGTCCTTGGCACAATAATGATAGGGGAAATTAATCATCGACACAAAACCCAATGTTAATATCAACATTATAAAGGTCCAACCAAAGGAACCCAAGGATCACGAGGAGAGTCAGCCCCTCCTCCACTCACATATCGTTGCCTTTCATTGTTGACAATGGCAACAAAAAGAACTTGATCTCAACAGAGATCGTTAGGAAGATGAAGCTACCAACAACATTGCACCGCCAACCATACAACCTCAGTTGGTTGAACCAAGGAAGAGACATTCTCATTAATTAGCATGTCACCTAGAATACAACATCAAGCCCTTCAAAGATGAGGGATTGTGTGACAAATGACAATACCTCGCTTGAAGTTTGTTTTGTTCTTTTATGATAATCATCTATGTGGAAGCATCATGGTGCATAGTGTCATTGTCAACCTAAAAGATCAACTCTACAAGATCCAAAGGTAGCCCCAACTATCACGATCTCTCTATCACTACTAAGTAGTATAGGAAGATAATCTCTCAAGCTGAGAGGCTTTTCCTCTTTATGGTCCTAACAAAAGGAGCAAAGAAAATCACCACGATCACCAAGGCCTCTGCATGGGATCCCTCTATGCAACAGAGACAATCACATCAGTCCGTGGAAAAATACATAGGGATCTTCACCTTACCTACAAGTGTATCTCTTAACTGCCAAGTATTTTATGCAATCGATTTGACATTAGGTACCCTTCTTCCCAATGGCCTTGTATATAGATGCACTCTTCTAGAGAACAAAAAGATAAAATGTCTGATTCCAGAGCTGATACCGAAAGGTTACATTTGACCAAGGTCCTCACTTGGCGAGAGCCTTATTGTGATGATTTAGAAGGACATGACAAAAAGACTGTATCGACTACAAAGCCTTGAACAATATCACAATTAAGAACCAATACCCCAAATTGATGATCATCTCAAAGGTGGTCAATGTTCCCTTTGCATATTCCCTATTGCTCAATGTTGAACTCTAGAAGACCTGTGACTATCTCCCTTAGAATAGGCAATGCTTATGATGCAAATGCCCCATCCTCTTGTGCCACAACTCACACAAGTTGTCACTGTTATAAACTAGGGCTTGAACAAGTTCACCCTGTAACTTGTATAGATTGCCTTCTCTAACCCCTATCACTTATGCTACTTTTGGGCTAGATTCCTTCAGTCTAATGAGGACATGTTGGTTCTTGAACTCTACTACATACCCTTTATCTTCCATAACAAAAAGTAAAAGCAAGTTTTTCCTGAAACCTAGAACAAACAAAACATCATCAAAGTCTAAAGAGTTACCTAGTTGGAGCTAAAAGGAAATGGTACCAACTCCTGCTACTAAGTACTTGCCATCATCACCAAGCTCTACCTAAACCCCTAAATTGTGCTCTTTTACACTGGTAAAACACTATCCGGTTGATGTCATATGTCTAGATGCCCAACTATCCACATACCAACAGTGATCAAATTTCAACCTGTCCCGCCCCTTCCAAAGGGTTTTGACCCGTCCCATAAGTGTTAAGTAAAAAATTGCCCTTAAAAAAAATTGAAATCTTAATTTTACCCTACCAACTAAGAAGGGAAGAGTAGATGTAAATCTTTTAAAAGAAGGGTAATTTTTTAAATAACCCATTAATACCTATCTGTTGGATACATTCATTGTGTATGATCCATTCGCTGGATACACATTAAAGATTCTATTACTACAAATTTGAACCATTTTGTCCATATTATTAAATTCTCTTTAATGGCAAATTTGAGAGTGGTTTTGAAAACTTCATTGGTGTGAGAATTTGGTTGGTGAAGAATTTAAGTTTTGTTTGATTTGATGTGTTTAAGATATTCAGTTGCTCTTTCAAAAGAAGAATTATGACTTGTACTTCGGTACAACAAAATTATTACAGAAATTTAATAAAATGGCCAACATTTCTATCAAAATTATCCTTAATTCTTCAAGAAAACGTCTTGTATTAATAGTTGGAACTATATTCCCTCTATCCACACATTGAGTTGAATCCAGTTATGTTTTTTAAATTTTTTCCAATTTCTTGATGGTTCAATTTCATGAAACTTCTCACTGCATGCACCATATGATAAATAATAATAAAATGTTCATGTAATACATATTAATGAGTGGCAACTATTATCTATAATGGCAATATAAGAAGCAAGTTAATATGGTATGAAAAAGTATATATTACTGAATGACACATTTGACCAAAATACATAATAATGAACAATCTAAGACAGTTTATACAGTGTTTCTAGAACTGAGGGTTCGTAATTGCTTGTGAAATCAATTAAAAAAATAAATATGTGGGCAAGTCTGACAATTAGTTCACTTCATAGAGATACAATAAAGACAGCATTCAACTTCATACGAATTTAACATTATAAAAATTCATATGGTAAACGCGAATAGATCGTCCTTACTACCTGCATCTCTGTTCAGTTCGAATTCCATTTTTTTTAAATTCATGTTCATGCTACTTTGATTGTAATTGTTCTTTAAAAGAAAATTTTGGTGGAAATTTTTCTAATCTTTTCTATGTTTTGAATATGGTACTCAGTGTTTGGTCTCAACATTGAAAATCTCTTAGAACTTTGACCTTGTCTAGTGCTTCGTTCATTAGCACATTTATACAGTATACTTTAATCACAATATTTTATATAAAATACGACATATTTTTAGTACTGCAGCTACAGTCTATAGACAACCAATGTGCATCACCGCCAACTCGTCGAGACATTGTTGATTCGATTACAGACATGTATCTACAATCAGGATTTCTGAATTTCTCTTCAAGCCAATTCCTTCCGACAGCGTCTATTTAAAACTCAACCTCTCCATCATTTCCTCCAAGAAATTTTTCTGCTAATGGTTCTTGTGCCAAACGGTTGCTCATGTATTTTTTGGTGTCTTTCCTCATGCATTGAATGCTTTCATTCGATGATTCTCCTCTGCAAGTTTCATCATTTAACTACTCTGGTTTCCTTCTTACTCTCTAAATATTCAGTGGTTGCGCTCGTTCCATGTAGTCAAGAGTAATAATCCTAGGAAGATATATTCCAAGCTCTTTTCAGAACCAGGCAAGTGAAGGGTTTCTTTCACCATTGTTCCAATTTTGCCCAAGTGTGATCCTGTGTGATTCCGTTCCCATCTCAGGTTCAGCTTAACAAGTCATATTGAACCCAATGTTTTAAAACTCGAACTTGGACTCAGACTCGACCAAGGATAACTCGAACTCGGATTCAGACTCGGCCATGACTCGGACCAGTTTGATAAAAACACAAGATATTCAAATTTTCAAAGGAAAATTTTATTTTAATTCCAAACCATTGGAGACAAAATACGTAAAGTCCACTCTTGTATATAGCATGTAGGGTGAATATATCAAAATGACACCAAGTGCAATACATATCTGAATCAAAATACATAATAAATGAGGCTCTAAATGGACTATAAAGTCCAAAAAACAACATGCTATGCCTACAAGGCTACAAGATCAACATGATCAATCATTAAATATCAAAGTGATCAAACTCATCACCACTGTTGGAAGTGGAAATTCCATGCTTAGCATCAACATCTAGCTCGGAGTCCTCAGACTCCTCACCCTCATTGGACTACTCAAAAACATCTACAAGAGCAGTGGTAGAAGCACGACTATGTCGTCGGTGGCTAGTGCATGGCATGTGTGGATCTATGGCTGTAGCACCTACTGTTGTTGGATCCGCATCCAAATCAACCCACCCCAAGTCCTCTGCATCCAAATCATGATCAAGGTCAAAATCTGCATGTCGAGACTCCTCTACCCATTCATAGGTTGGATCAATATCATCCAACACAATGGGATCTATATCAGGTCTCTTGTTTAATAGTTGGTTGTGCCTTAGTCAGAGGTTGTATTGCACAAAGACGAGATCATTTAACCGTTTTTGTGCTAAACGATTTGTCTTCTTTGTGTGAATCCGCTCAAAGACCAACCAATTGCACTCACACCCAGATACACTTCAAGTCTTACTCAAGACTCAAATTGCAAACTTTTGCAATTGATGGCATTAGCTACCAAATGAATCCTGCCAATGTGTTGCAAAGATAGTGAATTCAAGAAATTAGATTATGAATTTGGCTAAAACTTAAAAGTTCCAGTATTTAAAGATTGAAGTTTTAAACAACTAAACTTAATAAAACTTTAGAATTGTTTACTAGGATGGTCCACATCTCTTGCAATCTTTGCCAAGTTTTTGCCTAAGGTACCCATGACTCTAGTTAAAGCACTAATTTATCAGTGTATCTCTAGCTACTCACTCTCATTAGGGACCATGTGCTCTAAACACTCATACAATCCATCTTTGACCTCCCCTGTTTGATATTCTCCCAATTGAGATCTATAATGATACTTTGGGTTCAAGAAATACCCAGTTACATGTATAGGGCGATGGAGTTGATTGTTCCATCAGTTATCAATGATCTCCCAAGTAGGCCCATACTTAGCTACTCTATCCTTGTAAGTTATCGTTATTTGCTCCTTTGCCTGATCCATAGCCTCATATATGTAGCCCATGGCCAATTTTTCCCCATCCACCAACCACAACACCTTAACAAGGGGCTCTGCAATTTTCACAATCTCTGCTGCTTTTTTCTAAAATGTGGTCTCATTAACCTTCTATTTGGTGTCTTTTCCATCTTATTGCGAGCCCACTAAGATGCATTCCATTCATCACATGGAAACATCTTTTGCAAGTTTTTTGCTTGGGAAAGAAGAGATTGCAATGTGAGGAAATGAGTTACAAATCTTGTGATGGCAGGCCTAACAAGTTCCCTTCCCTTAGTGTTTTTCCTCATTAGTACCCAATGAGTGGTTGTAGATGTATTTATTAATGCTCTTAGCATGCTCTACAACATTCTTGATCCAATCCTGTTTAATGAGGTCTATGCAATGTGCAGCACATGGGGTCGAAAATATGGTTGCACATTTCCTCTCTAACATCTTACTAGCAAAAAATATAGTTAGAGGCATTATCTATGTTGATCTGAACAACATTGACCACACCCACCTGCACAACAATCTCATCCAAATGCTGAAATAACATGGTTCCTTGTGGGCAGGAGAGAAGGAAATTTACTATAGTATGGTTCCTTCCATTAGTCCATCCATCTAACATGATGGTACATCCTGTTTTGACCCATGACTCTCTAAATCCCTTCAAGTATTCATCTCTAGACACAACTTCTTTGTTCAAAAGAGATCCCCTCAAGTCATGCATACCAAGGCCTTCGAAGCCCTTACCAACAACAACAATGGAATCCTGCATAGGTTGGTAATAAGGTGATCGGGCGGCATTGAAGGGTATACATACATCATACCACCATCTAAGTATGTATTCATAAGCAACTTCTTTGAATTGCTTCATCCAATGGTTATTTAATGTGGGTTGAGTTTGACTCGATTGAGAGGCACTAGCATAGGTGGGGAAGGTGTAGGGAAATAACTTTGAATCGTCCTCTTCCTCTTTTTAGGTCGGTTATCATGAGTGGGAGGAACATAACGGAAGGGGTCAACATTGGAAGAAGGGATAGAGGAAGAGTCTTCAAACCCAAAGCTAGGATTTGAACAAGATCTCCTCATCATGGCATGTTGTTTCTTCCTCCCTATTTCAGCCAATTTAGCCTTATCTGCTTCAATTTTTTTGTTGAAATTCCAGCCTTACTGCTCCAATTAATTTTGTTGGTGCATCACAAGGGGCAACTTGGCCTCTTAGACTACCCAAGTGTTGATTTAGCTTATGAACCCTCTCCCCCACCCTTGATCAATTTCTTGCAAAATTTGCAAATCATTGTCCTGTTGTCAATGATATCAGCATGCATCCATGTAGGATCTTTCTCCCTTGGGGCCATGGGAAATGCAAAGATGAACTGTTGAACAAATATGCAAATTAAAATGTGCCTAGTTTAATTTTTTCAGCAAAATGTAAAACTAAAAGATAAATTTCACACTTCAGAAATCATGATCAGACCTCTTGTAAAAAAATTGATGACCAAAACAAGGGCAGATTTGACTCATTTCAGACTGTTGGCATACCTAGATAGTTGACTATAGAACTGGGACAGTGGAAAGTTGAGGAAATAGCCAACAAAACATGGGTACAAGTAATAATGAGATGGACAGCAACTCCTTCATCCTGGGTTGTAGCCTCCTCAATCAAGTGACAAATCCACTATTAACCGTCCAAGAAGAATGTCCAACAAGCTCCAAAACCTTTAACTGCTCAATGTGCAAATCTACTGCAAAACCTCCAAATGCTCAATGAAGATGGTGCGAGGAAAATAGAGGGTGGGGGGTCTCGTTATAGATTTGAGTTAGGGTTTAGGGTCCTAGGTTCAAGTCAAAAAGTCAATTTTTTTTAAAAATCACATTTCCCCTCCACGCATGTGCCCTAGTCACTGGGAAATCAACCCGACCGAGTTAATACAAACTCCACGGCTTTGAACGGTTTGGTACTGAATTGCCGGGTCAAGGTCAAACTCAGTCGTTTCGGTACTAAACTGGTTGGCCAAGTTGGTTTGGTCACTGGTTCGGAAGCCCCACCTATCAACTTGGTCAAACCAGTCAATTCAAAGTCCAAGCCGTCGGTTTTTAAAACATTAGCCTAGTGTTGTTTCAGCCTATGAACCCCCCCCCCACTTGATCAATTTCTTACAAAAAATGCAAATCATTGTCCCGCTATCAATAATATCAGCATGCATCTATGTAGGGTCTTTCTCTCTTAGGGCCACGAGAAATGCAAAGATGAACTGTTGAACAAATCTGCAAATTAAGTGTGCCTAGTTTAATTTTTTTTCAACAAAATGTAAAACTAAAAGATAAATTTCAGACTTCATATATCATGATCAAATCTCTTGTAAATTTTTTTATGACCAAAACAGGGGCATACTTGACTCATTTCAAACGATTGGCATACCTGGATAGTTGACCATGTAATATCCCAAACTGATATTTTGTCTTTTTATGGAGTTATGTTGCTTGCTAGTGGTCTTTATGGCTCAATATTTGAAGTAAATATGGATGCGTGTACTGAACTATGCTTGCATGAGCATGCATGCAGATGCATGGGTTTGCCAACACCTAAATAACCCAGATAATCAGAAATGCTATAAAATAGGAGTAGAGAAGATGCATGTATGTACCAACAGATAAAGCAGTGGTTGTATGTCAATATGAGATCAGCATGCAAAATATGTGTCGTTGATCGAGCAAGATACAGATTGTTCTTCCTCAAGAAATGCACCCTTGTAATAAATATGCCTCCCTTAGCCTTCTGAGTGAGTGATGAATGATCCAGATAGGTGAGATAACTTCCGGAAGAGGTGCACTAGGGTGAGATCCCCTCTCTGATCACTATGGTAGCTGCATGCAAGCCATGCAACAACCCCAAGGCATAAAGCGTGGAGGTCCTCAGAGAAAGTCGCCCATGTAGGAGAAGGCGCCCTCTGAAGGATGAAGATGATGATAACTTGCTCTGCAGTCTGAATAGGAAGCCCTTCTTCCAGGATTAGGGTAATAGTGGTGCTCTCAGATGAATGAAGCCAACATGCAAAAGAAAGGATCCATGTGTGTTGAGATATGAAGATATCTCACTTGTACAATGCGCCCATGCTGAGATAGTGAATTCCCTTGATATGTATATCGTTGGAACCTGTAGAATGTTGAAGATTGGTACCGGATGATAGTAGTAATGTTGAACCTGGATGATCCAGCCCTGATAGTGACTAGGGCAGATAGATTTCGCTGTCGAAATACACTAAATGGCTAAGTGGTGCGCCCTCAACCCTAAATGGCTCACTGAGCTCTCAAAATTGACTTCGCAATTCAATAATCATATAAGCAGGTCTTACTCACTCACTTTACCTTTCTTTTATAACATTCACCTGGCCTAACCTAACTTTTGCATGACTAGGTCGCTTTATTTTCTAATTTCCAGTTGACTTGCATGCAGTGCTTCCGGTGTGCATGGAAGCTCAATAAAGGAATTTTAGTGCATGCAACATGAAATATGGCCTGCATGCTATGCATGCAGGGGGCCCCTAGTTCCTGTGGCCCTTATTTAACTATTGATGATCTAATAACCATGCTTAAGATCTTCTTATGGTATAAATGGCATCAATCCTCAATCAATCCCCTGAATGTCAATGCCCACTAGAACCCATGGGAATCAGATAGGTTAGTGGGATGGTCCTTAGTGCTTAAGCAGAAGAGGACATTACAGTCCTCCCTGCTCGAAATTGCTTGTCCTCAAGCAACTGTAATGTTGGGTGCTGTAATACCTGTTCTCCTTCCCAAGTGGCCTCTTCTATAGGCAATTCTTTCCATTGAACCAAGTATTCTCTAATGATCCTGTTCCTTAGTTTTCTTTCTCAAACCTCTAGGATTTGTTCTGGAACCAAAATCAGTTGCCCCTCATCATCAAGGGGGGGCAGTTCAGATGAAGTAACAATCTGTTGACCTACCGCCTTTTTTTAAGGTTAGACACATGGAACACGTTATGAATCTTGCTTTCGTGTGGTAATTCGAGCTCATATGCTACCTCTCCAACTTTTCGGATTATTTTGTAAGGACCATAGAAGCGAGGCTTAAGTTTCTATGTTCCTTTCTTCTTGAGGGATGATTGTCTATAAGGTTGTAGACGTAAGTATACAAGATCCCCTACCTCAAAACAACGCTCAATCCTGTGTCTATCTGCATATACATTTTGTTGATTTTGGGCAACCTGAATGTTTTCCTTAAGTATCTTGAGAATATCTTGACTTTCTTGAATCCACTCCTTGGCTTTTGGAGCCCTGCTATCACCAAACATCAGATCTGCAAAAGATAAGGCATCATAACTGTACAAGGCTTTGAAGGGAGTCATACCGATGGTCATATGGTGTGTAGTATTGTAGCAGTGTTCCCCTAGGTGTAGCTATTTGATCCATGTCCTCTGTTGACCTGCTACATAGTTCCTCAAGTATCCCTCAATCCACTTGTTAACTATCTCTGTCTTTCCTTCTCTCTGTGGATGAAAACTCGTGCTCATAGCCAATTCTGTCCCAACCAACCTGAAAATCTCTTGCCAAAAGGCTCTAGAGAACTTGTTGTCTCTATCACTGACAATGGTCTTAGGTAACCCGTGTAATCTGAATATCTCTCTGAAAAACAACTCGGCTTCCTGTGCGGCTAAATAGTCGGAAGGAATGGCAAAGAAGTGAGCAAACTTGGTCAACCTGTCCACCACTACATACAAACATTCTCTACCCTGTACCTTGGGAAACCTTGTAATAAAATCCATTGAAATGCTTTCCCATTTTTGCTCGGGAATGGGTAATGGTTGTAGTCAACCGGCTGGATGAGTATGCTCTATCTTATTCTGTTGGCACAAACTGCACTCCCTCACATGCTGCATCACATCGTTCTTGAGGCCCTTCCATGAGAACCTCTCTCTAATATGCCTTAAGTCTAAAGAAACCCCTGGTGTCCTGATAAAGGTGAGTCATGAGAAGCTTGTAGAATCTTTTTCTTAAGTGCAGACTCGATGACTAAGTAGATTATGTTCGTATAGTATATAACGTCATCTATTACTCTGTACCTGTCATCCTGAATCTGTCCATCCAATATTTCTCAAGCAAACTTATCTTTGGAGTATTCGACCAAAAGATGAGATCTCCAATTCGATGAAATGCTCATAAGAGATAAAGTGGTTGGTCGTCTAGAAAGTGCATCTGCTACCACATTGTTTTTTCCCTTAATGTATTCAATCTCGAAGTCATATGCTTGAATCTTACTCACCCATTTCTGTTGCCTCTCATTTAATTCTTTATGTTCCAAGAAGTACTTTAAAATGTTGTGATCTGTCTTAATCTTGAATCTGCCACCTACTAAGTATTGTCTGAACTTGGTTAGTGCATGGAGAATGGCTAACATTTCCTTGTCATATATTGAATAGTGGCGCTCATAGTCCTTGAGTTTTCTGCTCTCGAATGCAATAGGGTGATTATTCTGCATTAATACTGCTCCAATACCCTCTCTTGAAGCATCACATTCTAATACGAATGGCTGTGTAAAATCTGGTAATGCTAGTACTGGGCATGAACTCATTACCTTTTTCATTTTCTCAAATGTCCGTTGTGCTGCCTCTGACCAACTGAATGGCCCTTTCTTAGTAAGATCTGTGAGTGGTGCTGTCATGTGCGAGAAACCACTGACATACCTCCTGTAGTAGGTGCAAAGGCCCAAAAATCCTCTCAACTCTATCACATTTTTAGGTGTAGGCTAGTCTAGTATGGCTCTAATTTTTTCCAAGTGTACATGTACCCCATTTGCTCCGATCACGTGTCCCAAATATAACATCTCTTGCATACCGAACTCACATTTGGACATCTTGGCATAGAGTGATTGTTCTTCTAAAATTCCAAGTACTTCATCAAGGTGCTTTAAATGCTCTTCCCAAGTCCGACTGTAAATCAATATATCATCGAAGAATACTAGAAGATGTTTACGTAACTGAGCCTTGAAGATGTTGTTCATAAATGACTAGAAGGTAGCTGGTGCATTAGTGAGCCCAAATGGCATCACTAGAAACTCATAGTGTCTGTAGTGACAACGGAAAGCAGTCTTTGGAACTTCATGTTCCCTAACCCGTATCTGATGGTAACCTGATCGGAGGTTAATTTTGGAGAAGTGTTTTTCCCCCTGTAGTCCATCCATCAATTCATCGATCCTGGGGATTGGATACCTGTTTTTAATTGTTTTCTTATTAAGTGCCATGTAATCGATGCACATGCGTAAGGTTCCATCCTTCTTTTTTACTAACACCACCGAGGATGCAAATGGACTATAGCTAGGTTTTATGTAACTTAATTTGAGCAATTCTTTGATCGTACTTTCAATTTCATCTTTATATCTTTTGGGGTGTCGGTAAGGGGTAGTGATGATTGCTTGAGTCCCCTCCTCTAACTCAATAATGTGCTCAAATCCCCGATCTGGAGGCCTACCTGATGGAAGGTCTCCAAATACCTTTTTATGCTTATGCAATAGTGCCTGTATGTTTGCTGGGGATGTTGTGTGGCTCTATCTGGTGGCTGCCCACTCTATGTCTCCCTGTTGGAGCACAACCTCCATCATGTGCGATGATATTGATCCGGGAGGGTAGGTATTCATCCCTCTCAAAACCACTCTCTATCCTTTTGTTCCCTGAAATTCCATCTCCATGGTCTGGTAGTTCGTAGAATACTTTCCAATGGAATAAATCCACTGAACTCCCTGTTACCAGCTAAGTTGTACTTAGTTGGACTATCAAGCGAGCGGGCAGAGTTGAACATGTTACATGTTCATTTTTTATGATTTGATGTTCAGCCGGCCTTTTAAAGGCCCCATTTTTTATTTTTTTCCACATGTCCTTGACCCTGCGGGGTTTGTAATAAAATGTACTAGCATGGTGTTTTGTAAAGGACTTGGTTCCCTAGGACTTTTTGGCTAAGTCAGGTATTTCAAGGAGTTTTTTCACCTATTAATTATGTCTTGCATTAGTGCATAACATAATTTTTGGGTTTTTCTCCTGCTCCTCCAAAGCTAGAATACTTTCTAATGGAATAAATCCACTGAACTCCCTGTTACCAGCTAAGTTGTACTTAGTTGGACTATCAAGCGAGCGAGCAGAGTTGAACATGTTACATGTTCATTTTTTATGATTTGATGTTCAGCTGGCCTTTTAAAGGCCCCATTTTTTATTTTTTTCCACATGTCCTTGACCCTGCGGGGTTTGTAATAAAATGTACTAGCATGGTGTTTTGTAAAGGACTTGGTTCCCTAGGACTTTTTGGCTAAGTCAAGTATTTCAAGGAGTTTTTTCACCTATTAATTATGTCTTGCATTAGTACATAACATAATTTTTGGGTTTTTCTCCTGCTCCTCCAAAGCTAGAATGCCTGGGAACATTAACGGGTCTTAGGGGATTGTTAAAGTCCATGGGTCAATGTATATGAACATGCTAGACATTGTTTTTGAGTCATATGGACATGTGCTAAGTCCACCTAGGTAGTTTTTTAATTTTCGGCGAAAAGTTTTTTTTTCCGTAAATGAGCCATTTTTTAATGGTTTCATTAAAAAATATTGTAAGTGGCATAAAAATGTCATCTAGGGGTCTTTTTTGCCTTAGGGGCGCTCGTTTTCTAACTCAGAGCACCTCCTTAACCCCTAAATGCACTTTTTATAATGTTTGGGTCATTAATTTTTCACTTATGCTCAAAATAGTCAAAAAAAGTGAAAAATGGAGAGAAAAATGCAAAAAAGTAAAAAATCATAAAAAATTAACTTCCAAATTTTATGGGATTGGAAGTCAGAATTATTTCAGCTATGTTTTAGGAGTTGTAAGAGCTGATTTTGGAAAGATTCCGGGCAGCTATATTAGTGGGATTACTTCCCCATTTAAGGGGGGCATATTTCCCAAAATTGGGCACCTTCAATCATGGAATTTGCAGCTATGTTTATGGGCTGTCACATGGCTGATTTTTAGCTGATTTGGGGCTGATTTTGGCAGCCCATTACATGGGAGTGGGCAGCCCCATTTGCTCCACGAGTTATGCCACTCACTCCACCCATTCCTCCTCAACTTGGGCACCCCCTCTCCTTGAGTTTTTCTAGATAAGCAAGTTCACTCTCATTGTTTTCTCATGAGAAGGTGGAACCTCTGCTCCTATCTTTGTAATATTTTTGCATTTATTTATGAATAAAAGGCTTTGGAGGCAATTCTATATGTGGACTCTCATGGTGTGGATGATCATGTTCTATTTTAACATACGAGGTAATCTGTGTCTTTACATGTTTATTCATGCTTGTTTATTAATCAATCAATAGCTTTTGAAGGAGATGTTGAGCTTAGTAAGGTAAAGATAGTGTAATCTATTTCATTATTTTTACTGTTGGTTATCATAGAGTGCTTAGAGTTCAATGTCATTTTTGTTTAAATGCTTGAATCTAGTTCTCTATTTTAGTTTACACTAGTGCATTTGATCTTGCTTGTGTGAGTTGTCTTTTGTGTCTACAGGTTGCCGATCCGAAGAGTTGGTGGAGCTTGCTTGCATCCATTGGTCTTCGAAATTGATTCAAGGAGAACTAGTCCCATTGATCCCCACGGTGAAGGACTCCATAGGCCAAATTCATGACATTCCTTCTTCTTCTCATCAACATAAAAAATCTTCAAATCTTTCTTGGTTACTTTGGTTTGCATATTTCAGACCTCATTCTTGTTTAAAAAAATCATATGTAGGTCTGATTTTTGTTTTAGATCTTAAGCTCATCTTCAAGTAAAATCTTTATCTAAATCTAGTTGATGTATGATTCTTGTTTAAGTGTACTTTTCCGAATATTTTAAGGGCTTAAGCAAGTAGTATGTTTGGCTGAACTTCATGTGTATTTGGCTGATTTAAAGAGCTGATAATTTGCAGCCCTTAAAAGCTTGCAAAGATCCCAAGTAAAACAAGCCCCATCGCTTATTTTACTTGGTTAAATTTTGTCATTTTAACTAGTTTTAACACTTAGTTTTTTCTGGGTTTTTTAGGAGGTGTTCCAAAGACACTCTTAAAGTGTTTTTGAATATCTTATACTGACGTTTACTTGCTGGTTTGCAGCAAAAGACGAACAGGTAGGAGGAGGTGCTGCCAAAATTTCAAAGATCCAGGCAATCCAGAGGACCAATATTGATTATTTTGCAAACCGGATACTTCTTCTCTCCAATTTTTGTAAGCCACTAAGTCAATTAAGGCTGGGGCATTTCTATTGCATTGTAACTAAAGTATTAAACGAGAGCAAGTGGGCTAAACAAGCGCCCACACCCCATCCCCCTAGGGGGGAAAACTGTGTCGACTCAATTTTTGTGGTTTGCAATTTTTTTTAGTTTAGATTTCATTTCTGCACTTAATAAAATCAAACTAGGCTTAAAATTAACCTTGTTGGTCCGTTCCACTGGCGGGCCACAAGTTCACTCAAAACATAGTTTTATCATTTTTTCTTACAAACTCAAACGCCCCCCTTGCTTTCCCGAAGTAGGGTTTCTGTACAAGGGCTTGCCTGAGTACGTGCCTGAAAAGAGACTCTTGGGGTTTAAAAAGATAAAATTTTGGTTCATAAAATTTTCTAAAAATACCAAGGTCTTCTCCCGTATGCTCTGTGGCCAACTTGCAGCTCAGTCTGATCCAGTTGGTACGCATCAGAAAGGGGGAGATGGCTAGTAATAGGATCTAACACCACCCCAAATAAAAAAACCTTTATGTGAAAATCAGGCACATCAAGAGCATTTTGTTGTCGTGGGGAAATTTCTCAGAAGGCTTGGGACAAAACTGAGTAGTGACCTCTTGGAAACCGTTAGGCTTGCCCTCGTTGGTACAGCATCTGAACACCTCCTTGAGACTCCGATTCAGCCCAAGTCTGAGAGGGAAGCCACACATCAAAATTCCGAACATGTTCCCCGTACCTTTGCGTATATTGGGAATCCACTAGCCATAATAAAAAGATCACTTTTACATTAATTCTAAAATAAACCAAGAACAATTGCACAACATTTACTTTTCTGCTCATGCATCTATTTCGACTCCATTATAAGGCACTAGTCTATATTGATTTTATTTCATGTTATTGACAAATGTTGCAAATGAATGATGATAATAGTGAATGGGAGCAAATGATGTATTGATGAATGATTGTCTTGCTTTATATAAGTATATGCTGCTTTTATCTTGGTTATCAAAAATATTTTTCTAACTCCTAGATTAGACACCTTAGTTTTTTTATTTTTAGGGTCCACCCCCCTTGGCTTCGCTAGGAAAGCCTAGACGGAGGAGTCGAGTCCCAAAGTGACAGCACTTGACTCTGACTTGCCCTCAAGGCCACACCAGCAGCTTGAAGACTTCTGTTGCGTTTTCCCCAGGTGTGGAACCAGGCGGCAACACTCGCAATACCACATTCATGTCTGGTACGTCGACCACATAAAATGTCTCGGTCACTGTATAGTTCCCTAGAGTCAAGTTCAATTTTGGAATCCTCTGATTACTCCATGGTGTGGTTACCTACTGCGGATACTGTAAATCCATCAAATCTCTCAGTCGGAATACCTTTTCTTTTTATCCAGGCAGCATCAATAAAGTTGTGGGATGCCCCACCATCTATCAACACTCCAACTTTGTTGCCCTGTATGACATCTCTGATCCGAAGAGTGTGAAATCTAGGAACTCTAGATAATGTAGCAATGACACCTCCCTCTGTCCCCTCAAGAGACTGATCCTCCTCTGCTGCATAAAGTGCCTCTCCCTGTTCTTGGTCTTGATCATCCTCATCCTCTCCATTGTCAGAGTATACCTCTATGTAGTGAGCCTTTCCCTTCCCTGAACACCTGTGACCTGGTACCCATGGTTCTTGACAACTTAAACATAGTTTCTTTCTTCTAAGGTCCTGGCGGGTATCATTATCCATCCACTCTTTCTTGGGCCATTCCTTTTGGAAGGGTCTCCTCTCCTTATCTTTTATAGGAAAATTGGTTCAAGGAGGAAACTTACTTTTGGGAACTGAATCCTGTAAATATCTGGTACAACTGATGGCATCTGACAGGGTGGTGGGTCTATAGGCCTTAACCCATCCACGTAAGGGTTCAGTGAGAGCCTCGATGAATAACATAATTAACCTGCTCTTTGAAATATCTGTCACCATGACTGCTACCCTTTGGAACTTAGATATGAATGATTCTGGACTACCTGTCTGCTTGAGCTATGTTAGCTCTCTGAAATGCACCTCGGGGTCTTTCCTGTCAAAGTGCTCGATGAGCCTTTGTGTAAAATCTGTATAAGAGGTGATGGTATTGTGACCCAATGTCACTAGCTCCTGGTACCACCACTCATGGGATTCCCCGTCCAAATGCAAGGTAGCCAACTTAATGGCATCTGTCTCCATCATGGGGTTGATTTGGAAGTAAGTGTCCAACTTCTCTACCCAATTCGGCGCTGGGCCACTCCGGGTCCCATCAAAGGTAGGAATGGTCAGTTTCCCTACTATGCGCTGTAACTCATAGTTCTGGTTGAAAGGCTTGTTATAAGCTTTCGGCCTATTCTTACTTTTAAAATGACAAAAATCTGTAAAGGTCATGGCTGACTGGAAGTCATCTCCCAGTGCTCTGTACTCACGCAGATATACCCCCATGGGCTCTTCTGGCTCTATCTGTAGTATTGGCACTACTGTTGGGCTATCCAAAAATTGTGGCATGGTAGGTCTGGAGGACCTATTGTAGAGATGAGGGTGACTCTTCATATTAGTATGTAATTGTTCCCCACTGCTACTTGTGGATACTCGATCACTGTTGGGGAATAGAGGACTGTGTGGGGTAGGCCCTGATTTATCCGCCAATTTGTTGATGCCAGTTAACATTTCTTTATGTCCTGAAGTTAGTTCTTTTAAAGCGAAAAGGAGGTTAGTGAAAGCCATTTTATCATCATCTGCCTTTGTTTCTTTACCTTTACCTTTACCTTTTCCAAACTGAGTCTCGTATCTCCTAGTTCTATATCCTCTAACTCCTCTTCTTCTCTTCTTCCATTGTTCCTAAACCTCTGCCTCTTGTAAGTAATATTGTGTGGGTCCTCTATATTCATTTATTGTTCACAACTGCATGCTCCCATAATTGGCGAGGAACATGCTCTGATACCACTATAATATCCCAAATTGATATTTTGTCTTTTTATGGAGTTTTGTTACTTGCTAGTAGTCTTTATGGCTCAATATTTGAAGTAAATATGAATGCGTGTACTGAACTATGCTTGCATGAGCATGCATGCAGATGCATGGGTTTGCCAACCCCTAAATAACCCAAATAATCAGAAATGCTATAAAATAGGAGTAGAGAAGATGCATGTACATACCAACAGATAAAACAATGGTTGTATGTCAATATGAGATCAGCATGCAGAATATGTGTCAGTGATCGAGCAAGATACAGATTGTTCTTCCTCAAGAAATGCGCCCTTGTAATAAATGCACCTACCTTAGCCACTTGAGTGAGTGATGAATGATCCAGATAGGTGAGATAACTTCCAGAAGAGGTGCACTAGGGTGAGATCCCCTCTCTGATCACTATGGTAGTTGCATGCAAGCCATGCAACAACCCGAAGGCATAAAGCGTGGAGGTCCTCAGAGAAAGTCGCCCATGTAGGAGAAGGAGCCCTCTGAAAGATGAAGATGATGATAACTTGCTCCATAGTCCGAATAGGAAGCCCTTCTTCCAGGATTAGGGTAATAGTGGTGCTCTCGGAAGAATGAAGCCAACATGGAAAAGAACGGATCCATGTGTGTTGAGATATGAAGATATCTCACTTGTACAATGCGCCCATGCTAAGATAGTGAATTCCCTTGATATGTATATCGTTGGAACCTGTAGAATGTTGAAGATTGGTACTGGATGATAGTAGCAATGCTGAACCTAGATATCCAACCCTGATAGTGACTAGGGAAGATAGATTTCGCTGCCAAAATACACTGAATGGTTGAGTGGTGCGCCCTCAACCCTAAATGGCTCACTGAGCTCTCAAAATCGACTTCTCAATTCAATAATCATATAAGCAGGTCTTACTCACTCACTTTACCTTTCTTTTATAACATTCACTTGGCCTGACCTAACTTTTGCATGACTAGGTCGCTCTATCTTTTAATTTCCAGTTGACTTGCATGCAGTGCTTCCGGTGTGCATGGAAGCTCAATAAAGGAGTTTTAGTGCATGCAACATGAAATATGGCCTGCATGCTATGGATGCAGGGGAGGCCTAGTTCCTGTGGCCCTTATTTAACTACTAATGATTTAATAACCATGCTTAAGATCTTATGATGTAAATGGCATCAATCCTCAGTCAATCCCATGAATGTCAGTGCCCGCTCAAACCTATGGGAATCAGATAGGTTAGAGGGATGGTCCTCAGTGCTTAAGCAGAAGAGGACATTACAGACTGTTGGAATGGGATAGTGGAAAGTTGAGGAAACAACCAGCAAAGTAGCTTAATGGGAACAAGTAACAGTGAGATAAACATCAACTCCTTCAGCCTGGGTTGTAGCCTCCTCAATCATGTGCCAAATCCACTACTGACAATCCAAGAGGACCTCCCAACAAGCTCCAAAACCTCTAACTGCTCAACCTGCAATTATGCTCCAAATGCTCAATGAAGATGGTGTGAGGGAAATAGACGGTGGGGGGTCTCCTTATAGGTTTGATTTAGGGTTTAGGGCCCTAGGTTCAAGTCAAAAATCTTTTTTTTTTTTAAATCAATTTTCCCCTCCACGTGTGCACTCCGGTCGCTAGGAAATCAACCCGGCCAAGTTAATACATACTCGGTCGATATGGTATCAAACCGACCGAGTCA
This sequence comes from Larix kaempferi, assembly GCA_027924585.1. Classification (NCBI taxonomy): domain Eukaryota; kingdom Viridiplantae; phylum Streptophyta; class Pinopsida; order Pinales; family Pinaceae; genus Larix; species Larix kaempferi. Next base: position 10,752,617 of record BSBM01000046.1, read on the forward strand.
AGGTCAAACTCAACTAGTTTGGTACCGATCCGACTGATTCAAGGTCAAACTCGGTCGGCTCGATACCAAACTGGTCAGCAGAGTCGGTTTGGTGAGCGGTTTGGAACCCTCGCTTGTCAACTTGGTCAAACCAGTCGATTCCGAGTCCGAGTCATCGATTTTAAAAACATTGATTGAACTTGTATGCAAGTTGTTCGGCCACTTCCCAACAAGCTCGCATTTCCATTTCGACCCATATCTTGGTTTCTTCCATCTCGTTTTGGGGAGTATGTTAAGTAAAAAAAATTAATATTGACTTTATGATGACATGATTTTTTACAAATTGTTAGAATTATAAATGTGAATTATTAAATTATAGTATCATTTTATACATGTCAAAATTTATAAAATTACAAAGCTTTATAGTTAAAATTACAATTTCAACTTGACTAACTAGATAAGAAACCTACCAAAACGAGAATTTCCTCGACTCCATCGAGCATCCCGACTCATTAGCACCACCCTACAAGAGGCGTACACTTCCCTGCACCTTTGACATTCTATCCCACAGCCTTCGTTCGTCTCCCTCATTTGCTATTTTCATTGAAATGTGTTCATTTACGTAAAATTTACAAAAATTATTATTTGGTGGATACCATGATTTTGAAAGAAAATTTTGATTATTTCTTAGATTTTATTGAAATTTTAATTTTTTTTATATAGTCAGGGTTTAATTTTTTAAGATTATAGAGATTTGGAAGGACGATATTTTATTTTCACATTTTGTTTTATGAAGGGTTTACATAATTCACACTTATCAATAGAAGTGCAATTATTTATATAACCCTTCATTGTTGAAGGGTTAGTTGAATATATGCCCTTCAAATTGAAATTAAGACCAACCCTTCAAATTTGATCATTGCATACCAAGCATCCCTCGGATCGTGCTGGTAGAAAGGAAAGATACCATCGAGAAATCCTTCTCAAAGTTGGTGGCAAACTCATTCATCTGAGTTTCTATACAAGCTGCTACTTGCTGCTATTGCCGCTTCCCTTTGCCCTTTTTCTTTCCTGGGCACTATAATGCATAATGCCCGTGCTTATGACAAATGAAGCACTTGAATTTACTCAAGTCGTTCTTCCCTAGCTGTGAAGTTGACTCCACATTCTTTACCCTTGTTGGGTCCTTTACCTCTTCTCTTCTTGGTCTGTCCAAATAAGGCTTGGTTATCGTCACCCCCCTTCTTATTGGAATTTGGCTCTATCTTAGTCTCCTCCTGGATACAATCATCACGCAGCCCTTCAAAGGAAGGAAGATGCTCACGATCACAAATACCTTAGAGCTAAGAATTCATTCAATGCTATGTTCACTGACTTTGAGTCTTCAATCTTCTTCCCAAGTGCTGCAAGTTGGTCACGAACCTACGTGACCTTCATCAAGTAACTAGTAACTATGTTTTACTTGGTCATATATATAGCTCTAAGTTTGTTCTATATATCATCTTCATGTCTATGTTTTTGCTCTAGTAGAGGCTAACTAGGGCATTGAACATCTCCTTTGCCATTTTCTTATCAGATATGTGAGGAAGCAAATGATCCTTTATAGCATCCAAGATCATTCGCTTAGCCTTCACTTCCTTCTTTTTGCGAGTTTCCAACTACTATGGATTTGTAGGCGGAGTCACAACATCTTTTGACGATATCCCAGAGATCATTCTCCTACAATAAGAAAGTTACCCTAACTTTCACGACAAGAAATTTGAGGCACCTCCAAATATGTCCTCAAATCTGAGGCTAGTTGATGCCATCTCTAAGATTTAATACACAAACTCCTAGATCTGATAATTAAGCAAACACAACCTCTAAAACTCTCTCACAATTGGTCCTTATTTCTGGCAGTTGCTTCTTACCATTATTTCCGACAGTTGATCTACTGTTGTAAACCCTTGAGAATCTCAATTAGAGAGGCTCCGATACTATATTAAAATTTCCAACCCTAGGTGACTATGGTCATCATGTTCTCAAGTTAAACAAATCAAATACTAAGTTTATGTAAATGTAGAAAATTAATTTCTGAACATAGCATCAATCACACAATAGTCAGAAAAATTAATAGCAGAAGCATAAATGAAATACACACATACACAAATGATTTCTCCTTCAAATCAGCTTCTCATTCCTTAGATCAAAGCTTACAAGGTAACCTCTATAGCCTACTAAACAAGGAGTTGTATACAACAAAATCAATCTTGAACAAAGGTGTATGGCTTGCAATAGGTGTACAACTTGCACAGAAAGAGAGAACAACAGTTGTTGTACGGCCTACACAGAAAGAGAAAACAGTAGTAGTTGTTGTATGGCCTTCTGCTCTACTTATTGATTGCTTCAACAAATCACCCTTCTCCTCCTGATGCAGTATGACTCCTGTCTTGAGCGCTTGCTCTACTCAACTGAGTTGACCTCTCTATCTTGTCTATCTTTATGCTTTGCCAAAATCCTAATCTCCTTAACCCTAACTGACACCTATCTCAATATTGAGATGTATAGCTAAGATTAAATCTAGTTTAAGTCATTAATGTATTAAATACACTTTAATAGACTCCTAAGACTAAGTCGACTTCTAAACATTAGACTTTCACTTTTTCTAAGTGAAAATACAAAATAGAAATATTACCCTCTTTTCCTAAGTGGTTACTTTACAAAATGTCTCAAACCAGTTCCTACACATTCACACTGAAACTTGTGCAAGAAGTCCATGTCCAAGCTACATTTCTCAACATGGTCAAGTGCTAGCATGGCACCCTTAGCTAGGAAGTAGGAGGTTGTTATCTTGATCAGCATGTCAACCATTGGGTGCACACAATGTGGGAGTCGGTTGCTCAATCAAGGGAGGTACCTACCTAGGGGGAGGAGTGCTAGAAACTTGGAGGGCACTTAGCTCTAGAAACTTGGGACCATGTGATATATACCTTGGAGGTTGACAATTGACTTGAGGATGCTTGGGTTTCTTCTATATATATGAAGTTTCCAGCTGTCCAAAATTGTGTAATTGCAGATTTGATTTTCAGCTTGCATTGTCTTCTTGATTGGGTAATTTCCAGCACTTGTTGTTCATGCTGATTTGACATAACATAGGGCTGAAATCATTAAGTGATTTAACACATAATTGGAAGATAAGAGAGCAGATTTTCTGATGTAAAATCTGTTGTAATAAAATAATTTTCAGATCTGGTATATGCTTGGAAAAGTGTGCCCCAAGAGCTGAAAGTTGTTTGCATATGTTTGATACCTTTTTTCTTGAGCTGCCTAGTGTGTTAAGTTGAGGTGAAGTGAAATACTGTCCATTGTTTTTTGCTAATATTTCAGATCAGCCCTAAGGCTGAAAGTTCACAGGGATTAGATCTGGGAAATCTCTAGTAAGAGAGGCAAAATTTAGACAAGTGGGTTAGCTCAAGTGGTTGAGTGCTGTGAATTGCAAGCAGGAGGTCACGACTCATGGGATCAAATGCCCAGGCTGGCTGTCTCTGTGAATATTGTGGACCTCACTCGAAATGAGAGGAAGTGCCCAAAGGCTTTCCTGTGATGTGCATTCCATCGAAAAAAAAAAGAGGCAAAATTTCAGTTTTGCATTAATTGCTCCTGAACAAAATTTCAACAGGTCAGAACATGCTGGTTCAAGGCAAAACCGGTTGGTTTGACTGGTTCTGTACTAGTGCATCCCCATCCCCCAAAAGAACCAAAAAAAAACCTACAACCACCCTAAAATCTGACTTTCGTCTATTTAATGATGCCCCCTCTCTATTGTGGATGGACTTATCATGGATGACTTGCAGCCGCTTCCACCACCACAGGATTATGTACATTGGTGTTGGGCCTTAAGGGGCGTCAAGTCAAGATGCGGAGCATACCCATGCAAAGACTGTAGAGGATCTAAATTCAGATGATTAATTTATTTTATTTGATTGTAGACTATAATATGATTATTTTGGACTCTAGAGGCCATTTAGAGCCTTGATGTTTATGCATTTTGGTTCAGATATGTATTGCACTTGGTGCCATTTGCCATATTCACCATAACAATAATATATACATGAGAAAACTTTGCATATTTGGTATCTAATGGTTTGGATTTATATTGATGTACATGAATATATATATTTTTAATCAAAAATTGAATGTTTTATATATTTTTTTGGTCAACCAGTTATTTTCTGGTTCCAGTTTATGGGGTGGGGCAGCTCTGATAACATTAGTCTATAGTGGCCTGACCCAAGCCTAAATGATGTGGCATTCTGGTAGATTTATACTTTATAACATGATCCAAGGCCACATTATCGAGCATATGATTCAACTACGCTTGATAGAAATACATAGAACTCCCGGAATGCTAAGAGGGAAACTGGGATACTTTGAAAAGGTTGTATCTCATTCTAGGATTTGTTTTGTAAGTTATAATCACTTGCACAACAATGCTATTATAATCAATTAAATTTAACAAATGGTGCTAGTTTCAAAACCAGTGAAGAGCTTTAAATTTTTTTCATGGTAAGTGGTGATAATGAAATACAAAATCTTTCATTTACTTCCAAAAAGATTACATAATAAATTAGATGGTCAAAATTGAAACAAGAAGATAGAATAGAAGAACAGCAAACAACTAGTTGGTCTAGATTGAATTTTAGATTAAACATAATAGTGTTCTTGTAAAAGACATGCAAAAACATTACTAGCGGTAATAGGCTCACCTTTAATTTTGCCTGCACGTGCAAGCTTGTACAGACCTTTTGCATCCCTTTCTTCACAAATCTCCAGTGGGATATTCATAAAGATCTGCAAAGACCAGTGTGTGTATGTGTGTGTGTCAATGCTTTGTTCACCAAATTGACTTAAACTTGCCAAAAGATTATATTTCATTTAACCCAAGTGAATTTGCATGCAACCCAAGTGAATTTGCATGCAAATTCCACAGAGAAAGAGAGAGAACCTCAATAAATTCTCCTGGAGGCAAAAGTGCACGACATGCATCCCGATCCCTCCGGTAGGGAGATATTAAGCTGGCAATGCATATAAGACCAGCATCCACAAAAAGCTTTGCCACCTCACCTAAATATTCAATGAATTCTGTAAAATATTGCTTTCAACTTTCAAGCATTTTACAGTTAAGAGCACAACTGAAAAATCAACCAGGAAATAGTAGTTTACATGAATAAACTGCATTTCAGTTGTGTTAAGAAAGGTTGTAGTATGAAGTGCAAAGGACTACCTAATGCATGCATCATCTAAATGGCCTTACCAACACGGCGGATATTCTCTGCACGGTCTTCTGCACTAAAGCCAAGATTCTTGTTAAGGCCATGCCTTACATTATCACCATCGAGAACATAGGCGAGCTTTCCTATAGAATGCAATGCCTGACTCAGTGTGCAAGCCAGTGTACTTTTGCCTGCATTGTTGCTATATTACTTCAAATAATGTTCAATGAACAGTTATCGAATATACATTAAAAAGGTTATGAAAACATGCTCCATTTATAAAAAAACAAACATGCAAACTCTGCACTGAGGGCAGACCTGAGCCGCTTAGACCAGTAATCCAAATAACACAGCCTTTCTGCCCAAGTAGCTTCTGTCTTTCTTCCCTGCTCACCAAGCACTCTTGCCATACAATGTTTGTTGCCTTTTCTGCAATTGATAGTGGGGGGCAAACTGTACCTGAGCATATAGGAAAGAATAGGATTCAATAATACAATGAAAAACTGCAATTTTACAGGAATTAAAAAGGGTAAAATTGCAGTGTAAAATTTGAATAGCCTCAGTCTCTCGGTTCCTTCGTACTGTTGAAAAGGCATTGTGTTTAAAATTTTGTATGTAAATACTCCATTAATTAGTCCACAATTCCTTGCCTGATGTCAGAGTGGAAACTCCATTATGAGCTTTTAAAGGAAGAGACTGAGAAGTTTGTTGGGTTTAAACTTTAAACTTGGAGAAAATCGTAGCTTTGCAGGACAGCAGGAAAGAAAAAACGTGAAACAATATAGGTGATGAAAACACTACAAATTCATTGACAACTAATATCATGGTTGTCAATTGGGTCTAGCCCAAGTAGTTGTAGGATGGAGTGTTATCTTCCCCACCCAGGTTCTATTCCCATAAATGACATGTTGAGCTCAAAATAAGTATTATATTGTTATAATGGCTTCGAGTCTTGTTGTTGACCAGCTTTGTACCATGAAGAAAATAGAGTTTACCCCTGGGTACCATCCTGGAAATGAGGAGAAGTTCCCAAGGGTTTGCCCTAGGATATTCACCTGGAAAAAATAAACTAGGATCATGGTATTACCTTTAACCATCACTATACTTGTTTAGTTTAGCATCTTTTGCAATACCTGGAACACCACAACTTCAATGTAAGCATGAAAATCTCATTTTCTACCATCGAATTCCTCTGAGATTTTGTTGAAGAAAGGTGGATAATCAGGAAGTCATGGTGAATGCAGAGAACCTTGTGCACTCAAACATGTTTAATACTGTTGATAAAAAACAGCAGAAACAATCATTAGGAAGTATTGAATTATCAGTAGACAGGGACACTCCAAAAAGGCCAGGTATTGACAGTACTCATTAGCAGTGCCTCTCCAGGGGTTAGGGTTGGAAGATATCCTTGGGCAATGTTAACACACTCACAGCTCAACCTAGATGAGTTGATCTTCACCAAAAAGACACATAATCTCCCATTACACTAGCCATTAAAAAATGTCATCCCCTTGCTTCATTTATACCACCAATATCACAAATTGCCACAATCCAAGGGGTAAGACTTTTCAGCATAAAGACCGACATTTTGTCGCATACCCATGCAAGCTAAATATGACTCAGGCCGCATCAAGGGAAAATCTTCCATAATTAGGACCATAAATGATTGTCAACAAAGTTGGAAGCATGGAAAAGTTATTTGGGTTATTTCAAAATCGTAGTATCTAGTTTTCGGTATTGACAAACTAAAACAGAAGCTGGTAAAGGCATACATAGGCGAGGACATACTGTATGGAGGCATGAAGAAACTAAGAATTTAGCACAGACAAAAAATACTTGAAAAAGAATGCAATGCAAAGTTGCATGTACACAGTCAAGATACAGTTGGATTTGATATCATCTATCTGTCAGTGAGAAGTGGACCTTAGACACCAAATGTACACCACGAGGGTATTTCCGAACAAATCCACTGTGTAACTGGGGCAACGAATAAGCTCCCTACCGCATTGGTCGGTCTCTCAAACCTACTTCATGCAAAGTTGCATGGGATCTTCAACCCACGTTTGGATTATCATTATATTCAAACTATGCAAGGAGATAAACAGCAGCAATACACCTAAACCCATAGTATGGGAATTCTGTGCCTATATGAGTCTATGACACTATTATAACTGCGATGAAAAGCAAAGTAATTGGAGGCTGTAACAAAGTGACGTCCAAAATCATCGAGGTCACAGCTACTGCAACAGAGTACTGAAGCAGTTGACATTGGGGGCTGCTTTACATATCCAACTGATAAAGTTAGGCAAGGATGGACCTCTTGATCCATGGAGACAAGAGGCACTTTTAATCATAAATAGTCCATACCTGAATTGAGTGACTGGCTTGAGTTCAGATCAGGCATGACATATTGAGCATTTGGATCCATGAACCCTTTCTCTCCTCCAGCTTTCATGGCTACTTTGTAAAAACTTCCACTACGTTTAATCCCATTACTAAACATCATCATAAACTCAGATGAATTAACACCCGCCATTTTACTGCTGGAAAAAATGGAATTTGGTGCCTTTGCACTTGCCAATGAAATGCAGCGCACAGTTCCTCTAAAGTTATGTGCAATTTTTACCCTTCTATACCCAATCTGTGCATTCCTCAAATTTTGAAAACTAGCATTGGACGCTTCCCAGAATTCACCAATAGTTGAAAGACGAAGTGCTGTCTCCGAGGGAGCTGAACCAATAGTTTGCATCCTTTAAGATTTTGCAGACCTGCTTGGGACTAGCCCTCGAGCCTATGTACTAGTAGTATTTTGCTATCAATTGTGCAGCTCCGAACCTCCAATATGTCGATCTGGGTCTCCGGATCCCGCGGTTTTACAGCTAGAACACACCAGTTTATATCAATCTATGACCCAGGGTTTGGGTAATGGGGTTTGCCTCTTTTTAGATCCAAAATGACTCAGAATGCAGTTGTTGGGTACCAAATATCAATCAAATAATCTGAAGGGATGAGTTGGGATTTAAGTTGAAATGAAGAATACAAAGAGAGGCTCACAAGCTGGAAAAGAAAATGCTGCGTCCCTGACTGTATCCCCCTGCATTCTCATGCAATGGGGATGAATGGTATTGACAACTATTTGGGGAAGGTGGGCATGAATAGCATGCTTACAACAATGTGGGTGGCATGCTATGATCGCAATATATTCATGTTTCTATCTCTCTCACGCACAAAGCCAATCTCTCACTCTCACAATCACACCTATCGAGAGATGGAAGTTATTTTGTTTGACTGAGTTTTTTTTCAATAGCAGGAAGTAGTACCTGGGACATGAGAAGGTTCACAACAGGAATCACCACTGGAGGGTAAACGATGCCGGTGAGAATCCTCCTTCCCACTTTGAATATTCATTGATATTACTTCACACGTTTGCTGAAATCTGAATCCTGAGTGAATCGAATTGGTACGCCTTGTTCGTGGCAATCGAGTTTGAGATATTCAAAATGGTTGCAATACCAAAAAGTGCATTTGCTGGACATCGATATTAATATTAAAACAAATACCGCCGTTAATAAGGGGTCACGAGATCTTCGCAGTAATATAGAAAGGTTATTTAATTTGGTATAGCTTTTTTATTTAATTAATCTTGTGAGTTTGTTCAAAGTAGTTGAGCAAGATCTTCACAGTAATATAAAAAGGTTATTTAATTTGGAATAGCTTTTTTATTTAATTAATCTTGTTATTTTGTTCAAAGTAGTTGATTGATGTTAATTGTAAATAAAAACTTATAAACTTAAGATCCCACATCACATTACAAATATATAATTAATATATGATTTATATTTATAATATGATATAATTAATATATGATTTATTAGGTTATGATTGTGGTATTTTTTTATATTTGATACTAAATTAAAAATATTTTAATAAGGTATTTAGTGAAAAATAAATTAAATTTTTAAAAATAAAAATAAAACTATTTAACAATTATATAAAAATAAAATTTAATCTTTTTAGTTATAAGTAAAAAAAAACAATCATATTATAATTAGTCAAACATGCATAATATACACTGAACGTCACCATGGAATGGAAAAGAAATAGTTACAATTTAAGGGACAAGTATAACTCCTTTCTCATGATGTGAAAGGTGGCTTGACATATGAGTCAACTTAAAAGTCTACTCTCATACTTATATGTATATTTATCATATACACTGAACCCGGTCACCATGGGATGGAAAAGAAATAGTTAAATTTAAGGGACAAGTATAACTCCTTTCTCATTATGTGAGAGGTGGCTTGACATATGAGTCAATTTAAAAGTCTACTCTCATATTTATATGTGTATTTATCATGATTTCTTCTCTTCTTATTTAGAAGGTGAATGAGATAGTGTTGTATTTTTTTTTTCTAAAGAAAAATTTACACTCATACTAATACTTATTACTGTATTTATCATGAATTTTTCTCTTCTATTTTAGAAGTTTTATAAGGTGAATGAGATAGTGTTGTATTTTTTTTTTCTTAAAAAAAATTATTGCAATTCATTATTAAATAACGAACTTGTTGGTTTCACACATGCACTGTTTCTCCAAAAGGAATTAATTTTTTTTTAGTTTTTATAGTCCTTTACAAAATAAAAAAGAGACTTGTTTTCTCCAATAAATACGTATATGTTCCATCCATCATTCTAGCAAAATGCAGAAATATAAAGTCTTAACAGGCATATTTTGTGCCCTTCAAATTAACAGTTTATTAAAGCCTCCCAGAGTGTAGATACTCCAGCTTTGAACATGTCTGGGGATTTTGAAATTTTATATATTGATAGGTCCTGGATCATCCTCGATAATTGTATCATTCTACCATTACCATTTATGTCATACACCTTCTCCAAATTGGAGTCCAAGCTTAGAAAGTTGACCTGGGATTAAGTTCTGCTCTATGAAAATATGATGGTAATTGATTTCCTGGAACATAGCTACTATTCTGACCAATTCTTCAAAATGGGTTGCAGGTATATGTTCTTCGGGGGTTTGTTGTTGTTCATCCACTTGATCGCTGGGTTGGAGTCACCATAGACTTGGATTCTACGAATACCCTTGGATAGAGCCAATTGCAAAGTGATCTTCAACGCTAACAATTATGCACGGTTGTTTGTACATCTTCCAAGAGCTATTGAGAATTTGATCCAATCAGAATCAAATGAGTAAGTAATGCCTCCAGCCCCTCCCAGGGTTGGCTTCCCTTGGGAGGCCCCATCAAAGAAGCACCAGTGAAATGATCTATCAACATGTTCAATAGTAATAACTCTATCCTTTTTTATTTTCTTCACCTATGGCAGAGAGTCCAATATCGCCAAACTCTTACATGCATAGACCTCTGGGGGAATCATGCAATCCTCAAAAGTAGCCTTATTTCGAGCCAACCAGGCATTCCAAATCAAAGGAGCTGGTAGAGAAAAATGGTGTAGTCTAAATATTCTACATTTTCAACCTTTTTCGAGTATATTTTTTGTCTTATTTTGTTCTGAGTCTAGTTGGAAATATTTTAAAAATATTAGAATCACATATATTAGCTATGGAAATTGCATAACTTGGGTGCCATGGGGGTATTCAAGGGTGTTGAATATATTTATGGATTAAAAAAAAAAACAATTTACCGTTTTCTATTTTTTTGAGGAATAATAATGATGAGTTGAGATAAAAGCAAGTTGTAATGGTTGTTTATTGGCATCTTTATCTTAATAAGAAATTTAAGAGGAATAGTGTGAAGGTTGAGAAGGATTGTTTAGATACACTTTTTAGTATCTAAAGTGTATATTAACAAACCATCGTGATAAAATAGGGGTGGCAGGTGCGGGAGGGATCATTTTGTATCCAGGAGGAAAAATAGTTAATTCCTTTGCTTGGGAGCTTGGAATCAAAACAAATAATGAAGCAGAATGGTTGTCTCTTCTACATGGATTAGAATTAGTGTCGACGTTGAAAATCTCAAGTTTGATGGTCATTGGGGACTCCAAGCAAGTGATTCAGAAGATGAGGCAAGGATATGTTACAGGCTCCTCTAGATGCAGGAGGATTCATGGGCGGATATCACTTCTCAATAAGCATTCTACTATAAATTATTTTCATGTCAAAAGAGTAAACAATGGGTTAGTGGACAAGCTTGTTAACCAAGGAGCAAGAAACAAGATAGGAATAGTAGTTTATGCCTACAATGATATATATAGTGCGCAAATGTGTCCCTTAAAAAAGATCAGCAAGATGTATTTTTCCAAAAAATTTGTGGTGATCATGAATTTCACTAGGAGAATGGGGTTGTCCTCCTCTTGCTCTTCATGGGGGGGGGCGCACTTGGACTTATGCATGTTGGGGCCTCCTACGCACAACACGAAAGGGCAGAATTTCAAGAAGGCATTAAAGTCTCTAAGACGGAGGTCTTTTCTACATTCCTTGGGCAGGCTTGCACATACAATCTTAATTGTGCTTCGTTGGAAGCGATGAAGATTTTTAAGGAGGATGAATTAGGATAGTGTTTAAGCATGATAGTAGAGGATTATGGAATGAGAGAGCATTTAGAAGATAGCTCCACGCAGTGGGTGTTTTGTGAAATTTTTCAAAACCTTTCCCTTGAGAAATTCAAGCAACAGTTTGTTGCTTTTCTCGGGAGCACATATAGAAGACGTTAGGTTCTTCTTCAACGGTTTATGTGGAAGAAATGGTGTGATGGTATGAATTTTATGCTTATATGAGGGGAAGAATGGAGGACTTCAAGAAGCATTTAAGAAAGGTATATGGAACAGTTCGCAAAGGCACTCAGGAAACCGCAGTTGTCTCGGAGGATGTCAAATACATTTTGGTTCAGCTTACCTACTTGGACTCTAGAATTGAAGACCTAGAAGGAAATATGAGAGAGTTGTTGGGCACTGTTGATGAGATAAAGGAGGAAATCGTAAAGATGGACAAGATGACCTAGTGAAGCCACTGTCAGGAGTCTCCCTTTGAAGAGGTTTGTCCAATGGAAGAAGTTTCGGTCGCCTAGCCTATATTTGGCCTCTCAAGCAAGAAATAATAACAAACTCTTCTCTCCCTTTTCAGTATGTTTGAATGTTTTTTTGCAAGTTGTTGTGCAATCAGTTTATAAGGGTTTATCCCTCCCACTTCTCGATGAAGACTGAAAAGCATGTAAGGAAATTTTGTAAGTTCATAGGATAATATTGTTGGATTATCGGTACAACAACATGGTATAACTGTCACACCTCTGGGAATATAAAAATTTGGACTAACCACCACTCATGGTAATAGGACCTTGTGCTTGGTTTCAAATGTTCATCAATATCTACAGGTTTTGGTGTAGCGAAAAAACCTTACCTGGTATCAGAGCTTAAGAATCCTAGGGAGCATAGCTGCAAGAAGTAACACCAAAAGCTATGGAGTTTCCACAAAAGTCCTTGGGGAAATCACCTTAATAGCCTTGGCTCTGCCAAGGAAATATTCCCAGTCGTGAAGCACTCCCGAAAGTGCCTATTATCCATTGTAGAGCTCATTAGATCAAGTTTTCCTCATGTGTGTTGTTTTGTAATTTTGCAGGTTACAGTTCAGTCTCATCAAGGGCGCAATCAGTTGGACATGGAGCATTTTCAGTCTATCATCTTAACTCCATTCAATTACTTTGATTGGAAAGAGCAGATGGAGATAATGTTGAGAGCCAAGGGCCTCTACAAAGTTATTATGGCTACTGAGATCGAGCCTACATCAGTTGTTGAGAAGGCCAAGTGGCATAACAAAAGAGATGAAGCTTTTGGTCTATTGTGTCTCGGTACCTCTAGGGATCTTCTTTTCCATCTTGATGGTTTAACCACATCGAATGAAGTTTGGGTCAAACTTCAGACTTTTTTTGGAAAGACAAATGAATTGAGAGGCCATCAACTAGAAAATGAATTGATTTCTCTGAGTTCAAGCAACTTTGAGACCTTAAATACTTCTTCACTAAGTTTAAGTCTTTGGTTCTTCAACTGAAACAGTGTGGGATTGAAAAGAAAGATGAGTAGTTGATCTTGTCCATACTTTCGAAATTGGGTCCATGGTATTCTTTTTTTGTTTCTACCTTCCATGCTACCAAGCTCACAGTTTGAAACTAGAAAATGCCCTCTCTGGCATAGTTCATGGAATCTCTAACTCATGAGCAAGATAATTTGGTCTTGATGGGAGCCATAAATCCATCAAAAGGCCATGCATTGGCTGCTGGAGATTCACAAAATTCAAAGGACAAAAATCCTCAAATCAAAGGAAGGAGAAATCAAAGCCACCAGACGATCCCTCAAGCTTCAAGAAGAATCAACAAAAAAGAAGGAGAAGAGCAAGTGCGCATATTGCAATAGGGGATTTCATCCTGAGAGTTCCTGTATGAAGAAAACCATCAACATGATGGCTAATCTTCTTGAAAAGAACAATATCCCTCTTCCAGATGGCGCAAGGAGGAAGGAAGGAGGTTCAAATTCAGAAGACAAGGAAAGAGTTCATGATTTGATATCCAACATTCAAATCTTCCTCTTACATCATTGATTTTAGCGCATCCAAACATATGGTCTCTACAAGGGAGTCCTCCTCTCTTGATTCCACCGATGGTCCAATAATTATGTTGGGAGATGATTCGAAGACTCAATCAAAGGGTAAGGGTAGAATAGATATAGACCATGGTTCTTTCAATAATGTTTTGTATGTCCCTAGTCTGGCTGCCAACCTCCTTTCAGTGTATCAGATGACACATACTGGGTCTCCCAAGCAAGTCATCTTCACCCCCAATGAAGTGGAAATTTCCACTGGTAGAATTATTTCCTTAGGTGCTACAGACCATGATTCAAAAGTTTATAAGTTTTTTCATTTTCTTCCCTACTCATCACCCTTTGCACCCCTCACTCATGCCAAGGAAACCAGTAAGTTGTGGCATGAGATGTTTGGCCACCTGAACTACAAGTATCTACATGATCTGCATGAAAAGAACATGGTTAATGGGCTACCAAACATTAATTTTTCAAAAGGAATTTGTCAAACACCCTGAGTGCAAGTTTGAGAGAGCTAGAGCTTAGAGAACTTATGCACCCCTTGAGTTAATCCACAATGATATCTCAGGTCCCTTCCCAAATTTTTCCTTGAGCAATGCCAACTATTTGTTAACCTTAATTGATTACTACTCAAGATTTTTTTGGGTTTACTTTCTCCAATGCAAGTCATAAGTCTTTAGTTTTTTCAAGGTTTTTAAAGCCTCTATGGAGAATCTGTCTAGTAGGAAGATCAAATCCCTTTGAATAGAAAAATGGGGGAATTATGTCAAGTTTGATTTTCAGAAACTTTGTGTTGATGTTGGCATTCAAATGCAACATGATGTACCCTACACACCTGACACCTCAACAAAATGGTGTGGCAGAGTGGAAGAATAGATCCCTCAAGGAGATGGCCACTTGCATGTTGGAGTCCAAGTCTTTGTCTCCAAGACTCTGGGTTGAATCCATTAATTGTGCAACCTATATTCATAATAGGGTGCCACATAAATCCTTGAAATGTATCACTCCTTTTGAAGCTTGGAGTGGACACAAGCCAGATGTGTCACATTTCAGAATTTTTGGCTCTAAAGCATGGACTAGAATACCTCCTGAGAAGAGAATGGATTTGCAGCCCCAAAGCCAAACATGCATATTTGTTAGCTATCCTGAAGAATTAAAGGGTTACAAATTGCTCAATCTGACCACTCAAAAAGCCTTCATTGAAAGGAGTGTGCAATTTGAAGAAGAACCCTTGCAGACAGTTGAAATTGGAGAATCCTCACAACCACCACCTGATGAAGTAAGTGAAGATTCTAATGAATCTTGTGATTATGATTTTGATGATGAAGAAGACCACATGATTGTAGATCCAAGTTCACATACAAGGCCTAAGTGGGCTTCAAAAACCATTGAAGCAGGAGGAGAACTTACAGGTGATCCACTAGATACTAGGAAGACTAGGTCTCAATTTGAGAATGCACTTTCTACCAAAGACCCTTATCTTCCTAAGAGGTGTTATTTAATGATTGAATATGATCCACAATCATACGAAGAGGCTGCACATGACCATAGATGGAAATATTCCATGGATGAAGAGTTCCAGTCTCTTCAAAAGAATGGAACCTGGGAGCTAGTCTTGCTCCCACCTGGCAAGAAAATAGTCAAATGTAAGTGGATATTTCAGACAAAGGTTGGTGTTGATGGTGCAACAGTGAAGTACAAAGCAAGGCTGGTGGCTAAGAGCTTCTCCCAATTCCATGGCCTTAACTACAACGAGACTTTTGCACCAGTGGCAAAGATGGATTCAACCAGGCTAGTTCAGGTAGTTGCAACATCCAAGCAGTGGGAAGTGCACCACATGGATGTAAAAAGTTCTTTCCTCCATTGTGATCTTGAGGAGGATATTTATATGCAGCAGCCAGAAGGTTATGTGAGTGACCCCTCTCTTTTGTGCATATTGAAAAGGTATTTGTATGGTCTTAATCAAACTCCCAGAGCTTGGTATGCCAATGGACAGTTTTCTTCTGTCACAAGGTTTCAACAGATGCAAATCTTACCCAAATGTTTACTTGAAGCATGTTAATGGTTCTCTTTTATTCATTGTATTATATGTTTATGATATTTTGATTACTGGGAATTCAATTGATGATATTGATTCAGTAAAATCTACTTTGCATCATGCATTTTCTATCATTGATTTGGGACTACTAAGGCAATTTATACGACTTGAGATCAATCAATCCACTTCAGGAATAAAGGTATCTCAGTCAAAATATGCATCAAATATGCTCACAAAGTTCATAATGCAATAATGTAAGGCATCAAAGACTCCCTTTCTCTCCGGATTAAGACTTGAGGATGGTAACTCTACCCCGCTAGTGAACAACACTTTTTATAGACAGCTTGTTGGGAGTTTGTTATATCTTACTCATTCTCGACCTGATTTAGATTTTGCAGTTAGTGTTGTGTCAAGGTACATGCAGGAGCCTCATGAGCTCCACTTGAAGGATGCCAAAAGGATCTTGCATTATGTGTAAGGAACCAAGTCAGTTGGGGTTCTTTATGATGCAAATTCTTCATTGGATCTTTATGGTTTCTCAAGTTTTGAATGGGCTAGAGACAGCTCAGACCGGAAGTCAACTTCTAGATATGTTTTCATGCTTGGAGGACATCCATTATGTTGGTCGAGTAAAAATCAAAGTTCCATTGCACTTTCATCTATAGAGGAGTTGTAAATGTAGCCACTTGGGGTGTCTGGTTACAAGGTATGCTTTCATAGTTTGAGTTTGACTTTTGCACACCTACAATTATTTGGTGTGACAATCAAATTAGTACCATTAAAATCTCAACTGACCTAGTGCAAAGACAGATAACCAAGCATATAAAAATTCACATGCATTATATCCGAGGACTAGTGCATGATTAGATCATATCTTTGCAGTATTGTCCTACTTCTGAGCAAGTTGTAGATATCTTCACTAAAGCATTCACAGAGCAGGCTTTCAGCCATCTTAGGAAACTGCTTGGAGTGGCTGAAAATATGGTGAAGAAATATTGAAAAGGAAGTTTTTTAGTTTTGTTTGTTTTCCAGTTTTGAGGGAAGGTTTTTCCCAAGAGGTTTTCCTTCTTTCCTTGCTTTTCCTGGACAAAATAAATGTAAAAAGGGTGACCTTAGCCATAGTTGTTGGGCCCTTCATTTTTCTGATTTCTGTACTCACACACATTCGGACTTAATGGGGGGTGTTAGAATAATTAGACCCCATCTAGTCTTAGGATAAAGTTAAATATTCATTTTTAATAATGTCCTAAGTGTTAGACTAGTTAGTTGGCCACCTTTTGCCTAGTAGGTCCACAACTTGTCATACATATCCACTAATGCGCCTTCAGATGCTTTCTACTTGCTTTTCTGATAGTTCTGAATGGAAAGAACGCACATCCTAATTTTGCTAGCTTTGTCCTGCTTTTCCTGAGTATAAAGCAACAATTTCTGCTTTTGAGAGTGGATAAGGAAAAAGCAGGGAGCCTTCATGGACTTGGCAAGTTGTTATATTTTTGGCCAACACACCCTCCATTTTTTTCTCTTCTAAATCCACCATCTTTCTTCTTTTTCATCACTTATTGGTTGCCATATCTGATTTTGACAATTTGTGAGCTTCTTGACTGAGTTGGAAAGCTGATGTTGCCATTGATGGGGATTTACATGATTAGTAAGTCTGATTTTTTTGAGCTGCTCGAATGCCTCCAAAAGCTTTCAAATTTATGTTGTAATTATATATTTGGAAAGCCATCTCAATTCCTAAGGTTGGATGATATAAAGTTATGCAATAGAGTTTTATTATGTGCTTCTATTATGTCTCAATTTTCACTGTATTGTGCAATCTTTGCTTAGCAATTTTGTGAGCAATTTCTTGAGTGCATAGATCTAATTGGGATCTGATATTTGTACATGGTATCAGAGCCAGGTTCAATTCCCCGAGCTACGCTGAGGTCTCAGGTTCAATTCCTCGAGCAACACCGGAGGGGGGGTGTTGGAGTATCGACACAACCGCATGGTATAACTGTCGCACCTCTGGGAATATAAAAATATGGACTAACTGCCACTCCTGGTAATAAGACCTTCTGATTGGTTTCAAATGTTCATCAATATCTGCAGGTTTTGATGTAACATAAAATCTTACAAATATGTTATAGTGTATTTGCCTCAAGCAGTTCTAGCTTTCAAACTGCAACCTCTTTTTGTAAATGGATGGTTGTGCACAGCCTTTTTTAATATATATAAATTTTTAGTTTATGTTAAAAAAAACAAACAAACCATCGCGATAATTTATGAAAAGATACTTGTGATATTGTACTTATATATGTAATCATATAAATTTTTAGTAAGAAGCTTGAAGCTAAAGTTTCATTGATGCATTTTGATTTTGAATTTCAAGTACTAAAAAAGTATGATATAATCACTTAAATATGAATTAATATAAAACCAGTATAGATCCATCTTAAACTCATATCTACCAAGCACCGAGAGTGATCCAATTTTTTGAGGTGTAAATTTTTGTATCTTAAATTTTTTACATGTTCAGACAAATTTACACCTCAATAATTTTGATCACTTTGGTGCTTGGTAAATTCGGGTTTAAGATGGATCTATGGTGGTTTAATTTTTTTTATTTATAAGCCGACATGGATATTTTAATTACTTTTCATTTGATTCTAATTTTTTAATTTTATGAGCCGACATGAATTTTTTTAATTACTTTTTATTTTTTGTAATGTAACGTTACGTTACATTATGTGACAACATCTCCCCCATACTGGGTTTTAGAGCACCTCGCTACTCTCAGTGCAATTACTACCAGCCTAGATCCAAATCCTAGGCGCTATCAAACGCCTAGAGGGATCAAATTTCCTGAGGTGCAAACCTCTCCTTAAATAGCTCCTTGAGTGCAATACCTGAGCCACCTAATCCTAAGCTCTAAAGTCTCTAGTTTAAGTCTCATATTTACTTTTTACTTTGCATTATTCTTTTTTGTTTATGGCGAACATAATATTTATTATTTTTTACTTTGTATTATTCTTTTTTGTTTACTTTGTATTATTTTGTTACTCGACAAACACTCTAAAGTCTCATGTTTACCTTTTACTTTGTATTAAAAGTAAAAAGTAAAGTCTCTAGTTTAAGTCTCATATTTACTTTTTACTTTGTATTATTCTTTTTTGTTTATGGTTGACATAATATTTAGCACTTAATCCTAAGCTCTAAAGTCTCTAGTTTAAGTCTCATATTTACTTTTTACTTTGTATTATTCTTTTTTGTTTATGGCCAACATAATATTTACCACCTAATCCTCAGTTCCAAAGTCTCTGGTTTAAGTCTCATATTTACTTTTTACTTTTTACTTTGTATTATTCGTTTTTGTTTATGGGCGACATAATATTTATTACTTTTTACTTTGTATTATTCTTTTTTGTTTACTCTGTATTACTTTGTTACTCGACAAACACTCACATGTTACAAGATCTCCCTCATACTGGGCTATAGAGCGCCTCTCGGGGCAATAATAAAGATTAAATTGAATTAAAGAAAATAAGGTCTATGATCTTGTAGTGTATTTTATTTCGTTCAAAGTTGAACTTTATTAGTATATATGTAGTATATTTTGAAATTCAAATATGAAAAGAAGTATAAAATAATCATTTGAATATGAATAAATTCATGATTAATATGTAAAAAAAGGAATATGACTTCCTCATATTTTAATTGTATTTTTATTTTTTCTAAATTAAATTTAAAGTAATTAAAAAATATATAAGCACTTGAATATGAATTAATGTTTAATCGTTAAGAAGATGTGTTTATTTTTAGAAGGTTGCAAGTTCAAATCCGAGGGGGGTAGACAATGTACATCTATGTATACTTTAGTAGTCAAATCGTTGTGTAGAGGGGGGTCCCTTGTCCTACAAACAAATTGGTCTTATACACCAATTTATGATTTGGCTTGGTTGTGACCTTAAAATTATATTATTATTATTATCATTATAATATAAATGACCATAAAAATAGTTATCATAAAATAAATGAGAAGTTACAACCTCACCAAAGTCCCACTAAAATGTATTTTAACTTTTTCTAAATTGAACATAAGCAATGAGGCCCAAAGCATGATATAATCTTGTGAACATAAGAATATGAATCATGGAGAAGGGGTTATGACCTCACTACTCACATTGTAAAGGAAAGAGTAATGACGTGTCACTCATCCAATTCCTCTTTACCACTTAAATTTTAAGAGTTGTACTTATATGTTTTTTTTTTGTAAGTGAACTTTTGCTAGCATTGTCAAGAGAGGGTTGTACTTTGTTGTTGTTATTATGCAATGGTGGGGAATGAACACTAGGAGGGTTGTACTTTGTTGTTGTTATTATGTAATGGTAGGGAATGAACATTCATGTTTTGTCATGTGTATAATGACCTAGTGAGGAAAGGGAGAAAGGGACATTTGTTACTAGACATTGAATTATATGTTAACTAAATTCCTATTTCCGGGAAAGGGATCATAATGATGAATTGAAACAAGATCATTTTATAATAATTGTTTATTAACATCCTTACCTTAATAGGTAGGCTAATAAGAATATAAGCTCTTTGCTAGCATTGAAGGTATACAAGGGATGTTTGAACTAAAATGTAAACTATCAAGTTTATCTAGCTAATTGTTGCAACATTGTTTTTATGCATATTTAAAGGTGTTACACTTTCATGTACTTAGAGAGTAGGCTAGTGAGCGCCCACTGTGAAACTTTATTAGGTGATACATGCGAAATTGTGTTTGAGAAAGTTGTCGTTTTCCATATTAATTGATAGCCTTGGGTTAGGGATGACATTCATAGTGAATCTTTGTGGATGGTGAAAATCAATCTTCAAAGTTGTCATTCCACATGTTTGAGGTTTTACACATATAAGTAATATTGTTATATTTAATGTTGTATTTCACCTATAGTGTTTATGTGGTTAATTGAAATACTCGTAAGTTGTCCTTTCATCATTATTGCCATCTTAATATTTCATTTAAAGAATATTTTCACCTAATTAGGACATCCATATGGTATGCGATTAGATCTCTTGTTTATTCAACATGTTTATATGATGTAAAATTTGGATATTGTAGTCATTAGTAGAAATTGATATTTGTCAGAGAATATCATCATTCGACAAGGATGTTGGGCACACCATAAACTAGATATAGAGCATGCAAGGGTTTGCTTTTGCAAATAACCTATTGACTTTTGTAAATCATCTAAACTAAGAAGGGATTTGTGCTTCATTGTTTCAAAGAAGTAGTTGGATATGTCAAAATGATATCAAAGCATAATTTCGACATCTTTTCCTTTAGGGAAAATCTAGTTTATATTTTTTAAATTTTAAATATGGTGTAATTGCATTTATTTTAAAACTATCCAATGTTACTAAGAATGGATTTGTGTTTCATTCTGTTATAGCGTGAACTAGCAAGAAAAGTTAAAGCCCCAAAGAACATAGCTAGCCTAACTACACTTAGGAGTATTACTCATTGTCACCTCAACAACTACCACCTTGCACTTTTAGTTGGCTCTTCAAGGGGGGCTTCCCTAGATTGGATTGCTATGCTATTGCAATGAGGGCACAAAGGTAATTTGAAGAGTTATCCCTAGAAAAACTTGGGGTCTTCGTAGTAGTATAGATGATGGAAGGGTTTTAAAGGCTAATGTCAATCCCAAAGCAATGGATTCAATGAACAAGACCAATGAAAAAGGGGATAAGTTCATGAAAATATTAAGGAGAATTGAATCCTATGCAGTGGCAACTAATAAACCATATTAAGTTGCTTTATATTTGTGAAAATCACTAGGAGCTCCATTGCGGTGCCAATGTTAATAAGTTGTGCCTGATACAATGGAGTATTCCAAGTTCCTACTCTATAAATATGACTTAGATCAATGTAATATCTATGCATAAACCAACAAAGAAATGGAGGGAACTTCTCTCACAATTCTTCCAATGTGACAACATTATCTTTTTATGGCCCTAATAACAAGTTCTAGCTATCCCACATACCATTTTGCAACATTAAAAGATAAGAACCAGTAAACACTTACAAATGGAGAAGAAAACCCTTGAACTTCAATTGCTCCATAAGATATAACATTTAGGATTCAAAGAGAGAATGTTATAATCCAACCATGACTTACAAATGAGGAAGAGGCTCTCTTATATAGTAGAGTAGCCTAACTTCTCTTACGATAAAATATTAATAAATTTCTTAAGATCTGACCTAGGGTGAAGTAAAATACAACAAAACCCCACTAAGCTAACAAATCCTTAATTAACTCCTAACAAGATCTTTATAAAATTGTCATGTCCTCACCCATCCATCCGACCAAGTGAGGGGACATGAATGATTTATGGGGTTCTAAATTTCGCCTCATGGGTATATCATGAAATTCCTAAACATTTAAATGCGTGTGCAGGTGCATAAATATTATCACAACGGAAATAAATCTATTCACACACACGCATCATGCATATACTAGCATATTCATCACATGCATAACAATAAAAATCATGCAAATAAATTAACTCTCTCTCATGTTACTCACAGGCTTCCAATTTAATAATTCAAGCTAGGCCATTATGTTCCTTACTACAAGAATTTATTAGACATTCATAACACACAAATTTGGCATATTTAGAAACAACAATAAACACTTATCTTTTAACTAAAGTTGTCCAAGCAACTAACTAGGCGAGAGAAATGTTCCACCCAACTGTAGGCACTCTATCTAACATTTTATATCTATGCTGAGAGGCCACCCCTGAGCTAGGCTATGTATCCACTAAGGAGGAACTACACAGTCTCACTCATAGCCATACACACAAACACTCATGCTAAGCCAACACACAATTGGGTTTATTAAACATACAAAGAAATAAGAAAGGACAATGATAAGTCAGTGAGCTAAACCACATAGCTACATGCATCTCAGTTGGCTTCATCTAGCCTTGGAATCCACATTACCTACCACACCCAACACAAGGAAGGTCCCCTTCTTGTTAGGATAATTAATACTCCAACCTTTGTCCACCTTACTATTATTTCCCTTTTCCTAGTATTGGATGATGTTGTTAACCCCCTAGTGGTGTGTCATTGTCATCTAGGACTCATTAGCCACTTGATGCATCCTCTATGCATGAATTTAGGCCATGCATGCATGAATTTAGGCTATGCAGAGTCAATTCCCTATATTTTAGGAGCTAACTCAGTGATTTGGTTCAGTCCACCCGAGTTTATGACTGCAGTGGGGGGTTTGAGCTCTGATTGCCACTGATTGTCAACTAATGCGCCCTCTCTAGCCTGATTTCAATGAGAAACTCACTGATGCGCCCTTCATGATTAGTTAACTGACAATAGCTTCAGTCAATTGACATTCAGTTGAGTTTGGAACTATCGGAGCACTGTAGTGCGAATAATTCCTATGCTAGTCTGAGATGGATTTGAATTCCTCCTAGGTAATTGAATTTTCTCTATTGTACTATATTATTTTATTATACATATAATGGAATATGGCACCAGTTTTGATGCACATCTGAGTTTCTTTGCATGTTTGATTTTATTGCTCAATTCTTGCTAGATTTCACTGTAATTCTTCTACCTTGCTAATTCTGTCACTGTGAGGTATTCACAGGCTCAATGATTTGTTGTGTTCCAGAATTTCACATGGTATTAGAGCTGGTTTATCTTTGTTTTGAGAGTTTTCTGCACGTTTTCTGCAGGATTTTGAGAAGTTTTCAGTGCAGCAGTAGCAACTTGCATTCACTCAAGTAGCTAAAGATGGAGAATTTGAATGCTCCTTTGACACCAAGAATATATACAAGAGTATGTATAGGGTCACAATGGGAAAGGAAGTCGAACCTCAGGAAACTGTTGAGAAAGCAAAGTACTTGAACAAACTAGATGAGGCTTTTGTTTTTATGTGTATTCACATCTCCAGAGACTTTCTCTTCCATCTTGATGGATTGAAAACCCCAAGGGAGGTTTAGAAGAAGCTTGAAAATATATTTGGTAAGCAATATGAGCTAAGAGGCCACGTTTTGGAGAATGAATTGATTGCTCTCCAACCCAACAATTTCGAAACCATACAACAGTTATTTTCAAAGTTCAAGTCCTTGGTTATGCAGTGCAAACAATGTGGAATTGAAAAGAAGGATGAGTAGCTGGTGCTATCCATCCTAAGTAAGATTGGCCCTGAATTTTCGATATTTGTGTGTCATGTTCCCATTTTGTCAGCACAAGGAAGCATCCAATAACCCATCAAACCCCCATGGATCCTAGTGAAAATCAGTAGATTAATTAATAAAGGGGGATAACATTAGCCTAGGCAATTAAATTAACTAGGAATAATTTGGCCTATAGTTGTTTTAATAAATTAAATTAGAAGTGATGCAATTACTATTTGGATATTTAATTATTAATTAAATGTGATAATGAGTTGGAAGATGCCAAGGACTCCATGAGGGCGCATAAAGAGATAAGGCTAGCTTTATGAGTTGTCACAACAAAGAGGAAACTGGAAGAAAGCAACACAAAGCAAGGTGTCAGTAAAAAAGAAGGAAATTGGCAAAAGCAATGAAAAGCATGCAAGTGCATAAAGCAGGCAAGTGCACAAAGTAGGAAAGTGAGGAAAATAAGTCAGTAGTGAAAATAAGGAAACATCAGGAAAGTAAGGAGGGCGAAGTTTCCAAAAAGAATAAAATCTAGCCAGTAGTAAAAAGAAGGAAACATCAGGAAAAGCAAGGAGGGCGCAGTTTCCAAAAAAGAAGAAAGCTAGTCAGTATGGAAAGTAGGAAAGTTCTATCTCAGTCAAGGAAGGTGCATTGGATGAGTCCAAGTAGGTCCACTAGCAACCTAACTTTATCAACAAGCCACCCAATCTATAAAAGGAGGAGGGAACACCACATTCACATCTTTTGACACTTTATTTTTGTGATTGAGTAAGCTCAATGCTTCTCTAGGATTTGGAGATGCACCCTTAGCCACTTGTGGGAGATGTGCCACATAGTTACTGTTCCAATCTTATGCATATGAACCAGTGCATCCAATTATGACCAATTTGCAGATCTGATCCATCCCATTCCATGAATATATTGATCCTTCAGAGTTGATGCAGAGATCTAAGCCAGTTTGATGTGGTGTTGATGAGTTGATGAGTTTCACTTTGAGAGAGAGATCAGTTGGAGAGCTTGCAAGAAGCTTCAAAAGTTCAGTGCACCTCACATGAAAATCCAATAGCTCCTATAATTCCTTTATTTCATATTCAGTGACTACATATCCTCTCCTTACTCTTCTTGTAACATTCTTCTTCCATTCATTGTAATAACTCAATAATAATGACTCTCGGTGAAGTTTGAGCCATGAGACTTCTGTTTATTGCTTAATAAGCTCAGTTACTGTTTGCTTCTGTCTCTTTAATTCATTTCTGAGTTATATTAGTCCTCAGAAGGAGAATTCGAGAGCCTTAGAGGCTGTTTGGGTTGACTTTTCTCAAGACTAGCTCTTTAGCACCTTTTATTTGACTAGTTTTGCAGAATATTTGATTAAAAGTAATCTAAATGCTTATTTTCTGTTATATCAGTTATATGAGGTTCCTAAGACACTAATGAATCTCATACAAGTATCAAACTGAGGATTCATATCCCTCTTGTCCTGTTTGGAAGATCCTAAAAACAAACTAGTCAAGTTGTCCACCATAGTGCTCTTTCTCTTTGGACCTCCAAACTCAATCAAATCCTCCCAAAAATTCAGTAGCTCTTGTCCAATAGTATATTCTGGGTTTTTTACCTCATATACATCCTTTGGTTACTATCAAGTGTAAGTGAATGAATCTAGTTTGCATATGCTGGTGTGCCTAGGCATCCTTGTGTAGACTTCAACGGTAGTTGTTGTCAAAGTTTTAATGGCCGCAGTACATTGTGCATAGGACTCTGAATATGGCCTTGAATCTGATATATTTTCTTATGTACACTCCCTAACATATTTTGAAGATCCAAAAATCCAACCATCAAGGTCTTCCGGGGTTTATCTGTGTCCAATACTAGTTTCTTCATGAGTAGTTTTGATGACTAGTTTCAGTTGTGTTAATTTCTGTTATGAATTTTAAATGTGAGATAATATCCTTTGAAATATGATTCAGGGATATTACAGTGGTATCAGAGAACTTTCCTTGGCCCAGCCCGTGGAAAGTAACTTTCAGTGGAAGAAATATCTCACCTCTATCTTCAAGTTGTAGCTACGGAACTAGTTACAGTCATGGAAGATGAAGGCTTTGAGTTATACGAGGAAGAAGAAATAATTTACATTGATGGAGGTCTACCAAGAGATGAGGATGGTTACATTTGTGATTATATGCACAGTGAATACCAATGGGTTGAACTATCGATGGCTAATCCTAAGAAGGATTTAGCAAATATGATATCCGCATGTGAAAACTTGCCCCAACACTACCAGGAGTATCTAGCCTTGGGAGAAAATATTTGCAAAGACATACCTTTCAAAGATTATTTTTACTGTAGGTTTGGATTTGAGCTCAAGGATGTAGATGAGGAATCATTAAAAGGCAACAAACCAATGAGAGAAGAAGAAGGAAAAAACAAATCAGCCATCCGATGAACATGAGAGGCACCATAGTCTCTCAAGTGAAGAACCATGTACATCTAAAGAAGATGGAGGTACAATCCTTACTGATGAGGATTGTAAGCATGAAGAAGCCACCACCAGTTCTGCTAAGGATCATCCAGTAAATAATGCTAGATTCCAAGAAGAGGCATCTACTGATGGTTGCACAAATTCTGAAGAAGCATCTACTAATGGATGCTATGATGAGGTACCTACATATGGGTGTTTAAGTTTTGAGGAGACATCTACTGATGGATGTCCATATCTCTATGTTGGTGACATAGAGACACCATTTGATGAGGTTGTTGCAAGTACAAATTCCACTGAACCCAAAGAAGATGAATTCCTTGCAGTCAAGGAAGAGATCCCAGGATCAATCTTACTATCACCACAAGAGCTTCATGAGGTTGATCCACCAATAGATGAGGAGGAGGTTCGCTCTCAACCTTCTCCCTTTGAAATGCCACTCGAGATGAGTGAAAGGGAGATCAAAGAGGCTTTACACATTTTCCATGACACACATGTTTCATTGTCACATTCTTGTTGGAGAGATGCTTCATTGGAAGATTCATCTTTCCTTGAAGCCATGGAGAAGACCTAGAAAGCAATGACTACAATTCAAGGTAGTTTTTCATACACGCTTTCTGAAAGAGATTACTTGTATGAGCTTGTTCATATGTTGCATGGATCATCCTTGAAGGATGATGAGGATATTTGCAAGCTCAATGATGAGTTGATGGCCACTCAAGATTCTTTGAGAAGCACTCAAAGTGCCCTCTTGGAATCTAAGATGGAGATAAAACAACTTCACCAAGAGTTGTAGAGATCACATATTCCCTCCTACATTCCAGTCAGCCATTCTCTTTCGGTTGATGACATTCAGAATTCTATGAAGGAACCTCATGAGATGGTGGTTCATGAGGTGCATAGTGACATGCATGTGCTTGAGTATTTTTCAGATGCAGATGATGAGTTCCAAGCACATACTATCTTCTAGAGAAAAACTGAGCTTCTTCCTAGAGTGAGTCATTCCTCCATAGAGGAGTCATAAGAGCTCTTGTGTGATGGACCAACCTTTGATGGTGTTGATGCATCCATTATCATGATGGATGAGGTTTTCAATGATGAGATTATGTTCCATGATCCTACATCAGTTCCTTCTACTTATTCCATGTCAATTGAAGGGGAAGTTTGGGTCAAGAATTTATTCTTGATGGTATCTGAAGAGGAGCAGAAGGCTCCCACATTCGCTCTAGTTGATTCAAGGATAGCACCACCTCCCTCCCAGTAGTTGCAGAGGAATCCCATGCCTGCCTTTTATTCCTTCACACATAAAGGTGCATATGGTTCCAACTTGAATTCATTGAGCATATCACTTTCTGATTGCATGCACCATTTGACCAGTGGTAGAGAGTTGAGCCATTGGGAATATTCACATAGGGAAGCACTTTGCTTTCCCGTTGGATCATGGGGTTGGAGTGTCTCTTCTTTTCTTATTTGGGATAAAATACACATGAGTGATATTCCTGCTTGCATCTATGGAGACTTCTTGGATACATTTTACACTTCTTGTGAGCAGCATGGGCATCCATGGAATTTTGATGATGCCTACTTTTTTTGTGATTGGACACAAGACTTTCACCGTTGTCATTTGAACAACAAAGTTTTGATATTTTGTACTTGTGTGCATTGGGAACATGAAGTACATTTGGACTTGCATGTGCTTGGAGAGTTTGGAGTTAAGCAAGATGGAGGCCAAGCCACCGTTCTTTTTCCAAGAGATTATGATTTGCCTCTAGGAGATTGTTGCATAGTTTTGCAGGAGGCACATGATCTCACTTCGCTTGAGCCAACCACAAATTTGATGGATAATGGTTTCCAAGAGTGGGTTCACTATATTTCATCCCACACACATATGGAAACCAACGCACATAAGGATGAAGTTTGGGTGAAGGGATTTTTCCTATGGGTGCCACATGAGGAGCAGGATGCTCCCACATATTCCATTGATGACTTAAAGGTCAATCCACGTGGCCTAAAAAGTGCACAATTCCCTTTCTAGTTTGACAAGCAACAACATAGGCGCCTATCTGATGTCCCCATCATGCATAGAAATGCATGGAAGTTCCACTTGAACCATTTGAATGGAATAAGTGACAATGAGTTGAGCTCTTGCACCAGAGTGAAGCTTTCTCATGGGGAAGCTACAAGCTTTCCATTTGGGTCTTTCTGTTGGAGTGTTTGTTCATCGTTTGGTTTGATGGATAGATACACCGCAAGGATGGAGATTCATCGAGGTAAAAATTCTTTTTTCCTTTGTGATGATTTTTTTGGTTATATTGACATTGCTTTACCATGTGATCAGATGTAAGGGTATGCATGGAAACCTTTGGATATTTTCAGTACACATACCCCCATGGATTGGGTGTGCAAGTACATGGAATATTTGGGACTACCATGCAAGAGAAAATCATCTTCCATACAAATCATATTGGTAACAATAGAGCAAGTAAGCAATTAGTTTGTACCAGAAGAGATCCAAACACTGTTGGAACACATGACAAAGACCTTCAGGTGCCTTGGGAGGAATGAACTTCCAACATGGTCGTGGATGGACCTTGGCATACCGTGGAGTGATAGGTTTTCGCAAGAAGCCATGATGATGGATGGCATGCATCAAGAACCATGGGATCCATGAATTGATGGGTGGTTTCACACACCATTTATGTTTTGGAGGATATAGAGGAGACAGTGGGATCCAAGCATTCTTCTCAGCTGTCTTAGTTGGTTTGAAAATGTTGTTGAAGAAGAGTTAGTCATTGGGGGAATGACTATAATTAGAGTGGTGCAGTAGAAAAATTGGTGGAACTTTGGTATTTATCTTGGAATTGAGGATTTCAATTCTAGATAGCCAAAAACATATTTTGAGGAGCGAAGTCACTGGTTGGCTTCATAGATGGTTGGAGTTGGTTTCTTGCTTGAGGACAAGCAAACTTGGGAGGGGAGGACTGTCATGTTCCCATTTTTTCCGCACCAGGAATTATCTAATAACCCACCAAATCCCCATGGATCCTAGTGAAAATCAGTGGATTAATTAATAAAGGTGGATAACATTAGCTTAGGCAATTAAATTATCTAGGAATAATTTTTCCTATAGTTGTTTTAATAAATTAAAATAGAAGTGATGCAATTATTATTTACATATTTAATTATAAATTAAATGTGATAATGAGTTGGAAGATGACAAGGATTGCATGAGGGCACATAAAGGGATAATTCTATCCTTATGAGTTGTCACACCAAAGAGGAAACTGGAAGAAAGCAACACAAAGCAAGGTGTCAGTAAAAAAGAAGGAAACTAGCAAAAGCAGTGAAAAGCATGCAAGTGCATAAAGCAGACAAGTGCACAAAGCAGGAAAGTGAGGAAAAGTAATTAGTTGTGAAAAGTAGGAGACATTAGGAAAGCAAGGAGGATGCAGTTTCCAAAAAGAATAAAAGCTAGCCATTTGTAAAAAGAAGGAAACATTAGGAAAAACAAGGAGGGCGCAGTTTCCAAAAAAGAAGAAAGCTAGTTAGTGTGGAAAGTAGGAAAGTTCTAACTCAGTCAAGGAAGGCGCATTGGATGAGGCCAACTAGGTCCACTAGAAACCTAACTTACTCAACAAGCTACCCAATCTATAAAAGGAGGAGGGCGCACCACATTCACATCTTTTGACAATTTATTTTTGTGATTGAGTAAGCTCAATGCTTCTCTAGGCTTTGGAGATGCTCCCTTAGACACTTGTGGGAGATGTGCCCCATAGTTAGTGTTCCATTATTATGCATATGAACCATTGCAGCCAATGATGACCAATTTGAATATTTTATCCAGACCATTGCATATAGATATTGATCCTTCAGAGTTGATGCAGAGATCTAAGCCGGTTTGATGTGGTGTTGATGAGATTCACTTTGAGAGAGAGATCAGTTGGAGAGATTGCAAGAAGCTTCAGAAGTTCAGTGTTCCTTGCATGAAAAGACAATAGGTCCTATACTTCATTTAGTTCAGATTCAATGACTACATCTCCTCTCCTTACTCTTCTTGTAACATTCTTCTTCCATTCATTGTAATAACTCAAGAATAATGACTCTTGGTGAAATTTGCGCCATGAGACTTCTGTTTATTGCTCAATAAGCTCAGTTATTGTTTGTTGTTGTATCTTTAATTCATTTATGAGTTATATTAATCCTCAGAAAGAGAGTTCGAGATCCTTAGAGGCTGTTTGGGTTGACTTTTCTCAAGACTAGCTCTTTAGCACCTTTTATTTGACTACTTTTGCAGAATATTTGATTAAAAGCAATTTGAATGCCTATTTTATGTTATATTAGTCATATGAGATTCCTAATACACTAATGAAGCTCATGCAAGTCTTAAATTGAGTATTTGTATCCCTCTTGGCCTGTTTGGAAGAGCCTGAAAGCCTGAAAACAAACTAGTTAAGCTGTCCACCATAATGCTCTTTCTCTTCGGACCTCCAAACTCAGTCAAATTTTCCAAAAAATTCAATAGATCTTGTCTAGCAGTATATTAGGGGGTTTTTTACCTCATATACATCCTCTGGTTACTTTCAAGTGTAAGTGAATGAGTCTAGTTTGCATATGCTGGTGTGCCCAAGCAACCTTGTGTAGACTTTAGCGCCAGCTGTTGTGCATGGGAATCTGAAGCTAGAATTGAATCTGATATCTTTGTTGTTGTACACACCCTAACATATTTTGCATATCCAAAATTCCAACCATCAAGCTCTTCTGGGGTTTATCTGTGTCCAAGACTAGTTTCTTCATGACTAGTTTTGAGGACTAGTTTCAGTTGCGTTAATTTGTGTTATGAATCTTAAATGTGAGATAATATCCTTTGAAATATGATTCATGGATATTACATTGTGTCCACCTTTCACTATGGGATATTTTCAATCCTCAATTGGAAAATGCCTTCTTTAGATGCATTCACAGAATCCCTGATCCAAGAATAAGACAAACTGATCCAAATGGGAGCCTTGAAGGCCTCCAAGAATCATGCTCTTATGGATGGGGATTCCAAAAGTGTGAATGATAAAGGGAAGCAGAAGGGAAAGGACAAGAATCAATCTGAATCCAAACCAAAGGAGAATCATAATCCATCAAAAGGAGCCTCCAACTCTAAGAAGGATAAGCAAAAGAGGTTTGAGAAGACCAAGTGTACCTATTGCAAGAAAGGAAACCATCCAGAGAGTTCCTGCATGAATAAGTAGATAGATCAAATGACCAAACTTATTGAACATCACAATATTTCCCTCCAGAAGGTGCAAGGAAGACTGATTCTTGAAGTGAGACAGATGATCATGAGAGATGCCATGCATTGAAGGCTGAATTCTCACAATCACAATCCTTCCTCATAGATTCCGGAGCCTCCACCACATGGTTACCTCCAGAGAGTCTTTCTCTTCTTTAGATATCACTGATGGTCCCTAGTATTCACATGGGATATGATTCACAACTCTCTACTGAAGGGAAGGGAACAATACAATTGGAGCATGGAAAGTTAAAAAAATGTTATGTATGTGCCTTCTTTAGCAGCCAACTTATTATCTGTTTATCAGATGACACACACAAGTTCACCGAAGAAAGCTTTTTTTGGACCTGACACAATTGATATTACAGATATCTCATCTGGGAAGCTAATAGCTAAAGGTGTTGCAAACCATGCCTCAAAGGAATATGAGTTCTCCCATTTTTTTCCATATTCACATCAAAGTGCCCTCTTGACCCATGCCAATGAAACTAGCAGACTCTGGCATGAGAGATTCATACATCTCAATTTCAAGTACTTGTAGCAGTTACACAAGGAAGAGATGGTTGAAGGATTTCCTGACATAAAATTCTCTCATGGAATTCGCAAAGGCTGCTTGGTAGGGAAGCATCCAAAGCGAAAGTTTGATGTTGGGAAGGCAAAGAGAGCTTCCTCCACACTTGATTTGATACACAATGATGTCTCGGGACCAATGCCCATAGCTTATATGAATGGGATCCAGATACCTTCTGGCCTTCATAGATGATTACTCTAGGTTGCGTTGGAATCTATTTTCTTAAGCAGAAGTTTGAGGTATTCGAGACTTTCAAAGTTTTCAAGGCCTTGGTTGAGAACCTTGTTGGGAAGAAGATCAAAGCACTCAGATCTGACAATGGAGGGGAGTACATCAAGAGAGAGTTACAACAATTTTGTGCTTCTGAGGGCATCCAAATGCAACATTTTGTTCCATACACACCACAAAAAAATGGTGTATCTGAGAGGAAGAATAGATCATTGAAAGAAATGGCTACCTATTTGCTTGAAGCAAGGAATCTTCCACCATATCTCTGGGTAGAAGCAATGAATTGTGCTTCATACATTCAGAACAAGGTACCCCACAAATCTATGAATGGGGTCACTCCATTCGAAGCATTGAAGGTACAAAAACTAGATATCTCTCACTTAAGGGTTTTTTGGATCCAAGGCATGAGCCAGAATCCCATCTGACAAAAGAAAAGATCTTCAACCCCAAAGTAGCGAATGCACTTTTTTGGGATATGAAGAAGATGAAAAGGCATACAAACTGATGGAGATTGCAACCAAAATATGCTTCATTGAAAGAAGTGTCCAGGTTTAATGAAGATCCATTGCAAGATCTACAGTAAGCTAAAAGAAAAAGGTAGATCTAATCTGCGTACTCCATTTGCACCCGATGAAGATCATAATGATGTCTATTTTGATGAGGACCAAGTTGAATCAGATCTTGATGTTGAGAATGAATATCAAGCAGATACAGATCCAGAACCAACACCTGCTCCCAATCCATGGCCCAAGTCCAAAATGGGCTCACAAAGTCCTTGAAGCTGCTGGGAACATAGTTGGGGATCCATCTGACCATAGAAGAACCAGATCTCAGTATCAAAATGCAAACCCTTGCACTATGTCATACAGATCCACTTCTCCCAGAGAGGTGCTATATGATGGTGGGGTCTGATCCACAATCCTTCAAAGAGGCTTGCCATGATCCAAGATGGAAAACTGAGGTTCATATGCACAACATCAGGGAACTAGTGCACAACAGAACCAACCCACTACATTACTGTCCTACAGAGGAGCAGACTGCAGAAATTTTTTACAAAGTCTTTCACTCATAAGATATTTTCCTATCTCAGATATCTACTTGGTGTGAAGGCTGCTTAAGTGCCATGCTGTTCATTTTTTAGGGGTTTTTTTTCCATGAGGTTTTCCCCATTTCCTTAGTTTCATCAACTTTTATTTTTTATTATTGATTGTATGGGTGACCTTTGGCCTCAGTTACCAGGGCCCAGTTTTTCTAAGTTTGGATTAAGGGGGGGTGTTAGGATAATTAATACTCCAACCCTTTGTCCACCTTAGTATTATTTCCCTTTTCCTAGTATTAGATGATGTTGTTGACCCCCTAGTGGTGTGTAGATTGTCAAATAGGACTAATTAGCCACTTGATGCACCCCCCATGCATGAATTTAGGCCATGCAGAGTTAGTTCCCTAGATTTTAGGAGCTAACTCAGTGATCTGGTTCAGTCCACCCAAGTTCATGACTGTAGTGGGGGGTTTGAGCTTCGATTGCCACTGATTGTCAACTAATGCACCCCTCTCTAGCCTGATTTGCATGAGAAACTCACTAATGCGCCCTTCATGATCAGTTAACTGACAGTAGCTTTAGTGAGCTAACATTCCGTTGAGTTTAGAACTATCAGAGCACTGTAGTGGGGATAATTCCTATGCTAGACTGAGATGGATTCAAATTCCTCTTGGGTAATCAAATTTTTCTCTATTGTACTATATACTTTTACTATATCGATTAATGGAATATGAAACCAATTTTGATGCACATCTGAGTTTCTTTGCATGTTTGATTTTACTACTCAATTCTTGCTAGATTTCACTATAATTCTTCTACCTTGCTATTTTTGTCATTGTGAGGTATTCCCAAGCTCAATGATCTGCTGTGTTCCATAATTTCACACTTCTCTTCTACACAGTCTCTATGGCGCCCCTTCCCTCCAATGTTATTCAAGGTTGGCATAGAAAGGTCCAAGATACTAAACCGTCCGAGATTTCTTGCCTTCACTAGGTTTATTAATCCATTTGAATCTATGGTCTCTCTCTAGCTTCAAATTTCTCTTTGATTTTCTGATTCCTGACCACACTAATTTTCAGCCACGAAATTCAATTTCTAGGCTTCCAAATCTGGGTCTTCCCATGAATTTTTGAGTCATTTACACTCTCAAATTTTCCCCAGGGTTGATATGTATGGATTCCCCACTGGGTTTCATTGCCCACATGAATTTTTAAGCATTCTTGACACTCTAAAATGTGGCTTTTACACTGGTTACGATTTCTATTATTTGTTGCTTGTTGGGAATGCATAGATTGCTGGAAGTTGTAGTCCATTTTCCCAACAAGGATCTAGGGAATTGAATCCCCATGAGGGAAATTGACTTCTGGGTACACAAAATGATCCCATACGAATTCCTGGGCTCAACCCATGATCCATTAAATTCATGAGTTGATTTCTTAGCAATCGTTCTTACAACAAAATTAAATATTGGCAAGGAATTCCACTTGGGTAGTTTCTTACCATTTATGGCACACGGTTTCTCCATATGACACTTGGAACAAAGGATTTGATTGTTGGCATTTGGCGTGTCCAACGCTCCCCATGAGTTTCGTGACATGGGTTAACCCCCTCTCGTGGATCATAACTTTGGCGATTGTAGCGGAGATTAACACCCTCTAGGTTTTGGTCTAACGGCAATCATTCTCCAACAAATGGTATCAGAGAGACAGGGTATCGAGTTTGAAAACTCACCCGAGTAACGCTGGGGGGAGATTGTTTGCATTTACGTCCAACACTCCCCGTGAGTTTCGTGACATGGGTTAACCCCCTCTTGTGGATCCTAACTTTGGCGATTGTAGCAGAGATTAACACCTGCAGGTTTTGGTCTAACGGCAATCGTGCTCCAACATTAATCCCCCGCACCCCTCTCCTCTCCCTAGTGGGATAAAACACAATCCCTCATTTAGTTGCCTCCATAGCCAAGTCTTATTCTTCTATTTGCATTATAAATATTTACATTTTTCCATGGCTAACTAACACATATCTACGAAATATAAATACTTTCCTTTATAATCCGAGCATTCATTAGTGGGGGCCTTGGCCTTGAGCTCCACACTAGGAATCATGCATCATATTTTCACAATATTTACATATCAAGCCAATACATTACAGGGGTCAAAATGAGGTGTTACATTCCCCTCCCCCTTAGAACAACATTGTCCTTGGTGTTCTCAAAACTGACCAAAAATGGGTATGCCTCTCTCATGGCATCCTCCAGGCTCCCATGTAGCCTCATTGGGACCAAGGTGCTTCCATTTCACCTTTGCCTGTCCAATGGATCAGTTCGCAAAACAATGTTATATTCTTGTTAAGGATGCGCATAGGTTCCATTTGGAACTCTCCCTCGGGTTTACCTGAACCACATTCCAATCAATTACATGGATATGATCATGTACATATTTCTTCAGAAAAGAAACATAAAAAAACATTATGAGCTCTCATGTTAGCGGGAAATGCAATCCCATATGCAACTGGCCCTTACCCTATCAAGGATTTTCGAATGGCCCACAATATCTTGGTGCCATCTTGGCACAACTTCCTAACTTTAAGGAACTTTTCATTGACTTTACTCTTAAATAAACATGATCCCCAACTCGAAATTCCTTGTGCACTCTTTTCAATTATGCGTAACTCTTATGCCTGTCTTGGGTTTCCTTTAAATTCTGTCTGATCTTAACAATCTCCACTTCCATTTCCTTGAGCATTTCTGGGCCCAAGCACTATCCTATTTACTAAACTATCCCAACTCACCAGAGTTCTGCATCATTTTCCATACAATGCCTCAGATGGACTCATTTCCAATGATGCTCGATGTCCATTATTGTATGCAAATTCTACCAAGGGTAGGTAATCCTCGCACTTGGATGGTGTATCCATCACGTACATCCTCAACATATCCTCAAGAATTTGATTCACCCTCTTGGTTTGGCCATCTGTTTGAGGATGATACGCTGTACTAAAATTCAACCGAGTTTCCCTCATACCTAGGGTTCCTTAGATTTAAAAAAAACTAATTAAATAATAGAAAAAAAAATTCAGTGAAATTTTATTATAGTTCAAGATTGGTGAAAATAATATTATTATAGATTTTGACTAATTTTAAGTTAATCTAAATTATTTTTGGTGGTGGAAGCATGAAATCGAGCAGAGATCAAAATATATAGAATTGAAATAATGGAAAGTACATGAATTGAACACAGATATTTTACGTGGTAAAACCCTTTATAAGGAAACATACACGGGGGAAAAGAGTATTAATATTCTTATTATTCAACAATGAGATTACAGCATCTTACAACCATTTCCTCACTCACTCTATGATTTGATTTTCACGGGCTTACATGGGATATATAGCACTTCTTACACAATTACAAAAAACTGAGCAATTAAATGGCACCCCTATTCATATTCTTGTTTACGGACAATCTGTAAGAGCAGACTCAAATAGATCTCCCTATTCTGAATGAATTGGATCTAGAACAAAAAAAGTACATAATACAAACAACTTTCCTAGATTGATTAAAATGCAAGATAATGAAAGAAGTGGCTTACCTTATAAATGCAGATATTTTCCTCCTTGTTGATCCAAGTCCCGATCTTCAGATCTCAATCTGCAAAAACTAATCAATAACATGTGGAAACATACAAGTGATAAAAGCACATGATTTGCGAATCAAATCTAGATCAACAGTCAAATAGGTTAATCCTAAACATTATTAACACAACAAAGTTTATGCAAAGAATTTGCATTAGATGTAATAATAAGAAGTACAAAGAGAGAGGCGTTACAACCGATGCTTTGACGTTTGTAACCTCCGTCCAACAATCCTAGCCTCAAGATCAAATGCTTTGCCTCTAATGGATGAAGAGGATCTCCTAGCAAAATTCCACCAGCATATAGGTACTCTATCCTTCCTCCCTTAACAATGGAGAGGGGGTTCATATATATAGGGCTAAAGGGATAGGAGAGGTTGAGGATTTAGGGGAGAGGATTAAGGGATCATCCCACTAGACAAGGGGATCGAATTCCACCTTTCCAGATAAGTAGGGATAGGTATCCACGCCATCCAAGCTTCGGGAAGTCGCTCAAAGCTTCTCTTTATCCATTTTAACCAACTGTGATGCACCTTGCACAAGGGCAGCATGCGCCAAAGAGAGATCAACGCACCTTGTACAAGAGCACTATACACCATCGACGCACTCTGGTAAGGTGCAAAGCGTGTCACCTTGAACCTGACACACCTTGTTGGAGAGAAGGGCGTGTCGGGGTGACCACATAAGGTTAAAGGGATGCACAACAACCTTTCTTCTGATGGTTGAGCCCAGGAACTTCAGAAATCAGGGCATATAGAGGACACATAACTCACGATGACGAGATTTTGGTGTAACAATTCTAACTTGGGCTATTTTTTCTCAACCGAAGGTAGAATAATAGGGATCTAAAAGATGCCCAAATCCACATACATGGGAAATTAGTTGTCACTTTTTCCAACAATCTCCACCTTGACAACAGTTTACCTGATACCTTGCCCATTGTTTATTCATCACCTTTCTTGCAAGCCAAGAGAAGCTAAACACCAACGCAACTTCTCTAATTTTAATGGTTTCATGAACATGTTTGCAAAGTTCTTTTGAGTATGGAATTTCTCAAGAACTACTCCACCTTCATTAATAACATGTCTTACAAAATGGTATTTAAAAGGAATATATTTTGTCTTACTATGATAAGTTGGATTTTCAGCCAAATGAATAGCACTTTGACTATTACAAAATAATTTTACATTATTTTGTATCCTTCCAAACTCACTTAACAAACCTTTCAACCAGATTGCCTCTTTGCAAGCATGTGAAGCAAATATGTATTATACCTCCAAAGTGGATAAAGCAACAATGTTTTGAAGCTTTGACATCCAACTAATAGGACCTCCTATAAGACTAAAGACATATCCTGAAGTGTATCTCCTTTTTTCCAAGTCACTTGCAAAATCTAAATCGACATAACCATAGACTACATCACTGCAACCATTAAAGGTGATACAATAATTACTTGTGCCTCTAAGATACCGAAACACCCATTTCACTACTGCCCAGTGATCTTTACCTACATTTTCCATGAATCTACTAACAATACCAACTGCATATGAAATATCTGCTCTGGTACATACCACCGTATACATCAAACTTCCTACTACATTAGCATATGGTACATGAGACATATACTCCTTTTATTCATCATTACTAGGACACAAACCTAAAGAAATCTTAAAATGGGAAGACAAAGGGATATTAACTGGTTTCACATTATTCATACCGAATATCTGAAGTATTTTCTCCACATGCTTCTGTCGTGATAACCACAACTTACCATTTTTCCTATCTCTATGTATTTCCATGCCCAAGATCTGTTTTGCTTCTCCTAGATCCTTCATATCAAATGCCCTATCTAGCTGAGACTTCAACCTGCTGATTTCAATCATGCTTTTGCTTGCTACAAGCATATCGTCAACATATAACACCAAAATAATGAACATTCCATTTTCAAACCTTTTAAAGTAAACACAATGATCATATTCACTTCTGGTAAAAATTTGGCTCATCATGAAGGAATCAAACTTCTTGTACCATTTCTTGGGTGATTATTTCAGGCCATACAATGACTTCTTTGAGTTTCCAAACAAACCTTCTTTTGCAATTCTGAACAAACCCTTCTGGTTGTTCCATATATATATCTTCATCTAAATCTCCATGTAGAAATGCAGTTTTAACATCTAGCTGCTCTAAATCAAGAACAAATAAAGCAACTAGTGCTAACACTAATTGAATAGAAACAAGCTTAACAACTAGTGAAAATATTTCATGGAAATCAATACCTTTCTTCTAAGAATACCCTTTTGCTACTAGTCTTTCTTTGTACTTATCATCTTTATTATCAACACCTTTCTTCAATTTGTAGACCCACTTGCAACCAACAACTTTTATGTCCTTTGGAAGTTCTACCAGGTCCCATGTTTTTATTATTTTCCAAGGAATCCATTTCTTCTTTCATTGCTACTTTCCATTTACCACTTTCGGATACCTCCATTACTTCCTGATAACAACTAGGTTCCCCATCATTAAAAATCAAAGCAACAGATGAAGCATAATCTTCATACCTTTTTGGAAAAGTTCTGGCCCAAGCAGATCTTCGTAGAGTTTGTTGTGGTGATTCGTCAGTTTCCTGGAAATTTTCTGCAACCTCATCTTCTTTTGTAGGATGTTCTTCATGAATGTCTTCATGCTCCTCCTCTCATGTAGATGATCAAGTATCCAACTGAATTTGTTGAATTTGTGGTGCTTCTGCTTGTTTCATTTCACCATCTACCATTTATGATTCAATGAGAGACAATTCATCAAATACAACATCTTTTTTAATGATGATTTTGTGGGCAATAGGATCCCACAATTTGTATCCCTTAATTCCATTATCATACCCAACAAAGACATACCTTTATTTATTTATTTTGGATCTAACTTAGAATGTTGATTCTTGGGAATAAGAGCATAAGCATCACAACCAAAAATCTTAAGATTTGAATAATCACAGGGGTTTTTTTTCCATACCTCTTTTGGAATCTTACAGTCTATTGTAGCTGATGGTGATCGATTTACCAAATAGAATGCATTAATAACTGCTTCTCCCCATAATTCTTGCTGCAACTTGGCATTACCAAGCATACACCTTGCTCTCTTTAGAAGAGTCCTATTCATGCATTTAACGACACCATTTTGCTGTGGAGTATGAATCGTGGTTTTATGTCTTTCGATCCCAACTTCGTTACAATAGTTTTCAAATTCCTTGGATGTGAATTCACCTCCATTATATGTTCTTGGACATTTGATTGACATATCAGTGTTCTTTTCAACCAAAGCTATAAATTGTTTAAAATCATTAAATACCTCAGCTTTTCTTTTGAGTAAATCGATCCATACCTTTCTAGAGTAATCATCTATAAATGTAACAAAATATGATGAACCTTCAAAAGAAACCGTAGGGGTTGGCCCCTAAACATCAGAATCGATGTAATCTAGGATACCTTTACTAATATGCTTCCATGTTTTAAATTTCCATCTAGTTTGTTTTCCAAACATACAGTGCTTGCATAAATTAAAATTTAGAGTTTTTAAGATAGGAAGCAACTTACACTACAAAAAAAATGCCCTTAAGAGGAGGTTATAGCGGATGCTCCTCTCAAAAGAGCTCAAATATCCATTTATAGTAGAGGTCACTAGCGGAGGTGCACGGGTGGAGGTTGTGGCAGATATTTTTTCTTCGGTGTGTTTTCAAACAAAACACATCGATGCATCACCCAACAACACACACCGGGTACGCAAAAAAGACCATGTCGCACCACGAAACAACATCACTGAAAAAAATCGCCAAGATGTGCGACAATTTTCTAAAACTATCGTAGTGCATTTTTGGAAACTTAACGCCCCAGTGCATTTATTTCAAAGAATGCTTAGTACTATATTTTATTAAAAATTAGCAGTCGCAGTGCATTACGTTTTGAAGAAAGCACCGTATTATATTTTATTAAAAAAAATATTGTGCTATCTAAAAAACCACAACCCAATGTGTTACATAATAACTCACGTTCTGATGCGTCTAATATAAACAAACACAACATGATATTTTATTAAAAAGCACGTTATATTTTACTTAAAACACTAAACCCGAGTCATTAATTACTCTTGAATGCACCGATGCATGTTATATCACTTAACACACTAGTTCGTATTTGTTAAAAATAAAAAATAAAAAAACGATAAATTTGATTTAAAAACCTGAAGACAGTGTGGGTTACGTAAAACGCACTGGTGCATCCCACTATTGGGTGCACCGGAACATGGTATTATAAAAAAAATTTACTGCACCGTAAAACTTATTTTTACCCCTCTACAGTGCATTTGATCCATCTACATCAGTTCCTTTCATATCCCAGCTAGACGCCCTACCACCTGTGTTCATCCCACCTGCTGCTAACACATTACACGTTCCTATTGGCTATTGAATTCATTTTGAATTTTGCCAAACGATGGGCAAAAATTCAAATTCTTCCATACATAGCCTGGATTCCTCCTCAACGCGCGATTCATCAAGTAAATTAATCCTTACTTGATAATTTAAATTCTTAGCAGTTTAATTTTTTAAATTAAGCCATAATTTTCCATTTCTATAAAAAAAAATTAAAAAATTTGTGCGGTGCGTTCGAGCCGTTTGGCTTGCATCGACTCTCGGTGCACTCTATAAATTTTTATAGGCCGCACTGTTTGAAGGGCGAGCTGAACGGCTCGAACCACTAGTATAAAAATGGCGTGATAAATGACCAAGCAACCAAAAATGTTGGTCACCATGTGAAATAAATGACTAAACCACCAAAAAAGTTGGTCACCACAGTGTTTTTAAGTTAAATATGACCAAATTTGAGCAATTTTAAGTGATTACAAAAATAAATGACTAAAATAAATGACTAATTTAGTCATGGGATAAAAATACGACTAGATAGTCTATGTTAATCATTATATAAGATGTCCTAAATCAAATATTTTCTTATACGTGTCACACACAAATTAAGAGTGTCTATATAAATATAATATAGGATTTATAATTATATATAACATGTTTCTATACGTCTCTAGATATGTCAATATTGTAATTGACGTAATAGGCCTAATTAGTTTTTCAATGACTAATTGTTTTGCATTAATGAACAAAAAGGGAAGAATGTTCCTTGATATTTAGCCTGCTCCATTTACATGGCAGTATAGTGTTGATGCTCAACATCGACATGATTCCGAAGTGTCGGAAAATGACGCCATATGCGAACCTATTGAATTTTTTCGAAAGATAATTCCATCTATACCGTCACATCCAATTCAATGCGATTATCATGTCCATATCTTATTTCGCCTTTTTTACTTTCGTAATATTATCCCTTCGGCAGATCCTCCAAGTTGCATCATGTGCGTCATCATAGTGTGGTTGAGTCGAGTCTTGGATATGTCTTTCCCTTCGAGCATCATCATGTCGTGAAGGTGGTTTCATTGTGTTCAACTCATCGTACTGATTGCATTCATATTTTGTTTGAAAAAAACCATCGTCCTTTGACCCTCTCAACAGTCTATTAAAGTTTCGACAAGTTCATGTTTTTTGCATCATGTTAACTAAAAATTGTCAATTTCACAACCTCCATTAATTCTCCATATGCATCCATTTGTCATGGTTCTCCTCGCACTTGAGTTCAGAAAGTTCTAATGTACCCCAGGTCCCTCCTCTGGGAAAAATTGCCAATATCCTCCATTTTGAAAAGAAAAAAAAATCCTCCATTTTTGTAATACATATATCAATCCTCCTCTGTGTATATTATATATAAGTTAATACATAGTTTATAGTTTAATAATATATACAAGTTAATATATAGCATTATAGTATATTTATAATATACTATGTAATATTAATATAATATAATATCGTTATTATATGTACTATATTAAAATAAATAAATTAAAAAAACAAAAATATAAATAATAAAAAGAGGGAAAATAAATAAAAATAAGCATAAAATAGGGGGAAAAAGAGAGGGAAAATGAATAAACTTAAAAAAGAAATTGAGAGGAGAAAAGGGAAAATAAACGAAAAGAATTCATTAATTTAAATAACGTTTTCAATCAAAAGAAGCATGGCATTAGAGATGGGAAAAGGGCCCTCAATCTGATGGCCATCACACACAGCACATGTATGTTCATTCTGTTATCATTTGATTTGATCGGTTATATCTAAAGCGAAGAGTTACTCCATTTGATTTTTATTTTCAACCTTCTTTTTCATTTCGACAGAATTTACAAAATCTAACATATATTGGGGCTTCTGTGCTTTATAAAGCAGGCAGGACTTTCCATGTATCAAATATTGGGGCTTCTGCTCATTATAATACAAGCTTTTGAAGATGATGATGCAGCGACCCCAATGCTGGACCACCCACATCAACAACAATGAATGGCGATGTAGCAACATGTGCCCATGCAGATGCAACAACAACCATTCCATGGTAAACATTAGTCTGTCAATGAGATTAAGATTCCCTGGGTCAGATATTTGCAGTATTGGATGGACGTAAATTACTTTCATAACCGCCTTTCAAACAACGACCAAGTAGGAAACCAAAACTTTTATTCAATAATTCTAAAAAACAAGGACGCATGCACGCACATTGTATATCCATAGTGGCCTTGTTTGTTCATGCTTAATGTTGGTTTCATTCCTCTAAAACAACGACAACTAGTTTTTAAAACCCCTATTGTGAAGATTGCAAAATAGGGTTTTTAAAAATATTGCAAGTCAAACATTGTTTTGTTGTTCTGTTCTGTAAAAATTCACCAACATTTCATAGATTTGGGTTTGTCCAAGTTTGTACATTAACTCATATCTTTTCCCTTTATCTGATTTATCAAAATGGTATTGGATTGGGTTCGGTACTTGAATCAATATATTGTTTGTAGAAGACCCTTTCTGGGATGGATGAAATCAGTTAGGAGACAACACTTTAGATTTTATAAATTTAATTTCACTCAACTCAGATCTTTGTTGACGAGTAGTAGTGAGATGTTCTAAATTATCAGTAACAA
Organism: Larix kaempferi; assembly: GCA_027924585.1. Taxonomy (NCBI): domain Eukaryota; kingdom Viridiplantae; phylum Streptophyta; class Pinopsida; order Pinales; family Pinaceae; genus Larix; species Larix kaempferi. Next base: position 10,796,949 of record BSBM01000046.1, read on the forward strand.
ACACCACCAACCACTTCCTCCCTTGAAATTAATTTCTCAATTTTGACAACAGTGGGCTCCTTAACAACCTCAATTGTCTTCAGAAACAATGAACTCATTCTATCCTCTAAGATATCACAAATAGTATTTATTTGTTGGAGTATGTCGATCTTGCTGTCCCATCCTCCTCGAACTTGTTTTAATTTGTAATTGAATGGAAGATTTTTTTCTACCTCTTTTGCTCGCTCATATCAGTGAGTTTCTTGAAGAAAGTGCAACAAAACTCTCATCGAAAGTAGTGTCCCTTTGCAACTTTGTATTGAAGGATACCTTTTATCAGCGGATCCTTGCAGTAGATAGAGCAACCCTATAAAAAATATCCCATAGCTCAAACAATAAAGCCATTATTTCCTCAATATTATTGGCAACATTATCTATAACTCCAATCAGTAATTGCCATTGAGGATCCTTTAGGTGTCGCCTAAAGGTGGTTATCAGGTCCTTTAATAGCCAAAGGTGGTCTTAACGGTGGCTATGGATTTAGAGCAACTTCCAACTCAACAATTTTATGCATTTAATATTTGAACTTAGAGGTCTTTTTCTTAATTCAAGTAGCTCAAAGTAGCTTATTAGTCGCCCCCTCAGTCACAGATAAACCAAGGTATTCCTCCTACGAGGCATAGACTTGACATTCCTGATTCCTCCTTGAGAAATTTGGAAGAATCACACATCGCACTAAAAAATCCTACAACTAAATGGCACGTATAATTTATTGGAAGAAGATGACAATCTTGTGTTGCAGGGATTCCCTGCAAGAGGTGAAGAGGTTCCTCCTCCCCCTCTCGCACAAATGGCTATCTCTATCCCTCTAAACTACTAAAGCAATTGATGCTTAGTGGAATCCCATCACGCTAAGGTGTGTTAACTCTATGAGAGAACTACTGCTGGTACCCCTGCAAATTACAGGTTGAACTATCTATCATACCGCCACATTCATGAAAAGGGTTGATATTTTGCAATTGTTTTTCAGTCACAGAGTGAACCAATGCATATCCAGTCGCTTGATGTATCTTCAAAACCCCATAAGGTCTCAATCCTTAAATATCTACTTCAGTGCTCACATTTTCTAGAATTTGATTGTCTTTCATCTTAAATTTACCTATCTACAGCTTCCCGGAATCCTTGTCATACTTAGCACAATGTAAAGTAACATAATCATCTTCAAACACAATCAACTTACATCGGGATACCCCCTCAGCTATCAATTTTCTCTCGGTCATCTGTACTAGCACCCAATCTGGCAACAATTTATCTGCATCATCAACTCCATATCTTTTATGGCGTCCTCAAGTGTCTCAGCTTCCTCCCCGTTTCCACTATTTGCAAATCTCTTACTCTTGGGAAGTGATGTAACCATATGTCCAATTTCCAATTTATATCTATGAGGCTCCTCTCCTCCATCGCCACCAGTACCACTTCCAGATTTCTTCTTTAAGCCATTGCTCTTTCCAGACAATGAAAAGGTTTTCTCGGGAGCAGTGGATGTAGTTCTAGGGGAATGAGCAACTGATCCTCCCATTCTGCTCGTACTGGACTTACCCCTTTGTGTATTTCTATGTTCAATGATGAATTCTTGCCTCTTTTTATCTCGCAACATTTTACTCTTTGAACTGTGTACCAACTTTACTATGTCCGGAGACTTGGATCACTATCAATTGTCGAAGTCTCTGGAAACATATTTTGAGGAAGCATAAATTATAATACCTAGTGCCAGATGACAAATAACGGGATGCACAATTTATAGGTATCATGGTGATGGTATGGGATGAACTTTGGATGGATGGGATCTCTAGGTATATATTTTAGGTTATATATGGCGAGGTCCAGATGCTTTCGAAACTCCAACACACACAAAAAGGATGGAATAAAACCAAATAATCAATACATACATAATAATAACTTAACCATAACCTTGTTAATGAAACTTCTATAGACCGTACTTAAATTCCATTTTGAAGAAAAAAATGTCTAGGAAAAACTTAAATAAACGTACCCATAATAATAAGATATTATCCCAATGGGTTAGCTCAAATGGTTAGCGCCAACATTGATGGGCATTTATCGAGTCATGTGCTAGTGGGTGCGTAGTTTGAATCCCCTTGGGTTAGGTGCAATGTTGACCAGTTTACTTGAAAATGTCATCCATGAATGTGGACAAGCATCCCTTTAGTTTCCTCACGAGGTTTTCCTTGGAAATAATAATAATAAATTATAAAAACTTCCTCTTATCACGATGCAACAAGTACCTTATCCCTAATCTGGTAGTATTTCTAATGAGTGAATCCATCTTCCAATCCTTAAAACATAATCCTTTGCATTTGGCCCCAAGTGCAATCACAAGCACACGCAACCCACTAGTAAAAAGCATGTCCAAATAAAGATATATCTTAGAAAAAAAGAGAGTTATAAACCTAAGTAAATTTTAAGTTATTCAATCAAGGGAGAGGAGAAGTATTAGGAGGATCTCATGGAAAAGGATGTGAAATAGAAGCAAAATATTTCAATAGTTCTTGAAAAGTGTTACATCACATGGAACTTCCCATTACTTAGATGATGTTGTGTTATGAATGTTTTGTGTTGGCCACTTTCCTCCAATGAGTTGATAATATGGATCCTATTGTTGATGTGTGAATGAAAATCATCAAAACTGGCAAACTCATTTGTAGCAAATACTTGTAACTTCGTTTCATAACACATGAAAAGAAAATCAAAGTCAATATTTGTATCCCTATGGATCCTATTGTAGTCCCATGGGCCATGAGGTTACTAGAGATACATTATATATTATAAACAAGCATGCACAGTGACTCGGATGCAAGAGACAAGAGACCGATAGAGAGAGACAAGCACATGCCTTTATTACCAGCAAGAGCAGAACGCTACATAGAACAGATCATAGTTAACCAGTACATCGGCTCAACAACCTATATATATATATATGTTTACATTCAGTTATATAATGGTATTGTCGACGCAATTGACCGACATAGCCCAACTGGTCGACACATCTTGTCGACTTACATTGCAAATGGTCGGGCGGAGAGCCTAGTCGACAGGCCGACCTAGGCTCCTCCAACATCTCCCCCACCTCAAAATATTTCTTCGTCCCAAAGAAATGAGGAGATGTGAAATAACTGAACAAAATATGGATGACTTGTGCAAAATTGATAGATGTAGCTGGTACTGTTATTCATGATTGGAACTGGTCGCTGGTTTTTGTTGTGCATAGACCTTAACAATTGCTTCAGCTGAGACAGATAGATGGTGCTGAAAGTCCTCCCAATGGCACAATGAGTTTTGGATGTCAATGGTAAGTGTTGTTAGGCTTGATAAGTCAGTCATCTTTTCCTCTGTTGTCTTTCCCAACAGATGGATTAAGTCGGGACCAAATAGCTCAATTTTCTCATTGGCAGCTGTAAGCAGGGTTTGGAGATGTGGTTGGAGTTGTTCCACTTTGAAGAGGTTGTTTCGGGCTTGGCTCAACCACTGCTCTGCACTTTTTTCTAATTTGTCCAATTTCCTATTTTCTATCACAATTTGATCTTCAATGGTTCTGCTCATGGTTTCGTCAGCTACTCGGCGTTGCTGATGAAGATTATCAATCAAGTTGCACGTCTCTCGCATTTCTATGAATATATTTCCATAGTATGTGTACCAATTGCAGAGAACATCGATGATGGTAGCTGCTTGGTCATTGTACTGGCTGAGCTGATCATATGCTGAGTTAAATGCTTCATATTGTGCAGACATCAGAGACATTGTTACTATGGCCTGTTCCTGTTAGTCCCTGATGAGTTCCTCGTGCAAAGTCAACACGACAGTTTGGAACAACTGGAAAGCTTTATCAAGTGTGCTAGTCGTGTCAGAGCTGACTGGCAGCGAGATGACTTGTTGCGCTAAGTCTTGACACTTAGCCAAAAATACATTTTGGTCCTCCTATAACTGGTGAATGCGGTCTTTGGCTTCTAGTTGTCGATGTCGTTGCTCTCGATTAATTGCATCGGCCAGTAAGTCGAGCTCTGCTTATGTTGCTTGTTGTGGCTTGTATGTCAAGATGGGCCCAAATTGGTCGAGATGTATAGATAAGCGACCCAGCTGAGACATATGATCTAGATGCTGCTACTGTTGCCGAAGGTATTTATCTTGGCGTCATTTGTCTTCACGCTGCTTCTTCTTGGACTTCCCTTGAGATTTTGGAGGTTCTAATTGTTGTTCTGAGTCTTTTCGTGTCTTGGCTGCTTCGGCTGGGTGTTGTTCCTCTACTTGTGCTTCAACAATGGTTTTTTCTACTTGTATTGAGTTGCTTGGTACGGATACTGTATTTTTCGGGAGTGCTTCCTCAATGACTGCTTGATTGTCTTGTTCTGCTGACTCGATGGTTGCTTCAGTGGTTTGTGCTACTAGTTCGACTGCTACTTCCAAGCTTTCTTGAACTGGTGCTTCTTGTTCTTGAATTACTTCATATGTTGTAGTGGTTCTGTCGGCAGGGGTAGGGGACGACACATTAATGACTGGTGTGTCTTCTACTCGGATAGGAGGGATTCAAAGGGGGCTTCCAGACAGTTCCGAACTGACGACAAGAGACAAGACTTCTGGTATTAATGGTTCGATTGAATCCAATATTTCAAGATCTGGGGATTGTTCCGGTGGATTGACGACAAGTCGGGGAGGTGAATAGGCTTCCACCGATGGGTTGAATGGAAAAGGGATAAAATTTGAGGTTTCTTGGGAAACATTCAGACTATTGGGATCATTATTAAACTGAAGATGAGTATGATGCATACCAATTGCTTGTGGTGTTGAAGTATTCGGAGGGTTCAATAGTTTAGTTGGGTTAGCACTAGGAGGGGCGGAATCAGTCGATGGGTTATTGTCAATGAAGACAGGTTTCTTGGTCACTAAATCTCGCCAAAGTGGGAACAAAGTGGGGAGGTTGGTTATGAACTGAGTCAAATCTTATTCAGTTTGAAATCATTGATGAAGTGGAAGAGGAAGGGATTGTAAAAGATTTGAAAATTGAGGTAATGCTAAAGGTACAAGTGGAGTACTTACAGGTGTAGAAAAAAAAGTGTCCTCCGTCACAATGGTCGGAGACATTGGGGGTGAACTTACAGTCAAGTCTATAGAATCCTCGATCATAAGCTAAGCTTTCTTTTTGGGTTGTGATTGGCTACGAGCTTGCTCAACTTCCAAAAATCTCTTGAACTGCTCGTTGACTGGTACTTTGTTCTTAGCTACATCTTCCAAAAATTTTGTTGCATCGTCGAACAATTCTATTTCGTTTTCCTCGGTCGGCTCCTGGATGATAATTTTTCTTTTGCCCTTCCCATGTAGTTGTACATTCCTTGCTTGTCGAGCTTTAGATAACTCATCGGTCATCTGTTGAATGTTGTCGCTTGTCAAAGCGTATTCTGGGTTGTCGGAATGAGTTTCTTCATTTGATTGTTCAGCTGTATCTGGAGGGTCTTGATGAGGTGTAAGAGTAAGTGCTAGAGGTTGTGGCGCAGCCATAGGTTCAACTTCAAATGAAAAGGTGTTCATATATAGGCGACCTTCATACTCTTCCTCTTTTTCTGCATCTGATAGAGGTTCGACTATGGGAACCACGACCTCTCGTGCTTGAGCAGGAATTGTCAGTTTTGTATTGGATTTCCTGCTGAGCTTGTTGAAGATTTCGTCGACTGAAGGGTAAAAGTTGAGAGCTTCCGCGGCACCAGCTAAGCCCTGCAGGTGCCAAACCGATGTGTGATCTAGCGCAAGTTGGATGTGCACCGACGGAGGCAGACTTCGACGAACATTCTGGGGTACTCTCCATCTGGTTGACACAATTTTTAGGTTTTGGAACCAAAGTTCTAGCCAAATCCTCATTGTTGAGGGACCTAGTCGACTCCCTCCAAATGAAAAACACCGAAAGTTTTGCATTAACACATGTCTTTCTTAAGCAAAGTCTTTATTTCCTGATGGCCTGAGATGCGTCATGGAAATCCAAATAATTAGAGATGGGTACCAAATGGCCGCTCCGTCATCTTGACACTTGAAGCATATCGTTTGGATAATGTCGGCTAAGTAGTCAACCCAGTTGTATATTTTTCCATTTGCTGCCATGTTCAATATTGCTTCTAGCATTTCAATTTTTAGATCCGAACCGCGACCGGAAGTTGACAAAGCGGTCGAAATGATTCGGGAAACTATCTTATAATTTTCATATTTCATTTGACTTACTACTTACCCTCGAGAATTTTTTCCAGCTGGGTGCTTTGTAAATTGTTTAATCAGTTCTGGCTTCTGTCAAATGGGTACATTTGCACCTTTATTTGAAAACCTTGTAATCTTGTGGATAAGCACACCATTTATTTTGACTGGAGTATCAAAATAAAATTTCCCATTGTGATATCTACTAACTATGAATTGGGCAATAATATCCTTAAGTCTGCAAAAAGGTTCAAGCAGAGGTGCTTGCATGTATTGTAGAATTGTAGCAGCCCGAAGTCTTTGGGATTCATCTCTCCAACGACATTTTGCATCCTTTCCCCAAGCTAGAATTTCTTTCCAAGTTCTTCACCAATGTGACTCCGATACTTTATCATTTCGAGCCTACTGTAAGTAGGTTTCCAAAGGGGATTGGGCTTTCTCCAACTCACGGACTTTGGCTGCGACTGAGCGAGTTGTTGTCAGAACCCTCTTGGGCGCCATGGCTTCTATGCAATTCTCAGGATTGCGGAGGTTTTCCGGTATTTCTGAAGTCTGGTTCTCAAGTTCTTAGCAGAAGAGTATCCAGGAATCCTCGAGCTCGGGATTTAAAGAAGACGAACTTGGCACGTGTGACTGCGAAGTAGATGGATGTATTAAAGATTGATTTGATGACCTAGTTAATTTTAATGGATAGGCTATCCGTGCCTCATCAAGTGCATGTTGGTTTTGCTCATCTATTGGTCGACCCTCCCGACTACTTTTTGCTGCTACATTTATGTTGGGGGGGTTGTCGCCTCCTATCTTTTGTCTGATCATGTCGGCTATGGATAAGCTGTCGATTCTGAGGAATATTGTCATCTATTCTTCTTCGACTGTCTCTATACTCATGGCGTCTATCATGTCAGCGTACATGCACCAGTCTTCTTTCTTGTCGATCCATGCTCTTACTAGCTTTACATGTCCAATCCTTAGTCATTATGAATGTGATCTGAATTGCTGTTTATGAAGATGGCTTATAATGCTTCTCTCTGTCAGTTATTTGTAACCATTTTTTTCTTTTCGAGATGCTCATGAATTGTACCGCCTTAGTCGAGCGCCATTTACAAGTTTGTTGAAAACACTACCTTGTAATGTTTTTAGTCGAACTGAACTGTTAGGGTTTATCATTTCAACAACATATGGTCCCATCCACTCTGTGTGCAACTTTTTTGGTTTCCCCTTTACGCGGCTATTATAAAGCAATTCTAGGTCACCAACTAACAAATTTTTTCATTTGATGTTTTTGTCATGCCAAGCTTTCTGTTGTTGTTTCTAGATTTGTTGGTGTTCTATTGCCATCTGTAGACTTTCATCTAGTTTCGACAGTTGTAATAGCCACTCTTATCGTGCATCTTCGACATCAATGTGTAATAATATCGCGATTGTCGGTGCTTGTCGTCGGAAGTGCAGTGGAATGACTGCTTCTTTCCCATAGACAAGTGAAAAAGGTGTTTGACCCGTCATTCTTTTGCACGTTGTTCTGTATGCCCAAAGAACAGCAGGTACTTTATCATCCCAGTTGTCTTTCTCCATGTTGCACACTTTGGTCAGTCCTCTTGTGAGTGTTTTGTTAAATGATTCCACGGCGCCATTAGATTGTGGATGATATGATGTGCTTATTCTGTGATCAATTGCAAACTCTTTTGTTAAAGCTTCGATAGTTTTGCAAACAAAATGCTTACCTTGGTCGCTTAGCAAAGTTAGAGGGCATTCGAAACGTGTAATGATTTTTTCATAGATAAATTTGGCAGTGACTTCGCAATGTCTCGACCGATTCTGCTTCTTCCCATTTGGTGATGTATTCTACAGCATCGATAAGATATCGTGCACCTGTCCGTCTGCCAATTACTGGTAATGGTCCAATAAAATCGATTGCCCAGATTTCGAATGTTCCTCTTGGATTAATTGGAACTAGAGGCATTTCTATGCTAGGCAGCGGTCGTCCCATACGTTGACATCTATCACATTTAGTTAAAAATTCTCGACAATCTTTATGAACTATTGGCCACCAAAGTCCAGCTTGCAGAATCTTCCTTGCTGTTATATCTGCGTGATAATGTCCTCCTGCCGGTCCATAATGAGCTTCTGAGAGTATGCTCTGTTGCTCATGTTCAAGTGCACACCGATGTAATACATCATCTAGGCCAAGTTTGTTGAGGAACCCGTTGATCAAAGTGTAAGGTGCGGCTTTCATAGCAAGGATCTTCCTCTTCTTCTCAGTCATTCCTTCAGGAGCTTGTCCATCCTCGAGAAATTGTGCAATTTCTGCAAGTTCTGAAGGGATATCTTCAATTTGAAACAAATGTGCATCTGGAAAATCATCTTCTATTCCTGTCGGCTCCTCTCCCGTGTTGACTCTCGACAGGTGGTCTAGCTCGACATTAGCCTTTCCTGGTCGGATTATTACCTCGAATTCAAATTCCTGAAATAGTAGAATCCAACGACACAACCTTCCGTGGTGCAATGGTTTATTGACTAGATACTTCAAATCCTGATGATCTGTGTAAAATATGAAAGGATTATCCAATAAATAGTGACACTATTTCTGTAGTGCAAATACCGTACCTAATGCTTCTCTTTCTGTAGCAGAATAGTTTCTTTTAGCCTTGTTCAACTTCCGACTGCTGAAAGCATTAGGATAATCCATTCCATCTTCTTCGGGTTGTGTTAAAATAGTGCCAACTGCTATTCCAGACGCATCAATATGAACATGGAATTTTACCGACCAATTTGGGAAATAGAGGATAGGTGCTTCAACCATTTTTCTCTTCAATATGTTGAATGAAGTATCGCATTCCTCCGTCCACCTGTATTCCTGATCTTCTTTTAACAACTCTTCGAGAGGATATGCCGTGTCAGAGTAATGTCTGATGAACTTTCTGTAGTACCCCGTATGACCCAACAAGATTCGCACTTGCTTCAGATTGATTGGAGGTTTTAGGTTGAGAATGATTTTTATTTTTTTGTAATTGACCTTGATTCCTTCTTTGCATACTACATGGCTTAGTAATATACCAATATGAGTCACAAAAATGCACTTTTTAATGTTCAACGATAACTGAATCTGCCGACAACGTTCCAACATCAGACAAAGCCATTTGCAATGATCTCTTATCATTGTGTAGATTGTCCAGTCGTCGAAGTAGATAGCCATGGTTTTGTAGATATACTCCTGAAAAGCCTTGACGACAATGCGGGAAAAGACCGCTGGTGCGTTCTTCAGACCGAAAGGCATGACTTTATATGCGAATGACCCAAATTCGCACACGAATGTAGTCTTTTTCTGATCTTCTTTCGTAATAGGTACTTGATTGTACCCAGAGAATCCATCCGTGAAGGAATAACACTTGTGCCCTACGACTTCATTAATAATCTCATCTGCAAAAGGAGTTGGAAACGGGTCTGTAAGTGTTACCTTGTTCAGTTCACGGAAGTTGACACAAATTCTCGGTCATGTCGGGTCGTGCTTCTTCGACTGAACAACCATCGGGATTTCCCACTCTGATTGGTCGATAGGATATATAATGCCAGCTTCGAGAATACTATCGATCTCTTTTTTAACAATGTATTTATACTTGTGAGCAAGCTTATAGGGCCTTTTCTTGACTGGTCCGGCGTCTGGTTTGATGTCAATTTTCATTTCACCCATCTTCTGCACAAGTCCTTTCAGGTCTTTATAATCACAGGAAAATACATGCTGAAATTCCTTGAGGAGGCTGGTGATTTCTGTAGTCTTTTCTTCAGTCCGGTAATTACCAATTCTTGCCAAATCTTGCCATCTTTGGTCGGTCGTCGTTCGAGATATCTACTTCTTTTGTTTTGATCTTTGCATCCATCCACTTTGGAGCACGACTATCATTTATCGATCTTTCGCCTTCCTTTATTTGTGTAAATGCAGGAGAAAAGTCTTTCTCTGACAATCCTTCTGGCTCATCTTTCTTGACACTCTCAGTGTTAAAGATTGTTTTGACAGGCTTCGACGTGCTGGGGTGATCTTGTCTCCATTGAAAATTTTTCCCAACTGACTTCTCCATTTCCAAACTTATTCTTGTAGAATGTTGTATTTCCTTCTACATTATGTTGTGACAGGCAGTGGGTCGGCGAACAGTCTACTTCTTTTATGCAGGTGCTAAGTTTTCTATCGGCTGCAGAAATTCTTTGATATGTTTGCTTGCTTCGACCAACCACTCCTCCTTTGGAGAAAACTGGAAATAATTGATGAATTTTTCTTGCAAGTCTTTCCATATGAATGTTTCTCCTCTCGCCTCTTCCATCTTATACCATTTATTAGGTAGATCGTCAAGTGTGCTGGGGAACAGGTGGTGCCATGCCCTTTCATCTTTATAGCCCAATTTCCTCCATTCTTTTTCACATCGGTCGATATGGACTTCAGGATATTTTCCCTGTGTGAACATAGGGATGTCGGCCTGGATCGTCAGCTTCTTTCCTCCAAATCTTTCTACAAAAAATGTAGACACGCTGGTCCAGGTTTGAAGTCTCAACTAATGGGCATCCCACCATCTCATAGCTTTCCCAGTGAAAGTCTCTACCAAACTCTGTAGTCGGCCTTGCTCTCCGACATGTTTTCAGACTTGTTTGACATGTACTGTTGGAGAGTCACGTTCCTTGTATCTCAGCGCTGGATTACATGTATTTGAATTTTTGTCTGGTACAAGAGTCGGATATGCCCGAATTTTTCGCTCAAATATATTTGGTGCAGATGATATTGAGAGACATTTCTTTATTTTATTTTTCGAGATGGCTTCTATCGTCCAACATTCCTTTGCATGGAGATCATAATTCTCTATCTGCCAGTCGTAAAGCTCTGCGTCGGAATTATATCCGATTAAGACAGGATCTCCAAGGTGAATCTCTCCTTGAGAATTTGGTTCAATATGGTCTTTGTTATTATCTATTCGATAGAATTGTTGAATGTCATTATCTTCTTCTGCAGGTTCCAACCATGGTTCTCCCTGAGATGGGAAGATTGGTACAATAACATTCTGACCATTTCCTTTTAGCGTGATGCTTATCTAATGAAATCGAAGCCTTCATCTTTCGCCTCCAAGGTCGACCGACCAAGGCTGGGAAAGAACTTGCATCATATTTGGGATTAATGATTTCAAAATCAACTTTTGTTGTGATGCCTTTGATAGATGTTTCGACTCCCTTCCAAACTTCGATCGGCTCAATGAGTCCTTGATCCGCAAGCTTCAGATAAATGCCTGATTCTTGCCACTGTGGTCGACCGAGTTGGTCCGAGGTATCACGAGTCATGATATTCACTTGGGAACCAAAGTCCAGTATGACTTGTCATACATGGTAGCCATTTATGTCAAGGTCGACAAGAGGGTCGGCATCATTTTTTTCTTTTTGGTTAAGTTGGAAAATGTTTTGGTTTATCTTTGCACGAAGTGTTTATGCTTAACTGTATGCAACAAGTCAATTAAATTTCCTACAACTTCATCATTTGTGATTAGATTGAACAATTTATTCAGTGCTTCTTGACGGTTTTCTTTAGTGTCTTCATGGGCTTCCAATTCAGTAAATATATCGGATGCATTTTTATACACAGATTTTTGTTTAGCCAGATTCAGATAATCTTCTTTGGTTACTATTTTACTTATCTGTGGTCTTTCTGAACCAATATGGGTACCTTGTCTAGTAACAATTTGCAAATTTTTCGTACGAAGCACAACATATTTAGGTACACATGACAAGACATGAACATTATTTTTATTATTGATTTTTTCAATCATGGTAGGGAAATCCTCTAAAAAGTGATCGCCCACCCCACATTTTGTACAAAACTTTAGATTGGTTCTTTCTTTGTATGGGAATTCTGCATGCCGATGATCTTCACTAAGACATGTAAAACATAGACCAGGTCGATTAGGTTGGACACCGCGACCACCACCGCCACAACCACGACCCTGGTATCCTCCAGGCCTGTTATAGCCGTCATATCGTCGATCATATATGCGGTCATTATATCTGGGATATCTGTCGTTTCTGTTCTGATTGTATCAGTCATTTCTTCCATCATTTCTGTCAAATATGTCGTTTCCCATGTTTACGTTGTTATGCTGCTCGACAGAGTTTGTCTGGTACACTGCATGGTAATTGTTGATGTATTTGTAACTTCGGAAGATATTCTTCTATGTATTACACTTGTACTTTATTATATTCACGATGGAGATGTATTATTCCTCCAATCAGAAGTGTCATCATTTGTATTTGTAAGTGTCACAAGTGTTGCAAGTGTCGCAAGTGTTGCAAGTGTCACAACTTATATTTGATGGGTTATTAGACCACTAGTGCGGGGTCGGCCCTGCTTGTGTCATGTGAGTGGGTTATTAGACTTCCTTAGGAAGTTGGCCCAGTTAGAGTTAAAGGCAGGTTAAGTTGTGTATAAATAGAGAGTGAGTGTGTCTCATTCTATTCATTCACTCACTCATCCAAGTCGCATTAGTTGAGAGAGGAGTGCACACAAGTGGAGGAGGAGTAGCTGCTGGAGTCATCTATATTTTGGGTTTGATCATTATGATCTTTGTATTGGGGCTTATTCTATCTCTGAGGAAGTTGTGGGGTTTTTCACCTTCTTGGTTTTCCCCAAGGAAACTTTGTGTCTCGTTTATGATTGTTATGCTGTGCTTGTTATTCTCTTAGTATGATCCTAGATAATGTTTGAATACAATTATCGAAAAATTAACATGGTATCAGAGCCATGCTAAGAAGAAGACACTGTGCAGCTACAGAATCTAGGGCTTTTTAATCTTTGGGTTTCTCTCCTCAGATCATCAAAGGCAGGAGGCTAGGCTGACTCTCCTTGCAAGGGCGCATCTTTTTGTCGAGACATAATTCAATTCTGAGCACTTTCAGTTTTTGGCCCGTCACTGCTGCGGGAAATTAGGGTTTCAAAGAAAGTTGGAATTTTTGGAATCCGAGACCACGGCTGGGTGCTCCTCAAGAAAATCGATGTTTAGAGACCAAGATCGAACTTTTTTGTTGGGCAAAACCCCGGGCATCATCAAACCCTAGTTCGGGATTTTGATTGGAAAGGTGGAAAATTAGGGTTTCTGCAAAAGTTGAAATTTTTGGAATCTGTGACCACGGCTGGATGCTCCTCAGAAAAACCAAAGTTTAGAGCACAAGATCGAAACTTTTGCCTGGGTAGAACCCGAGCATTATCAAACCCTAGTTCGAGATTTTATCTAGAAGATTCGAAAGTTTCAAAGGCAACTTTGAGGGGTCAAATTTTGCAGATTTCAAAATTGAAGTATACCAGCTTGATCAGCTTAGCAAGGTGCATCTTTCCATCCCTTCAAAAGTTTGGAATTCAAATATTTGAATTTTTAGGGTTTCTCTGACAAACCCTAATCCAGCTCCAGATCCAGTTTTCAGCAGATCAAGTGGTAAGACCTAAATCTTTTATTTCCATTTGAGTTTCTCATTAAGATGTCTCACCACCCCAAGCTTGAGGATAAGCTTGAAGGATATGACAACTTCTGAGCATGGAAGTATAGGATTGGGTTAATCCTAGAAGAGAATGATTTGGACACCTACATAAAAGAAGAGGTTCCAGTTCCAGAGGGAGATGAGGCTAAGGCCTTACACAAGAAGAACTTGGTCAAAGCCAAGAGAATCACTGCTGATTCTATAAAAGACCATCTCATAACCCATGTGTCTTCTCTAAAGACACCTAAGGAGATGTTTAACTCCTTGACCAAGTTGTTTGAAGGTAAGAATATAAATCAAAGATGACTCTACGGAATCAATTGAAAGGGGTAAAGTTCTAGATTGGAGAGACCATCCAATCCTACTTTGCTAAAGTCTCTCAAATCAAGGAACAACTCGAAGCAGTGGATGAAGTAGTGGAGAATGGAGAAATTGTCATGACCACATTGAATGGCCTACCTAGGTCATGGGACTCCTTCATCCAAGGTATCTATGCAAGAAAGAAGTTGATCTCCTTCAGTAGACTATGGGAGGAATGTTCACAAGAAGAAGCTAGGCTTGTAGCTCGAGAAGAAAAGATGGGAAGTGAATACCAAGCTCTCACAGCTCACACCAAGAGAAGTAAGCCCAAGAGGGAGCAATCTCATCACAAGAAATCTTCTCACCACCATTAAAGAGATAAGAAAGATCTGAGATGCTTCACATGTAATGAGAAGGGACACTTTGCCGCAGATTGTCCCAAGAACAAAAAGGGCTCAAACAACAACAAGAAGAGATATCATGCTCATGCTGCTGAGGATGATGAACCTCCCAGGAAGAAGAGTAAGGTAGAAAGTGAAGACTCTTTAAGGGACGATGAATATGTTCTAATCTCTACTCTCACAGGTACTGTTACACACGGGTGTAATGATTGGCTTATTGATAGTGGGGCTTCTAAACATATGATGGGATTCAAAGAATATCTTATGGACCTATCTGAACATGAGTCACCTCATAAGGTGAAACTTGGGGATGACTATCAATACCCTATAAAAGGAAGTGGTGAAGCCTCCTACAAGCTAGACTCTAGGAAGTCTTTAAAAATGCAAGATGTTCTATATGTAACCAGATTCAAGAAGAATCTTCTCTCCATATCATCTTTGGATGCAAAAGGGATGAGAGTTGCATTTGTGGATGGCCAAGTAATTATGTGGCCTAAAGGTAAGACCATTGATGATGCAGTAGTGATTGGAGAGCAAGAGGGAGGATTTTACAAATTGAAGGGACAACCTGAACATGCCATGGTACATGAATCCATGGAGCCAAGTAAACTTTGGCATAGAAGGCTTTCTCATGTGCACTATAGCGCACTACCAATTGCAAGCAAAGTAGTAGAAGGTCTTCCTGAAATCCAGTCAAAGCATGAAGGTGTTTGCAAAGGATGTGCAAAAGGAAAGAACACAAAGAAGGCATTTCCAAGCAGTGAAAGCAAAGCATAAGGAATCTTGGAAATTATCGACTCCGATGTCATCTAGTTCTCTGATTGGGTATGTATATTATGTTTCTTTGATTAATGATTTCTCTAGGAAGACTTGGATTTGTTTCTTGAAGAACAAAATATGAAGTATTCAACATATTCAAGGAACTCAAAGTCTTGATAGAAAACCACACTGAAAAGAAGATCAAGACTTTTAGATCCGACAATGGTGGAGAATTCACTTCAGAAGACTTCAAGAAGTTATGCAGTGATTCAGGGATTAAGAGGGAGTTGACCACTCGTTATAATCCACAACAGAATGGAGTTGCAGAAAGGAAGAACCTCTCATCCACTTTCAACATTGGTTAATGTGCACACTATCAAAGATTCCAGTAGCTCCTGCAAGGAAGCAAAGATTGAGAGGGACTCCACCCAACAACCAAACTAAAGATAAGTATTTGTATTGTTATTTCTTACATATATGTTTACTTAAATGATGTTGTTTAGTCATGTACATACTTATGATGTATATTATGCATATTAGAAAAGTTGCATTAATGAACAAGATACTACTAACATACAAGTAATGAGTAAGTGGCCTATGGTACTGTACAACATTCCATTGCTACTTATCTAGAATTAAACCTCTTTGCTGACATGTTGGGAGTAGTGCAAACTCTTAACAATGTTCTGGTAGAGATGGAAGGCATCTAGAAAGTTACCGTATGAATACACGATATGGATGAATGTTGTATTGAGGCATTGGCTAAGATAATTGCATGACTGTATTACATATGTTTTTATGTGTAAGACTTTGTTCTATAAACTATGAGAAGTTTCTAATCATGCAATTGAATTTGACTTGTAGGAAAGATCGTGTATAATCACCTACAAAAGAAGGACTACAACATTGAATATATTGAAGAATATGAAGTTCCCAAGATCCGGGATGCAGTAATGGAAGAATGCCATGATCGAGGAATACCAGTCGATCATGAAGAATGATGTCTGGGATGTGGTCCCGAGACCAGAAGGGAAGTCTGTTATGACTTCCAAGAGGATCTACAAGATCAAGCATGCTGCAGATGGTAGCATAGAGAAATACAAGGAAAGGTTTGTGGCTCGTGGCTTCTCCCAGAAAGGGGGGATAGATTATGAAGAGACTTTTGCACCTGTAGCCAGATACACTTCCATCAAAACAATACTTGCTCTGGCTGCAGTGATGAAGTGGAAGATACACCAGATGGATGTCAAGATAGCTTTCTTGAATGGTGTAGTCGAAGAGGAAGTGTATGTGGAGCATCCACTCGGTTTTGAGACACATGACAGGGAGTCATATTTGTACATATTAAAGAAATCCTTGTATGGCTTGAAGCAAGCACCTAGGACATGGTACGGTAGGATAGACAGCTTCCTGTCCAGTTTGGGCTTTACCAAGAGTAAAGTGGTTCCAGCCTTTACTACAAGGTTGAGGAAGGAAATCCAATGATACTCCTATTGAATGTGGATGACTTGTTTCTGACAGGAGAGGATAGATTGATTGCCGACACGAAGAGGAAGCTTGCTGTCGAGTTCGATATGAAGGACTTGGGAATGATGCATTACTTTCTAGGTATGGAGGTGTGGCAGAGTGCAGATGGAATCTTCCTTGGACAAGGGAAGTATGCAATAGAGATCCTGAAGCAATTCAGGATGATGGACTGCAAGGCCATGGCCACACCTATGGCATCGAACTTGAAGCTATTGAGTGATGCTTCATTAGAGTCGATCGATGCCATGATGTATCGTCGGATGATTGGGTCCTTGATGTACCCGACGAACACGAGACCAAATATTTGCTTTGTGGTGAACACCTTGAGCCAGTTTCTGACAGATCCTAGACATGTTCACCTGATTGCTGTGAAGCATATTCTGAGGTACCCGAAGGGTACAATTGATTATGGAATCAAGTATGATGCGAATCAAAAGTTTAACCTGGAGGGTTATGTTGATTCAGATTGGGTAGGCAATGCTGCAGATAGGAAGAGCACTTCAGGTTGCTGCTTCAGTATGGGATCAGGTGTGATCTCTTGGTTTAGCAGGAAGCAATCCTGCGTAGCACTGAGTACAGCCGAAGCAGAGTATGTTGCAGCTTGTTCGGCTTGTTGTGAGGCATTATGGCTAAGGAAGCTACTATCTGATTTATTTGATCTACAGTTGGATGCTACCCGTATCTATTGTGACAACTAGAGTTGTGTGAAGTTGTCAGAGAACCCGATGTTCCATGACATGTTGAAGCACATTGAGATCAAATAGCACTATATCAGGGATATGGTGTAGAGAGGAGCAGTGAAGCTCCAGTATGTTGCAACATATGAGTAGATTGCAGATGTGTTGACCAAACCACTAGCCAGAGTGAAGTTCGAGTACTTCAGAGAGAGGATTGGTGTTCTTCAGATAGAAGATACTTCGAGGAAGAAGTGATGGGACACATTTGCAGGAGCCATTCCAAGCATGGTGGTAGGAGGATCCTTCCCATGGCTGTGGATGTAAGCGCTATGTGATGAGCATTAGGACGATGCTCTGGTTACTGATATGTATGATGATAAGGATGATCATGTGTGATGAGCATCAAGAAGATGCTCCAGATGATATGCATCAGGACGATGCTGTGATGATGATCAGGATGATCATGCGATGATGATATGCACCAGGACGATGCTGTGACGATGATCAGGATGATCATGCAATGATGATATGCATCAGGACGATGCTGTGACGATGATCAGGATGATCATGCGATGATGATGAGCATCATGATGATGCTTTTTGCGAGGACGATCAGGTTGATATTGAGTATCAGGATGGTACTCTGTGGCCGTGGACAGGTTGTGCAAGGGTAGCATGTAATGCGTCCTGGAGATCCGGACAGGTTGTGCTAGTCACGTAAAAGGCCTCGGATGCTCTTTAGAGTTCTTGTTGAGCAAGACACTCTTTTAAGGTTTTGCTAAACCACATGTAATACGTCCTGGAGATCTGGACAGGTTGTGCTAGTCACGTAAAAGGCCTTGGATGCTCTTTAAATTTCTTACTGGGAAAGACACTCTTTTAAGGTTTTATGGGGACCACATGTAATACGTCTTGGAGATCCAGACAGGTTGTGCTAGTCACGTAAAAGGCCTCGGATGCTCTTTAGAGTTCTTGCTGGGAAAGACACTCTTTTAAGGTTTTGTGGATATTACATGTAATCAGTCCTGGAGGTCCGGACAGGTTGTGCTAGGAACGTAAAAGTCCTCAGATGCTCTTTAGAGTTCTTGCTGGGCAAGACAATATTTTAAGGTTTTGTAAAGGTCACATGTAAAATATCCTGGGAAATCTGATAGGTTGAGCTGTGTGCTCGTAAAAGTCCTAGGATGCTCTTTCGAGGTTTTGTTGACGCACATAATCAGTCTTGAGGATTCCACAGGATGGCCAACTTGCATAGATGATGAAGGCCTATAGGAGGCTAGGCTTACAACCAACATGAAAAAGGGCCGGCTCTGTAGAAATTCCTATGACGAGAAGAATTGAGAGATAGCCCAGTGATCGAGATGACAAGTATAGCAACAATGACGATGATGCTTCGTGATCCAGTGATGATGATCCAGCTGCAAAATTGAAGACTTGTGGCGATATGTATTGATGACTTGTGTCTAGAGAATACCTTCCTAGTTAAGAGGGAGTGTTGATGTATTTGTAACTTCAGAAGATATTCTTCTATATATTACACTTGTACTTTATTATATTCATGATGGAGATGTATTATTCCTCCAATCAGAAGTGTCGTCATTTGTATTTGTAAGTGTCGCAAGTGTTGCAAGTGTCACAACTTATATTTGATGGGTTATTAGACCACCAGTGTGGGTTCGACCCTGCTTGTGTCATGTGAGTGGGTTATTAGACTTCCTTAGGAAGTCGACCCAACTAGAGTTAAAGGCAGGTTAAGTTGTGTATAAATAGAGAGTGAGTGTGTCTCATTCTATTCATTCACTCACTCATCCAACTTGCATTAGTTGAGAAAGGAGTGCGCACAAGTGGAGGAGGAGTAGCTGTTGGAGTCATCTATCTTTTGGGTTTGATCATTGTGATCTTTGTATTGAGGCTTATTCTATCTCTGAGGAAGTTGCAGTGTTTTTCACCTTCTTGGTTTTCCCCGAGGAAACTCTGTGTCTCTTGTGTTTATGATTGTTATGCTGTGCTTGTTATTCTCTTAGTATGATCCTAGATAATGTTTGAATACAATTATCGAAAAATTAACAATAATTTTGTCTATTCTTCAAATTCAGATGGCATTCTTCAATCGAATGGGTGTTGGCTTCACATATTTGGCACCATTTTGATTTCTTGTTCTTTAGATTGTATGGGCAATCA
Organism: Larix kaempferi; assembly: GCA_027924585.1. NCBI lineage: Eukaryota > Viridiplantae > Streptophyta > Pinopsida > Pinales > Pinaceae > Larix > Larix kaempferi. The sequence goes on from BSBM01000046.1 coordinate 10,816,522, forward strand.
TTTGTGGAATGAAAGTCATATTCTTTACACAGATCGCAAAAGAATCTGGTTTGAATAAGTTTGACTTCTTGTTGCCGATCCTCTATTTGACAAGAGTCTTTAGTGTTTCCTGCAGTTCGACATGTAGTACACCATAGTTCTGGCCCTTTCAAATTCATGCTTCGAATTTCTTGCTCCATACTCTCAGGGCGTTCATCGACATGTCTGTTAATGGAGACTAAAGGATATTCGTCGTCCATTTCAATCTCCAGTGCTATCTTCAATGCATCTGCATAAGTATTGACATTCTGTCAACGCACATGTATTTTAATTTTACTTATGAGACCAGAAATGAACCATTCAATTATTAGCTTTTCTTCGATCTCATAGTCGAGTTTGCTCAAGAGGTCTTTGAACCTCTTATCATATTCCTTGATAGTTTCTGTGGGCTTCTAGACTGTTGTCTTCAGTCGCTCGGTTGCGAGATATGTTGTGTCTTCTGTCATGAAAAAGGCCAAGAAACTTTGCTTAATTTGCACCTTAGTTGCATTTGGTGTTTTTGCAATATATCCCATATACCATGTCAATGATCTTTTTCTCAAAGAGCTAGCAAACTGGGCCAACTGTCGTTCTTCACTAGTGAGTTGGTTGGCCGTCGAGATCGATTCACACACGAACCAGTGTCTTGTCGGATCTTCATCACCTTCATAAAATGGAAGGTGTGCTATCGAGTGCGACATGTCTGCTGATGTATTGATTTGAGAATTAGACGGTGGAGTAGGTGGATTGTTACCGCAATCAGGACTTGGTTCTTCTTTGACTTCAACTAGCTGCTTATCAGGATTGTGTTCTTTATCTTCAGAACTAGTGTCTATAGCCTCTCGTGCTTTGTTGGGTCTTGGAATTCTGTCTGCTTCTACTGCTTCTGCCAAAATCCAAGCAAATTTCTACTCGAATGGGACTTCATTACTTCTCAGATTCTCCGAAGTACTCAGCGAGTCACTCAAGTCTAGTATTGGAAGGGGGGGTGCTTCTTCATGTTCTGAGTACATTAGATGAAAACTTCTATTTGAAAACTCGAGCTAAAAACTTAATCAGTTTCCCTCTTCAGGTTGATGAATCAGTAGTCTATTGACTTCATCGCCTTCTTCATTCTGACGACTCCAAATTGTCGACTGGCCAGCATGGAGACCAATATTTTCTTCGACAATTTCTTACACTCGGACACTTTGCGTTAGCTAAAATGGAGAAGGGGGTGTTAACCTCTCGTGTATCTGAACTTGGAGAGCACTACCACTCTCTATCCACAAGTCCTCATCCATTGGTGACAGGTCTTTCTCGATGCCTCGATCATCGCGGGCTCGACTCGACTCTATAATATTTCCTTCTGCATCTGTCGCGATACTTGATCCTCGCTTATTCTGGGGCGCTCTTGCCTGCTCCCTTAGCTCTTCGCGCCACTGTATCCTTTTTTCTCTTTCAATTTTCTGGATATCCGGAGTGCTTTTGTGACTCATGGTTATGTTTTTGTCGGATCTGTCAGGTCCTGCACTGCTGGTCATGTCGCCTTGTCATATGTCATTTTTCATCAATTTCGGTACTGTTGATGTATATGTAACTTCGGAATGTATTTCATATATATATATTGTACTCCTATCGAGATGGTATTATTCCTCTATACGGAAGTGTTTGTATCCCTATAGAGATGTTATTATTCCTCTATACGGAAGTGTCGTCATTTATATTGTAAGTGTCGTAACTTATACTTGATGGGTTATTAGACCACCTTGTTGGGGTCGCCCCTGTATAAGTCATGTGGGTCGAAGGGTTATTAGACCACCCTATTGGGGGTCAGCCATGTGGGTCAAAGGGTTATTAGACCACCCTATTGGGTGTCGACCCAGTCAGCATTATGTTATGTGGTTAAGTTAAGGCCGACCTAGTAAAGGTTATTAGGCAAGTCAAGTCAAGTATAAATAGAGTGCCTCCCGCACTCTATTTCATCATTCTATTCTCTCTCACACTCTCGGGAGAGTGGAGCACTTGTGGAGGAGGAGAAGCTGCTGATAAGAGATGTCTATCTCTTATGCTTGGGTTGTATCATTGCTCTATCTATCTCTGAGGAAGTTATTGGGGTTTTTCACCTTTATGGTTTTCCCCAAGTAAACTTCGTGTCTCTTGTGTGCTTGCATTATTGTGTTCATGATTGATATGCTGTAGATATGTTGTGCATGTTGTTCTCTTAGTTAAGATCCTAGATCAGATTGAAATAAATTCTGAAAATTTAACAGGTACCTTAGAACATGTTTCGCCACCCCCCCAATAGCGGTCCGAAGCTTTCTAGACCACTGGGGAAGTATAGGCCATCATTTTTTCAAAAAGAACTCCCATTCACGCTCTTTCACAAATATTTCCCACTGACGTTATTTCTCCTCCCAATTAGAGTTTGAAAGGGGCGGGAGCAGCAATGGTCGTGTCTCGACAATATGCACAATTCCTTTGTCGATAAAAAATTTGAACAATAAGGTCAGTAGGGAACACATAAATTGATCAGCTAGCTCGGTGAAGAACTTTTTTTTGACTTCGTTTACAGAGACACGTTCCGCAATCATTTCTCTTCACATAATTCCTCCGCAATCTTTTCATACCACTCCAACAGATTCGTGTGTCCTCCATTGATCAACTTCGATAACACCTTCCACTCCTTTTCATCGAATGGTCTTTTCATCCAATAGCTTCTTCAGGGAGGTCTGCACAGACTCTACGAATTTCTCATGGGTCTCCGAGAAGAATCTTTCCCTCGCTTGAATAATTGTTAGCTTGTTCCATTGCGCATAATTCTACAGGTAGTTCGCAATTTTCTTCTCCCACCAATCTTTAATCTCCTAGTCTGAAATCATATGTCATGCTGTTATTTATGAATGCATGTCCCAGCAATGGAACCAGATGTTGTAGTCCTCCGGGTCATGAGGTTACCAGAGATACATTATATATTATAAACAAGCATGCACAGTGATTCAGATACAAGAGACAAGAGACTGATAGAGAGAGACAAGCACAAGCCTTTATTACCAGGAAGAGCATAACGCTACATAGAACAAATCATAGTTAACTAGTACACCGGCTCAATAGCCTATATATATATGTTTACATTCAGTTATATAACGGTATTGTCGGTGCAACTGACCGACATAGCCCGACTCGTCGACACAGCTTGTCGACTTGCATTGCAAATGGTCGGGTGGAGAGCCTAGTCAATAGGCCAACCTAGGCTCCTCCAACAGATCCTATTGTTGTTGTGTGAATGAAAATCATCAAAACTGGCAAAGTCATTTGTAGCGAATACTTGTAACTTCATTTCATATCACATGAAAATAAAATCAAAACCAGTACATTTAGCAAATACTTGCAGCTACATTTAATATCACGTTAAAATATAGACCGTTAGGTAGGTACGGGAAAACTTCATTTTGAATCACACCAGCCTTCGATCTTAGTGTTCAATTAATATCACATGAAAATCAAGACTGTTTGGTCAAATTTCATTTCGAATCACATCAGCGTTTGATTTTAGTGTTCAAATTGTTTATCTCCATTTGGAAGATATTGAAGCATTCAAAAACTGGCATATGCCACTGTGAGTGGCCAACAAACAATATTCTTTAGTAAAAGGCGAAAGAATAGTTCACTATGTGTTGACCAAATGGCTTCATGATTTATACACACACTCTCTCGCTTATCTATACTTCCTTCTTTGTCTTTTAACAGTTGTGCACATCAAATGTGGGACAACATTTGATGTCAATGCTTGATATGCTATGATAGATTTAACTAATCAAATGTTGTAAATAAAATATCTAATCTTAGGGAAACCTTGCAAGGGTATAAATGGTTTAATCAAAATTTACAGAATGGATAACCACTAAAACGCAACATTTTGTTGGCAAATTAAATAGATCGACAAAGTTTTTCAAATTTTGCGAAAGGATACAGGGTCAAATTCTTCGGATTAAAAAAAAATTGGGAAAGAGCCAATTATTGAACTGAAATCCATGATGGGTTGCATAGATTCCTTTTCATGTCACGTCTAATTGAACAACAATCCAATTACTTGGTTGCATAAAAGAGAAATAAACCCGCACTATTATATTTTCAAGTCAATCATTTTTAAATTGGATTGTGTTTTTTGTGCTAAAGCTTGCTCGGGTGCATAATCCTTCAAAGCATTTGTTAATGGGGCAGTATGATCCATGAACTGGTGAAGAGCGTTCGTTAATGGGGTAGTATGATCCATGAACCGGTGAAGAGGCTCAGATAGAAACTTGTGGCGATAACATCAAGACATAATTGCATGTAAAATAAAGATTGAAACTGCACTTTGAAGGTACTGCCATTAAGAGGGTTCGATTGCAGATGTATCCAATGCTAGACTCTATTGTTGAACATCAAGAAGATGGATACATTTCTTGTCCCAACCATGATTATACCTAATATCTACAAGAGCAATTTATCTTATTTGACAGTTTTAATAGGTAGAATCATAATTCAAAGGTACATGATTGAACTAAACTTACTATAATAATTATATTAGAATGATCGCTCCCGGATTGAGCGTAACCCCTTCGCTTGGACAGGTAATTGTCAATAGATTTCATAATAAGCATTGGATATGCTGTACAAAAGGAAGAACTTGCTTGTCTAAATCATTGGATCTTTTATGTAGGGATTTAATTAAGCTCATATGTAGCCACAAACTTAGCCATATGTTCAACATCCACCTCAAATACAACAATAATAATATGTTTAGGAAGATAATACTGAAGTTGATTATGTTTAGGTAGATATGTTTAGGCAGATGATTGTTTTCGGTGATTTAATGTGTGCTTATACTATGCATCATGATGTGGTTTTATTAGATATGTAACTACTAGGGAAGCAGGCAGAGCTATAAAAGCACTTGACAATAAACATACATTACTAGGGGTAAATATTAAAATGAAAATTTATTCATTTTGTTTAAGAAATTTTGTGCAAAATTTGGTCCTTTACATCAGATGCATTTATTGGTTGGTTGTATACTTTCTTTTTTCCATGCAGGGTACAGTACCACTAAGTGTCAAATATGCCGATGGAGAACTTGAATGGATTAGTAATTTTCTTTAAGTTGAACTAAAATTTGTCGCTATCTCTTCATTATTTAGTTCCTTGAATGTGGCTGTTATTGATGGGTGTCGATGGCTTGTTCGAAGAATAATTCTATTTGATGTTCTAGAAGAAATTTTGCAATTACTCTTATGCAGTGTTGTCATGTTGATTTTTGATATTGTATTTATTTTTTAGGGTCAGTTGAAAAAAAATTGTTTGTTTCAAATGTTAATACACAAGCTACGGAGAATGAAATTGAAGAGGTGACTAAGGAATAAAGTAACAAATAAATAGTATAGATTGGAAATGATTTAAAATTTTTAAACAATCTTTGGTATTTTCATTGTCAGATTTTTGCTCCATATGGTCTTGTGGAAAATGTATATATCATCAGAGACGAGTATAGGCAGAGTAAATGTATGAATTTTAAATAGGCCTGGGCATTTAGAGCTTAGATTGGATTACTATTTATTGAATTTAAATTTCACTGCTCATATTACTCTTGCAGGTTGCAGATTTGTTAAGTACGGATCAACAAAAATGGCAACACAAGTTATTGATGCTCTGAATGGAACCTTTGTGATGGAGGTTATGGTTGGATTTATTGTTTGATATGGAATTTGGAATTTGAATCGCATTAGAATTTTTTTATTATCTACAAACCTTATCTAAAATGAATGCTTGCAGGGTTGTCATATTCCATTAAATGTAAGATTTGTTGATTCCAAGAAACACAGAATTGGATTGGATGCCCCTTATCCTACATTTGGACGGAAAGGATTTGGTTATGGACCAGATGGAGCTGGGTAAGTTGGTACATATATTTTCATGATTTGGATATTTTACTACTTTATGATGTCCATTAGTAACAATGTTGTAAAAACTGTGTACTTCAGAAGCATTGCAGGTCCTAGACGTGGCACAAGAGGCCAATGCCCACCCACAAGTACACACCACTTGGGTGGACAAATAAGGGGATATTCTTTGTTTGCTAACTCTTTTCAACATGGAAATACAGTAACTTCTAGATGTAATCCTATTGAGGGAACCTCTCTTGTGGTATGAAACCCTTACAATTGTAACACATAATGATTTGATAGTTGTAGTTGAGATAGAAAACAAGTTTTTGTTTCAATTGATGGAAGGAAATAAAACTGTTTTGCAAATTTACAGGTTGGAGCAATGAGGTGGCCAAGAGCGCCAGTGCATGGTTCTTTGTGGAGACCTGTACAAATGGCTCCACAAACGATCGCTCCTAGATTGAGTGCAACCCCTTCACTTGGGCAGGTAATTAATGTCAATAGATTTTCTAATAAGCATTGGATAGAGAATTGGATGTGTTGTACAAAAGAAAGAACTTGCTTGTCTCTTTTATGTAGGGATTCAATTCAACTCATATACAACCAAAAAATCAGCCATATGTTCAACATCCACCTCAAATACAACAACAATGATATGTTTAGGAATATAATAATGAATTTGATTATGTTCAATCAAATATGTTCAGGAAGATAATACTGAAGTTGATTATTTATTATATAGCGATATTGATAACATTGATGAAATTTGGAGAGGAGAGGGTATTGGAGATGATATCTCACCCTCATTAGAGGATATGGAGTATCATGATAATTTTGTGGTGTAATGTAGCAAAAAAACTGATCTAGAGGTTATTGGACTTCAATTACTCCAAAGATGGCCGATATGCCTGCGGGAATTGCCCTTTGAGGGTACTACCATGAAGAGGGTTCGATTGCAGACATATCCAATGCAAGACTTTGCCGTTCAGAATCAACAAGGTGGATACATTTCTTACCCCAACCATGATTATACCTATGATCCACAAGATAAATTTATCTTATTTGACAGTTTTAACGGGCAGAATCATAATTCAAAGGTACATAATTGAACTAAAATGTGTGGCTGATTGTTTGGGATTAGAGTGCTTTTGTCTAATTCAATGTAATATTTATGGAAGGCTATGGCACAACTTCAAGATCCGAAACCCATAACACCGAAAAGGAAAATAAATACCATCATAGAAGGTAATGAGACTATAGAAACATTAATCCTTTCTTTTCAATATGCATTGGTGGGAATTTGATGACTGGTTTTGTTGCATTTGCAATTTTTGCAACACTCAAGGAACTATTCCAAGTTTCCAACTAATGAGTGTCTCGCATTACAGGTAATGTACCAGATCATTTGAGAGGTCCATTGACAAATGGAATTCTTGATATGAATTTCCATAAAGCTCATTCAGTCAAAGGCTTGAGCAGTTCATTTTCAGGGGACAACAACCAACCTAGAATTAGTAGTATGGGTGGAAGTTGTATCCATGCTGAAAGGATATCACAATGACCAATGTAAATAGGAAAATATTGACAACCCTAACATCCTCACATGCAAAAATGAATGGCACTGGTTGTCTACCAAAATCCATACAGTTTTCTTCTTGTCATTTTAATTGTGTTTATTAATTTCTATAAAAGTGCTTGATTTGTTTGGTGGAAAATGATAACATAAATCCCAAGTCCTTGCTATCTGAAAAATGTAGGCTAGAGACCTTCATTTCTTTAAACCAGGTGATAAGTGGTAATTTTTGTATTGTCCAAATTATGAGTAATATGTACTTGCTTCTCTATTTTACTTTGCATACATTAGACTACTCTTACATGTCTTGCAGGTTGGGAATACAAAAAAAAGGGTTGCAATGCATGTATATTTCCTATGTGCTTCCATCAAAATAAGTTTTGTTTTAAGCATTCTCTGCTATATTGTGGGACTACAATCTCTCCATGTCACTAAGGGTAAGCCTCTTTTATTCTATTGTTACCCCCATAAAATACTCATAAAATTTTCCATCTTTTTATACCTAGAAACTAAAGGACAAGTTTAGGATGGAAAGAATAATTTTTTTTGAATCTATTCATTACCCACCTCCATACTCAGCCATGGAAACATCAACATCAAAAATAATTCCAAGATGTCTCATGATTTGAATTAACTAAATAATTTTCCATTTCTTGAGTATCCTATTTAGATAATGTTCTTGTTTATTAACAATAACGTCTTTTCCTACAACTACACCCTATGAAACATTAAGGGTACCAACATATTGTATAGTTCCCTTCACTAAATTCTACATTAGCTCTAGTATTAGGGATGAATGTTCATTGGTTGAACACTTCTATGGTATTTTTTTTATAAGTAAAATCATTTCATTTAACAGTATTGCAAAGATTACATAGCTTCAAAATGGCCTGATACCCGACATACTATCCTTCCTGAGAGTTCTGTCTACACTACTTCCCCTTACAGTGGCCCAAAAAAGGTCAGAATCTCCACTGTTATCTTTTACTCTGTACTTCTAATGAACCCCATACAAAAAAATAGGCTACCTACATAAGGATATGCCTGTAAAATTTACCCTCCTATCCCCATCACATATGGAAAAACATCTAATAGAAATAAAAACAACTAGTGGCATGAGAGTCGATAGACCTTGAAAACAAAAAAGATCCAGAAACAAAAGGCACTAGTTAAGCTGTGTGTCTGCCTTGTTGCAGAGCAAAAGGATTAGCAGCATGCATAGCAGGATTGGCATTATCCTCGTTGGGCTACTTGAAACCAACCCCATGGCTCACAGGACCGCCTGAGCTGCTTACAGTATCGACCAACGATTGGTGGAGTGGTGGGTACAGTGGGATCCCCAATTTCAGAGTGATGAGATCCACCTTCTTATGCATTAGCCAACAATCATTATGATGTTCTCTCCAATCTTGGACAGGTTCAACATCACTCATGGCTTTATCCTCACGGTCCATCAGAACATGGGAAAGCAAACCCTTGGTCACCTAGTAAGTAGAAACAATATGATCATAGGTTTCCAGTCGCCCTATACTGGTTCTAGGGTCCTGCACCCACTCCTCTACCTCATCACGAATGTTTTGTAAGTTCTGGCTCGTCACCTGTTCCCATAATTCCTTCTCCAAGACTTCAATTTCTTCTTGAATCTGGTGGGGAATGCGCTTCTAGAAGAAGTGAGTTTCCTGGGAGGCTTTGGATTGCTCATTAGTGGCTTTCTTCATCTTGTGCGAGTGCTCGAAGTGGTTCCCCGATTTTTTAATCCTGGGGTTTCGCAACTTAGGGTCCATGCTTATGAACAGGAAATAACAGAGGGGATGAAAGCACATGGTATGCAGCTGGGATGGGAGAGCTAGCGTGGAGGAGCAGAAGGGCAGGATAACAACTCGTAGGCACAAGGGGAAAATATACAAAAGGATAGAAAGGACCACAATTTCAGGAATGAAAGGCTGCAGCGATGGAACGTCCATTTTTATAGAACCCTTCTGACGATTTTCCATAATTGCCATCATCACTTCGTCATGCTCTGGATCAAATTGAAGTACTGAAGCACTTAATCTGCATTTGATACCACTTTTTCTAATCATTCTCTGTAATGAATGTTCGATGGTTGAGGACAATCCGACCTCCCGGTTGCATTAAATCCCGCTGCACTGGTTAATTGCTCCGGACGGTCCTGTTTACCATTATTGTAATTCACACCCGTGTCACATGGGGGGTCATTATGTTGAGAAGTATCGATGAGACCTGCCACGTGGGATAATTCCTAGGGATCAATCCAAAATGAGGTGTCGTTACATCGTTGCTTCATTTCATGTTCATCTTTATGAGCCAACTGAGCACATGGCATGGCCCATGTCAGATCCATGAAGAGTAACATTGGTCCTTCTTGTAGTCTGTGTGGGGATTCGACTCTGGCATTTTCCAAGCAGTCGACCACCTTGTTTCCTTCTCTCCTAATGTGGCTAAAGGACCAAGCATGTGGGTGGCGAAGGAGGGTACCCAATTCTTCCACCCTGTAGGCCAGCCTCCAGCTCTCAGTGACTTGCGATGGGTGTCATCAAAGTTGGAGTTTTTTGTCCATGTGGATGACCATCTTCGAATCCCATTCAACTATGGGTGGTTCCCATCTGTTTTTTTCTGCTATCTTTAGACCCTAGAGAAGACCTTCAATTTCAGCCATGTTATTCATGTCTTGGCCTAGATGTCCATGAAAAATATGCAAGATATGACCTTCTTTATTCCGAAAGACACCCCTGAAGCCAACTATACCAGGGTTTCCTTTGGAAGCTCCGTTGAAGTTGAGAATGATGGAACCAGCTGGGGGGGGGGAGACTAGAAGTTGGGGCTAGAGGGAGTTGGATATTTCTGTATCTTTCGAGACCAGCCAGAATCTAACTGCTTTAGACCAAGTTTCTCGGATTTTTAGTTCATGATTATTGGCTTCCCAGTCCTTATCCAACCACGGGGTTATCTTGATCGTCTCTTAAATGTGGCTCACTATTTTGTTCCAGATTACATGAGTAGGGGCTTTAGTTTCATGGAATATTCTTTGGTTTCGTTCCTTCCATATTTCCCATATCATGAATCCATGAAACATGAGCCACGCAGAATTTACAATGCTGTTGTTAAAATCCTTGGGATCCCAACCTTTAATAGTCTGGTCTGGATTCCCCTGTTTCCTATTAGTTCTTATGAACAATTTCGCTCCCCAGTCCCAAAGGGTGGAAGAGAATTGATAGGAATCTAGAAGATGATTCATAGATTCTTCAGCATTGGATCATAGTGGGCATTGAGAGGGGCCAGCTATTCCTCTTTTTCGAAGGTTCTCGCCAGTAAGGATTCAACGATAAATAACAAGCCAAACGAAACAAGCTACTTTTGTCCATGGGTTTGATATCCATATCTTCTTCCATATACCATCCGCAGGTCATGCTTCTCTTCCTGTCCATAGGTCATAAGCTTCCTTGATGTTTAAGCTTCCTTTGGTAGAGTAACCCCATCGAAGTTTATCCTGGCCTCTTTGGATTTTTATGATTCTTTCTTGAAGGGTTTCCTCCATGTGACTGCTACCTTCAAGGGTGCATCTTTGTTGCCACCAATCCAATTGTTTCTATTCTCTGAAAGTTACACCTTCCATTCCAGGATTCCAGAACTGGGCCACCTTGGTAAGATTAAGGGATCTACAGTGATCCTGACATTCTTGGGATGGGGGGAAGGTTGAAGTTTCGGGCATTGTTTCCAAGAATCTTCCCTGAGATCAGCTGTGGTCCCATCACGAACTTCCCAAAAAATATGGTCTTGGATGATGTTCCTTTTCTGGGAGGCATTTTTCCATATATGAGAACCCTTCTTCTCCTCGTTGAACCTAACGAGATATTGCTTGGGTCTATCATGGGCATATTTAGCATGCCATGGCTGAGCCCAAGGTTCAGATTTGTGGGTGACCCATCTCCACCATATTTTAGCTCCCAAGACTTCATCTTTTATTCTTGGATCCCTTAGTCCCGGGACACCATTGAGTTTGGGATGTCAAACTTTTTCCCAACTAACCAAAGCCCATTTTTGTTTCTCTGCATTACCCCACCAAAGAAAGGTCCTTTGGATGGCTTTGATTTCTTTGATCACAGATTTTGGAGCCACAAGAACTGAGAAAATATAAATAGGCATAGCTTGAAGGACAACCTTGATGAGAGTGAGTCTATTTGCCAGATTGAGGGGCCTGAGAACCCAATTGCTCAGTTTTTTCCTCATTCTATCCAGAACATCCGTCCACGACACACGTTTGATGACACCGACATCTAGAGGAGCACCAAGATATTTGGACGGAAGGGAGCTCCCTTGAAAGCCTAGAATTCAGAGAATGTTCCTTTGGGAGATGTTATGGGTGTTGAAGAAAAAGACTTGCAATTTTTCTCTGTTAATATCTAACCCAGAGGCCTTGGAGAAGGTATTGAGACATTTCTTAATGGCCTTGGCCTCCTGGATCGAAGCATGTTCCATGAGCATCGTGCCATCCACAAATTGCTGGTGTGTTTGATTGGTTGCGTGGGGGTGAATGTTGAGGCCTCTCATTTCTCCATGGTTTACCATAGTTTTGATTAGTCTGCTGAGACCTTCGGCCATGAAGATAAATAGTAAGGGGGATATGGGATCACCTTGGCGAATGCCTCTAGAAGGGAAAAAGGTCCTGGTTGGAGTACCGTCAAGCATAATGGAGAAGAAGGTGGTTGAGGTCATACTCATAACACAGTCAATCCATTCCCTATCAAAGCCATAAGCAGTAAGCATCTCCCTCATATATTTCCAGCTGAGCTTATCATAAGCTTTTGATATATCAAGTTTTAGAAGCATCCCAGGGATTTTAGTGATTCTAAAGGAATGAATGACTTCATGAATAATAATCACCCCATCCAATATATGTCTTCCTTCCACAAAGCCATATTGCTCCGGGGAAATCAGGTGGGGGAGGATGGGTTTCAGTCTGTTGGCAATAACTTTGGTAATAATTTTGTATATAACATTACATAGAGTGATGGGATGAAATTTACCTGGTGTGTCTACGCCTTCATCCTTATGAATAAGGGTCAGAAAGGTGGCATTGAAAGCACGTAACACCCCTTTGTTTCGCCTAGAGTCTTCTACAATGTTACAAACATCTTGCTTGATCATATCCCATAAATGGTGAAAAAAATTGGTAGTGAAGCCATCAGGTCCTGGGGCCTTCCCTTCCATTTGTTGGAGGGATTCTTCAACTTTTGTAAGAGTTACTAGTTTCTTCAGTAGATCATTTTGTTCATCAGTAATAGTGTGGGGGATGAGCTGAGTAATCTTGGAAATTTGCTTAGAGTGGTTGGCTTGCTCTTCCCGCATGATGTTCCCAAAATATTGTGTTAGTTATGTTTCCATTTCCTCTCTAGTTTCCACATAATGCCCAGCTTTCGTCTTAACTCTATTTATCCTTGAATTTTTCCTGTTCTGGATAACTGAGTGATGGAAGAATGTGGTGTTCCTTTCCCCTTCTTGAAGCCATTGATTCTTGGATTTCTGTCTCCAGTAAATCTCCTCCTGTCGTTCTCTAGCCTGAAGTTGTTCTAGGAGGATTTGTTCTTGCTTCTTCAAGTCTTCACTATAACCATTATTCATTCCTTCGCGTTGGAGGGATTCCATTTGCTGACTTAGATGCTTTTTGTCTTGGAATATGTTCCCAAATTCGTCTTTGTTCCATGTACAAATCTTGGCTTTTAAAGCTTTCAAATTTTGTTGGAATTGGTACATTCTTGTCCCTCTAGGGGGGATGAGATATTCCAACCATTGCTAGACCAATGATTTGAAGTCCTTGTGTTCCATCCATAATTGTTCAAAACATAATGGTTTCCTCCCACTTAACCCTACCCTGTCCCAAAATAGGTTGATTGGCCAATGATCAGAACCTCATGAAGGTAAAAAAAAAGGTGGTTAAATCACCTCCCTACGTTGTGAGATCCTCGGATATTAAGAATCTATCCAGCCGGCTGGCCACATGATGATCCCCCCTCGTTTGTTATTCCATGTGAACCACCTGTTCCCTGTCTCCAGGTCAACCCTCTTAATGGATTCAATGAAATCTTTGAAAGCATCATTGGTTGGTCCCAGGATTCGTCGACCTCCTTTCTTTTGTTCTAAGGATGTGATCATATTAAAATCCCCTCCAATGATCCAGTGTTTATCCCCAACCCAGTTTTCCATCTAGGAGAGGGATTTTAGGAAGGCCATTTTTTGGACGTTGATGCTTGGGCCATATACATTTGATATCACCCCTTTTGTCCTTGTCTCAAGGATTTCAAAATCCATGGATAAGGTGAACCTGGTCGCCCAAAAATTCTTAAGATTAACTTCATCAGATATCCAAAGAATCGCAACTCCTCCTACCATTCCTCGAGCTTCTATGGCTATAGTCCGACTTCCTTTCCACACCTTGTTTCCTATTTCCCACATCCTCTCCAAACCACATTTTGTCTCTTGGAGGAATACTATATCTGGTTTCTCCATCCTAATTTTGTTCTTCAGGTATTTTATTTTCCACGGATGATTCACACTGCGAATGTTCCAAGTGATGATATTCATTGAATAAATTTTGTTAAATTATGAGAAGGAAACCTTAATGGTGGGGTACTGCCCTGAATCAATGAGTTTGGTTCCTATCTCTGCAATCCATTGTCTGTTTGTTTTTCGTCCTCGCTTCTCGCCTTCTTCTGGTTGTTTTCTTTTGATCCCTTTTTGAGGCTCCTTAGCGATTCCAAGGGATGGTCTTGCCTTAGCTTTGAGAATACCCTCCTGCAGTAGTTCTATTTGTCTTTGCGAGACATAACCTTTTCCTTTTTTATCACACTCTATTTCAATAACATCTAGGTCTAGCTCACCCAGATCCATGTCTTCTGCTTCATCGAGGGAGTCGTCTTCCATGGACTTTAGGCGCTCTTCAGGATTTTATTGGACAAGGTTATCGACTTCCTGGATAGGTTCTTTTCCTTTCTTCTAGTTCGCTAAGTCTCCCAGGGATTCCCCAACAGAGTTTAGGGTTTCAAAGCGGTTCGGGTGAATGGGATTTTTGGCCTTGGATTGCTCATGCTGCTGCTGGTTTCCCTATCGCCTCCCCGATATTTTCCAACTCACTTGTGCAAAACCCTCATCATTTGACTTTCTTTCCTTCTCGGGAGCTACCAGAGGGGGAGGGGAAATTTTATTGTTTTACAGACAATCCCTGTTGATATGACCATACTCGTGACATCTACGACATCGAAAAGGGAGGTGCTCATAGTCTAATGGTTGAGTCCAGTCTTCATCATCCCATGTTAGATTAATTGAGTTCGGGAGATCTTGTGTTAGATCCATGTAAACACAGATCCGGGAAAAATAATTATATCTTCTTTGCAGAGTTTGCTCAGAGAATTTTACAAATTTACCTAGCATATTTCCAATGTCTTGCAGGATCTCTGGTTCCCAGTACTCGCAGGGGAGGGAGTAAAGCATAATCCATACTGGGGCTATGTTCAGATCCTCTTTATCCGGGTTAAATCTTTCCTTCCATGGGCATAGGTATATCCCTATAGAGAAGAATAAGTATGACCCTCTTTCCCGAACTCGATATCTAACCACTTATACTATGAAACGAGAACTATATACTAAGAACGAGAACTCTAGCCATAAAAACTCATATTTTTGCATAAAAAACACTGAAAACAACCCCCAAATCGAAAAGTGTTGATACCAGTATCATGTTTTCATAAAAAACACCAAAAACAACCCCCAAATCGAAAAGTGTTGATACCAGTATCATGTTTTCATAAAAAACACCAAAAACAACCCCCAAATCGAAAAGTGTTAAAATACCAGTATCAACGTTTTTTTTTTTTTTTTTTGGGTTAAAAATATAGCCATGGCTTAAAAATCTCATACTATTGTTTATGAAAGCCTTAAAATCAATTCCTAAATTGAAATTTTCTGTTTTCAACAAATAAATTCCTAACGCTAACCCCCAACAAACTGTTACAAAAGTTAAAAAAAAATTATAATGCGCCCCTCCTACCCTAACCCCCCTAACAAACTTTAATAATTTTTTAAAAAATTTACATTTAAAAAAGAATTACATATCCGACCCTAACCCCCCAACCAACCATTAATAAATTTTTGAAAAAATTATATTTTAAAAAACAAAGTACATTTCCTAATTCCCTAGCCCCCTCCATTACCCCCTACCTTAACCGCCCAAAAATTACATTTCCTAATGCCCTACCCACTACGCTAACCCCCCAATGTTACCCCATTACCCCTCACACATTGTTTTAACTAAAAAAAAATTAAAACCCAACTTAAAAAATTAAAAAAATTAAAATAAAAACCTAAACTTAAAAAATAAAAAATAAAACCTAAACTTTACAAAAAAAAAACTAGACTTTACAAAAAATAAAAATAAAAACAAATTAAAAATTAAAAAAAAAACTTTACAAAAAAAATAAAAAATAAAAAAAAAACTAAACTTTACAAAAAAAAAAAATCAAAATAAAAATTAAACAAAACCAAACTTAAAAAATAAAATAAAAATTCAACAAAACTAAACTTAAAAAAAAAAAAAAGTTCCCCCTCCCCTCCCCTCCCCCGCCACTCCACTCCCCTCCCCTCTCCTCCGCTGCCCTTCCCCTCTACCCGCCCCCTCCCTTTCCCTTGCCCTTCCTCCTGCCCCCTCCACCTCCTCCTCCCTCCTCCCTTTCTCTTCCCCTTCCGCCTGCCCCCTCCACCTCCTCCTCCCTTCCCCTTCCCCTAGCCCACTCCCTCCTCCCCCGTCACTCCCCTCCACTCTCCTGTGCTATCCTGGGCGCAAAAAAGACTGCCCCAAAGAGGCGGGCGGATGCTGGCTCCGCCCACTTGGGCACCCAAAGGGCTGCTCCTGTGGGGCGGCCCTTTGGGCGCCCAAGCGGGTGGAGCCAGCATCCACCCGCCCCTTTGTGGTGGCCTTTTTTGTTTAATTTATAAATATTTTTTTTTATTTTTTTGTTTTTTGAAAGTTTGGTTTTGTTTAATTTTGATTTTGATTTTTTGTTTTTTTTGTAAAGTTTAGTTTATTTTTTAGTTTTATTTTTTATTTTTTTGTGAAGTTTATTTTTTTAATTTTTAATTTATTTATTTTTTGTTTTTTTTTGTTTTTTTGTTTGTTTGTAAAGTTTAGGTTTTATTTTTTATTTTTTAAGTTTAGGTTTTTATTTTTATTTTTTAATTTTTTTAAGTTGGGTTTTAAATTGTTTTTAGTTAAAACAATGTGTGAGGGGTAATGGGGTAACATCGGGGGGTTAATGTAGTGGGTAGGGCATTAGGAAATGTAATTTTTGGGGGGTTAAGGTAGGGGGTAATGTAGGGGGCTAGGGCATTAGGAAATGTACTTTGTTTTTTTAAATGTTTATTAATGGTTGGTTGAGGGGTTAGGGTAGGATATGTAATTATTTTTTTAAATGTAAATTTTTTAAAAAATTATTAATAGTTTGTTAGGGGGGTTAGGGTAGAAGGAACGCATTATAATTATTTTTTTAACTTTTGTAATAGTTTGTGGGGGGGTAGGGATAGGGTTAGGGTAGAAGGGGGCAATGTAATTTTTTTAAATATTTTTTTTTTTAAATTTTAATAATAATTGGTTAGGTGGTTAAATATTATGAAAAATAATGTGAAATAGTATCATTTTTATACAAAATGACTAAAAATCTGTTAAAAATGGGTTTAAATGTCTTCTTTTTCTCGATTTGTTTACTATTTTTTCCATAAAAATATCTTATTTATGATTAAATTTTAAAGATAAATTTCGAAAATGCATGTGTTTTTCATTGTAGCTAGCTTCTAAATGTATGTTTTTTTGTTAAATTTCTAAAAAACGCACTTGAAAATAGAAATTAAAAATACTTTACAATAAAGATGTGTCAAAGGCCCAAAAAAATGCCTCAAAATGAAAATGTATAATACTGGTATCAACCCTTTTTGAAATGGAGGTAAAATTAACTACTAAAATTAAGAGAGAGAAAAATGAGAACTGTGTCGAGTTCTCGTTTCATAGTATAAGTGGTTCTCTATCCTCTTGATTGGAAAACACAATTGTGAAAAAACCCTTAGCTCCTAAATGCAGATCATAATGACCTTTAGGGTTCCAAGTAGTCTTGATCCACCTGTTTAGGTCTTTTTCCTTGGGCCAGATGCCAATGAAATTCCCTATCAGATCTCTTTCTGTCCATTGCTCTACACTTTCCCTCAGTTTCTCCGATCTGGTATGCAATGATGGGATTTCTTTAGCTCTGGGAAGGAAACCACCTTAGGTTTTCCCCGATCCCAGAATGGTTTGGATGGTGCCCTCCTTATCCAGGTCCCTCTCACGGGAATCATCGATGGTAGGCACCGAGGAGCAGGATGCAGGGATTTCCTGCCGACGCGAGGAGGAGGGGGATCCACCCCCTCCAGGGTTCTCCATCATGCCTCAAACCCTCGCAAAAAACCCTCACTGCAGTCCAAAAATTCGCACCCGATTCACTCCTAACAAATTCCCCAACACTTATATGGTATTTAACTTGCATGTTAATAATGTTTTGCACAGGTTACCTTAATTTTATTGTTTATTTATGCATAACTATGTTGTTTGTAATATGTAAACAATAGAGACTATGTAACTGTGTTAGTAGGATTTTTGAAGGTATATTGTAATGAATGACAAATTCAACTTCTCTCCTATGTTTTGGCACTAGTTATTTGTTAGTGTGTTGTACTACTTTGTTACTACTAGTGGAACATCAACAAACATGAAATTATAATTTTAGTTTTATTTTGGGACTATTACTTGCATTTTCATTTTCAGTGTGAAATTTGATTCTATTTAAGGGTGCTAGCTCAATGGAAGAGCATCTACCTTACAGGTAGGAGGTTGGTGGTTCGATTCCTACGTGCCCTATTTACATAAATCAATGACTAATTAAATGACAAATTAACAACAATCAATGACTAGACAAATGACTAGTTAACAACAATAAAGGACTAAATAAATAACCACTTAACAACAATCAATGACTAAATAAATGACCACTTAACAACAATCAACGACTAAATAAATGATCAGTTAACAACAATCAATGAATAAATGTACTACCAAACAATAATAACTAATGACCAAATAAATGATCAAATAACAACAATAAATGACAAAATAGTGACAATTAATGACTAAATATTTGACCAACACATGAAGCAATTCAATCAATTTATGACTAAGTGATAAATGACTAATTTGGTTGGGTGATAAGTGACTGCTAATTTATGACCAATGGTCACAAGACCAAATTTAGCCATTTATCACCCAATTTTAGTCCTTTTTTTAGTCACTTATCACCCAATTTGTACTAGTGAACGCACCGCATCACATGTGCGCTACCCTTTCGTAGTGCACTACCATAACATAAACTTAATTTTAAAAATTATAAATTAATAATCAATGCATTAATTACACTTGAGTGCAATGACATTACGACGCCTTTACACGTACCGAACACATCGGTAAAGATTGACAAGAAAAAATAAAAAACTAAAGTATACCGTGCGTCTACTACACGTTAGCGCACTGGTTAATGGTGTTATGAAATTCATTATGAGCACTGTGAACACATTCCCCATCATCCATAAATTATGTAAATCGCATTGCTTTTATATCACCTCAAAGCACATAAAACGGTGCGTTGACAAGGTATAAATGCACTGACAACTGCAACTTTAAAAAGTCATTGGAACTAAAAATCATAATTTAGCGGTGCTCCTATTTCACGTCAGCGCACCAGTATTCAACACTTTGACGTGTTGTAGGCACGCCATTGACACATTCCTTATCAATTATACAATTAAATAAATAATGGTGCTTTTAGATCAAGTAAGCGCACTATGTACGGTGTGCTTACGTGTTAGAGAAGCACCGATTCTTACACCTTAAAATTTTTTGTATCATAAAAAATTATAATTCAACGGTGCTCCTAGTGCATGCCAGTGCACCGGTTTTCGGTGATTTGATATTCCATAGGCGCATCATGAATGCAAATTTCAAAATGCAACGGTGTGTGTGTATTGTAGCGCACCAACTTGATAATAAAATTTTAAATTTATAGAATTATATCAGCGGTGCGTTATGTTAGATACATGCACCGACGATGGTGCTTAAAATGTAAAAGCACACCGCAAGTGGTGCGTATGTTTTATATTGGCGCACTGTATTAAATTTTGATTTTAGTACATATAATTGTCATATAATGCTCTTATATTTATTTTGATGAGACTAATTGATTTTATATGTGATACATAGACATGAGCGTCGGAAGGCCAGGTAGCAGCAGGGAGCACAAGTTGATTAGTATAACTTTTGGAGAGAGTGGGAGACCAGGGAGAGGGAGATAGATTTATACCCTCGTCCCATTACTCCATAGATGAGACACCTCTTGAGAGTTGTCATGAGAAGGCGACATCAGTCAAGGGGAACAATACATTCCTCACCCATTTGATCACACATTGGGATCATCATAGGAAGGCGTTTCAAGTTGGTCCCGATCAGTGGTTCTGAACCACTAAGGACGACATATATTTTATCATTGGGATCTCTAGGAGAGGTGAGGAATTTCCTCAGTTCCCTGAGGTCCCAAATGGATCTATGGCAGGGACTCAACTAGTCTATGTTCAGATATATGTTGATCCCAACATGGTCCACTCTGCTCAGTTTCACGTCAGCGATGGACAACTTTCCATTGCTACTTTTGGTAGAGAGGATGTGAGGTGCCTCTCTTTGTTGGTGACGACCATCGTGCATATCACCAGTTATGGGAAGCGCATTAGTTTCCCTCTATTATATTATGTTGATTCTTTAGTGCAGGCACCTAGATGCGTTAGGTGGTCTCCTATTTTTTTACGACAGTTTTGGTATGTTCTTAGTTGATTGTCGTGCATGTATTGGTGAGATGGCAAAATTCCCTTTCGGTTCATATTTGTTTTATCTATTTTTTTGAGAGATTTTCGGCCACTATACCATATTTTGACTGGAACCCTCCTAGGTTGATGACAGATGTGTGTATGTGCATGTGGGGGGAGATGATGCCCAAGAGGGAGCAGCCAAAATTTCCATCCAGGATCACCGGGGAGGTGCTTGAGATGCTAGGCAGGGAAGACCTGCCTTGATTAAACATGGTTACATATCCATACACAGGCTTGGATTGGAGAGGGTGTCCCAACATCTTATTCACTCAGGACGAGCCAATAGATGATAAAGGTAAATTTAGCATTATGTTTGAATTAATCTAGTTGCATTTTATTCTTTTTATACGTAATAAATTTCAAATTGTTATATTAAATTCATGTTTATTGAAATTGTCTAATTATTATTATGTACTATATATTTTACAGATGTCGAGATCATTTTTGGGTTGAAAAATTCAGAAAGGGTTTCCAAATATGAAACAGTACGTGAGTGCCACTACTCAGAGTTTTGGAAGAAAAGTCTTGGAAATAAAGAAGGAACTTCAACATCCATGTTTGAAATTGATTGAGGACAAGCAATATGGGGAGGGGAGGATTTGTCATGTCCCCAAATTTTGCATTGGGTCACAATGGCCTAAACCACTTAGCCATACTCATGATAGTTTGTCAAGTTGATACTAAGGGTCAGATAATTGTCAAGAATGATGTCCAAGTTATTAATAATGTAAAATTAGATCCCAAGGGACAAGGTGGTTCACATTAAGAGAAAAACTCCCAATTCAAAGTTTGTAATATTCCCATCCAAATGAACTATCATGGAGGAAAATTACTAGTTCCCTAGGTTGGGGGTGGAAGCATTAAAAGTTGGAGTAAAGGAGCTACAAGACCCAAAATGACCTTAGACTTACAAATTCACATTAAATGGGTCAATTAAATAATAATACAAAGAAAATAAGGTGGCATTGTATCATGAGGGCACATAAGAGGTTGTGGGACCCACATGTGGCAAGATTTCCCACTACACTTGGCATGATTCTCTCACCAATTCGAGTTCAAGATAAAGGGTAACATACTTGGGGGAGTTTAATAGGTATTATTCATGGCATGAGTCATGCAAGGTCGAATTTTAGTGGAAGAATAACTCCCATGGAAGAGGAAGAGGCATCTTAGAAGAATTGTGACACTTGTAGCTAGATTCCCTAACTCCTATGACAACAATGATGAAGATTATATTAAACCTATGACAAAATTCAGACCTGATTGCTGACATATGACATATATGACATCTCAGGGCTAAAAATAGCCTACAAGAGGGTGCGCAAGGGATTTATGGAAGCCAAGAAGCTTCCCCATTCGAATTGAGGGAAGATGGAGACTAGGAATTGTTGGACAAGTGGCACACATTGGAATCTCTTCCCAACTTGAGTTGGCATGAGGATTTTGGAAGGAATTCGACCCATGGATGAATTTAGAAGTTTATAAAAGACAAGAACAAAGAAGGAAAGGGGATTTTGATCATTTCTAATTTTGCAAATTGGAGAGCATAGCTTGTCCATGCTAGTGGAGTGTTTACTCTACTTGCCTTAGTACTAATTTCGAGGGTGAAAGATTCCCATACTAATTGGAAATTGGAGAGGCCATTCAGACCTTTAATTTGGAGCTACAATGGATTTATTTGTTGCAGGTTCAATCTACAGGGCAGCTCGTGATTCTTTCTTCTTCAACTTGTTCCCATCTCTATCTCACATTTCTCTGCATATTTTGGCTCTTGGAGGAAGGGCGCACATGGTGAGATGCTGATATATTTTGAGAGTACAAGATACAAAATTTATTTGTAATCTGATATATTTAATCTGTATTTTATGCTCAGAATATCCTCAGGTCGAAATACCAAGTGAAACTATGTAAAAATACCAAACAATGCATAAATGATGCCATTTTCCCGATATCTTGTTGTGAGAGCTTGAAGTTACTTTATTTCAATTTGTATCGGTCAATATCTATGAATTTTTTTGATGTATGGATAGCCATTAATGTCTTGAATAAGTTTCATACACATTGTATAAGTCTTTGGAACATAAATCTCGAAATTCATAACAAGTGGTGGAGTTTCCTAGCTTTTCCCCCTATGTGAAGACATGTTTACAAACCTCTGATTTATGGGAGTTTCAACAACCTTTGGGAACTTATTAATGATGAATTTGGGTGCCAATTGAAGTCTTATAACTATTCCATGTCTCTGTTCTGAAATTTGGTAGGTTAATACTGCATTCGGGAGGCCATTTATGTTATCTACCCTTGGGGGTTTGAACCTTGAAATTACTAGTAAATTTCCCTATTTTCTCCTTAACTTAAATGAATGTTTCAGAATTTTCTTGAGAGTGTACAAGCATAAATAAGATTCATTTTTATGCCTCAATACCTTTCAAACACTCTCAGTCCCAATTTGAAATCCTTAGGAGTCTTTTGGAGCCATCTACCCTTGGGGGTTTCAACATCGATTTTCCTAGTAATTCTGCCTTTCATTCTCTAATTGTAAATGAAAGTTGATGAAGTATATAGAAAGTGTACAAGCATATAATAGATTCTTTAGTGTGTCCAAATACACCTCAATCTACTCCATACATCATTCAAAAATATTTGGGATCATTTGGGACAGTTTGGGGCTTCACTAGTCCAAGTTTCGAAAATTGACTATATTGGGAAAAATTCCAAATTGGGGACATTACAATGGTATCAGAGTATGGTACTTGCACCTGTGAATTAGGGTCATCCATTGAAGAATAAATTGCAGCCATGTATTACTATTATCATGACTTCTATGAGTACAATTCTTATGATCAATATGAATATGATTGTGAGCAATATGAAGCAGAATGTGAATGGTTTGACGAAGAGGTGCCATAATGCAACACTTCTTACAATTTCATAAGGAATGAGGGTTATTATTATGACCTTGAATCCGATGAAGATGAGTGTGTCACACTACCAAAGGATAATTCCATGAATGAAGTACAAAGATTGAGAGCAACATGTAAAACCTTGCCCCAACAATATCAGGCATATCTTGATCTGTATAAGGGAGGTACACAAAAGACCATTCCCTTTGAAGACTATGTTGATTGGGTGTTTGAAAATATGCCCAAAAATGAAGATGCGGAGTTAGTGAAGAAAGTTTTATGCCCTTCTTTCAAAATACCTTGGAGAGCAAATCACATATGTTTGAGTAAAAAGGAGGAGACCCATGAGCCACCTAGTTCTGAAATATGTAAAGCAAAAGAAGCATTACATGAAGAGGGTCGAAAGTCACTCCCAAGTGACTCTGAAAAATATGAAGGGACATCACATGAGCACGAAGAATACTCTATTGAAAATATTGAATATCATTTCGAGACACATTCTACCTTGGACATGAATCAAAGAGCATCTATTGATGGATGCTTGAACCATGAAGGAGTACCTACTGATGGGTGCTCACACCTCTATGTTGGTGACATAGAGATCACTTTTGAAATTGTTGCTGCGATCCAAACTCCCATTAGGCATGAAAATGAAGACCTTGCAGCAGTTTAAGAAGAAATAAGATCAACTTCCCCATCACCACTTGAGCTTCATGAAGTTGGTCCAAGTAAGAAGGAAGAATATGAGGAAGTTCATTTGCAAGAGCCTCATTTTCTTGAAGGGCCATTAAAGATGAATGAAAAGAATATCCAAGATACCATTAGCACACTCCATGACACTCAAGCATTGGTTTCAAATTCTTGTTGGAGAGTTTCTTCATTGAAGGATCCATCATTCCTTGAAGACATAGAGAAGATTCAAAGAGCAATGTGCAACATCGAAGGTAATTTCATGTCCTTGCTTTTTGATAGAAACAATTTGGTTGATCTTAATGAATGGTTACATGGAGCATACTTGAATAATAATTAGGATATTCATAAGCTCAAAATGAAAAAATGAGCAACTTCTTAATAGGTTGCAAGATACTTGTTCTTCCTCCTATGTTTCAGATTGTCAAATGGTAGATTGCTTGGAGGATTCTCATGACATGATGGATCATGAGAAACATGGAAAATTGAAGGTGCTTGATGTGTTTGAAGATGGGATTGATGAGAACCAAGCAATTGTCATGGTGGAAGAGGAACTTGGGTTGCCTCTTGGAAATGGTTACACAATTTTTGAAGAAGTGTATGATTCCACTACCTTCGAACCAACCTATGAGGAAAGTTTTGCCCTTTTGAGGGAGGTGCATGATCCTACCCTTATGGAGCCTACACATGATGACACTTTTGCATATTCTGATCACTTGGGTGAGTTGGTTCATTCTCCTACATCTTACACTTCCATATTTTGTAGCATTCATCTTAATGAAGTATGGGTGAAAATTTTCTTTTTGATGGTGCCACATGAGGAGTATGAAACTCCTATCTCTCCTTTAGATGATGCCATGATTAGAGCACTTTCCTATTTACATTTGCAGCAGCATCCTTTGTTACCTTATGATGATACATATCTATATGGATGCACCTATGATGTTCACTTGAGTCACTTGAAGACTCATGATTTTCCTTGCTCCTTGCTTAGTTCAATTGATGTTGGAATAACTTCCTCCAATACTTGGGAGAAGAGATATATGATTGGAGCACATTTGTATTGGTATCAACATCCTTTTTTATTTCTTGATGATTCACATATACATGGATGCACTTATGATGTTCACTTGAGTCACTTGAAGACTCATGATTTTCCTTGCTCCTTGCTTAGTACGTTCAATTGATGTTGGAGGAACTTCATCCAATACTTGGGAGAAGAGATATATGATTGGAGCACATTATTATTGGCAGCAACATCCGTTGTTATTTCTTGATGATGCACATATTCATGGATGCAAAAATGGTACTTATGTGAGCCCCTTGAAGGCTCAATGTTTTCTTTGCTCCCAAATTGGTTCAGATTTTAGTCGAGGCTCTTCATTCACTTCTTGGATGAAAGAACACGTGGCTGATTATTTGTTGAATATTACATTATTTTGGAGCATCATGGACATATTTTCTTGTGGGATGATTCGTACTCTTTTGGTAATGAGACATGGGACTTTCACCCTTGTCCTTTGAGCTTCAATGGTCTCATTCTCGATTCTTGTGTGCATTAGGCACATGAGGACTATCTGGTTGATTGGGGGAGATTTGTTTTCATTCAGCCCCACTT
This sequence comes from Larix kaempferi, assembly GCA_027924585.1. NCBI lineage: Eukaryota > Viridiplantae > Streptophyta > Pinopsida > Pinales > Pinaceae > Larix > Larix kaempferi. The sequence continues at coordinate 10,842,235 of BSBM01000046.1, forward strand.
TTAGGATATACATTCATGATGGAGAGTCTCTCTTGGTCTCGGCCTAACCTTGAATAAGTTCATATTTTGATGCAGGGGCCCTTAAGGTTTCAATTGCGTATTGGAAATGTTGAACTTCCAGTGTGGCGGTATGATATTTACATCATTCCTTACATTTTCCATAGTGATGAATTTTTATTGTTGTTACTGATGTTTGGAAAGATGCAGATGAGACAATGGGATCCTGGCATTCTTTGGAATGCTAGTTTTCCACATGTGACATTGCCACTCAAAGATTTGAAACTAAGGCAGTGGGATTTGGGCAAGAGTTTTCCTGCAAGTTTTTGTGGTAGAGCATGCCTATATTTTGGAATGCAATACAAGAAATGGGATCCTGGTTTTGCTTGGTTTCAACTCACTTGGAGCAGCAGTTTGATTTTCGGTTTGAGAGGGCAAGCTAACCTTCAGTTGTTTGAGTTCATCTTTGCAGAACAGTGTTCCAGTTTCCTATGTGGGAGACCTTTTGAGAGATTGATTCAATCTTCGAATGCTTGTTTTTCATGGCATTTCATACCAGACATTTCACACCATACATGTATCAGGATCATTTGGGACCCTGGGATCATTTTTGGGTCGAAAAATTCAAAAAGGGTTTCCAAAATACGATAGAGTACGTGAGTGCGACTACTCATAGTTTTGGAAAGGAAGTTTGGGAAGCAAAGTCTTGGAAATAAACAGGTACTTCAACATCCATGTTTGAAATTGCTTGAGGACAAGAAATATTGGGAGGGGAGGATTTATCATGTCCCCAAATTTTGCATTGGGTCACAATGGCCTAAACCACTTGGCCATACTCATGATAGTTTGCCAAGTTGATACTAAGGGTCAAATAATTGCCAAGAATGATGTCCAAGTAAGTAATAATGTAAAATTATAACCAAAGGGACAAGGTGGTTCACATTAAGAGAAAAACTCTCAATTCAAATTTTGTAATATTCCCATCCAAATGAACTATCATGGAGGAAAATTACTAGTTCCCTAGGTTGGGGGTGGAAGCATTAAAAGTTGGAGTAAAGGAGCTACAAGACCCAAAATGACTTTAGACTTACAAATTCACATTAAATGGGTCAAATAAATAATAATACAAAGAAAATAAGGTGGCATTGGATCATGAGGGCATATAAGAGGTTGTGGGACCCACATGTGGCAAGATTCCCCACTACACTTGGCATGATTCTCTCACCAATTCGAGTTCAAGATGAAGGGTCACATACTTGGGGGAGTTTAATAGGTATTATTCATGGCATGAGTCATGTAAGGTCTAATTTGAGTGGAAGAATAACTCCCATGGAAGAGGAAGAGGCATCTTAGAAGAATTGTGACACTTGGAGCTAGATTCCCTAACTCCTATGACAACAATGATGAAGATTCTATGACACCTATGACAAAGTTCAAACTTGATTGATGACATATGACATATATGACATCTCAGGGATAAAACTAGCCTCCAAGAGGGCGCACAAGGGAGTTATGGAATCAAAGAAGCTTCCCCATTCGAATTGAGGGAAGATGGAGACTAGGAATTGTTGGACAAGTGGCACACATTGGAATCTCTTTCCAACTTGAGTTGGAATGAGGCTTTTGGAAGGAATTCAACCCATGGAGGACTTGAAAAGTTTATAAAAGACAAGAACAAAGAAGGAAATGGGATTTTGATCATTTCTCATTTTGCAAATTGGAGAGCATAGCTTGTCCATGCTAGTGGAGTGTTTACTCTACTTGCCTTAGTACCAATTTTGAGGGTGAAAGATTCCCATACTAATTGGAAATTGGAGAGGCCATTGAGACCTTTAATTTGGAGCTACAATGGATTTATTTTTTTCAGGTTGAATCTACAAGGAATCTCGTGATTCTTTCCTCTTCAACTTGTTCCCATCTCTATCTCACATTTCTCTGCATATTTTGGCTCTTGGAGGAAGGGCGCACATGGTGAGATGATGATATCTTTGGGAGAGTCCAAGATACACCATTTATTTGTAATATGATATATTTAATCTTTATTTTATTCTTATAATATCCTCAGGTCGAAATACCAAGTGAAACTATGTAAAAATACAAAACAATGCATAAATGGTGCCATTTTCTCTATATCTTGTTGTGAGAGCTTGAAGTTGCTTTATTTCGATTTGTATCAGCCAATATATGTTATTGTGTTGATGTATGGATATCAATTAATGCCATGAATAAGTTTCATACACATTGTATAAGTATTTGGAACATAAATCTCGAAATTCATAACAAGTGGTGGAGTTTCCTAGCTTTTCCCCCTACGTGAAGACATGTCTACAAACCTCTGATTTATAGGAGTTGCATCAACCTTTAGGAATTGATTAATGATGCATTTGGGTTCGCATTGAAGTCCTATAACTATTCCATCTCTCTTTTCTGAAATTTGGGAGGTTCGCACTGCATTTGGGAAGCCATTTATGTCATCTACCCTTGGGGGTTTGAACCTCGAAATTACTAGTAAATTTCCCTATTTTCTCCTGAACTTAAATGAATGTTTCAAAAGTATTTTGAGAGTGTCCAAGAATACATAAGATTTATTTTTATGCCTCAATACCTTTCAAACACTCTCATTCCCAATTAGAAATCCTTAGGAGTCTTTTGGAGCCATCTACCCTTGGGGGTTTCAACATCGATTTTCCTAGTAATTCTGGATTTCATTCTCTAATTGTAAATGCAAGTTGCTGAAGTATATATAAAGTGTAAAAGCATATAATAGCTGCTTTAGTGTGTCCAAATACACCTCAATCCACTCCATACATCATTCGAAAATATTTGGGATCATTTGGGACAGTTTGGGGATTCACTAGTCCAAGTTTCAAAAATTAACTATATTGGGAAAAGTTCCAAATTGGGGACATTACAGAAGTTGAACTAGAACCTACTGAGAGATTTTGTATTTATCCCCCAGCACAAAAAATAGATCAATGCCTAGAAAATTTGGATCCCCCCTTCCAACCCTCCATCTTAAGTGACGATTGATATGTGGGAAAGTTTTTATGAGTCCTCGCCACATCGCAGATGCATTGCAATAATATAACACATGCTTTTAAAGCCATAGAATAACAAAAAAAGTTATAATATATTTAGTTATGATAATATTACTCCATAATACCTCACCAAATATGCCTCGCCACAGACTCTTTGCTCGTAACGCTTAACTAAACCAGTCCAGTTGCTTTATACCCCAGTCGTCCAGCTTCTTTGGCTAAGACAAACTTTCCCAATTTGTTAAATGAAACTTATGAATGTTTGGATTTCCTGACCAGATTTTTTTTTTTTTTTTTTTTTGATTTCATTGACGATAGAAACTGGGGTCTTCATCAGTTTAAGCCAATAAACATGAATACTCTGCAGAACTGATTTAACAAGAGTTAGTATGCCCTCGATGGACATACAACGAAACCTCCAATTGTCGATCCTCTTATCTATTTTTTGAATGAGCTAGTTCCAATCTTATTTTATGTACCTATTGGGTTTAATGTAAAAGGAAATATACTTACCATAGTTTATCCATTTTATATGGAAATAGTCTTCAAATTTGCTTGCAATATCCCGTATCATTAACATTATAGAGAAAACTGGATTTTTGAACACTAATTTCCATTCCTGTGGAATTGCATAAGGTTTTAAAGATATCTTTGTATTGGATCCACTCATTTACCAAACCATAACAAAAAATCAATACATCATCAATGAAAAGTAAGTGAGTAATAGATAAGGAATTAGTGATCTTAATACCTTTAATTTTCAGAGAATTTTTTGCCTTACCAATAAGTCTGCTCAACCCCTTGATTACCGAGATAAATATCAAAGGTGACAGTGGGAAACCTTTCCTTAGTCCACGACATCCAGTGAAAAAAGAAGTTGGCGAGCCATTGATAAGAATAGAAAATGAAGCATATGTGATGCATGGCATAATCCAATTTGTGACATCAACCGAGAGGCCAATCTGAACCAGGACGAACCTCAAGTATGGCCAATCAACCGTATCATATGCCTTTATAAGATCCAACTTTAAAACGAAGGCTTGCATGTCTTTGAATTTTACTGAATGGAGATCTAGAATAGATGAAGTTGTGGCAACTCTATGAGTTATGATTGTTGTATAATTTGTCAGAGTATCATGTTTAGAATTTTTGTGTAGTTTGTCATAGTATTATGTTTATGTAATAATAATTTTTTTATTTGGTTTTCATATTGTTCTCGTATAAATGAATCATTTTTTTTATAAGTGTAACCAAACATCATAACAAAAAGCCAAGTATTACCATGTAATATTATTATAATATAATATGAATATAAATATCACAAAAAAAATGTAAATATGAACATCAATATGACCTATCAATGTATCGTTCAATATTTTTATTTTTTTGACAATAACTCACTTTACAATGACAAATATCAAATCTCTAATAGGAAGGAAAACAAATACTTAATTAAAAGAACATCCTTTTGGCTATTAAAATGGTTAACATGTATGATCATTTAATGTCAATAGTAAATTGATTATGGATATTTGGATGAAGGTTCAATTAGTTTGATAGAATCAATGGATATCTTAATTTTGCATTGTACTGCATATGGGAACCATTTAAGATTGTGGTGATAAATATTAGTTGAATAGTTCAATGATCCTTCCTGGTGTATCTTGAATGAAAAAAATGAGAATTGGTTATGATTAATACATAATTAACGTGATTTGTTTGTGGATGCTCAAAGCTAGTGTTGAAAGTTTTCCAATTATTTGCAATATTGACAGTTATGTACTTTTCCATTAAATGCGATTGGAGAAGATGATAAAAGGGAGTTCATACCTTGTCATCAATTGCTAATTGTTATGATGCACCTTATGATGATTTAATTGGACTTTATGTTTTGGATATGAATATACATATTCCAAATATTGATACGAATATGCATATTCCAGATATAGGATTTAAAAAAAAACATTGTCTGTTATTTTTAATTTACTATATCATAATTTTAAAGGATATACATATTTCATTATTCCCATAATTTGTTTCTACCTTAATGATATATATGTGTCTAAGTATATAAAATATAAAATATAAATGTCTAAGTATAATATATTCGTTAAATCAACCCTGTTATTCAAATGGGAGTAGTTGTAATTACAACAAACAATAACTATGATTGACATCAATGATAATTTGCACTCTAATTAGTTGATTATGATCCAGTTGTAAAAATACAATAAATTAAATGATAAAACCCACACTGCAATGAACTAAATGTTAACCAACTCAAATTGTTTAAACAATGCATCCAGTGATATGCAACTTTCCATTTCCACCATCATAACATGAAAAATAAACAATATAATTAGACAATCAAAGACAATAATAAAAAAATGATGTCTCAATCTATAAATGATGAAATAAAACATGTACATGTCACTCTCTGTTTCCATGAACTCAAGTTGTTTATACACTTATGTACTTAACCAACTCAAATTGTTTAAACAGTGCATCCAATAATCAACTTTCAATTTCCATCATCATAACATGAAAAATAAAAAATATAATTAGACCCTTCCCGATAAAAATAACAAAAACATATCTCAATCTGTGAATGATGAAATAAAACATCTAGATATCACTCTCCATTGCCATTACCATCATTATCTTCCTCAATTCGCATGATAGCACTATTGTTCTCATAAACATGTTTTTTGGTCTTATGCCCCAAGGGGATGTGTAAGGGTAATCCCAATGCAAGGCATCTTTGACGAGCGGTTGGTGCTCTACAAAATTTATATCTTATTAACAACTCGTCACTAGGAGACAAACTACACAACACTAAATCTAGATGCTTTCCTTTTCATACAGAACTCCTGGTCATTGAAGTGTTCCTCAAAAGAACAATTTGTAGAAAATGAAGAGCACCTAGAACTATTTATGAACCCTGCAATGTTCCCATGAGTGCGTGGCCGACCATCTATATATAACATGTTCTTCCTGTTAAAGTTTCCAGAAACATAACCATTCATGCACATACTATACATGGAAATGCTATGCTTGTATTTAAAAATATTCAAGTAATCCGACCGACAATAGACATGACCGCAAAATGGCATAAGTGATATTGACTGTTTGGGAGGAACGAGTACATGTGAAAGGATAAACAACCCAAGATTTGTAGCATCTATATTAGAATTGGAAATCATAAAACGATTACCACAAACGAAGAATTTGGTTCCAATGTGTCTTTTCTATATCACCTATTGTATTTGTTACTGTATTAGGGGGTATTAGACCAACACCATTGGGTAATCTATCATTGGTGTAATGGGTGAGTGTGACTCCGAGGGTTCTCCTTTAACCCTACATTTTGAGAAACCACAAACTATTGGGGTGTCATAAAAGAAATCTATCTCACACTGAATTACCGTCAATTAACTAATATTGTGGCTTGAAGATGGCATGTTACAATTGACAGGGTAAAGCGGCTACCAATTTTCATCTACAAAATGCTTGTGGTTTGTTGCTCCTAATAAGAACTTACAACATTTTGAAACTGGTGGAATATCTTATGCATCCGAACTGAAACCTGAATCAGGATCCTGCAATATAGAATAAATTGATATTCAGATTCACATGGATAAGTAACATAAATTCAAATAAATAGTCAAAATATAAATAAAACCTAAAGTTACTAGAGATGGAAAGGGAGAACTTGTCAAACTTTGAACAAGATGGAATGAGTTGAAACTCTCGACGTTTCGATCCCTACTCTGGGATCATCATCAGGAGACCAATTAAGCCTGAGGGAGAGTGAGTAAGATGCCCGTCAATCATATATATAAGTTTTAGTGTGATGTAAAAAAAATTTGTGATGTAATTTTTTTTTGAGATGAGAGTCGGTTTTAGGTTTACTCACTCTCCCTCGGGCTTCATTGGTCTCCTGATGATGATCCCAGAGTAGGGATCAAAACATCGAGAGTTTCAACTTTCTAACGCAACTCCTCCTTACTATCAACTGCTCCTACGTATGACTACATTGAAAAAGATGGAATCAGCTGGAATATGAAGAATTTTCCATTTGATACTATAACCTTTTATCCCTACATTTGAGCCAAATCAACAATCAATATATGTCTATACAGTCCTAAAATAGTTTTAAGAACTATATCACAATCTAACTTCCAATATAGTTTGGAAACCATTTTGTAAGAACAAGGTGAGTTTAAGAAACATATATATACTATGAAATATTGTAATTAAAATAACATTTGAGATGAATATATAATTTTAAGTTGACACATCAAGCCACATGTTTTTCAAAGTAAACCGGTGCGCCTAATTTATTCAACACGCATCGGTGCTCCACCTTATGTGTAACGCACTGGTGTGTCATCACAATAAACACAATGTATATCAACATCCGCAAAAGCCCCCGCAGAATAAAATATCCGCTACATTTGATAGCAAATATTTATCGATGCATTTTTAAGAAATAATTCACACCGGTGTGTTATATAAATACATGTGCACCGGTGCATCTGAATTCAACAGGCACCGCTGCATGAGTTTTATATTTTTAATTTTTGTATTTCCTATTTATATGGTTCCACATTCAAATTCAAACACCCCGGTGTAGTTATTGTATATACACACTGGTGCGACCGATAAACAAACACACCGAAAATGTTGAAAATCAAAATTTAAAAAAATCGCACAAGTTATTTATGACCTAAACTGAAAAAAGGGCGGCAATTTTAAAATTGAAAACTAATCATAAAATATGTTTATAAGCAAAAAACCTAAACATTATTTCATTCTTTCGTCGAAATTTTGAAGGGAGGGTTTTGGAAAAGAGACTTACGTGGAAGGAGTTTGAAGCAACCGGATTATTCCGATGATCGAAATTTTCTAGATATGGTGAATCAAACAAAACCTCGCATAGTAAAAATTTCAAGTATGTAAAATATTACTATTGATTTTATTATCCTATTTAGATTTCAACTAGATTTAGAAAAAAAAACTTCATAGTTACCTTCAATGTTTCAACCTTTATTTAGAGACTTATGTGGAAGGAGTTTGAAGCAACCGGATTATTTCGAGGATCGAAATTTGTTAGGTATGGTGAATCAAACAAAACCCTGCATAGTAGAAATGTCAAGTATGTAAAATATTACTATTGATCTTATTATCCTATTTAGATTTCAACCAGATTTAGAAAAAAAAAATCATAGTTACATTCAATGTTGCAACCTTTATTTTCTCGTTGCTTCTTTTCATTTTATGTGGCTGCAAAATTTTACATTAGGGTTTAAATCCCTCTATTGTTACACAATTATGATTTTTCAGTTTAGGTCTCTTAGATTTGATGAGTTTGTGATTATATATACAAAGCATAAAGTGAGATGGGGCCACATTTGGGGTCAAATCCATAATCATGTCGCATCTGTCAATTTTCCATGTAACATGAATGCCCTGGTGCATTTGTACAACTAGGTACAAGCACTGATATGCGTGACATAGTATTCATTTTATTAAAACACAAAAAATCTTTTCTCGGTTTTCGGTGCCACAATATCGCACTAACATACTGGTGCGTTTATACGAATATCGCACCACTAATGGTCGAAACGTATCATTTTTTATTTTCATAAAACGTTAAATAATTTTTATCCATTCACGGTGTGCCTTTGTTAATATAACACCCCGGTGCATGTATGTACATAAATGCACCGGGGTGTTTTATGTGATTAAGCTCACCGATATCTACTTGTTTTCTATTTTGAAGTTCTGTAATTTATTTATGTAATATATTGATAGCTTCTATATTTAATGGTCCAGGTTGTTTGTTGATATAAAATGCATGGTATGAGTTCAATGAAAAACAATTTTAGTCAACGTAATGGGAGCACATCCAGAATTACGAAGAAGGCAAGTGCTTTATAATTGTTGCATTTAAATTAATTTGTTTGAATTATTTGTAAATTTAACTAATATGTATTGGTTCATGTGTAACATGCAAAGCCAATAAATGATGAAGCTCGATAAGATTCTTACCAATCTAAGTCCATAAGAGTGTAAAACATTGATGGAAAAGTTGCATAGGGATGAATCAGGTGAATAAAAAATAAGTTAGTATGAATTATTTCTTCAAATTTGAGTATAACTGTACTTAAGAATATTCACTAATATGTCTCAAATAATTTAATTCACATATGTTGAATGTTATGCAGGGATTGATAGCAACAAAACCGAATGTTATCATAATAATTATTTTTTAATGGAAGATGAAAATGATAATGAATTGGTCCTTAGCTCATCTGGAGTGGTGCTGGAAGTTAATAGAAAGGGGAAATAATTTTATAATACTATGAGGGATATAGTGCAAAGAACATATAGACGTACTTTTCACTTACAATATAGAAATCAATAAAATGATTCAAAGAATCAAGTCATATGTAAATTACAAGAGGCGTTTCTAGAGAAATGGTCAATGAGACCTGTCAGACTTACAATAGAAAAAACATACAACAACAAAAAAGAATCATTCAAAAAGTAATATTCCTAAACATGTTTATGTAGAATATGTATTTATAACTACTACAAAGCGTCATTTCCTTTAATAATTTTAATTCTGCTATATTTATTTTTCATATCAACAGAAAAATAATTTAATGTCATTTTACATTTCCAGGAAGATTATGAAAATCTCAAAGGATGAATGAGCTGATATGTGAAATGTGCCCGTAGGGATGTCCAAAAAAGTGTATAAGGAGATGGTCAAGGAAATGGACATAATTGCATCGCACGAGGAGCCATCTCAACGAGAATGTGCTTCAACTGTGTGAAATCATTGATTTTTTGGATTATGTACATCTCATTAATTAATTAAACATTAAATATTAATTTTCAATTGTTTTATTGCATAAAAGAAAACAAAATGGAACCCATTCAGTACACAAGTCAAGACAACAAGGAAAAAAGGGGTTGACAAAGTTTGTGAGTATTTGTGATTTCCTTATATCAAATTAAGATTTCATAGTGGTTGTGATCTTTATATTTAATTATTTTTGTTTTCACTGACCATTCTTGGATGTCTTGAAATAGGTGTTAACATACAAAGAGGAGCCATCAGAAGAATTGATTGACATTGGGTTAAGCAAGGGTTGCGAGTATATGTTGGCGTATCGAAAATTAATTGTGGATTTTGTAAGTATCTACATGTTGTTTTACTTCTCTCATTTTATAAGTAATAGAACAACAAAAATCATAAATGTTAAATGAATGATTTCTTATAGGGTATAAAAGATGTAAGAAACAAAGTATGGAGTGCAGCCAATAGAACAATTGTTGATAGATGACACGAGGCATGGTTTTGAAAGAATGTGTGACACTTAGGACGCAATCATTGCTCTGGTACGTCGAATTTCAATTTACATTCATGTATATTATCTATTTTAATTTTCATTATTCCCAGCAATGCAGATCATACTGTACCGAGTACACTTTATTTTCATGTTTGCAGATGGAAGCTAAAGAAGATGAAAGCAATCAATCCAATCAACAAAACATTCAGCCAAATAACCCAACTGATGGAAGTGGATCGATAACTAATAATAGTTCCAACGAAGAATGATGATCCATATTAATTTATGATGTTAATGCAAGATGCTGTATATTAATTTTGAAATAATTGTTTGTGATAATCAAACATTTTGTATAATGTACTGGACATAGTGTCTGAATTGAAAGACAACGGCTAACCAATAAGTGTTACAATTACATGCATGTTGACATGTTGATTATTGTTGTCTCTATGTTGTCCTATTTTGTATGACAAAGGCCCTCTTATTGATATCTAATGAAATAAAAAAATTTAGTCTATTGCATTCTTCAATGTTATTGTCAAATGTTACATGTGAAATGGTACATTATATTGGTAATTACATGTATGGATGCTTAAATATTACAATAGATGCTATAATCTATAATATAAGAAATTAATCCAAACAAACACAATAATTAAATTTGAAATGAATAGTACTATAAAAAATATATTTCAATTTCTAATGAATAATGGAATAAAAAAATAAAAAAATAGTATAGATATTTCACTACAATATCAGGAGTCACTATTGAAATAATAACATATGGTGCTTTTGGTACTTTCTATCGCACCGATGCGCTTACTCGAATTAGAAGCACCGACGCGTTTAAATAATATATACGTCCTAGTACTCCAATGTAAATTAAACACATTGTTAAATTAAAAATTAAAAATATCCACATCTCAGTCGAATATACCGGTGTGTTTTTAATTGTTAATCGCACGAGTGCGTTTTATTTGTTAATATGCACCGAGATATTTGAAGCATGTATGCACATGTGCTTTGTTTAGCATATCACATTGGGGCATTTTAATTGTTAAAATGAATCAAGCATTGAAATAGTTTTTACACACTAGTGCATATTATTATGAAATGCACTGAGGCCCTGTTATAAATAGACGACACCGTCAAAGTTTAAAAATATTAAAAATTCCGGTACATATGACGTAAAATGTCGCATCGGTGCAGTTAGGTTGTAAGTAAGCATCGGTGCATAAAAGATATACATAATTATCGATGCAGTGTTAAAATATGGTGCTCTCTAGTGCTCCATTTGTTTGAGTGCACCGGTGTGGATGATTCATATTGTTTGGCACCAGTGCATTTTATTAAGATACTGACCATTGCGCAGTTTTCCAAGAAAGTGCACTGGTATAAAAACATTAGAATATATCCATAATAACCTCCGTTAAAACATCCGCTACCATTGGCAGAGGTTGTAGCGTAGGTTTTTTTGACAAATTTTGCCAATCTTGTAACACTAAAAACCTCCACTATGGCCTCCGCTACAGGCTCTTTTCCTTGTAGTGTTACGATATGCAAGTATCTTAAGCCCTTTATCGCTCATATGACCCAAACGTTGGTGCCATAAATGAGAAGAGTCACTTGCATCTTCACATCATACTACAATTGCATGATTTATCTAAGTACTTTCATCAAGCTTATAAAGGTTCTTGATCCTTTTCACCTTCATGACAACTAATATGCCCTTGGATACCTTCATGAATCCACCTTAAACTACAAATTTATAACCAGCAGAATCTAGAACACCCATAGATATTAAGTTCTTTCTAAGTTCAGGAATATGCCTCACCTCTGTTAGCGTTCTCATAGTAGCATCATACATTTTGACCTTAATAATACCAATCCCAACAATTCTACAGGAAATATCATTTCCCATAAAAACTATACCATTGTTAATGGAATGATAAGTTCGGAACCAATTTCTGTGAAGACACATATGGTGAGAGGCACCGGAATCTAAAAAACTAATCATGATGGTACTATTCTGAAACATTAGAAACAAATAATACCTCATCAACCATACCTGAATTTGTTTTTGCTATATTTGCTTCATTTTTGGAGTGTTCTTTAGATGAACCCTCTTTGGATGCTTGTCTTTTCCAACAATACTTCTTTATATGACCTACTTTATAACATTACCAGCACTTTAGCTTACCCGTATTATCTCTTGATTTAGATCTGGATGCATTTCTCGAATTCTACCCTCATTCTCTAGATCGACCACTAGTTGCAACTGCTACTATTGGTGAGGTTTCTGTGCTATTTTTTATTTGCACTTCTTCACATTACAGAGCTCCAAAAACAGCATCATAATACAAAAAAAAATTGTAATACTAAACCACATAGAAGTGATCATATTATCCCAAGAATCAAGCATAATACATAGCAAGGTAATTGCCTTGTCTTCTTTATCGAGTTTTACATCCAAGCTGGCTAATTAACAAATCAGATCATTAAAAGCATTTAGATGATAAGGGATTTTTGTACCTTCATCCATTTGCAGGGAATCTAACTCTCTTTAGAAAGATCCTGTTGGTCAAGGACCTTGTCATATACATGATTTCTAGTTTATTCCATAAACCTGTTATCGTCTCTTCTCCAACAATATTAAACATGAGTTCATCTTCCAGGCATAGACGAATGGTGTTGAGGGATCTTAAATCTAGCTCCTCCCAGTCCTCGTTTGACATATTTGCAGGCTTCTTTGATTTTCCCACCAACACTTTCTACACTCCTTGTTGCATAAGCAGATCTCGTATTTTGAGCTTCCATAACTCAAAATTAATCTCCCTGTTAAATTTCTCTATCTCATATTTTGTACTCTGCACCTTTGCCATTATATCAAGTGAACGGATCAAAGATTATAGCACCAAGTAGTGGATCAAATATTATATTACAAGGTATAATTCCAAATGGGATATTAAAATGTTTTAAAACAAAATATATAATATTTAAAAGAAAAACCTTTAAAAAATAAATCTACCTTGTACCTCTCTTAAATGTATGCTTTTAAGCTTTTGAGAAATCCTTTAAAAAACTCAGGGCTGGCAGGTGTGGGTGGAGTTATTTTTGAATCCAAGGGGAACAAGCAGAGAGAGTTCGCTTGGGGCATTGGGAGAAAGACTAATAATGGCGCGGAATGGCTCACCTTAATTAAAGGTTGGGAGCTTGCTAGAGACCTAGGAATTGAGGAAATGGTGGTTATAGGTGACTCACTAATTGTTACAAGAGAAGCAAGAAATATAGTAAAGAACTAGAAGAATTCCTCCACTAAGATGCACTATCTTCTAAATTGCATTGCCAAAGAATTCAAAGTTGTCAACTTTCTCCATGTTTTGAGAGGCCTAACTAAGTAGGTGGATATCATGGCTAACAAAGGTGTTGGGTTGAGTTGTGGAGTACTAGAGTGTGACCATATCACACACGAAGGAATTTGGATCCCCTAACTTCGATTCTCCACCCCCTAGAAATATTGGTCTTTCTTTTCTTTGAGATTTCATTGGAACGTCTTCTTATTTACATACGCATGGGTTTCTTGGGAAACATTCACATTCTTTCTCCCCGCCCTTTGGATCTCCTATGGATCCTCGCACGTTATCCTCTTAAATGCTCCAGGACAGACCCATACCCCTGCCAGATGGTCCGCATGCGTAGAACATAGGAGCCTTTAAACCCTGGAGGGATTGATCTTGCCCACATTTGCATTTGCTCTGCTTGGTATCGGAAAATTGGCTCTGGGAGCACTTTTCTCGACCTCATTTGCGCTCTCTCTGCTTGGTGTAGGGGATATTTCTTAGTCATGGAGCACTTCCTCTCTGGGTCTTCAAATCAGAATGGTTCAGAGGTTCATGCGAATTGTCTGCGTTGTAAAAAACCAATAAGAAGTTTCTATGGAGCTCACAATTGGGTTCAACCGTTTGCTAAAGGTGGTAGTGGTGTTACACACGACGAAGAGTAGGTTAGCTCCCCTGTGATTGGTCTTTGTCATTATGGTCAAGTTGGGAATAAGGAGTGGTTTCTGGGCTCCGGACAGAGGCATGGCAACAAGTATGACTTTGGGGAAATAATGAACCACATAAATGAACTGGAAAATCAAATTCGTCTGGTCAGAAATGATAATCTAGAGCTAAAGCAAGCCCTAACCCGACTCTTCTCTCTTTCCCAAGCGACACACATGGAGGTCAAACATCAAAACAACAAAATTGCTGAGAAGGTTGGAAACCTTGAAGAAGCACTAGGTACATTTTATCCCCACAAGGTTCGAAAGGAAGCACATCTTGAGGTTGTGAACAACAAAATCGCGGAATTCGAAAGGAAGTTGGACAAGTTAAAAAATGAAATGGTCAAAACTGGACTACAAGTAGACACAAGTTCAGTGAAGGATGGGAGCGTAGAGATCTCTGACGGCGCTTTCTTGGACACCCGTCCTCGTCCCTAGCATTTTGGCTGTTGGTTGCACTCTGTTTTGGTTACGTTATGCTCTTCCCTTTGGATTTTTTTTTTGGTTTTATTAAAAGCTGGTATTATGAACAGAGGCCTAAATATTACGAATGTCTAGAACAAGGTTTTTCTATGTAGAAAGCTCTCTTTAACAACTTATTTTTGGATAGAAAGGAAGTTAGCCATGTTTTGTTTCTGCATTTCTCTTCTCAGACAGTATGTAAGGAGCTATAGCGCCCATAGACTAGGAAAATTCCATGATAGTTACAAGCTAGTGAAGGATGAACAAGGTGTGGTGGATGTCGTTCTTCTTTGGGAGCAATCCTACCTAATTTCTCTTTAACTTCCATTTTTTATATAATCAAAATCTCTTCAACCATTTCTGTTAAAAAAAAAAATCCTTTAAAAAACTACTTACTCCTTATAACATATGCCATCCACCTTACTGAAATCATTTATACATATATTAATATGATCGAATCTTCTTCAAGAAATGACAAACTTGCCCAAAGATTGAAAGAATAAAATATATATATTATACTTGGTGTTCCATACCTTATTGAACTAAGAAAAAACTCAATGCTAAGTTTAAAACCTTGGTTGCACCCTCGATCACACTTTTCTTATGGATGGCACGCAATCAAAAAGATTTGGTTTCCCTTTACCATTTATGCACTCGTGGCCATGGTCACACTTTTCTCTTTAGGCACCCACGACCGAGCCCATAATTTTTTTATTTCAGAATTTCTCCACTTCTCGATCACAGCTAGTTACAGTGATGACCCGCGATCGTTGCACTTGGGTTATTTATCTGTGATTTATTCATGGCTTCAAGCACTCAGAGCCATAGAACTCAAAACTTTGATATTGCTCTTAGTCTCAATCTCCAATAACTCAGATCTGATGCCACTTGTTAGTGGCAGAAGCATGAAATCAAACAAAGATCAAAATATATAGAATTGAAATAATGGCAAACACACGAATTGAACACAGATATTTTATGTGGTAAAATCATTAATAAGGAAACATCCACGGGGAAAAGAGTATCAATATTCTTATTATTCGACAATGGAGATCACAAGAGCTTACAACCATTTCCTCACTCACTCTGTGATTCGATTTTGCCTCTACGGGATTACATGGATATATAACACTTCTTACACAATTACAAAAAACTGACCAATTAAATGCACCCCTATTTATATTCTAACTTTGGTTGTTTCTTCTCAACCGAAGGAAAAATAATAGGGATCTAGAAGATGACCAAATCCACATACGTGGGAAATTAATTGGCACCTTTTCCAACAATTATTAATATATATTTACCAAATATATATACTGAAACAAGTTTTATTTAATTATGAATTAATGCGGTTCATCAAATATATAAATTTCTAGAGAGTCATATTGATTTATTTCCTAAAAAAGTGTTGAAAATTAAATTTATGAAAAGCATGGAAAAGTTATTCCACATATTCCTCCTTCGAGTAATATCAAATTATGGATTTATTTAGACAAAAAAAAAACTAATTAAACCAATAGGAAAAAAAATCAACAATATTGACTTATCAGTTTCACCTAAATCACCAAAACCAAAGGGATTAGCACCATTTATTAAATGGTTAAGCAACAAATTCCCCAAAAGAGCATGAAAAGAGCATAAATAGATGAGGAAGAGTAATCCACGCCTCAATAATGAAGAAAAGAGATGAATAGCAAGCCTCTTCGAGGGGGAAACCTCCTTATACAATGTACTAAGTACACAAGACAAGCCAAGTTGATATGATTCAAATGAAAAGGTCTCCTTCATATATATAGGAGACAAAGAGGTACAATTACAACTAATGGACCCAAACCGTCATAACTAATATAATAATACTAATGACAATTACCACTAATAGACCCAATCCGACATCAATAATATGTAATGAGCCACAATATACGGGGTAATGTGCCAACATTTAGGGTGTAACATGCCCCTCCCATTCATACAATTATTTTCATCAATGCTTGATTAGTTGTGGATGCTTCTATATGAAGGACTCATCTTCCCATGTCAAATCTTCAACTGGTAAGTTCTTCCACTTGATGAGGTACTCAGTAATAGCTCGATTGCGTAGTTGTTTGGTCCTTGTTTCTGTGATTTGTTCAGGTTCCAATATGACTTTTACTTATTCATATAGTTCTGACAAGATAGTTTGAATTGAGATCTTGTCTCCTATTACCTTCTTTAAGCAAGAAACATGGAAAACTAGGTGTACCCTTGAAGATGAAAGGAGCTCCAACTTGTAAGCTATACTACCAATATTCTGCAACACTTTATAAGGACCATAGTACTTGGGTGATAATTTATTGTCTTTATTTAGTTGCTTGAGGGAAATCTGTTTGTAAGTTTGCAGCCTCAGAATTACCCAATCCCCTTGTTCAAAACTCGTTTCACTGCGATGTTTGTCTGCGTATTGTTTCATCCTGTTTTTTGACATAGCCAGGTTATCCTTCATTAAATGGAGAACTTCTTGAACTTTAGATTTTCCTTTAAGGGATATGTGATAGATGGAGGATGGTACCCATAAAGTGCCATAAATGGAGACATTTTTGATGACGTATGGAAGGAAGTATTGTACCACCATTCTGCCAAAGATAACCATTTCACCTATTGTGTTTGTTTGTCAAATGCAAAGCAATGAAGATAGCCTTCCAAAAATTTGTTCACTATCTCAAATTTCCCATCGGATTGAGGATGATAGGATGGATTGTGAGCCAACTGGGTACCCAAACAAGAAAATCATTTAGTCCAAAATTTTCTAGTGAAAATTGGATCTCAATCACTGACAATAATCTTCGTTTTTCCATGTAACTTCTGAACTGTTTCCATGAAGGAAACAACAACTGTACTTGCATTAAAAGGGTGAGTGAGTGCACAAAAGTGTGCATACTTTGTGAGTCTACCAACAACCACCATAATAACATTCTTCCCTTCTAACTTGGGTAGACGTGTGATAAAATCCATTGAGACTTCCTCCCAACGCTGACAAGGTATTTCTAATTGTTGTAAAAGAGTAGGGGTCTTAACTGTTTCAAC
This sequence comes from Larix kaempferi, assembly GCA_027924585.1. Classification (NCBI taxonomy): domain Eukaryota; kingdom Viridiplantae; phylum Streptophyta; class Pinopsida; order Pinales; family Pinaceae; genus Larix; species Larix kaempferi. Next base: position 10,860,201 of record BSBM01000046.1, read on the forward strand.
CTTATTTTGTTGGAAAACCAAACATTTTGCCACAAACCTTTGAACATCAGATTTAAGACCTTCCCCAAAAAATTGCTTCTTGACCCTGTGGTACGTTTTTAGGAATCCTAAGTGCCCACCAATAGGAGAGGTGTGTAATTCCAAAAGGATCTTTTGTTTAATTTGGGAGTTCTTACATATATATAAGCAATCCTTATACCATAGTGAATCATTTTTCCACACAAAAGTATATGATACATTGGGATTCTTTTATAGCTTTTGAATGAGTGTCCACACAAAATTGTCATTCTTCCATTCTTCCCTTACTTCTACTACCCAATCGGGTTGTATAATCGAAATCGCACAAAGTAATGCCTCAACATCCTCATCTTTTTTGGAGAATGCATCTGCCACCACATTCTGTTTCCCTTTTTTATTATTGATGATTTCAAAGTCATATCCCAACATCTTGGTTACCCATTTTTGTTTCTCTTCTGAAGATAGTCTCTGTTCCAAGAAGTATTTAAGACTATCATGATATGTTTTGACCTTGAAGTGCCTAACTATTAGGTAAGGATTCCATTGCTTAAGTGCATGTAGTATTGCCATCATTTCCTTCTCATAAATGGGTTTTTGTAAGTTCTTTCCCTTGATTGGTTGACTTTTGAAAGCAAGGGGTCATCCTTCTTGCATTAGAACAACACCGATTCCATTTCCCGAGGCATCAAATTCCACAATGAAGGTTTTTGTGAAGTCTGGTGTGGTCAAAACATGAGCTTTGCACATTGCCTCTTTAAGTTGTTCAAAATCTTGAGTTGCCTCTGGAGTCCAAGAAAATTCTTCCTTCTTCAATAATGCTATTAGAGGTGCTGTTATTCTTCCATAGTTTCGAACAAACTTGCGGTAGTACCCCATCAAACCTAAGAATACTCTAATATTCTTCAATTTTTTGGGAATCAGGCAATCCATAGTGGATTTAATTTTGTCAGGGTATACCTTGACACCTTCATGAGATACAATATTACCCAAATACACTACCTTGTTTACCCCAAAGAAACATTTGGAAGGTTTTTCATATAGTTGTTTCTCCTTTAGTAGTTGTAGAACCATGTTAACATGTTGAACATGTTCTTCCCAAGACTTGTTATAGATTAGTATATCATCAAAAAATAATAACACAAATTTTCTAAGGAATGGATTGAAAATGGAACTCATCAAACCTTGAAATGTGGAAGGTGTATTTGTAAGGCCAAAAGGCATGACCAAAAATTCATAATGACCTTTATGAGTTTTGAATACTATTTTAGGGATGTCTTCTTCCTTCATTCTAATCTGATGATACCCTGAATAAAGATCCAACTTTGTGAAGTAAGTTGCTCCATGCAGTTCATCTAAGAATTCATCAATGATGGGAATGATAAACTTATATTTAATGGTGATCCTGTTGAGCTCTCTATAATATGGACACATACACCATGAACCCTCCTTCTTGTGTACCATTAGTACCACCGGTGCATATTAAGAACTTTGGTTAGGCCTAATTATGCTAGACTATAACATTTTTGCAACCATACGCTCAATTTCACTCTTCTATCCATAGGGGTATCTGTAAGGTCTGATGTTAGGAGGAACACTTCTTGGAATTAAGAGAATAACATGATCAAAATCTCAAGTAGGTATAAGACCTTTTGGAATATCTTCAAATACCTTGGAGTGCTTATCAATGACCCTTTGGAGATACATGGGAATAGGAAGCTTAGATGTTTGAACATCTAGTGAGAATAATTGTGCAATTATACATTGATGTCCTTTTTTCAACAATTTTTTCATACCATTAGAGATTATCACCTTGCTTGGATTCCCTGTGATACTCCTTAATTCAAATTCTTTTCCTTCCCATGAAAATTTCTTGAAAATTAAAAGCCATTATTCCCAATGATTGTAACCATTGAACCCCTAAGACAACATCAACACCACCCATTGGGATAGAAATCATTGGACCATTCAATATATATTATCCCATAGTAAGATTAATATTATGGCATTTCCTTAAGCAATTGATAGTTCCTCCATATGCAATCATTACTTGAAACTCTGGTGCTGGATATACAAAGTAATTGAGAGCTTTGGCTAGTTTAGAGTGAATGAAATTATGAGTACTACCAAAATCAATCAACACAATTAACTTTTTCTTTTTGATATATCCTTCATTCTTGAGAGTTTGGGGAGTTCTAATTCCAACCAATGCATGACAATATATGGTGGGATTAATCTCTTCGGGAGTAATCTCTTCTATTTATTTAGTTTGATATGGTTCCTGTTCTTTTGCTTCCTTCTCTTCACAATATATGGTGGGATTAATCTCTTCAGGAGTAATCTCTTCTATTTATTTAGTTTGATATGGTTCCTGTTCTTTTGCTTCCTTGTTGTCACAGTGAAAGCATATAAATTTTACTCTTCTTTCATCCATTTGTTGGGGTGTCAACCTTTGAGGTGGGTTAGAAGAAGGAACATTATTCTCTCTATATGTGTTGGAAGTGGTCATTTTTGTAGCCATCACCATATTTTTACTTTCAACCTTCCTTTCCACAATGAAATCCTTCTCTAAGGATGTTGGTTCGAAGAGGTGCACCTCATGTTGGATGTTATCCTTCAAGGTTCCAATAAAGAGATCCGATAATTTATCATCTGGTATGCCGTTCACTCTGAGACTCAACTTTTGAAATTGTTGAATGTGCTCGCTTACTGGACCTTTTTGCCTTAGATTTATCAATTGTGTAAAGAAGTAATTGCTCTTAACATCATCATGGTATGATATCAACTCTTCTGCAAAAATGGACCAAGATATAATGGAGTTATTTTTACGTTCACAAATCCATTGGTACCACACAAACTGATCAGGTTCAAAATATAAAGATGCAATAGGTACCTTTTGGAGATTGGGCACCTAGTGTATATCAAAAAATTGCTCCATCTGGAATATACATGTTATGGGTTCCTTGCCATTGAAATTCCTCATGTCAATGTTGGGGATTTGGATACCCCTTGGGGACCATCCCAAGTTACTTCAATTATTAAAATCAATTCCTCTTGGAATATTGTTATTAATGGAAGGTTACTCAAAATGGACACTATCTTTATCATCACCTATAGAGATATTTTCCTTTGAATTTTGTAGGAGATTAGCAATCATTTTCATATTCTCATCCATCTTATTATCAATATGCCCCATAATCTTCTCCTCTAAATTAAATAAATCAATTATTTTCACAAACCCTTTGATCATATCTTCCAACTTGGACACTCGAAAAGAAAGGTCTTCACTTTCATCGCAGGTCAGGATGAATCCTTTGGGGGATTGAGTGGAGTATTATTTTTTCCACTACTTTTTGGCGACATTTTGAACAATATAAATATATATCACACCTTATGTTCACCTCAAATAGATCCTTCTACTAAAAGTTATTTCAAAATTTAAAATTACCTTTTTCCAACCATGATTTGAACACTAATTTCCAACTAAGGAAATCCTAAAATTTAAGCCCCTCTGAGTCTAGAACCTGTGCCTATGGTATATTGATATGTACTCTTTCCAATTTCATAGGTCTCATTGAATTTGGATATGCCAAAAAAAAGTTATGACAATTTTCCCAACACTTCTTATTTTTTTCCTTTTCAGAAGAACGAGAGTGTACAACCTGCCACTTGTCCAATTTTTTGAATATGATTATGAAATTGATACCATAGATACTATGGTCTATCTTCTTTTCTATGCAATTGGTCTCATTCAATTTGGATCTTGCATGCCCCAGAAATAACAATTTTCCCTATAACATCTGTTTGAGACTAGCTTTTGGGCTAGTCAGAAACCCTAACTTACCAAGGGTATAACTCCAAAATTGTAATGAGTAGGATCTAATTTTTTTACCAAAGATAGTTCATCCTTTTTTCTATATGGGTTCCAAGTTTTTCTATATGAAACCTTGTAGAAAAAATATATAGCAAAAATTCCAAGATGACTTGTTTTGGAAGCGTCCAAGCTCTGATACCAAATGTTAAGCAACAAATTCCCCAAAAGAGGATGAAAAGAGCATAAATAGACCATAAAGAGTAATCCATACCTTAATAATGAAGGAAATAGATGAATATCAAGCCTTTTCGAGGGGGTAAATTCCTTATACAATGTACTAAGTACACAAGACATGACAAGTTGAGATTATTCAAATTAAAATGTCTCCTTCCTATATATAGGAGACAAAGGGGTACAATTACAACTATCGGAACCACACAATCATAACTAATATAATAATACTAATGACAATTACCGTAATAGACCCAATTTGACATCAGTAATATGTAATGAGCCACAATATACAGGGTAATATGCCAACATTTAGGGTGACAGTAACATAAACACCTTCATATAGCTTACAAAGTTTCACATGTATACTGCTAAACAACACCCAAAGGGAGAAAATTTTTAGTTATAAAAGTGTAGGAACATTGTCTATCACATTCTCCTATGGTGTTCAAGTTCATTTGTCAATAATGAATGTTGACAGAGGCAAGAAGGAAAGTGGTCATTTTCAAGAGTAAATATGATGTTTCAAGAGTAAATATGCTGATGATGATCTGACAACAATAATCATATTTAGATATCTTTGTCAAGGAAAATGGTCCCATAGAAAATTTCAATATTTTTTCATTTTTGTGATAAATCCCACAACTTGACATATTCACTCTTGTCTCACTTGGGGTTGGTAGTTCCCATATTTAAGATTTACCATTACAAACCTAAACATAAAAGAAAAAACCTTAAATATTTAATATTTTTTTTCCTTAGCATCTTTCCAGATTTCATATACCCTATCCCATTCCACCATCAATAAATCAAGCCTTGTTAGTGACACTCAAATCAAAGCATCTAATGCAGCTAATGATAATGTTATTCTTCGTACATCCTTTATCATGTTTTTTCTTGAGAACCCTCTCTCACATGCCACTATACTTGCATGAATAATAAGTATTGCCTGTCATAACTTTGACATGTTAGAAAAATTTGTATATACTTTGTGACACAAAAACTCTTCCAAGCATCTTTCATGGATAATCCCTCACAATTAACATGAAGAGTGTCAACAAATGCATGCAATTCTTTTAAACAAGATTTAAAATCAAATGATGTTTTGTATTCCTCCCTCTGACATAAAGTATGTTGCAAGTGCTGAAATTTTTTTCAAGCCAATGCTTTGAATCCTGTTATTTGCCATGAACATCCTATAAATAATGACAAGATCAACACCTACAAGATCAGGGAATCTTCAGACTCTTTACAATATCTTGAACATAATATTTGCAAGTTGTTTGCAACTCTCTATTGAACCTTCAGTGCAAGGTTTCCATGAGTGCTTTTGTGTATCAACATAATCAGCATATGCACGTGGAATTGCTATACATCACAATCCATGCCTATGAACAAGTCCTCTTTATCACAAATCTCTAGATAACCAAATTTAGAGGCATCTAAAAATTTAGATAAGTAATATGTGCCATGTACAAATGCGTCACTTCTTAAAAACCACATTTTTAAAGTGTTTATGGTAACATCTATGGCTGCACCTAAAGAGGTAACATCAACGTACTCTTCTTGTAATTTCTTGTTCAACTTGTTTAATTCACACATTATATCTACAAGCATATGTAAACAAAATTGTATTGAAAAGATCATTGCCTTATCATATTATGAGTCCTCCCTTTCATTTTTCCACAAAGTTAATATGGGAGGAATTAATACAACAAGTCTTTCAATGACTTGTCCCCTTGAGAGCCATCTAACTCCATGGATTTGAAGAGCATTAAGAGTTTCAAGTTGCATAAGTTCTTGTAGATCAATAAGTTGACTATTTATTTTAGTAGATTTTTGCACCCAGGGATATACCTTATTTGTCAATTTCTCAACATATAATAATTCAAGTATTCATTTGGAAGCATCTGATGCTACTAAAGATTCACGATGAGCAATGCAATGAACACCTACAAGATTGGGTACATATTTGTTCAAAAAAGTATCAAAACCATTTTCATTTCCAACCATTGATGAATCGCCATATGTGAAAACTCCTATTAATATTTCATTTGAAAGGTCCCTTGCTTCCATTAAATCATTAATCGCATCATATGTTGTTTTTACTCTTCCATCACAAACATTTATGAGCTTTAAAAACTGTGAAATTGGAGGACCTAACCCTTTTGAGTCTATAAATGTAGCATAAACCACAAGATGTTTCTCCAAACTGTGATTCTTACTTTCATCTAGCATCAATGAATAAAAAGGGCTATCCAACATTCTTGAAATTTGTAGCTCTTAAGATACTCGGATATAGCAAAAAGGAATTATTTTGCAACCATGTGATTTGTAGATGATGTGTAGTCTTTATTCTTTGTCATGTTTGGTGTTTACAAGGACATTGCAAACAAGCAAAGAGATTCATATTTTGAGAGGGATAAATTTTCTTGCTTTATCTAATAAACTAATTTCATAGTTGTGATGACTCTTTCCTTGTTCTTGTCATCAATGAATGCTATGTGTTCTATCATAGGTTTTGCTTTCCTCTCATTTCCACATATCCATTTTGCCTGTGAAAGTTTATGGGTGCTTGAACTAGCATGAACAACTATTGAATCATGTTGAAACATAAATCAATCGATCCAATTCCCCACGGTCTAGTTTCCTTATGCATTTCACACTATATGCATTTCATAATTGTTTTCCCTTCATATTTTGCCTCTCTCAACCACTTATACTTAGTTTTCCATTGCTCACGAAACTCTCTTATTACTTTCAATTTTCTTTTCTTTTGAGTTCTAGATTCTACCCCTTGAAATTCGTCATCATGCCCTGAGATATCTAATTCTTCATTCAAATCAAAATTATGATCCTCTTTATTAGGTAATGAAACTTAGGATGTACTAGACCATCCAAAGAAATTTTTAATAGAAGGTTGGTTCTTTTTTCTTTGAGACATTTTTCGATGTTAATATTTATATAATAAAAAGAAAGTAATTAGATATTGGATAGATTCCCAAAGTTGCATCTCCTCACTAAAATGGAAATTTTGGGGTGATCCTAAATTCCCACGAATCCATATTGAAAGACAAAGACCACACTCAAATTACTAGATCATTCAGTCATGTTAAAGTGTCCAATTTCCAACCTCAAATTACTACAAAATTCACTATACAACTTTCAACCATTCAATTTATAATAAAACTTAAGATTGTTGATGGAATTTTCTAATTATTATATATCTAGCCCCGTTGCATTAAATATATACAATATATGGTTAATTATTATATATTAAAATATACATGTCCAATTATCACATAATACATTTATGTATACATAATTATGCTGAAGGCGTTCTTTCTCCGAGGTCGTGTTTCTGGGCACTATTCCCAATATCGTCGTCCCTTGACCGAATAGAATAATGACACGTATTTATCCAACATAGAATTTGGTATAACGACACATTTATCAAAAGGACGCCATGTATTTAGTAGAATAGTGCTGAGAATTTATCAACATGGGTCACATTTACGATTACCCACCACCCTGAATAGTTCATTTGGACATAGATAAAGATGACTTCGAGCAAATGGATTCCAGGTTAATTTCTTATTGACCACAATCTTGCGGATCTAGGCTAAATTTCTTGTCGCGGGCTACGATCTAATAGAAAATTTGGTTGCAACCCTCTGGTTAGCTGCAATGCTCTGTGAAAAGCAGGCCCATTTTCCACCTGTGAAGAAGATTGAAGAATGTTCTGGAGTACCATGTAAATTGACCTTTTGGTTGAATCTAGGCTGGGTAGGCTTCTCGGGTTGAAGATGCGGGAGGAAGGTTCGGTAGAGTGCTCAAGTTGACGGCTTTTTCCTATTTTCCTTCATATATTTTGGAATATCTCTTCATCTTTTGCGATCATCGTGATAAGAACATACACAAACTCAGTATTATTCCACAAACTCTCATTTTTCATTTCAGAAGATGGTATCTCCAAAACAGATCTTTTTGGGAACTACAATGAAGTTTAAGCCCTTTTCCGGTAGTCCCACCATAGTGTCATTGAGATCAAACCCTGCAAAGATTTAACTGTTATCTGAGCCTATGGTTGTGTGAAATTCAAGCCCGAATAAAACAACGACATGGGTATAGTAGTGAAGGAGAAAGGAAATTCCTGACTATATCGTGGAATCTTAGTAGGCGAGGAGGAAAGAAACACCTGAGAAAGAGGAGAAACATCGAGGTAAATCATTGCACAGAGGTCACTTTGAAAGGTTTTACTTCTTCAATTGTAAAGACAATCGTGATAGAGGAAGTTGTATCCAACTACATTGGACATCATTAAAATTTGGGAACAACCCTCCTGGAATAACAACAATTGTATGTATTACAATATCTGAGATTTAAGATGTTATACAAGGCGATATCAAATTATGGGTATTATGGGTTTCTATTATGAGTTAGGGCCTCTTCTTATAGGCCCTATGTCTTCAAATAAATTAGTTATCTTACATGGATCAAATTAGATTAAAGTATATTTATTATTTTCAGGTCCTTAAAAGAAAAATGAAGAAGTATCTTTTTTTTTTTTTTGTAAATAAAACAACTATATATTACTGCATGTAAACATAGTATAGAGCTTGTCCCATATTTTCCTGACTATCCCAAAGCATTCCCAGCTGCAAGCAGCCAAACAGGAATTCCTTACCACAAGTTTGTAAAAGACTGAATTGGACTATTCCCGGCTTAAACTTTGCCAAACAGGAATTTTGACATAAACAAAGATGTTCAATTCCTATTTTAAACCGCCTATCAAAGATACTGAAAAAACTACTTAGACTGTGTAACCAAAAACCTGGAAAAATGAACATTATCAGCAAGACATACTTTTAGTCGATATTGACAACAGGTAGACCCCTGTCCGACGAATCCGTCTCCTGCTGGTAGGTACTGGGCTCGCCCGGATTCTCTGTCTGCATCTCAACTGTAACCGGTGGACTCCTGGTGCATTCACCTCCCAAGCTTCCTGGCTCCTTGTCCCCTTTCTTCTTAACCATAAATTCCATGCCAATTTTCTTGGCAATAGCATCTATCTTAGCATGCATGATTCGGTTATCCATGTTATGGATCTTCCAAGCCCGCATAGGCTCGGCATCCCCCTGGTTCTTATTGTAAGCTTCCATCAACACATTAGCCAGAAGGTTCTTCATGACCTAGTAAGTCATTAGGGTCCTCTCATAGAGGGAGGCATGACCCGCAGTATGGCCCGGGTCCATCACCCATTCTGTAGCTTCTTTGACAAGCTCTTCCCGAGGAGTGTTCCTAACCTCATTCCACAGAGTTGGCTCAGTTGCTTCGGCTTCCTCTCGGATGGCCTGAGGAATACGACCACGAAAGAAAGTAGTTGAAGCCTGAATGCGAGCTCTAGTAGAAGCCCTCGTGGCTCTACCCCCTCCAGAATTTCCTTGCCTAGAGGAATCCCCAGCCTCAAAACTCCGCGGCTCCCCCTGGCTAGACAAAGAACAACCCTTATGGCGATGAGGAGGAGCCATGACAGGGGGAATTCTTAAATCTAGTGGTATGGCTCTCAAAAACCACCTTCTCTCTCGCTTACAGAACTTCGCAGAATACACAGAGCACTCACCTGGAAGTTTATGGCAATAGAAACAAATGCCTTGGTAGATGAACCTCCTCCATTTAAAGACCTGCACCATAATCATTGAAGCATCTGTGACGAGATAGACAGCCCACGGGAGGTACAAAACGTCCTGCATCGTCATTAATAAAACTGCTACCTAGATCATTGAAGAGCTGAGACTGGTACTCCAAAATCTACCACCACCTTGTTCATTCAATTTATCCTGCCTTAACATGACATTGTTCTTAAACTCCGACATGACCATTTGTACAATAAATGTCATGCAAAATCATGACGATTTCGGGCACGTGGCTCCCCACGCGTAACACTGTCAGACATCCTTTCATTCTCTGATGTGGTAGCCACCTGTGTCCTCTGTTGTCGATGGTTCATCACATCCAGCTCCGCCAGGTGGCAGCAAGCTCTTTTCCAGTCCTCTTCTGGGAACTCTGCCATGGAACCGTATTCCAGGTGGACGCCAGCATCAATCCCCTGATTGGATAAGAGGTCTGCCACTTTGTTGGCATCCCTCTTTACGTGGGAAAATGATATAGCATGCTGGGTGGTGAGAAAAGTCTTCAGATCCTCCAACCTGGAAAGAAGGCGCCAGCTAGATGAGATTTTCGCTGGGGATTGTCCATGTTGGAGTTTCTTAGCCATCATTAGAATTTGAGAGTCACCCTCGACAATGGTCGAAAACCAGGCCTCAGAGTGTATCAACCGCAGACCTTGAAGAATACCTTCGAGTTTAGCTGAATTATTGGAGTCATGGCCAATGTAACCATAAAACATTTTTTGAATGACCCCCTCATTGTTTCTGCATACCCCGTCGAACCCTGCAGGACCTGGATTCCCTCGCGATGCTCCATCGAAATTGATCTTGAAACCTAACTGGCTCGGAGGAGACCAATTGGTAGGAATAACTGGTCGACAAATAATCGTTCTGCTGCGAAGACCAGCCATATCTTCCTGGGTCAAACCCCATCCTTCAGCAATGCAGACGTCCTGCAAATTGAGATCTTTATCTTTCTCACTCTAGTGCTGGCTCTGAATCGTTTCCTTCATATTTCGAACAAGGCACTCCCAAACTTCCTCCTCCCTTTGCTGCTTATCCCTGAAGATATGATTATTCCATTCCTTCCAGCTTGCCCATACCACCATCCCTGGGAAGAGAAACCAAAGAGTAGCGATGATTGGATTAGAGAAGGCTTTCAGATCTCAAGATCGCAGGGTCTGATCAGGTTGCCCCCTAAATCGATTGCCACGTCTGAGTATAGAGGCTTTGCGATCCCATAGCGAGGAAGAAAAAGGACATGAATCCAGAAGGTGGCCCATGGTTTCTTCATGATTAAGACAAAGAGGACACTGAGATGGTCCCAAGATGCCCCACTTCCTCAGATTCTCACAGGTCAGAATCCTACCTCTAATAACTAACCAACAAAACAACGAAATTTTGGGCCAAATGTTCATCGCCTAAATTTTCTCCCATATTTTATCCACCTCTTCGTTGGTTTGAGTGCAAATATCGTAGGCCTCCTTGATGCTAAACATACCCTTCTGATTATGGCCCCATCTAATTTTATCATTCCCCGGATTTCACCTAATGAATCGTTCTTGGAGCAATTGGTTAAAAGATGAAACCAATTCCTCCGAAGATGTGGTATCCCATTGTTCCACATCCCCCCATTTCTGGTATCCTTCCTTAGCCTCGGGTGCCCAATCATGCCCAACTTTGATCTTTCCTACTGCCAAACCCTGGTCCCTTATAGACTGCCACCTGGGATCATCACCCAATATGGGAAACTGGTTCCACGAGTCCTCCCAAAAGTTTGCATCCAACCCATTTTGGACTTCCCAGAAGCTGTGGTCCTGGACCACCTTTCTCCCCTGATATGCTTTATTCCATATATGGGATCCCTGCCTTTCTTCATTAAATATGATAAGCTAATTTTTCTCTGTCTCCCGGGCATACTTTGCATGCCAAAGTTGCACCCATGGTTCGCTATCATGAGTGCACCATCTCCACCAAATTTTAGCTCTGTAGACCTCGCTCAAAATTGCTGGATCCCGCATCCCTAAACCACCCTGAAGCTTGGGACGACAGATGGTTTCCCAGTTTACTAGAGCGAATTTTGACTTCTCACTCCTTCCTCCCCACAAAAAGGTTCTCTGCATGCCACGAATATCCTTCAAAACTGTTTTGGGAGCCGAAAACATGGAAAATAAGTACACCGGCATCGCCTGGAGAACAGATTTGACAAGCACCGGCCTACTAGGGAGGTTTAGTGGACATAAAGTCCAGCTGTTTAGTCTCCTTTTCAGCCTATCTAGCAAATCCTGCCAAGATACCTGTCGAATCATTCCATCGCTAAAAGGAACACCAAGATACTTGGTCGGGAACAATCCTCGTTGGAAACTAAGAATTCTTAGGATGTTGCGTTGCGTTGGAGCTGGAGTGTTGAGGAAAAACACTTGAAATTTTCCAAGATTAACTTCTAGGCCTGAAGCCTTCGCAAACTGGACTAGGCAGTTTTTGAAGGTCCTTGCCTCTTGGACTGAAGGGTTCCCCATGAGAATAGTATCATCCACAAAATACTAGTGTGTTTGTTTCTCCATACTAGCATGCAGTTGAAGACCCTGAATTCCCCCATTAGCCACCTGGGCCTGCAAGAGTTTACTGAGGCCTTCAACCATTAAAATAAAAAGAAAAGGAGAGAGAGGGTCCCCTTGTCTGATTCCCCTGGAGGCTTGAAGAATTCTGGTAGGGAAACCATTAAGAAGAATGGAGAAGAATGGGTTAGAAACCAAATTCATAATCCAGTCCACCCAAACCCTGCAGAATCCAAAAGCCTCCAGAATTCCCCGCATGTACTGCCAACTTATCTTATCATAAGCCTTGGCAATATTGAGCTTGATAAGCATACCAGGTTTCTTATATAATTTGAGAGAATTCATTGTCTCTTGAACAAGAATAATACCATCCACTATTTGTCTCCCTTCCACAAAGCTCGATTGTTCCTGGCTGATCAGCAGGGGAAGAATGGGCTTAAGCCGATTAGCAATCACGTTGGTGATTAACTTGTAAATCAAATTGCAAAGAGCTATAGGTCTGGATTTTTCGGGAGTATCAGCTCCATCTTCCTTGGGAATGAGAGAGAGAAAAGTAGCATTAAAAGATTTTAGCACTCCCCCACTCCACCTAGATTCCTCCACAATTAGGTGGACCTCAGACTTGATGAGATCCCAAAAGGAATGAAAGAAATTGGAGGTGAAGCCATCCGGCCCTGGAGCCTTGCCTAAAGCCATTTGATTCATCGCATCCTCTACCTCCTACAGGGATATAGGCTTGTTTAACATGTCGTTCTGCTCTTGACTAACCAACCTCGGGATAAGATTGGTTATTCTGGAAATGTCCTGGCTGCGATCATGTCTGTCTTCTTTGAGGATTAGTTCAAAGTGGTGGACAATTTCATCAACAATACTTTCTCTGTTGTCCAAATGTTCTCCATTAGATGATCTGAGCTTAAAGATTTTAGATCTGTGTCGGTTTTGAATGACAGTGTTGTGAAAGAATTTTGAGTTCCTTTCACCCTCCTGTAACCATTGGACTCGCGACTTCTGCTTCCAATATATCTCCTCTTGTCTTTCTCTGGCTTCTAATTGTTCCATTAAGACTTGTTCCCTCTCTCTAAGGTCATCACTCCAGCCCTCTGCCATTCCTTTTGTCTGCAAGAGTTCCAGATCTTCTATCAACTTCTTTTTATCCTGAAAGATATTGGCAAAATCCTCCTTGTTCCAAGTCCGGATTTTTCCTTTTAGGATCTTTAGTTTTTGTTGGAATTGGTACATTCCTGACCCCTCAGGGGGGACCATCTCCTGCCACCACTGCCCCACCAAGTCCTTGAAATCTTTATGGTCCAACCAGAATTGCTCAAAATGAAAAGGTTTGAAAAGATTGTTGTTGGTCATGTCCCAGCCCAAACAGATTGGCCAGTGATCAGATCCAGCCACCGGGAGAACACTGGCATTGACTTCACTAACCCCACGTGCTATATCCTCAGAAGCCAAAAATCTGTCCAATCTGGAGGCCACCAAATGATTGCCTCCTCTTTTATTATTCCAAGTGAACCAACCATTCCCTGTTTCAACATCGATCAATGGTCCTTGTCTAAGAAGATCCCTAAAAGCTTCCTAGTACCTATCAAGACTTCTTCTCCCCCTTTTTTTCTCTTCCAAAGAAGAGATTAGATTAAAATCTCCCCCCTACAATCCATGAACCAACCTGAGCCTACCGAAGGACCCACAAAAGGAAGCATAGAAATTGGTCTTTGAGAGGAGCAATACTGGGCCCATAAATATTAACCAAAGAACCAAAACGACTAGAATTCATGATCTGGAAATCACAAGAGAGAGAGAACCAATTTGCCCTCCAATTATTCATAGAAACTGCCCTGGGTTGCTAGAGAATAGCCAGACCACCTGCATCCACCGCCATAACCTGACAACCTTTCCACATTCTTTGACCTAACTTATCCAGAGAAGCAGTAGAACATTTTATTTCCTGAAGAAAAAGGACATCAGGCTTCTCCGTTTTCACCTTTCTAGCTATCGCTTTAATTTTACGGGGATGATTACAGCCCCTTATACTCTAGGATAACACTTTCATTGGGAAACTTGGTTAACAACAGAAAAAGCCGCCTTAATAGATGGGTACTGCCCAGATTCAATTAGCCTTACTCCTATCTTTGCTATCCTCTGTCTATTGGGTTTCCTGCCCCGCCTCAGATCTCCCGCCAAGGATTTCCGCTTACTCCCCATTTGGGATTGGGCTCGGATGCCCAGCTTTTGATTCGCTCTGGTCTTGATGATCGCGTCCTGGAGGAGTTCCAGTTGTCTCCTAGATACATACCCCTCTCCCTTCTTTTTTCCACATTCTCTCTCCAACTCATCCAGGTCTAATTCTCCCAGATCTACTTCCTCTTCCCCATCTTCCTCCATAGCTATTGTCACATCTTCCTGTGCTACATCGAGGATCACTGTTTCCCCAGCTTCAACTGTTCCAACTACTTCTTTCTCCTTAGCTTCGTTGGGAATATCACCCTCCTCATTAACTTCTTCCAGGATCTGAAACGAGTTTTTACTAATTGCCTCATTTTCGACCCTCTCCTTCCCCTTCCTCTGGTTTTCCCCCGATTGGGGTTTCCTTCTGTTGCAGATCTGGGTAAACCCCTCCTTGTCTTTTTTCCCCTCCTGATCAACTTGGGAGAGAGGCTTAGTATGGAGATTCAAAGGGCAGTTTCTCCTAAAAGTCCATATTCGTGGCATGATCTGCATCGAAAGGGTAACTGGTCATAGTCCAGAGGCTGTGTTCATACTTCATCTTCCCATGTCAGGTTTATAGCCTCTGGGAGTTCCTTCGATAGGTCCATATAGACACAAATTCTGGCACAAGCAGTGTACCTTTGCTGCCTGGTCTTTTCCTCTACCTTGATGAACTCTCCTATGGTATTGCCAATGTCCCGCAGAATTTCTGGGTCCCAAAATTCACAGGGGAGCAAGAAAAGCCTGATCCATATTGGAGCAACCTTCATGTCCTTTGTTTCTGGGTTAAAACGCTCCTTCCATGGTCTGAGATACAAACCAACATAAAAGAAGAAATAGGGTCCCCCCTCCAGTACCCTATCTCTGTCTTCCACATTGAAGAAGATAATAGTGAAGAAACCCTTGGCACCAAGGTGAAGGTCGTATTCTCCCTGTGGGTTCCAAGTACTCTTGATCCACCTGATCAGGTCTTTCTCCCATGGCCAGAGACTAATGAACTTACCTATCAGAGCTGTCTCCTTCCAAAGTTCCACCTTCTCCCGCACTTTTTCTGCACGGATCTGCAGAGGTAGGATCGCATAGGCCTTCGGGAGACAACCTCCCGGGCTCAGCTTTCTCTGCAGACCGTGATTCGTTAACCCAACTCCATTTGAGCCAGTACCGTGGGGAATCCCCGCCGTTGCCATGCCCCCAGGGCTCGCCATGAGGGCGAAACCTTCCTGCTCGTGCTATTCCCTCCGATCTCCTCGAGAAAAACCTAGATCCGATTGAAATTCCAAATTCGCATCAACCGAAGAAGTGTCCTATTTTAATATAATTAAGTTTTTTATTTTATTTTATGGAAGTCCTTGTCAAAACCTTATATGAAATGGTTGTATTTAGTGAAAAATTAGCTTAATCTAACATGCAATGGAGAACGTGCCTTATTCTGATAATGGATGTTTCGTACCTAGCTGACATAACTATAATACAAATATAAATTCAAATAATGGATGTACGAATCTTCATGTCAAGCATGATTGTTTTTATTTTACTTGTTTACATGTATAATATAACATTTAGTGCACCTGATTTTTAATTAATTCTTATTTGGAAAATAAGAATTTTTACTTTTTAGAAAAAGCTATTTTTTTTTATAAAAATATATATAGTATAAATTTAGGTGTCATTTAAAGTTTTACTATATGTCAAAGTTTCCATGACACTAGGGAGAAGTGTAATTTCTTCCATGCCACTAGGAAGAAGTGTAATTTCTTCCATGCCACTAGGGAGAAGTATAATTACGTGCTCAACAAAGATTGGTATTTTAATAAAATAATAAAATATTAAGTAAATAAAGATTTTACATTGTTGATCCAAATTTTAGTCTACGTGTATGCTATTTGGATTTTAGAGAAGTCATATCCTTGCAATCTATATGGAAGACATATTGCATCCTTGGGATTCAATATTTTCTCTCGACTTTTGTTTCATCCTCCTACATATGTGATCAAGTTCCAAATTTTTCACTTGACATTTAATTTGTATATACTCTCTTCCACCCAATTCATAGTTTTTATGTTATCTTTCTTATGGGATAATATGTGTTGCTTATTCAATCCCATTCTTTCCTGGGAAATGTTGGAAAGATACTACTTCTTGAAGATACTAAACTTTACTTCCTCAGAGGTATACCTTAAAGGATGGTGGATGTGTAAATGATAGTCAAGAACAACTCACGAAGCTCCATGTTTTCCCTACTTCACAATCAATGAATATGGAAACTATCTAACAAGTTGTATACATCTAGTCCATAGTGGGACTATTTTATTTGTGAGTGGGCCCCTCCACCCTCTGCATCTCATCTTCAAAACTAATCAGAAAGTCATAGAGCTTTGATGGACACTAACAAGGATCAATTCTAGCTTTCCATCTTAGCATTTATATTTTTACAAATGTATCACCTCCCAAGTGTCCGCTTTTGCAAGGCAATAATTCTAATAGATGCTACGCTCTCACATTACCTTTCTTCTTTTTATATGATGGTGTGCTGAAAGTTCTATGCAAATGGAAGGAGTGCCAACACAACATATTAATATGTCTATCATTCTCTAAGAGATCTAATCACCAAAGGAAATAGGAAGATTATAAATTTTCAAGTACAAGTTTTTGAAAAAAAATACCCCCATTAGATGAGATATATAGAATATCTTCCCAACTCCAAGAAAAGAAGGGATCTTTCCAACTCAATGAAAAGAAGGGACATCATAATTACACTAAACTTGGAATATTGTTTTTTGAATAATTAGACTATAATGAAGATAGGATGAAGCTGGATTATGAAGCACGGATCTAGACTATCATGATGAGTTTGAAGGACCAACTTAAATAAAATAACTTATTGTCTCATAAACTATAATATTTTATCAGGTATGTATCTCATTCTCTCAAGTATGTAGTCCAACAAAACTACTTCATCTATTTATTTGCCATTTTTGAAAACGTGTTTGAGACTGTAGATTGTAAACATTTATTTGGGCTTGATCTTTAATTTGTCTCTATCAAATAACAAATGGATACTAATAGTGGTGAAATGCTTTCATTATATTTAGGCTTCGTCATATCATGTTGACTAATAATAGGGATCGATTTATTTTTGGTGACTTGATCAATGAAACAAGGAAACCATTAGAACTTGTTAGAGAAGGTGTCTAGCCTATTTCTATAGCGACGAGTAAAGAATATATCAGTCTTCTAATAACAAAGGTATATACACCTGAAAACAAAAAAGAGGAGAATCTTGGATGAAGTTAAAATCAAGAGAATCGGAAGAGGAGGATTGTGTTGTGTGCTTAGATTGCTTTGAGGATTGTGTTGTGTGCTTAGAATGCTTTAAAATGAATCAGGTGCTTATCCATATTCCATGTGGCTACAAGTTTCACTCATATTGCATGATTTTGTGGTTGAATAAGAATCAAAATTGCCCATATTATAGGGCCAAAATTTCACCTTAACCAATTTTCATTTGGACCTTTTACGCTATCAAATATTTCGATATACCATATCAAGAACACACGTTTTGATATACGGTCAATAGTTGTGGGAGTAGCCAAGAGTTTGTTAGCTGCATGTATTCATAATATGAATCGATTTTGTTTATGTTGCATTAGTTTATAACAACTGGACCCCTTCAATAATATATGTGTACATACATCAAATAGGCAAATGTTTTGTCAATCTGATAGTGAAATATTGGGAATCGATTCATGTAAGGTAAAATTTCCCTTCCCTATTTCACTTTTAATTTTGCTGTGATTATTTGATGACTGATTAACCTCCAAGGTCCATTCTTGGTGGTAGCTAGAAACAAGTAGGATGCCATTTGGATGTGTTACCCTGGAACTATTTAGTTTCAAATTTTTACAATGTAGAAATCCACATATTGTATAAACAATGACGGATTCTATATTGTAATCAATGAATTCTTATAATATTACAATGATTCATATAATGATTTTAATCAAGAGGTTTGTAAAATAATTCTAAACTCTTTATGTTATGCATATGAATTTGCTTTCTTTTGATAAAGTGTTTGAGACTGCAAATTTTAAACATTTATTTGGGCTTGATATTTGATTTGTCTCTATCAAATAACAAATTGATACTAATAGTGGTGAAATTATTTCATTATATTCAGGGTTCGTTATTCATGCTGTCTAATAATATGGATCTGTATACTGTTAGTGGCTTGATCAATGAAACAAGGCATCCATCAAACCTTGTTAGAGAAGGTGTCTAGCCTACTTATGTAGCGACAAGTAAAGAATGTATATATATCTTATAATAAAAGAGATATATACACCTAAAACAAAAAGAGGAGAATTTTGGATGGAGTTAAAATGAAGAGCATTGGAAGAGGAGGATTGTGTTGTGTGCTTAGATTGCTTTGAGGATTTTGTTGCCTGCTTAGATTTCTTTGAGGATGGTGCTTAAATTGGATAAGATGCTTATCCATATTCCATGTGGCCACAAGTTTCACTCATCTTGCCTGATTTGGTGGTTGAATAACAATCAAGCTTGCCCATATTGTAGGGACAAAATTTCACCTTAACCAATTTTCATTAGGACCTTCTAGAATATCAAATAGATAGCATTCTTAGGAATGTTAATAACTTCCATGTCAACTGATCACATGTGGTTGACTTCTTGGAAGTTGGGTGTATATCGGATTTTCTTGGTTGATACAAATGCTTTATATACCTTTTTGAGTATGCAATTAAGGAATGGAAGGAATCTAACAAATATCAAAATTTTGGCCCTTCATTCAATTTTGAAAAGGACTTGCTACAATGTTGTTGAGAATATATCGGCATCACCCATGTTAGCTACTAGTGGGGTTCAAAGTAGAAGTGCTACTATGAGTCATATAAGAGCCTACCATTACTTCTTGGTGGAATGAAAGACTTGAGATCATTATCTCTTAAGGTTATTTACATCGTGCTGAACAAGTATGATTCAATTGAGTATGGTACAAATTTATGGGAATCTGAGAGAATATTTTGAATTTGGAGCATGGAAATCATCAAGATCAAGATAATATTCCGCTGCATGGAATTTTTTACTGCATATTGATATACTCTTCACAAGTATGCATAATTTGCTTCATCTTAGTTGGGAGAATAAGAGGCAAAGTATTACAGGACCTGGGAAGCATGAGCTAATTTGTTTCTAAATTGTTGGGAAAATATGCAACACATTCAAAAGTAGTGAATCAATTTGTTGATTGCCTGTTACCATTCCTTGATGATTAACAACTCTAAAAGAATAAGAATTTCATTGAAATAGTCTCTCTTCTTAAATAGGTTTTGACAACTTCGGGTGACATAAGTGCTACAAAAATGCTAACTTTGTTTAGTTCGTTGCTAACTTCGTCTACATTTAATATTCGAGTGCCAATTTGTGATATCCTCAAAGGGATTTTGAAAGTTGAAACTTCCTTGGCCTTCCCTGCAAAATTGGTAGTTGATTTGTAATGGTACTCAAGGTACAAGGCCAGGTCTACACCATGGGCAAACTTTAGTCCATGCACATTTTTGAAGGATTTTTCCCAAAACATCAATTCGATTTTAGTTTCTTCTTTTCAACCATTTTACCCTCCAACAATAACCTATCGACATATTATTGCACCTTTTTTAAGCAATTGCTAATTATTATTAATACTATATTGTATTTATATATACATAATTAATAGTACAATAAAGTTCTCCATTAATGCACGCATGTATATTGTTTTAGATTTTCTTCATTAGTACGAGCCTATAAGCTGTTTTAGACTTTGCTAAAAACATTTGCCCCTTTGAATTTTTCACTATCGATAGTGGAGGGGAAAACTATGCTGTAGGTTTTTATCTAGAAGGTTTTAGGTACAAGGGCTGAGGATTCCTAGCATAAATTATGAAAACAATTGGGGATCTAGATTGAGTAATTTGTGTAATCGGGAAGTAAATATCATAAGTTTTGAAAAGAAGAATCTAGAAACTAGAACAGGAATAGACCATGTATATCCTTATTTTTATATTTTTCTGCAAAACATTTGCTATTTCAGTTTCCAATCCTCAATCCCACATTTTTTGTTCAGAAATTATCTATATCAAGCATGGAGAACAATTCTAAGAGTTGTCTTCATAATCCAGTAATACATATATTTTTTTCTTTGTTGTGATAATACAAGTAAGCACTAATATATTGGAAATTTGTACAGGCTCAATATTGTACTTAAAACAATTTGCAGGGAAGGTCAATTATTCCATTCACTCATTCAAACAAATAGATATATAGGACAATTATTCCATTCACTCTTTCAAACAAATAGATACCTAGAAATCTCTAGTCTAGGATGTACTAACCTTGCAATTTGTTGGGCAAGAAACTCGTTGTTGAAGGGTTCGACAGCCGGCTAATGGACATTGGGTAGACCATGCATGGACGAAAAAAAATATAAATTTATAAAAAAATTTATTTATTTATAGTTTTTAACAATTTTTATATAAAATTTCATATATATATATTAAAAACTAAAATATTTTTAAATAAAAATTATATATATTCCAACATTTATTAATCCAATATTTTATATTTATTAATTATATATTTTATGTACAGTAAAATTTCACACCTTATCCTAAAGTTCTCCATTAAAATTCTATACCTTTTTCCTATTTTTAAAATTTTATATACAATAAAGTTCTCCATTAATGCACGCATGTATATTGTTTTAGATTTTCTTCATTAGTACGAGCCTATAAGCTGTTTTAGACTTTGCTAAAAACATTTGCCCCTTTGAATTTTTCACTATCGATAGTGGAGGGGAAAACTATGCTGTAGGTTTTTATCTAGAAGGTTTTAGGTACAAGGGCTGAGGATTCCTAGCATAAATTATGAAAACAATTGGGGATCTAGATTGAGTAA
Organism: Larix kaempferi; assembly: GCA_027924585.1. Lineage (NCBI taxonomy): Eukaryota > Viridiplantae > Streptophyta > Pinopsida > Pinales > Pinaceae > Larix > Larix kaempferi. Next base: position 10,881,647 of record BSBM01000046.1, read on the forward strand.
TTTGTGTAATCGGGAAGTAAATATCATAAGTTTTGAAAAGAAGAATCTAGAAACTAGAACAGGAATAGACCATGTATATCCTTATTTTTATATTTTTCTGCAAAACATTTGCTATTTCAGTTTCCAATCCTCAATCCCACATTTTTTGTTCAGAAATTATCTATATCAAGCATGGAGAACAATTCTAAGAGTTGTCTTCATAATCCAGTAATACATATATTTTTTTCTTTGTTGTGATAATACAAGTAAGCACTAATATATTGGAAATTTGTACAGGCTCAATATTGTACTTAAAACAATTTGCAGGGAAGGTCAATTATTCCATTCACTCATTCAAACAAATAGATATATAGGACAATTATTCCATTCACTCTTTCAAACAAATAGATACCTAGAAATCTCTAGTCTAGGATGTACTAACCTTGCAATTTGTTGGGCAAGAAACTCATTATCAAATTTATCAAATTTAAACATCAATTCGATTTTAGTTTCTTCTTTTCAACCATTTTACCCTCCAACAATAACCTATCGACATATTATTGCACCTTTTTTAAGCAATTGCTAATTATTATTAATACTATATTGTATTTATATATACATAATTAATAGTACAATAAAGTTCTCCATTAATGCACGCATGTATATTGTTTTAGATTTTCTTCATTAGTACGAGCCTATAAGCTGTTTTAGACTTTGCTAAAAACATTTGCCCCTTTGAATTTTTCACTATCGATAGTGGAGGGGAAAACTATGCTGTAGGTTTTTATCTAGAAGGTTTTAGGTACAAGGGCTGAGGATTCCTAGCATAAATTATGAAAACAATTGGGGATCTAGATTGAGTAATTTGTGTAATCGGGAAGTAAATATCATAAGTTTTGAAAAGAAGAATCTAGAAACTAGAACAGGAATAGACCATGTATATCCTTATTTTTATATTTTTCTGCAAAACATTTGCTATTTCAGTTTCCAATCCTCAATCCCACATTTTTTGTTTAGAAATTATCTATATCAAGCATGGAGAACAATTCTAAGAGTTGTCTTCATAATCCAGTAATACATATATTTTTTTCTTTGTTGTGATAATACAAGTAAGCACTAATATATTGGAAATTTGTACAGGCTCAATATTGTACTTAAAACAATTTGCAGGGAAGGTCAATTATTCCATTCACTCATTCAAACAAATAGATATATAGGACAATTATTCCATTCACTCTTTCAAACAAATAGATACCTAGAAATCTCTAGTCTAGGATGTACTAACCTTGCAATTTGTTGGGCAAGAAACTCGTTGTTGAAGGGTTCGACAGCCGGCTAATGGACATTGGGTAGACCATGCATGGACGAAGAAAATGTGTTCTCTCTTGTGCTCTACTACATGAAATTGCAGGGAGTCACTATAACTACCCAATACCCGCAATAGTCCCTTGGGATATGGGGTATAAATTTTTTCCTTAAACTTATTCAACATCCCAAACATGTTAGTTTCATTGGTAACATGTAATTAAAATTTTACTAAAGAAAACAAATCTTAAATATCAATATTTGCGTGCAAACTCAATTTAATTTTAACATTGATAATCTCCTAGGTTCCATATTAAAAACCTCACGTTCTATTTTATTAAGCATAGTGCACAATTTTACATTGAACCTATTAATTATATTCCTTCAAAAACAATTCCCTAAGTAAATCTCTCAAACAATCAACTGCATGGTTAAACCTAGCATCATAACTTATAATTATTCTTCTGAAGGGTCCATTGTGAAATGGTTTAATAATCAACAATAGATATCATGCCTTTGACTACCATGCACATAACTACTTTACATTTGGAATTATTTATATTTATGATCATTCCCATTTCCTTTCTTATGTAGAGATCACCACCACATAGGACAGTGTGAAAAATATCCATAAGGTTAAGTTGTGTCAACCACAGGATCCTTTAGAATGCAGATAGATCTTGGAGCTGGAAAAACGAAAAATTCCATGAAAATAGCAGTGGCTTTGACCGCCATATTGAACACAGATAGCTTTCTATCTTGAAAAATGATAGTATTCCGGTGATTTCACACTGACCGGGCTACATATAGTGGAAGAGCAACCATTTCTTTATGATCATGGAACCATTGATAAAGATTTTCTTCAAAGGAGGCATGATTCCAGTCTAAATTAATGCTTAAGTAGATCACCACTTCCTTTAAAACTTTATTGGTGATGAAGCAATCGCACATGAGGTGATGGCTAGTTTCCTATGCCTACTTGCATAGTGCACAAACACTCGGGCCACGCCAACCTCTTTTCCTTAGATTTTCCCACGTCAGAATTTTGTCTTCCATCAAAAGCCAACTGAAGCATTTAAGTTTCAGTGGGCATTTCCTCTTCCAAAGAATTCTGTGCCACCAAGTCGTCTCGTCCCCACATTTGCTTTCCAATAAGGCATCATAAGCTTTTCTAATAGTTACAATGCCTTCTTCAGTGTTCCTTGACTAGAAGAGAGTGTCTTCTTCCATGGAGAGGGAGATTCCAGAGTGTTGCAACCCCGTGATAAAGGTATTCCACTCATTTTCATGATGACAGGGGATATTTAAATCCACGACAGTTTTCCAATGCCGAGGCACATACTAGTTCCCTGTATAAAAGGCATGAGCAAGGAATTTGATACCATTTGATATTAAATTGTCCACCAGTTGAAGGGCATAATCTGCACCCCCTACTATCGGTTCTGTACCCAGTTGAATATCCAAGCCATTTCTAGGTTTCTAGACCAGCCAATCCCTAACAATTGGTAGCGATTTTAATAAGCATTTCCAGGTGTTTGAATACTTTCATGACTGGGTCTTCGGATCACAGAGCCATGTCACCATTGGTATATATTCCCCAAATACTTTTCCTTAATAATATGACTTCAAGTGCCTCCATTGAATAAGTTGTTCCACAAGCTTTTGGCTGCCAATGCTTTGCCAAAGTCAAATACGTTCTTGAGGTCCCAACCACCTGAGCTCTTTGATCGGGCTAACCTTTCCCATTATGCAAGGTGAAACCGAACTTTTTCTTGATTTCCCATCCACAAGAATGAAAAACATTTTTGCCTTCCCGATTAAGGATGTAGACTGGGATATTTGCTAGGGATTGCCAGTACACTAGTATATTTTCCAGAACTCCTTTAACGAGGGTGAGTCGACCTCCCAAGGTCAACCATTTATTACACCAATTGTTCAACCTTTTATCTATTTTTTGCAGGAGCCACAACCAATCGTTCTTTTGATAATGGTTAGGTTTTAAATATACTTTAGACCACCCTCCAAGGGTTCCCTTTGGAAAGATAGAATCGCTCTTATTTGCTCCATGAAATCATTGTCAACCCCTGTATGTAAGAATATTGTATTTTCACTGTTAATTTCCATCCTAGAGGCTTGAGAGAAGACATTTAAACAGGTTGCAAAGACGTTCCAATCCTCTATGACTCCTCTCCCAAGGATCAAGACATCGTCCATGAAGGGTAAGTGGGTCAATATGTGATTCTTAAACCCGAGAAATCTCCAGATAGCTTGTTTTTTTGTAGCAGAAGGCTCAACCTGTCAATAATTAAGATGAAAAGCCACGATGATAAGGGGCACAACTGCTATAGGCCTCAAGAGCTGTTGAAAAATTGTGAAGAAGCTCCATTTACAAGGACTAAGAAGTTCGATGTGGTAATACAACCCATTATCCACTAGACTACCTCCAAACAAAGGCCAATCTTTAGAAGCACCATTCTCAAGAAGCCCCATTCAACCCTATCGTAGGATTTTGCTAGGTCTAGCTTTAACACTAAAGCTTTCATTTTTTTATTCGAATGCAATCCTTCGTGAGCGATTCCAATAATGTCCCAAATCTGCCAGTCACCTAGAAATTCAAATTGTTCCTTCGAGGAAAACCTAGAAAGGGATGGTTTAAGACTGTGCCCTGCAATGATTATGGTTATTACCTTGTAGAGAAACTTACATATGGAGATAGGTCTAAAGTCATCGAACGACCGAGGATTAGAATATTTAGGAATGAGGGTTAAAAAGGTTGCATTGAAAGCTCCACAAACATATCCTTTTCTATGGGACTCCTTTATTGCTTCCAACATTGATTGCCCCATATGATCAGAGAAATCTAGGAATAATTCTACAGTCCAACCATCTGGCCCTGGATTTTTTTCTTTTACCACATCTTTCAGGCCCCTGCATTTCTAGGAAAGAGATCGAATATGTCACCTTTCTTTCTTCTTCTTCAGAAAAAAATACCGTGGATAGCATTTGGCAAGCTCCATCTGCTTGAGGATAGTATTCTTTCCAGGATATCTTAGCAAATGTTGAAAATGGTTCCTAGCTCCCACCTCCAGGTCATGTTTAGTTTCCAAATATCACCCTTCTGAATCGTGGAGGTTCCAGATATCTTCTTTACCCTTATTTGATTAGCAAATTTGTGAAAAAAAGCCGTATTCTGATCGCCTTTTTTTTTATTATCCAGAGAGCCCTGCTTTTAATTCACCATCTTTCTTCTTCTAGAGCCAAAATGCCCTGTCTTCTTTTTTTCCAGCTCCTCAATATATGCTTTCTTTCTTGCCGTGATAGTTCCAGAGGCATTTGCGGCAAAGAAAGCTATAGTTTCCGATTCAATCTGAATGATATGTTCCTTAAGATCCTTTTTTTTTTCTCCCATGGGATGATTACCTCTTTGGTTGCTTTGAACATTAAATTCAGAAGTTCCATTTTTTAAGAAATGGTGTTGGTAGCATTGGAATTCCATGAGTTTATAATTAGATCTTTTAAACTTTGATCCTGTGGCCATAGATGGTTAAACTTATATGGATATTTTGGTCTTTGAATACCCGTGTCGAGTTCCAGAGAGATTGGCATATGGAGTGATTAAACATCGAAAAACCCACATATTTATGAATAAACCCACATATTGAATAATTGATAAATATATGAGGATGCCAGTTTTTTACATTTACAAGTTTGACCATTTATAGGTCATTAGGTACCGTTTCAATGGAAATGATGTACCCGTATGCTTTAACTAATTTAATTAATTATTTATATCTAAAAATAATTCTTTAAATATTAATACATAACATTGCTTTCCCCTTACCTTCCCTTTAAGGAAAGCTTTGTCCTCAAAGCTGAGAGTGTTGATGTGCTCTTATTAGGTTTGTTTGAAGCGTTGAAACTTGTGTTGTAACCCTTTATGCTTAAATGGTGAAATTTTGAAACAATATGGGTTGTAATCATTTGTTTTTCACGTCGTCTTTTGTCTTCCATTTATAAGCAATTGTGGATCTTCTTCTCTTCCACTTTTTGCATTAGTTTTAGGCCTTACATCGAATGATGTCATAATAATGGAAATATTTTTAAGAGATAATTTTTTACCTTGGAAATTGGAGTGATGGCCATCCTTAGATGCTTGGAGTTTTAAGATATCAATGTGAGCCTTCTTAGTTTCATCAAGCCATATTATGGTAGATGGTTTCCATCTTACAATTTTAGGGCATGATTTTTTTTGCAAAAGTGGTTGAGAACAATGTGTAAGTATTTCTTCCATTACACCAGTGGACACAATGCTATGAAAACTGGATGGTGATATGGAACTAGCGGTGCCATTCAATTTAATATCCAGAACATAAATTTCACCTTTTTCATATTCTTTATCAAGTTTTTCTTATGGGATTTGAAAATCATATTTAGATTTATTTTTTGAGTCCTTGTCATTATTGAATGAGTATGCAACATCGATATAAGCCTTGGAGCTCTCAGCAATTCCGTCTATAGTTTTTGAAATATCTCCCATTATTTCTTCTTTAAGCTTCCTCATTTCTTCAACCATGTTGTCATGTCTGGGAAACATTGGTGTGCATGAATGGATCTAGTGCACGTCGATAGGTTTTTTCTTGGTGGTCGGAGTTGATAGCAGGGAGAGAGGAGATGAGCGACCACGCTAGATGGTGAAGGAGATGGTGCGAGAGGAGGCGTGTGGGGTAGGTCCGAGGGAGTGTGGCGCAGGAGAGGTGGACTACGGATGGGATATGTGAGCAGAGGGAGCGATGAGGGGAGACGAGGATAAAGGAGATGGAGGAGGGCATGGTAGGGGGTGCGCGTGGAGGGGAATGTGAACGCAGGGAGGGATGAGAGGGAAATGGAGGGTAGAAGGAGCAGGGTGTCAGTGGGAGAGGGGCGTAGTAGGTGGAAGGGTGTGGGGGGAAGGGCACAACAGGTGGGAGGAGTGGGGGAACGTGACGAGAAGAGGGAAGAGTGGAGTAGGTGTGAGGTGGGGAGGGAGTGTGCAGGCGTGGAGAAGGGAGCGTGGAAGTGGGGGCAGCGTGGTAGATCACGAGGTCAAAGATGGAGAAGTGAAGCGGTGGAGAATGGTGGAGAGTGAGCGCAGCGGATGGAGAGAGAGAAGCAGAAGATGAAGAGGGATGGACATGAAGGATGAAGGATGGCGTGGAGTAGCGAAGGTGATGGATGGAGAACACTGAAGGGAGATGGAGAGAACGAAACCCGAAGCGAAGGAGCCGAACTTGACTCTGATACCAAATGGAGTGATTAAACTTCAAAAAACCTACATATTTCTGAATAAACCTACATATTGAATAATTGATAAATATATGATGATGATATTTTTTTACATATACAAGTTTGACCATTTATAGGTCATTAGGTATCGTTTCAATGGAAACGATGTACCCTTATGCTTTAACTATTTTAATTAATTTTTTCTATCTCAAAATAATTCTTTAAATATTAAATACATAACAGCATATGATCTGAGATAGGGATGTTGGAAATCCAAGAGCGATATCGAGCCATCATCTGGTCAATGCTTCATCCATTAAGAATCGGTCCAAATGCTTTGCTATTCCAAAATCATCAGGACTGCCGTTTCTCCAAGTAGGAGAAAGAGGAATTGGCAAGATATCGATTAAATTTGCTTCCTAAAAAATATTTTGCTACGGATAAGACGAGCGTGAAGACCCCAGAATTCATTTGCTACAAGGGTTAAATTGAGGTCTCCCGCGACTATTAATCCTGGTTCTTTCAAAATGCCTGAGTAGACCATAATATCCCAAAAATATTTGCAATTCTGATAAGGCCCGTACAAGTTTAGGATTTTCAAGGAATGCTCCAAATCCCGAATGTAACCTTATAAGATAATGCCTCCATTCGTGAGAAAGGGAATACAATTAGCTTCTGATGGATCCCATGCACATAATAGCCCGTCGAACAGACCTTGTGCATCCACCGAAGAAAATTCCCATCCTGCACAAATACTTCTTGCTTTTTCTCCACTTAACATTGTTTCCTGGAAGAGATAAACTTGAGATTTTGATTCTTCAAAAAGTCTCTGAAGGGCCCTTTGTTTGGGACTCCCTCCGAGTCCCCTCACGTTTAAGGTTGTAGTGATAATTGAAGAACCCTCGCTAGGGATTTTTGTACTCTAAGCGCACTAAAAACACCTTGAATACTTCCCACTAGGAAGTCTATTGAGGCTAGCCCTGAAACTTTCTGAACTGGAAGCTGTGGGGAGGTTGATTTATTGTTTGAGGCTATCCCTCCTTTAACAACACCTTTTATGGAGTGAGAATTTTTCCTTCCACTTTTCCCCACGCCATTCTGAATAGCTTCAACGTTTAAGCCTGTTGCTGGATTTGTTCTTTGAGACTCTTCTGCCATCTTTTCATTCTTCCCTGCATAGATTTTTAGAGGGATTTTTTTCAGAGCGTCCTTATAGGAAGGGATAAGGGACGCAATGAGTTCCAAATATTCTTCCCGAGTCTCCTTTAGATATTCTCGAAACTCAAGATATTCCCAATATTCCCGAAACTACTCCTTCATATTGAAAATTCCACCACGATCCCTAGGACCTGGATCTGGTGGACTGGTAAAGAGTACCAGATCCTCTTCAAAGGGGTCAGCCATTCGTAGATACGTTTACTGCGAACCACTGGTTCAACACTTCCTGATCATCGCCATCCCTGCCATCATCGTCGGCTTCCTAGCTAATGTAAGCCATCTAATTCATCTCTATAACTCATGCAAGGGACTTCTCCAAAAATGGAATGATCATATTACGCGTCGTAGGGTGTTCCCAAAGGAAAATCACACTAATTTCCTGGATCGATAGACGCATCCGGCCCTTAGAAGATGGCATGACCCACTATATCATGAAATGGAACGGCTCCACTTAACATCTATAGAAGCCACGTCTTGAACCATCCATCATTTTTCTCCCCACGATCCAAGCAAATGCATGCCATGGTGTGTTTTCTCTTTCTGCATTACACAATTGTGGATATCGAATTCATGGTGTTAATAGCACCACTTATATTTTGTGGTGTTAAGGTAGTGGTATTAGCATCACTTACATTTTTATTGTGTTAAGGTGGTGCTATTAACACCATGTATATTTTCTGGTGTTAAGGTGGTGGTATTAGCACCACTTAAATTTTGTGGTGTTAATATGGTGTTATATTTGTTAACTTTATTGGAAATTGAGTTCTTCCTCATCTATGTTAAGGGAAACACCACCTTGGCAAATACCATAAATTGGTGCTAAGCTATTTCTTGTCACATAAACATGTACTCTAACTAGGATTTAATCATGAGGATTTCCACCATAAATATAAATAATTCTATTGTAAATTCAATAGTTTTTCGTTTTATTAATTCAAATAAACAACCAAAGAGTTTTTGCACCACAATAACAACAAGTTCAATTATTTAATTTTATAAAACTTGAATAAATAAATTGGTGAATGAATCATTTATGAGGTTTTGCACCACAAGCACAACAAGTTCACAAATAATTATTTTGTAATATATCAATCCAATTATTCATTTGCAATACTATTTATACAAATAAATACAATTGACAAATAAATAAAAACAACCATTTTTAATTTATTAGTGGTATAATAGAGTAGTAATAAAAAATATTTGAATTAAAATTTGATTATCCAATTAAAAATATTTAATCTTATTAATTTCTTGAGGGAAATTAATATCATTATTAGGTTTTTAGGAAAGTGCATGGATCTTAGATCTATGGACATAGTCATTAAATAAAACCTCTACCTACAATCTTAAAAGAACGAGAGAATAATCTTAGGCCTTAGGCTAAAGGAATTATGAGCATAGAGAAATGTCATGTTGGCAAGTACCATATAGTGGTGCTAAGTGCATATTTGTCACATGGACGTGTACAAATCATATTTAATTATGATTATTTGCACCATAAGCATCTTAACAAATAATTATTTTGTAAATAACTTAATTCAATTTTTTTCATTCAAATAAATGCTCATGATTAATGTATGAAGTTGTACACCACAATCACAACAAATTCAATTATTATTAGTCCCTGCCGTAGGCAAAGACTATATGTTCCATCTTTTTGTATTAATTTGTGTTAGTATACAAAAATTATTTGAAATTTGTAATGTTTCATGAATTTATTTATTTAACTGTATTTATTTAATAAAATATATTAATAGGTGTGTAATTGTTATTGGTTGAAAACGTTTGAAAATACTATTTTTATCATTGACAAGAATTAAAATAAATAAAAATACAGCGTAGTTCTTTATAAATACAAATGTATCATTCAAATATTTTTTTGATAGTGGAATTTTGACATATTTACAGGTGTATGGGCTCAGAAGTCTGAAAGCTTGAGCTGCATCCAGCTGCCCCTGATTCGAGACACACATCATGTCTTCCTTTTTTATGCAGTAGCCTGGAATCTTCTTTATGTATAGTCGCTGAGTACCTATCTCATGTAAAGAGATTGTCCGAGAGTTGTAGCAACACATGTGGAATCGGTGATTTCTGTCATTTCATGGTTTTGGGTTTAATTTCATTGTGGTGGTTTCAACCTGCTCATAGTTTTTACTTCATGGTTCTAGTTAGATTTCAGTTTGGTCTGTATTCTTTCTTGCTTTCAGTTTCAAATTCCCTTATAATTATTATAAGCTCTATTGTTGTTAAGTGTTCTTGTATTCCAAGGGTTTCGAGTTTGACCCACAGGCCCTTGGTTTTTTTAATGTTTTAAACTTTATAGTAGTCATTTAAGATTGAACCATTCCTCTGTTCTTCTGAATTTTTTCCATTTTATCAAATATCGCTTAAATAATGAAACATACTGGGATGCTCCTGAGCCGAGAGTAAAACAATGACTAGTGCCTGTAAACGAGCCATTTAAAATACCGGGATACAAGAAAGTCGTAGCTCTAAATTGAGGAAAATCAAATGTAGTAACGGGAAACAAGCACTTATTAACATCTCATTTAGGGCTGTAAGTAAGCCTATGTCAATGTGTTATAGAACCATGTTTCAGAGACCCGAAACATAGCACACGTTTGGGCAGAAAAGTAAAATGTATTATAAACTCATCTCATTGTTGTGCATCGGATTTGAATGTACATCATTGTATTTATATAGTTCAATTTTCTGAGAGGGGGCAGGGTACTCTTCGCAGTTTGATACCCTATATCTTCATCATTTGCTCATCATGTTTATGTTTGTTGGCAGTGCTTGTTTGGGAGGTACTGGACAGTGGCTACAGTGGTCAGATATCATCGTATTTATCCAGGCAAGATGTCCAAAGAATTCTTCAGGAACCTTCGAGATTCAGGTAATTAGAGCACTAATTCCAAATTGCATTATCCATATGCAGAAAGACACGGGACTAGAGTTGAGGAATTCTTTAGGAACCTTCGAGATTCAGGTAATTAGAGCACTAATTTGTTCCATGATGAATGAGCCAGGGAGAGCAATAATTCTTATTGTCATTCAATAATTCTGATAGATTGCCACAGCTCAACTCCACCCCCTTCTCAATAACTGTGAACTCAATATCATCCTCTATGCTAACAATTTTATCCTCATTCTTGCAACCAACCTCTCCAGAAATACCACTGGATTGAACCCAGTGGCTGGCTGGAGGGAATAAGCTAATTTTCACTTCAAGAGCAAACAAGGATGCTAAAATGGACCCTCTCACATCTTTTGATGTTTGAGCTTGCATGCTAGTTTTAGCAGGGCTCTCATTAACAGGGTCTTCTAGGCTCAGATCAATTAAGTAGTCATGATTTGCCCCGGGTTCAAATGTGGAGGGAGGTATGTGACCTTCTAATGCACAGATTGGTGGATTTCTAGATTGCTTTGATAAAATTTCATGAAAATCTACATCAGCAATATTTTTTGCCGCTGTTGCCACGACTCCTTGTTCAGGATTATATAACGGAATGTCACAGTTAAAGTTCCTCCTTCAGACTTACCTGCAAGCTTGAAAGTTGTAGTCCAGCTTCTGGGTTTTGCATTCTCTCTATCATCACCTAAAAATTCTGGAAGCAATTTACTGAGATCAAGTCGATGCTTCCCAAAATCTAATCCCTTGGCATCCAAAGTAGTCATAAAAAGAGTGAATTTTCAATCTATAATGCATACTTTTATCATGATTTTGGCTGCCATAGATGGTGGAATTATGGTGGAGAGTTTCTTCAAATTCTACAGTTCCTTGAGAAACAGTGGTAGGTTTTGTCTTTGCTTCTCTATCTCTTCTCCTCCAACAGACAGAAACATGAGAGCCATTCATGCTTTGTAGAAGCCCCTCTATGCGGTGCACTTGCAGTGAGAATTTGCAGCTAAATCGCTTCTGTCCGATGTGTGCAAGAGCTCGCAAGAATCTCGAATCCCATAATGTTTTCTTCTTGATAAGCACCTCAATCTTCTTGCTAAAATTCAAATTGTCTTCCAGCCAATCAGAAAATTTTTCTATATTGGGAGAATTCTTATGTCCCATGGAGCTATGCGAGTGCTGCAGCTGGGGAGAGTCCCACAAATCTGTCGCATTCGGATCGGATTTTCGATTGACATTAACTGATTTGCCAGCACGTTGGGCTCTTGTCCATGATAATACCAATTGACTATCACACATTTCGAGTTGCTCCAAAAAGTGGGAGGGTGCACAGGTTGTAGACTGCCGAAAGCCAATATTTGGTAGAGGAAATTGGGATAGGTCACTGTTCAAAGTAACACAACTACCAGGTAATTTTCTTCCAGCACCTCTACCAGGTGGCACATCCCCTCTCCCAAGCAATCTTTTACATTTCTCATATGTCCTCCGATCCAAAGCTTGACTCAATAGCTCCAGCTCCTCGCGTAGTTGTCCAGCATTTTATACTCTATTTTGTGGAGAATCCATTGCAATTGTTTCCATTCATGTATCCTTCCAGAACATCTCAAATGTCACTTAATTCCCACCACTTTCGATTGTGTAGTTTCCACTGTATTCTTCTGTATTAAAAAAATAGGAAATTTTGGAGGCAAAAATGCTGCAACCTTTGAATATAAATTTCACATTTTCGCAACAACTGTCTCTCTTGCATTAATTCCTACTTTCTGCAATCCATGCATATTACTCCATATCCTCATATCACACGATCTGCCTGTTGAAACAGCCAAATTGCTCCAGTCCCATGTTTCTAACTCTACCATTTCTGGCAAAACCCAAACCAAGCTTAAAAACAACCAGTTTTCACCTCTATGAATCCCTGGGTTATTCCATACCAAATCCTGTAATAAAGAGCCAAACAATGAGTTTAATTCAGGTTTATGGTGCTTCACAACTTTCCAAAACCCTTTCTCCAATTCTCTGAAATTGCTGAGTCTCCCCTACCATTAATACACAACCCTTTCCAAAAGAAAAAACTTCCAATCACAGAAAGCCAAATTGGCCCTAATTCTATCCTTACCCTTGAGGAACTTGCCATTTACACACGCTGTGTGAATTCCCTAGATGCTGGTTAGTAGTTATCTGACTTATAATCTTGGCTTTAAACATGTTATCAGGTTGAAAATTAAATAGGGCCTAGCTACTCGAAGACTCTTCTAACTAAGGCAGTTTATAAAAATTTAGGGGACTGTATTGTATTACTATATTAGTAATATTTTTTTTACATGAAAGCAAATTGCAGTTCAGTCCTCATTAAAGTATCGATTGAGATGTTGTAATGTATGCAAATGTCAAGCGAGCAATGAATTAAATTTGATACAGAACTCCATCTTATGATTAAGCTCGTCATTTCTATACTTTTTATTTGAAAATATGTCAATTGTCTTGCATTCCAACCCCTTGCTTAAAATTCTAGTTTCTAATTTTTGCTCAGCGGTCCTGAAAACAGGTTTGCCGCAGTTGTTTTACAATAATCGCCAGAGAGATACTGAAAGTGTTATTTCATCGTCAATAAACTGTAGAGTATATTTTCTATGCAAAGAACACAAATTTTGTCTAATTTGGAAGCAATTACCCTTGTATCAGTAGTATGTTTTTGATAAAACGTATTGATTCCGAAAAAATACTCGTTCTAGGCATTCAGATAGCAAACATTTGTCTTGATCACACATTTTCAATGAATTGAAGACCATATAAGCATTTTCTGCTAGATATTTAATGAAAATGCATTTTCTTTTATCAATTTCGATGATGCTATTTGTGATGGAGATTTTGTGTGAGAGAAATAAATCTGTGATGGATATTTTCCATTTTATCTCATAGGATTTGACAGTTTCTTCAAACTTGCACAAGTTTATGTAATGTACAAACTTGTTTTTCAATTTTAGATTTTATTTTTAAAGTAATATTATTTCATTATATATATATATATATATATATATATATATATATGTATATGTATGTATATATATATTTTTTTCCATGTGGTTCACTTTAATCGGCTTAGCCGACCGCTACATCCACGAAATAATTTTCGACGGACCCACCCCGAAGGGGTTTCCGCCCTGCGGCCGCTGCGTGCCTAACCCCAAGAGGGTCTATGAGGATGGATCCCGTGACCTCGCATGCTGGGAGGCCTAACTGCCGAGAACTCAACCGATCGAGCTAACTCTTGGGGCTATATATATATATTATTTAAAAGTAATTTTAAATTATTTTATTATTATCATTTTTTTCCAAAATTAAAAGGCAGGGACTAAGCTTCCCACAGCTCTTGTTTTTTATATTATTTAAACACATAAACTCAAGTGATTCATTTATGAGGTTTTGCATCATTAACACAACAAGTTCACAAAGAGTTATTTTGTAAATAATTCAATTCAATTATTCATTTTTAATATTATTCAAGCAAATAAATACCTATGATTCTTAATATTGACAAATAATTAAAGACAACCATTTTTAATTTATTATCATTATAAATAATTAATAAAAGTGATTTGAATTGAAATTTGATTATTTGATAGTGAATATTTTATTGATCTTATTAATTTTCTTGATGGATATTAGTATCATTATTAGGCTTCAAGCACAAGGCATGGGTCTCAAATCCTTGGACATGTTCAAGGGAAGAAACATCTACCTTGGGCCCTAAAAGAAACTTTTAGGAATCTAGGACCAAGAAAGATGATCAAACACATGTCTTTCTAAGAGTATTCTTAATTTTTATGTGTGGGTGTTGATTCCATTATAAGTTGTGATCACTAGCGATATGTCTACCGGACCTCAGCCTAATTAGGAGAAGAAACCTAAACCTTAACCTAAATGAATCTTCTAGGGATGTAGGGATACTAATGATTTGTTGAGCCAACATAAACGACATTTTGAAAATATTTATGGCCTTATAATAGGGATAATGGGGGGCATTGGAGGAAATAAAACTAGGTATGAGTCTTCAAGGAATATACATGATTAAGGGAGGAAACTCTGACCTTGGACCTTATAGGAAACCTCTAGGCATATAATATTAACAAGTATACCTCAAACCACAACATAAAACCTCCTAAGGGTATCGTTGGCCTAATATTGGGGGTATTAATGTAACTAATAGGTTTTAAGCACTATATGTGGGCGTTTAGGCCCTCAACATTTTTTAGGGAGGAAACATAGGCCTTAGTCCGAAATAAAATATTTTATGCATCCAAGGCCAAATACAATAACTCGAACTAATACAGATGACCTATTAGGGGTATTATTTAGCATTGAGTGAGGAAATCAACATCATTACGAGGTTTTTGCTACTATATATGCGTCTTAGGATTTTGTATATTATCATAAGAGGAAGATTTAAAACACAACCATGAACTCCCAACACTATCCTTGGCATATGAGTGTTCATGTAAGTGACACTAGGTATGAGAACCTTGGACATATCCACGGGAGGAATCACATGAATTAGGCCCTAAAGGAAGGTTTTAGGCATCTCGAGCTAAGAGCGATGACTCAAACTATCACATAGGATATCATGCACACTGTAGTATATCATTAATATTAAAGTGGGATATGGGATGAAATATGTGGTTTTGTGCATTAGGGATGGGTCTTAGAAAATGGTTGGTGAAGAATTTGAAATAAGTATACCCTAACATATTAGTGTTGTTGTAATGAGAAGTTATCAAGGCCATGAACCATAACATACACCCTTTAAATTCTATATTTGGCATAAAAGTTAGATATGGGAACAATCAATAGTTTTTGCATAGTGGGATAGATTTCAAGGCATTGACATGAGTCATAGGAGGAAATCAAGAGTTTTATTTAGGTGTCCCAAGGCCTTGGTAATGATATTCTATGGAATAAGACCATGACTCTATCCCTAAAGAAACCAATAAGGCATTCAGATCCATCGAGGCAATATGTATCTAGGTTTATGGCCTTGGACATGGTCAATGGAGGAGACCTAAATATCAATCCCTAAAGGAATCTTCTATCCATCAAGGCATAACAAGGTTTCCTCCACCAACCACACATGTCCTCTTAAAAGTATCATTAGCTTGTTATTGAGGATGAGGTGTCATTAGGTGACTTTGAGTAGTATGTACATGTCTCGAGGCCTTAGGAGTGACGTTGTAGGGAAGAGTACCATGCCTTCATCCCTAAAGAAATCATTGATGCATCTAAATCCATGAATAATGTCTTAAAGTGCCATACATGACTCCACATGGGTATCCATTGTACTATGTATCTAGGTCTTGTGGACTTGGGGCCTTCGACGTGGTTAGTGGAGTAGACTTGAACCTTCACCCTTAAAGGAAGCTTCTAGCCATCTAGGGATAAGAATTTTGCTACCACCAACTACACACAACCTCCCAATGGTATAATTAGTTACTATTGAATATGTTGTTACCATTAGGTGGTTTTGATTAGTATGTACATGTCTCAAGTCCTTGGGAATGATTTTCCAGGGAAGAAGACCATGCCTTTGGCCATCAAGCAATCATTAAGGAATATAGAGACATAACCACTACCTAAAAGTACCATGCATGACTTTGGAGAAGTATCTATGGAACTATGTATCTAGGTCTTGTGGCCTTGGACTTAGCCAGTGGAGGAGACTTGAATCTTGAGCTCTAAAGGAATCTTCTATCCATATAGGGATAAGAAGATTGCCTCCACCAACCACGCATTCCCTCTTCAGGATATCATTGGCCTATGATTGATTATACCATTTCCATTAGGTAGTTTCGAGTAGTATCTACATGTCTTAGGACATTGTGAATGATGTTTCAAGGAAAAGGACCATGCCTTTGGCCCTAAATAAACCATTGAGTCATCTAGAGCAATGGACAATGACTGAAGCACCATGCATGACCTTGCATGGATATTTGTTCCACTATGTATCCATGTCTTGGGGGCTTGGGGTATTCAGGCCTTAGACATGCTCAAGGGAGGAGACATAAACCTATGGCCCTAACATAATCTTCTAGCCATCCAAGGCTAATAAGATCACCTCAACCAACCATACATGGCCTCTTGAGGGTATCATTGGCCAATGATTGAGGATATTAATTATATTATGTGGTTGGTGGAGGAAAATATATTTTCCACTGACCATGTTGAAATCCCTAAGGCCAAAAGACCTAGATACATAGTGCCATGGATACCCCAAAAAAGTCATTTGTGTGGTTCTTCGAGACATTGTTCATGGCTATGTATGTCTCAATTATTTCTGAAGGTCCAAAGGCATGGTATTCCTCCCCACAAATTCATTTCCAATGCATTGATACATGTACATACTACTCAAAATCACCTAGCGGCAGCATAATCCTAAATCATAGGCCAATGATACCCTAGAAGGCCATGTGTGGTTGGTGGAGACACCTTTTTTAGCCCTAGATGGCTAGAAGATTCCTTTAGGTCTTGAGCTTCATGAGGGTATCACTGTCTAAGAATTTATCCTCCACCAACCACACATGGTCTCTTAAGGGTATAATTGACATATGATTGGAGATGTTGGTGCCATTAGGTGGTTTTAAGCAATACACACGTGTCTTGGGGTCTTGGGAATGGCATTCTATAGAAGAGGGTCATTCCTTTGGCCATAAAGAAATTATTTAGGCATCCAAAGCCATTAATAATGCCATAAAGAACCACACATGGATTCATAGGGTGTCAATGGAACTATGCATCCAAGTCATGGGGACTTGTGGCATTGGACATGGTCAAGGGAGGATTCACCAATGTTAGTCCCTAAATGAAACTTCTATCCATGTAGAGATAAGAGGGATACTTAAACCAACAACACATGGAATCCTTAGGGTATTATCAGCTTATGATCGAGGTTGTTAGTGCAATTATATGGTTTTTAGTAATATCTATGTGTGTCAGGGACTTGGGAATGATATTCTACGAAATTCAACTATGTGTTTAGCCCTAAATTAATTCTTGGGGCATTTAGAGCAATGAAGAATGCGTCAAGGAGTCATGCATGAGTTCATAGAGTTGACTAAGGTTGTGCACTCTGTGAAGGAGTTTCCCAGATTGGACGAGGCAGAGGCACGCGCATTGCAACAGAAATGGCACAACCATCACGTGGAAGAGCTCAGAATATTCTGCCGAAGCTTGGAGTTGTTGCAAGAAGAATGTATGTTGTGCTTGTGAGAATTGGAAAAATGAGAAATCAAGTAGGATGAAAATTTCTCTGCAACTCTTTGTTGTGATTTTCAGTTTTTTGTTGTAATTTAAACTCAGAGTTTCCTGTAAAAGCTAGTTCTGCTAGCGGCCAAACGTTAAATTGCCCCTCTTTAAATTATCAGTTCTGCTAGAGGCTTGAGGATATTTTTTTGTGTGATTGCCATGGCATTCAAGTTTCATTTATGCTTAGGACAGAGGATAATTTTTTGTGTCATAGCCATGGCATTCAAATTCCAAAAATATTTTGCATATGATCTCCCTTGGAAATTGTGGAGCTTCCCATTAAGGTTTTTTGACATTGTTGCAGTTTTACATATTTTCCCTGGAAATTGTGGAACTTTCCATTGAGTTTTTTTACATTGTTGCAGTTTTGTATATTTTCCCTGGGAAATTGTGGAACTTCCCATTTGCAATTGCTGTAGTTTTGTATATTCTCCCTGGGAAATTGTGGAACTTCCCATGAATATTTTTGACATTGTTGCAGTTTTGTATATTCTCCATCAGAACTTCCTAGAGGGTTTTTGACATTGTTGCAGTTTTGTATATTCTCCATCAGAACTTCCTAGAGGGTTTTTGACATTGTTGCAGTTTTGTATATTCTTCATGGGAAATTGTGGAAATTCCTCTGAAGGTTTTTGACATGGTTGCAAATACTACATGTATATATAGTTATACATGGAACATTTTGTGTTTCAATGTTTACACGGTGCCACCCATGTTCAAATCCCCTCTAGACATGCTTCTCTCTAAGTGTGTGGAAAATGTACCTTGTATACTGGAGTTTACTACTCTTTTAATATATCTTACTCTCAATTATTTACAATTGAGTCACTCGGAGCTCATGATCTATCCCTTTCCTAGTACTCCCCTCTCTCACTCTTCCCCACTCTCCCTATCTCTCCCTCCTTCCACATGCCCCCCCTCTCTCCCTCTCTATCTTTCTCTTTCTCTCTTCCCCCCCTATCCCCTTCTCTCCCCCTATCTATCTTTTTCCTTCTCTCTATTCCCCCCTACTACCTCCTCTATTCTCCCTCACTCCAAAAAATGTTGCTTACCTTCACAAGGCCCATAAAGTAGTGCCATCTTTCCATAGAGGCGAGACATGCCCTAAATCCTTCTCCTAATATATCACACCAAAGTCCTCTTTTATTTCCAAATATTTTGAAGTATTGGCCTATCATAGTCATTGTGAACATGATTGTATCAGTAGCACCATGAACAATGGAAGGGAACATTAAGACAATCCATGTCCTAGTTATATCTACTCCCTTTAATAACTAGATCAACCAATTCATATAACCCATCAGTACTAACGTTTAATTCCACCAACAAGTTAGCCACTAATTGAAAACTACTAGTAAGGAAACTGCCATCAACTAAGATGGTCTTACTAATTCTATCTCCAATGGCCTAGATACCTTGTTCCATCCATAGCTCCATAGGAAACCCTAGTAACTTGACCTATACCAACGTGGATTCTATAAATTTACAATGGAGCTTATGCAGCTCTGTAGTAGCAAAAGAAGAATCATATGGAGCAACAGACATCAATGGTGAAGTGTCTCCATGATCAAATTGGATCACAAAAGGAAAACTAGGTGCAACAGAATTATACTAAAGAAACTTGCTGAAGAAAGTTGTCTACACAGTTGTACAATAATACTGTATATATTATTTCTACCTTTCCACTCTTATTTTTGTGTCCCATTAATGAAAAGAAATTTTCATTCTTCATTATCTATACAATTGTCCATGTTTTCAGATACCTTTTGAGAAACCTAGATTCATATTATATGAAAAGAGAAGAGCCAATCCTTTCAATGCACATTTTCAAGTTGGAAGTTCATCGTTGGTAAAACGACACATGTATTTGTTTGTTTGAGTCACTAGTTAACCTATTTTCTTAGCAGCCTTCCTCTTGCAGTAGTCAATATCTAGGCTAAGTAATATTTAGATTCAAGTTCGTGGAGTAGTTGCAGAGATCCAAGCTAGCTATCCTACATGGAATATCTAATATTGAATAAGTACTATATTACTTTTGCAAGGAGCAGCGCCATGGGAAAATAACTAATATGTTACAGAACTTTCAGATAAAAAGGAAAAAAAGTAAAGATAGGTAGAGTAAATATAGGAACTACTTCCTTCCAAATATCTACATTAGCCAAAACTTAGTTCAATTATAAAACTAAATCTTACTACATCATTTGATTATAGAAATGTTGGAAGACATGTGCCCACTAGTATTAATTTGAAATTGACCAGAGGGACATTAATATCTCATATATTTAGTTGTTGACATAGAAATATCTACATAGCCAACGTTTTAGGGCTTGGCGCTATGAAACACGCCAAATTTGGGGTATGGGACCCCTTTCCTGGGACACACCTACCCTACGCCTTCGGATTTCAACATGTTGCTATAGCCGAGAGAAAACCATGCTTTACCAATATACCTACACCCTCGAGGGAATTACAGTCCACCTATAATTCTTATGATGACACAGGAAACAACTTCAGTGACAGAACCAATCCCTTTCATACCAAAAATACCATTCAACACATACTTAAGGGTTACAATGAAGCTACAGAGATTAGCAATGCAACAAAGAAAATCTTATCAATCTTAAAATATTGTTGAGGGGATTATAGTTCCTTTCTTCAAGACTAAACATGTAACATTCCTCCAACATGGATATACCTAAAACTATTAAAACAATAATCTTCAATCTGATTTATAGAATTTTTGTTTGTGGGTAAAGATAGTGAAATATTGTCAATTCCCGCTAGGTCACCCGGTTAAGGTGTGGGTTTTCTTTGCAAGGCGACTTGATTTCAATACCCTTAGGGGTGACTTAGTTGGGAGGAAACACCATAAAATACATCCATGTAAAGGGTCGGTGTGGCATAGGTCGGGTGTGATCCCCAGGTGATTTTGACGGCTTAGATGCCCCTGGGTTGCGGTTTCTTAGCTAATGGTTGAAATGCACTGGCCCCGAGTGACGGGAATTTCTAACAAAAAAAAAGATAGTGAAATATTTATTACCTTGAAAACTTGGATTGCAGAGGCCACAGAATCTCAATATGGTGAATTTGAGGAAATGGCAAGTAGTGGATTCAATGTAGAGTCATTCTAAGAAGAAATGGCCACTGTAAATTCATTCACATATTATGAAAGTCTCATGTGAGCTTCACCCATAATCATATAAATAATATTTATTACAAATTTTAGTCTTCATAACTATCTCTCTCCTCCTCCACTTTCGTTATTTCAAAGCAATGGTTCAAAACCATGTTACTTGAATTTTGAGTCATTCTATATATTATCATTGGGAGGTAAATCATTGATGTAAAACTTGACATGTGCAACCTTATAGCAATGTGTGTGACACCAATTGGTATGGATAAGTTTACATATGAAATAATCAGTATTGTGGCAAGAAATAATTTATCATCCACTCTGTCACTGAATTTTGGGATGAAACCATTTATAAGCCACTATAGTATCAGAATTCGGGCTAAAATGGCCTTAGAATGGGCTGAATGGTCTTAGAATTCAATTCATCTCTAACCCAGAACTCTTATACACAAAGGAAGCCGTAATTTCAGAACAAATCATTAGACTTTAGAGGAAACACAAAAAACCCCAAATTTCACAATGTCTTCATCTGCGGAAAAAATTCACCTAAACCGGACAGCTCGCAGGATTCAATTGAAGAAAAACTCGTGTAAATGGAGATCAAATTTAAAGCTTGTAGTGTCGACGGATGAGGATTTCAAGTGACAGAGAATCAAAACTCTATCTTCAGACAGAAAAACCGAGATCTAACTTTCACCTAGTTTAAACAATCATGAGAACCACCCTTGCAGAGTAAGAAAGCATGGATTTTTGTTTGCAATGATGGCCATCTCCGCCACATATACTCTTCTGCACAATCGCCATTCACATGACCTTCCAACGATGTCCAACAAAATCCGACATAGTTTCCCTGGAAATTTCGCAACAAACAGAGCCCTTCCACGACCATCAAACTCCTAGAAACCGGATGAAACTGAATCCATAAACCACGAGTAAGATATCAATCAATAAACCCTAAACGAAATCCTCATGGTGATCTGAGCAGTTGATGTTAAATGCACTATGAGCCTTGTTAGAACATTATTCACTTCAGCTTCATCATCCTCTGTCTTCTCAGGTGCTTATTCGTCTGGTTTGACCTCATGAAGAGCATCGTTGGAGCATCTATTCAGGCATAGCCAATTATCTGGTTTCAGGCAGCCATGCCCACCTTTGTGTCATTGTAGATCATGGACGAAGTTAAGGGACTGCAAACATTAGCCCATCACCCTGGATTTCGCCAAGGACCCTAATCCCACACAAGGAAATGATTGATACATATGTTAACATGTGCGGAGTTACCTGATAAAAACTACATTTAAACTTGTAACTAGATAGAAACTGCGTGAACGATTGATGCACGGTGGAATTTAATTGGTTCAACAAGCGAGGAATCGACTAGGGGAGAGAATGTGTTCATTGAATTAAGGTCTTCGGTGTAATTATATATGTAACTAAGTTTATATAATAAATTTGAAACATATGTATATATCATTATATATGCAATTAATTAGATTTTAATCAAAATACATTAAAATCTGATTTTTAAATATATCATTACTTGAGGTCAGGCCTGCATGAATACCACGTGCTCGATGGAGATAAGACATGATTTTCCCCTCTGTTCCATCATTTTCATACCCAATTTTTTTTTATGTCTCTACGGCTGAGATCCGCAACTCAAGCTTGGGTCTACAGTTATCGACTCGGCTCCACGAAAATGGATCCATCAGAATACCAGTCAGCGAGAGATCATTCCCATCAGAGTGCATCTTGGTGAAGGTTTGCTCCCTTTTCTTGCTAGGGTTTTGGTACTGGAATTTTTCTTCTCCTTATATTTTGTTTGTTTGTTTAAATTTAGGGTTTATGTTGAGGCTACCATCCTCTCCAATGGTGTGCCTTCCTCTCAGGGGATTGGTAGCAGCTCCCTTTGGCTGTTATTATTATCTATAAATTTATATTTTTTTATCCTCTATTTTTCGTAGACGGGGGCAGCCTCTGGCTTGCACCCTTCGCTTCCAATCTCTTCCCTACGGCCTGTTATGGGTGATATCCTGTGCCTCCATGCTCTCCTGCGGGCTCACATGGCATGCAGCTTGTGTAGTATGGGATTGACATATGGCTTGTACACTTGGCTTTTAAGTAGCACATTTTTTTTGTTGGAATAACTGCAAAGTATGGAAACATTATTATCTTTGGAGACTCATGGGTAGGTGGATAAGCTAAAGCACCCCACCCCCTCCCACTTCTACTGGTACCCAATATAGAGTCATGGATGCGCCCATGGCCAACTTTGTAGGCAGTCATTCCCGAAAATACTCTTTTTTACACACATAGCAGGTGTACTTCCCGCAACTGGGTTTATTGTTGACGATGTGGGTATAAGAAAATAATTGTTTTAATGGATCTAATCCTCACCTTGTGACCTAGCTTGGCCATATCTGGTGGCGGCATGATCGCATAGCGCACCAGTGATCTCCCATGGGCACAAGCTGTGGGCTTGCGACTTGGCTTGTCATGAGACCAACAAAATGGTTTATGGCGTGTAGTGCAAGGTGAAACCCTCGGGTGGTGTTGAAACCTACTATGGCGTGTGTGTTTATGATGCGTACAACACCAAATTTTCCCCACAAGCTCAGCATTTGAGATAGCTTATCGTTGGGCTAGTATTTGAGCTAGTTTATCGTTGGGTTTTTGGCTTGATCCTTCTTGGTCTATCCCTATTCTTGGCTTTCCTAAAATCTCATGTCGCGTAGTGTTCCTCCTTCCTCTTCGATCTATTTATCCAATCTAGCCCACCCTTTCCTCGATCTCTCTTTCAAGCAAGCCAAGTGTCGAAAAACCTAACCTACTTTCCTGCCTTCCCTTCCTGCCTCCATCAAGCAAGCAAGCCAAGCCCCCTGGATTGACTCCTGGAGACTAATTGGCACAGAATACACAACAGAAAGGCGACTTCATACGTATTGAAAGGCAAAAGGCAAGGTGAGAAATACTACGGGCAGACAATTGAGGACTATATTGGAGAAAACTAACCATGAGACATAGCCAAAAGACCTAGCCACAACAACAACCATACCTAGATCTGGAGTTTTCTGCAGGTCCCCTCTTCTTCTCTATTCCCACCCAACTGGGCCTTAATGCTTGACCATAAGGACGAGGAAAAGTGGTTCGTAATTACTGAGTAATTTATCGATTAATGGAAATCCACTAAGTCGAAAGCCCAAATATTTTGGTTGTAATTTTTTTTTTTAGTTCTCTAGTAAATTTCACTGTAATTCCAGGCATGAGAAAGGCCCTAAGGTCTTGGTTTAGAGCATGGCCATATGTAATGTAATGTATCCAATTTCCACAATGCATTTTTAAGGAAATGGGGTATCAAATTATTCTTTTAACTTCAACCAAACAGACTAATTGTGTTAGTCCTATTGATATCATGACATGTAGTATTGATTTGGAGCCGATTGTTATACCAGTCATTTGGATTTGGTTTCTCAAGCATACCAGATAAAGAGTCAAAGCAATTTTTTTATTATCAAATGTAGCTCATTAATGTACGAGCAGTTAAAACATAACAAAAAAAACTTGCAGCTGCAATGCAACAAGTGCTATCTCCCATTTTGAAAGAAAATTGTGCAATGCAACAAGTGCTATCTCCTATTTTGAAAGAAGACTGTGGCAGACTTCCTGGCCAGATCTTTGGCTATTCACATTGCCATGGCTTCATGCTCTGATTGTAATCTTAGATTTTTCTAATTTTGAAACAAGGCTGTGCAAACTTATGACAACATATTTGGAAAATTACATTGTTATGACTTCATTGTCTGATTCAATTTTGTTATTTTAAGTTCTATTTTAAATGCCCTTTTGCTATTGTAGATTCCCACTGATGGCAATAATGATTTTTTGTTCTAACAATATGCTTAATGACATGCAAAAGCCATAACTCCTTGAAGGGAAATTGCATAAATGTAAGGTAATATTCATGCAACTTGTATAAATGTAATATTCATGAATATGAAAGGTGAACACGCTAAGGATTCATGAAATTGGTATATAAAGTGATTTCCCGTGGAGAATAGTTTGCTCCAATAAATATGTTTTCCACAAAATTCGGTTTGGTGGAAATATCGATCGTTATAGTCTTCAAAATTTTTTCCATATTACCTTCAACATAAATCATCTGTTTAGTAGAAGGAGTGATAGATAAATCGATATTCCCATCGGGTCTCATTGAAAACTCACCATTCTCAATCCTGTCCAGATCTGGAAGGAAGTAGGATCTGTGATGCATGTGTTCTCAAGGATGATCCATACCTATCATAGCTTCCAGGATAGCCTTATCGAAAGGCAAAACAATATCCAAGCAGTTAAAAGAATGGGTGGAGTCTATTGACCATGCAG
This sequence comes from Larix kaempferi, assembly GCA_027924585.1. Classification (NCBI taxonomy): domain Eukaryota; kingdom Viridiplantae; phylum Streptophyta; class Pinopsida; order Pinales; family Pinaceae; genus Larix; species Larix kaempferi. The sequence continues at coordinate 10,907,122 of BSBM01000046.1, forward strand.
GTGCATAATCAAAATCTGACTCAATTGAGATTGACAAAGTCGAGATATGATCTATTGCAGCATTTTGTGATGCTTGGTACGCCACTTCTGCAATGGAAAAGGGCACGCTTGGTTCTTCTTGTGTGGGAAGGATCTAAGGATAAGTCGTTCGACTAACCGTAAGAACTTCCCAAGATGATGTATCGTTAGTACTCATAGAACCAATATAATGTACAAGAGCAGGTAGGTCAAGTCTGCCCATCAATGATGAATACATGCCTACTCCTAAGCTCTCACCGGGAAGACGAGCTTGATCAGTCAGAGGGATATTTGAATCCAACAAAGTTCTGTTTTTCTTCCGAGTGAAGGATACTTGATCAACTGTGATGATCTTACCTTTGCGAGGGAACATGAGTACTCAGAAGACGAAGGAGGGGATAAATTGCATAGCATACATCCAACTTCTACCTAATAACATATTGTAGTCAAGAGAAGCATCTACAACCTCTATCTCAATGGACACCACTTTAACGGCAAGTTGAATCTCGAATGTTGGTAATACTCCATGCGGACGACAAGATTTTCCATCAAACGTGGTAAGTAGTGTGATTGACAGGGCTAACTCAGGAGAACCCAAGGATTTCCAACAAGATATAGACATTACGCACGTTGATGCACCTTCATCTACCACCATTCGTCCAATAGTCTTTGCACCATGGACTACTTCGATCTGGAAGGCAACGTGATAGGGAAACCAGGGTTTGAAATCGGACATATCAAATCTAGCGAGCATACTTGATGAGTCCATGCTCCCTATTGCCGCTAGAAGCACATTCCACTGTGAAGGGAAGATTTGCAAAACTTCTAATGCAGACATAGCACATGGCATTTGGGATAGGTCCTACACAACAAAGTAGTTGGGAGCAGCCTGTGCGTTAGGGTTGTGCATAGCCCATTTGTAGACACCCTTTGGTATCTTCGGCAAAAGATCTGTTGATCTCTCGATGTGGAGAGGAACAGATGACTCATGAATCTCTTTATCTTTCTGCTACATTTCCTGGTTATAATTCCTAGCTCTTGTTTGCAAAAGAGCGCATGAGTTAACCATGTTGATATACGATTGATCAGTTGATGTGGCACGATGAGTGCCCCCAGTATTAGAGTTGCCAGAAGCTGAGCCTTGTCCTTTGGGAAAAGGATCCTTCAGGACAGCCAGTTTCTTTTCCTTCAACATCTTCTGGGCTTCTTCGATAAGAGGGCATTGGTGAGTGAGGTGGTCATCCTTGCAAAGCTTGCAAGGAAACTTTACCTTCTTTTTGTCTCTTTTTCCCTCCTCGACATTCTCAGTGTTTTTCGGTCTCTGTTGGTTTCCCTCCCCTTTCTTACCCTTTTTCTTTGGTTTATGAGGACCCTTTTGATTCGTCTGCACATTTTGTACAGATTTTGTTTGTGAAGGGGAGGCTACAACCGTAGTTTCTTCTGCCGTAGATTGCTTCATAGAAAGTGTGTGCACTTGTTTCGTCAAAGCCTCCAGCGGGGGTGAGTCGACTAAACCAACAATGCCATCGACATGAGGTCCAGGTTTGGGCTTACCAAGATCTATATTAGACCTCGGTGCGTTGGGTATAATTTCATAAAGGATCCCAGATTGAGTGTAGACTAAGTCGATCTGCTGGGTCCTTAGGATTGCTTCCTCTTCAGATGTTACCCCAGAAGTTGAAACATCTTTAGAGACATAAGGGAGCAGTGATTTTAAATACCACTCCAAAAGAAACTCTGGGGGAATCTCAGCGTTGATGAGTCGCTTCCGTCTTCGCTACTCCTGAATGTGATCAGAAAGGTGAGTGGCTTTGTTCTGCCTAAATGTAGACAGAAGAGATGTGTCAGCATCATACCATACGGGAAGCTGGAAGTGATTCAAAAAGACTGTTGCTAAATCCCAAAATTTATCATAAGTTGTAGCCGACAATTCGATGTACCATTTAGCTACTACACTCGTTAAGGTTCTCTGAAAGAGCCTCAATTGAATTGAGTCGTCATTCAACGAGTTCGAGGAGCACTAGAGATGAAAGGTTGTAACATAATCTCCAGGATCTTCACCAGTCTTACCTTCAAACTTTGGGATGTCCGAAGGAAGCTTGGTTGGGACCAGAGGCCAAGCCGGGTTGTGACGCACCGGATCATTCATTAATTTCGAAAGGTCTGGAAAATTCAAAGTTTCCAAAAACTACAAGCGGGGTCGCGCCAATGGAATATGATGTGGAGGAGTTTGGTAAGGGGAACCACCCGAAACCTGGATCCTATAATGTTGGTTGGAGTTGACCCCCAGCCACCGGTTGTGAAGAAGAGACATTTTGAAAGATGCTCCAGCCAAAGGATAATGGATTACTTCCTTGTGGTTTCGTCCACTGCGGCTGAGTATAAGTGCCTCCAAATGGAGGGTTGGTATAACTGTTACTACCCATTCCACCAAATAGTGAAAAGGGAGTACTCCCTACAGGTACATTAGAAGTTTGCACACTGGAAGAATGTGCATTAAAACCTGTGAAGGGGTTATAACCTAGCATATATGAAGTAGACGGGGCAGGCATTGAGCCTACAAACGACATGGAAGGAGCAATATGTCCTCCAAGCCAAGGAAATCCTTGATTAAATGGAGCAGAAGTAGGGTTAACTTGGAATTGTTGAACACATGGGGAAGATGTGAAAGACACTGAAGGTATCCCTGAAAAAGGAATACCAGATGGGCCAACGGAGGATCCAAAAGGAATAAATGTCATCGCACCTTGAGTACTAGACAAACCTGAGGAACCAACATTGAAACTAAAGGATGTGCTCGGAGCAAAAGAAAAATGCCGCGAGCTCGGTGTGGATATGTTTAGATGAAGAGGAGATACACCTTCTGACATAATAGTTGAAGTGGGAGTATGAGGCACTCCCGATCCATCCCCTGTGTTATCCATGACAAAACCAGGTGTAAACCTATATACACTTAATTCAGGGATCCCTAAAGAGACAGCACTTTCCAATAAAGGGGTGTTCGGTCCGGTGAGTGGAGGATTGAAGGGTCTTACGAACTCTTCAGTAGGAAAATATTCAATCTCAATAGTTTCCTGAACCGGTCGAGTTTGAGAAATGAGATGTGGTTCTCCAGGGGGTTCAGTTGTACCTGTGAGTTCGAATGAACCACATGAGTCAGTTCGGTGCCGCTAAGGTGGTGGTGGAGGCTCCACTATGAGCGGAGGAAGGTTTCTCAACCTTCGTGACTGTTGTGGCCAAAAAAAGATCCCATGCTTAGCCGAAGCACGGGAACCCCATTTTCGAATAAACACAAAGGTATTTTCGTGAGTGTACTCTGTAACTATGAGAATTTGGGTTTTCACTTGTTTAGATCTCTCACCCATACTTTTGTCTTGCGTGTTTCCCTCTTTCTGGATGATCTCTAACTGTCTGGTTTGTCAAAATCCTTAGATTTTGAGTATTCTACCCTTTTCTTCAATTAACCCGAAACCCGACAGTTAGGAGACCTGAAACCCGCAACCCGACAATTTCGGGTTGTAGGGTGTTTGTTTTGCAGTTTTGGAATTTGGCCAACCCGAAACCTGCAACCCGACGGTTGTGGGTTGCGGGTTGCGGGTTCACCTTGTAATAATCTTGGGAAACTATCATCCCGAAACCCGAAACATGAAAACCCACAATTGCGGCTTTCGACTTTCGGGCTTTATCTTTTTATTTATTTTGTTGCACATTCCCGAAACCTACAACCCGCATCTGTCAGGTTGCGGCTTTCGGGAAGTTGTTTTCAGGTTTACGAGTGTGTCATTCCCGAAACCCGTAACACGCAAGTGTCGGGTTGCGGCTTTTGGAAACAAGTTTCTCAGTTTTCGATTGTGATTATTCTCGAAACCTGCAATTGCGGCTTTCGACTTTCGGGAATTCTTTTCCGCCTTTGCCATTTGCGCAACCCCGCAACCCGCAATTCTTGGGTTGCGTATTTTTGGATCCCTTAATAAATTTTGCGACTAAAACTTTCGTGCGACCCCGCATCCCGCTTCGGTTAATCTCGGTTATTCATTCTTTCTAATCGCTCGGTTATCTTTAATCCGGTGAATTCAATAAATAGGGTTTTTCCTATTTTATTTTTACCATTTTACTTTTGAAGAATTACTCCATCGCACTGTTGTTTTTACCATGGATTGCGTATCAAGTGCTGTTTTTTTCCGTTTCTTTGCTATTTCGGGTAAGCTTACTGTCATTTTTACACTACCAGTCTACATTTTTGCTATTTTTGGATTGATTTTGGTTTTAATTTTCTTATTGATCAGAAATTGCAAGTTCTTTCGCCATGTCGAGAGGTACATGTTCTAAAACGCCACTCAGAGATCCCCTGACCAAAGACCCTAATTTTGGTTTGCTCTCCACCAGTGAGCGAGTCACTGAGACATACCAGATGGATTGGTCGAAAATATACGCCATTTTTTATAATGACGACCTTTCTCATATTGAGAACGATAGATCAATGTACGAGAGAATTAGGGCTTCCCAAATTCATGCTATTGCTGCGCGCCCCGCTATCTTGCCTTACACAGATGCTGTAAAATGGATAATTGAGAATGCCAGTGTTAAAGACCGTTCTTTTAACGATAGCACGAGGTGTCAATTAACACATTTTTGCCCGGAGGCTTTTGTCCGAGATTTTTCTCTGAAACCTCATGTGCAGACCCTCTCGCCCGATTTTATATAGTCGTCCAAATCCCGATTCAATTTTAACGAGATGATTAGGTCATGGATGCTTAAGCCTAATGCCTTTGTGCCTAAGGCTGATAACCTTTATCCCATCGTCTGTTTTAAGGAACCCTATTCTTTACTGACAGGCATGCTCTGCAGGCTTTTTGGTCTACCGAATTGTTCTCTTTTCAAAGTAGAATGGGCACCTATAGCACATCATATGCTAGTCACAAGTGAATCTTTCCCATGTGCCTCTATCATGTCGGTTGAATTAAAGAATGCCATTCATGAATATCAAAAGGCTCCAGCTCATAAGAAACCACCCTTTTTCCTATCTGCATATGTCCTTGATGTTTTTTGCTCAGATTTCCAGTACCCTAACTTGGGTTAGATTTGGACCCCTTCAGAAGCTCCTGTACACATTTATCATTCGGCACTGTGGGAATAGAATTTTGCACCCTTGTTATATGACATTTGTGACCACTTCATGGGTACCATCTATTTCAAGATCTTCGGGCAACAGCCACCTGCATTCTCAGAAGATGCTAAGACTTTCATTAACACCATGGGTGATTGGTATGTAGGTGAGTATTTTTCATACATAAGGATTTGGGGAAGTGACACAGTGCACCTGCTTCCCAGGATTGTCCCGGACAGGATGGTAATACAGGAGGTTTCTTTTCAAACTGTCACTAATGGCATGTATAAGAAACTCACAGGTCCCGGGAAGAAAGGTTGGCCTAAGTTTTCTCTCAATCTTGGTCAGTTGGTTATCCCAACTTCAACTTGGGTTGTTGTTCTTGGTGACCAGATAGCTACCTTGAGATTAGGTATTGCCCCGAAAAGGAAACATGACCCCAAGAAGTACCTGGATGCACACCTCGAGCAAATACATATGAAAATAGATTACGCACATGATTTAGTTCCAGATGACTTCATATACCAAGGGGTGGACACATTCTCACAGGTTCTAGCTAAGGCAAAAGACTTACAAGAACAGCAGGACATCTTAAAGTACCAGAATGAACTTAAGGCTAGAGTTCTGAGTTACAGGGACATGCAACTAAATCTCATTGAACAAGCAAAAAGGGAATTACAAGAGAAAGAGGCTCAGAAGGCCAATGCTCCTCTCATGATTACATCCTCTCGTGGAAACAAAGGTAAAGCTCCTCTAGGGGAACCCTCTCAAGAGAAAGCTGGTGAAGAAACTAAAATGATGCTACAGTCAGCTCGTGAATCCTAGCAGCAGATGGTACAATTGACATTGATGTTAAAGACTCAATTGCTAGAACCTCCAAAGTTTGCAATCAACATTCAGCTACCAATTGCATCAAATGTTTAAATCGCTACTGAAGAAACTCAAGAAGATGATGATCTGGTCACAAATCAGGCTAGCCCTCCTAAGAGGCAGAAATTCCTGCCTTCTTCATCACAGGTTCCTACAATTGACATAATAAACTATGATGAAGAAGTGGTCCCACCTCCTCCGGTACCAGTAACAAAAGAAGTCACTGAAGATCCTAAGACTGTCAATGAATTCTTGGATAGTATTGATATGGGTCAGTCCTTCCCTGAGCAATCATTGTTAGAATTTAATGCTACTCCTGGCATTGAATCATCAGCATTTACACTGCCATCTGTTCAACCAGCCTCTACTGTGCCTTTAGCAGGACCACTTCCATTTTCCTTATCAGACTTGTTCAACACCCTCAATGACACTACTATTCCATTGCCCGAACACTCAATCCCTTTATCAATTCCATTGTCTATTGTTGCGGAAGTCCAGCCTTCGGCTGCCCCTCTGCAATCACCCATAGTTAATTTATCAACAACCACTACTGATGTATCTTCTAAGGTTTCCTCACCATCTTCACCCACTAAATTTCATAGTCAACTTCCACTCCCAGAAGCTAATGATGACACTCAGGTTCCATTATCTGAAGCCTTTGTTTCAATTCCTTCTCCAGATAGATTTTTGTCAGTTCCTCAAGCCATCACTACACCTTCAATCACTACGCAAGTCACCATACCTATTCCTACCCCTGTTGTCACCCAAACACCCTCACTAATCTCAATAGTTAGTGTCACTTCTACTTCTACACAGTCAATGGTTGAATACATAGATGAAGATGTAGTTCCCCTTGGGAATTACTTCAAAGGGATCAAGGTCAAGGTGGTTTGGAAGCACTTGAACCAGTTCAAGTAATATGGGCTCCCAGGACCAATAATCCAAGAATCGAAGCAATTGAAGCAGTAGCAGCCTTAGGAGCCTTTGCCAGTGCTAATTGGGATTCGGTCTAGGGTTTGGATAAGGAAGTTGACCTCATGGATGAAGAGATCAAAAACCTGAAAGAAGAATTGGCTGAAGCTAAAAAAACAACATTCTACTGATGTGGTTGACCTCAGGAACACTTGGGCAAGTAAGTTGCAATACCTAGAGCAAAAGAATGCCACTCTTCTCACTAAACTCAATCTCTCACAATCTCAACATTCCATTGACATTGAAAAAATAGCTTCCTTGGAAAAGCAGGTTGAGGATGCAACTGCAAGTGCAGCCTCCTCAAGTTTTCTCAAGTTTACATCCTATGATTTTAAGAATCTGGCCCTCAAGGTTAATCAAGATCATCATAAACTGTTGGAGAAAGTTTACATTGCTTTGGATGAAATCAGGGAAAATTTCATTGATTTTTCGAAGATGTCCTCCACCCTTGAAAAAAAAGAGGAGAAGAGACTTCAAGCTTTTAAGGCTCAGGAGGAAATCAGTGAATGACAGGGGTATATTAAGAATGGGCCAAAAGATATCCCAATCCTTAGCAGTTTCCAGATTAAGAAGATCAAAGGTTCTCTAAATACTTGGCTTGATTATAATGAAACAACTGAAGAGACTATCAATAAATCAAAAGATATCTGCACCAGGCCATGGTATGCAGTTGACAACATTATGCATGCTCTAGGCTTACCATTAATGACCCCTATCCTAGAAGCTTTGCCGCCAAAATGCATACTTGAAGAGCTCGAGAGCAGGTGTGATAAGTTTGCACGCAAAATTCGGGATCTTGAACAAGTCAGCATCGAAGATGTGGATCGCTTGGTTAGAGAACCGGTCATCATGGAAGGCAAGATTCATATGTATCTTCGCACTTGGCACAAGCTGGCGAAGCATGACATAGAGAATAATGTGTGCAATGTTCAACTAGCTTTAGAATTTGTCAGTTTCTCAAATATAGATGAGTTGTTAGACATATGTGTGAAATGGCAGGATTTCGTGGATCTATAGTTTGATCTGATTTTGTAATCCTTATTTTTGGGGAATCTTTATTTTTCTATTCTGCTGTAATTTCCTATTTAAGAAGGAGGACCTCTCGTAGTTTGGTGGGTAATTTTGGAGTTGTAAGTTAGCAGAAGACTGGACTGGAGTTACTCTGTTAAGCAGAGCTTTTTGTAATTTCTGTGCAAGACCTCTTCATACAGTAAAGTTATCTTTTAATCTATCTTCTGTTGTTCCTCAAATTTCTTTGAGAATTTCTGATTTATGCTTCAAATTGTCATCTATTATGTATCTAATCTTTTGTTGAACATTTGTTAATGCACAAATCTGTTGTATCGATCTCTCTATATGACTAGTTTATGTTTCAAAGTGCTTCATTGAGTTTTTTCAATACAAGTACTTTCATGTTTTATTTCTGCAAATGATTCAGTGCATACAAATTTATATAATCATTGTTAATTTTTAAATTAGCAGAGTGATTATAGATTGGATCTTGAATGATCCTGAATGCTTGAATGATTGTCATTTAATTTTCATTAACTGATAATAATTTAAGTCAACAAGTAATACAACTAAAGACATTTCTGTTGAAGCTGCTCAATTACTTGTTTAATCATATCTCAAGACCAATCTGCACATAAACAAGATTTCATTTTAGAATAGGATTAACTTAGATTAGTTTCATTTTCTGAAATAGGTTAGGTTAGCTTAGCATCACCATATCCACACCTTGGTTTTCCTTGACTGGAAAACTGATCTTATAGGTCAACTCACCTACTCTTAGAGTGCCAACGGAGGCCTAATATCTGTGGAGGATCACCATACCAAACAGGTTGGGGATAGAACTGCCCTTGTGCAGGGTCTTTCAAAGCCTTTCAACTTGGGTTTTCTTCCTCTGTTGAGTGTCTTGGAACATTCCAGCACCTTTTGCATCTAACCTGCACAAACGAGGCATTAACAAATGGCGCTAGAAGGAGGGCCAATAGTGCAACATTCCTAAACAAGCCACTAAGAAACCTCCTCCAGCAAATACTTCAACGGTTCAAACTCGAAGCCAGTCGAGGGCTTCAACATCTGAACAACCAACAGAGTCACAACCCATGGTTGTCCCTGCTACACCTGCTCAACAAATTGTTGTACCTGTTGTATCTGCAGCACAACAGGAAAACAGAGGGAATATCTTTATTGTATCACCTACCAGAGGAACCCTCTCACTAGAGCAGATATTGAAAACATCATCCGATAGGGTCACTAGGGCAGAACAAAGACGTGCTGATCAACGAGGACGCGGTTTTGCAGCGATCAATTTAGAAAATTTTATGCAGGCCAATAATCAAGAACCTCAACAAGACACAGTTTCATAGATCAGTGATCCAATCATCCAACAGACAACTGATCAAAATATTGAACATCAACAAATAGTTAATCTACAACCTAAAAATCAAGAACTGGTTGGTCAATCAGGTTCCTCTGAATACAACCTTAGTCAACTTTTTCAGGAAACACAAGATCAGCCAAAATTTTAAACTGGTGGACCACCACCATATCCTCCTTCATCCTCATCCTCTTCCTCAGATAGTGAACTTTCTTCGAGCTCTTCGTTAGAAGAAGAAGAAGAAGAACCACTGATGACTGCAGAAGGCCAAAACAGACCATGGATCGACCAAGATGCAGTATGGGTATTTGGAAACCAACATAGATTACCCAAAAACCCTGAGAAGTGGTTACCCAAGTTTAACCCAGATGACAAATCACCTGCGCTAGATCACGTTAAAACCTTCATGTAGGCTATTAGGCTTAGAAGTGTCATTCACGAGGACGTGGTCTGCAGACTCTTTCTTATACTTTTGAAGGAAAGGCAGCTACATTGTATTTTGCCTTGCCACCAAGGTCTATTGTTTCTTGGGATGAGTTTGAGAAATTATTCATCCAAAAGTTTGGATGACAAAACACCATAGGATCTTGTTTTGGAATTATCCTCCATGAAAATTAAAGGGAAAGAAAGGGTTAAATACTTCAACCAAACGTTCTCATAATTAAAAAATAGAATTCCTATCAACCTTCTTCTTGCTGAAGAATTGTTGATAGCCTACTATGAAAAAGGCCTACCTGCTTCGATTTCAATGTGGGTGAAACAAGCACAAAAGGGAACTTTGCTGGAAGTGTTTGTTGAAGCAATACAAGTTGAGAAGGACATTTTTTGTCTCAAGGACAGTCCGGAAATCTCAGAAGAATAGCCTTCAACTTCGAGGAAAAGGAATGATAGTGTTCCTAAACCCACTGCACAAAACAAGGATCCATTTGACATAACTGACATGAAAAAGCTCATCCAAAAAATGTCAAACGAGATGGTGGATTTGAAAAGAACTAACAATGAAAATCAAAACCAAAATAGAGGTTTTATGAGGCCACCTTTTAGGAGACCTTATCAACCTCCACCGAATCCACTACCTCCTAATCCAACAGAAGGCCTCACGAATGAATAAATTTATTCTATTTTTAGAGCCCTAGCAACAGAATCTCAAAACACCCCTGAAGTTCCCAATGATCAAACTGCTCCAGACCCACAATTACCTGAGGAAGAAGAAGATGAGCATGAGGATCCACAAATCAACAATGTAAGTTACTTTTCAGAGCTTCCTATGTGTGAAGAAGAAGGAGAACCCAAGACTGTGTTTAATGTCCAACATCCTTATAACACAAGGTCTAAACCTTAACCCCCTCAGGAACCTTCATACTCCACACCAGTTCCTAATAAAGGCAAGACTGTCCCTCACAAGGATACAATCATCCCTGAGATGGAGTACAATTTAGTTGAAGATCTTAAAAGAGTGAAGGCAAACATCTCTTTGTTTGAATTATTGAAAATCCCCTTGATGAGGGATACTTTACCCAAAAGCACGGTGGTCAAACAACCAAGGGAATTGCAGAATAATAACCTTGACTCTTTCACTAAACCAGATGATCAAAAGTCTGGTAGTAGAAGGACACCTCCTTTTCTGCTTACCTTTGAGATTTTCAACCGAAGCACACATAACTGCATGATAGACTTTGGTGCCTCGTCAAATGTGATGCCTATTTCTGTCTGCAGAAAGTTGAATGCCAAATGGGAACCTTGCCCTACTCAGATAGTACAACTCGACAGATCGAAAGTCAGAGTAGTGGGAAGACTCAGAAACGTTTTGATTACATTATCAGCTGATCCTCGAATCCATCAAATGATTGATATAGTCATTGCTGATATCCCAGAAGCATATGGTATGTGGCTTAGTAGAGACTGGCCAGAAAAACTGAAAGGTTATTTTGCTACTAATTGGTCCCATTTGTGGTTACCCTACAATGGTCATCCAAACAAGATTAAGATAAGTAGGGAGCCTTTCATGAAACAAACAGTCACAGACTTGAATGACTCAAGTGAGCCTATGGGTTATTTCAACATGCACATCGAACACTTTACCTTTGATACCTTTTTTGGAAATTTATCAACTGATGTTTCACCACAGGAGAATTCACAGAACGAATCTCAGGTAACTCATCTCACTTCTGTGCCATTCTCAGGAGACATTGTACATCATTTTTTCAATGTAAATACAAATTTTAAATTAGATCCCATTGCTTGGACATTGTTTTTTGACGGCTCTAAATTTAAGGATGGAGCTGGTGCAAGATGTGTTCTCATAGACTCAAAAGGGACAAAAACTATGATCGCATGCAGATTAGAGTTTGATTGTACTAACAATGTGGTTGAGTATGAGGCACTGATGCAGGGACTGAAAAAAGCTATTGACTTGAAAGTATAGGTCATCCATTGCTTTGGAGATTCAGAAATGATTGTGAAACAGGTAAGGAATAAGATACACTGCTTGTCCCCCCGCCTATTGAATTATCAGAAATTGGTAAGAGATCTTACCAGCTCCTTTATTGCATTCAATATTAATTCAGTCCCTAGGTCTGAGAACTTCGATGCTAACTTGTTGGCAAATACAGCTTCCAAATTGATTCCACCAGAGGGCCTGTCTCCTCAAACATTCTCAATAGAATTGATGTATAGGCCTTCCATACCAGATAATGTGACAAACTGGAAGGTATTCGATGATGATCAGCAGACACTTGATTTTCTGACAAACTGGGACACATTCCAGGATATGGCTATAGACGAGGATGAACATGAAAAGTCTCTCTCCGATTCCTCGAATGTCATCCCAAAGTCTGTTATCAATTTGGAGAAGTTCTATGATTTGCAAGACAAATTCAGACACAAAACCAATTGTAAAACACAGAGCTCTTCACTTAATTACGAGCAAGTCAATTTAGGCACCGAGCAAGAACCCCGTTTTATCAATTTAGGAATTGATTGCACCCTAGAAGAAAGGTGAACTATCATTAAACTGTGTAAAGCATATAAAGATGTCTTCGCATAGACCTATGACGAATTGAAAATGTTTGACACTAGTGTCATCTACCATAATATACCTATGAAGCCGGAAGTTAAACCATATCAACAGAAACTGCAGAAAATGCATCCCAGTTTAGAGCCTTCTGTGAAAAAGGAACTCGAAAAGCTACTCACAGCCCGAATTATTTTTTCGGTGAGGCATACACAATGGATAGCCAATTTGGTGCCTGTACGCAAGAAAAGTGGTGAAATCCAATTGTGTGTCGATTTCAGGAATTTGAACCGAGCCTCAGAAAAAGATAACTACCCTGTTCCACCCATGGAACAGATTCTCCAAAAGGTAGCAGGGTTAGAAATGTTTTCTCTCCTAGATGGCTTTTCAGGGTACAACCAGGTTATGGTTGCCCCAGATGACCAATTAAAGACAACTTTCAGAACCCCCTGGGGCACCTTCGCCTCCAGGAGAATGCCTTTTGGTTTAATTAATGTTGGAGGCACTTTTCAGAGAGCTGTGGATATAGCTTTCCGAGGTTTAATGCATAATTCTGTTGTGGTTTATTTAAATGATATTACCATATTTTCAAAAAAATGACATGAACACATATTTGCTCTGAAGCAGGTTTTCGAACGTTGCAGGAAATTTGGCATTTCCTTGAACCCCAAGAAATCCATTTTCGCAGTCACAGAAGGGAAGCTGTTGGGCTTCATTGTTTCGAAAGAAGGTATGATCATCGACCCCGAACGCACAGACGCGATTTCAAATATCGGGTTCGCGTAAAGCAATGCAGTCCTTCTGGGGTAAGATCAACTTTGTACATAGGTTTGTTCCTAATTTTGCTCAGATAGTTAAACCTTTACAGCATTTAGTTAAGAAAGATGTACAGTTCACCTGGTCACAAGAACAAAAAGATGCATTCGTGGAAATTCATAAGGCTATTGATGAAGCTCCTGCTCTCATGTCCCCAGATTTTGATAAAGATTTTATTCTCTACACTTTTTCCACTGATTTTTCCTATGCAGTTGTTTTGACACAGAAACATGACAACAATACAGAGATCCCAATCTCTTTCATGAGTTCAACCTTCAAGGGTGTAGAGCTCAATTATTCACAAATTGACAAACAAGCCTATGCAGTTTATAAGTCTGTCAAACATTACAGGCCTTATTTGTTAAAATCTCGAACGAAGGTCATTGTCCCGTATTCTGCTATTAGAAATGTGTTGATCCAGAAGCAGTTGGGCGAAAAAAGGGCCCACTGGATGACTTCTCTGCAAGAGTATGATTTGGAAATAAGGCCAGCCAAAATTGTCAAAGGACAAGGCCTTTGCCTTCTTACTGCTCAATCTAACGATCCCCTGCAGCAACAAATTGAATGGGAACAGGAAGAAGATATTCCTACAGATCCTGTCAATACTATTGATACCCCGACATCAGAATGGTATGATCATATCAAATTTTTCCTGAATAATGGGTTTGCCCCTGAAACCTTGGACTTTAAGAAACGAAGAGCCTTGAGATTAAAGGATGCCCCTTATCAGTTTATTAATGAAGTTCTGTTTAGGAAAAACTATGATGGGGTTTTTCTTAGGTGTTTAGAACAACATGAAACTGATGACATATTATTCCAATTTCATGCAGGACCATCTGGAGGTCATTTTTCAAGCGAGACAACAGCTCATAAGATTCTCAGAGTTGCGTATTATTGGCCTACGTTGTTTAAAGATGCTTATGCCTATGTAAGGAGGTGTGAACCATGCCAGAAATGCACTGGGAAGTTCAAGAAACCTGCTTTCCCTTTGCAACCAGTCATTGTTCAGTTTCCATTTCAGCAATGGGGGCTGGATTTTGTTGGGCCCATAAATCCTACCTCATCCCTCCAACACAAATACATTCTCACAGCAACTGACTACTTCACCAGATGGGTGGAGGTAGTCCCACTTAAGCAATGTAATACCAACCAAGTCATTTCTTTCCTAGACAGTCAGATACTCTCACGATTTGGTACTCCAGAATTCCTAGTTTTTTATAATGCATCCTATTTTTCTTCGATTGAAATAGCTGAATATGCTTTTGAAAAGGGGATGAAACTCAAATTTTCTGCCAATTACTACCCACAAGGTAATGGGTTGGCTGAGTCTTCGAACAAAAATTTGATCAACATTCTGAAGAAGACTGTGGCCACTCACCATAGAGATTGGCATACACAGCTCAATAATGCTCTTTGGGTAGATCGGATTACTCCAAAGGCAGCAATTGGAAATTCTCCTTACTGTCTAGTGTATGGAAAAGAGGCCATTCTTCCTACTAATCTTACCATCCCTTCACTACAGCTAGCCTAGTCTGTCCAAGAAGATGATTCTTCTCCCCTCCAGCAGAGAATTGACACTCTACTTAAACTGGAGGAAGATAGAGAAGTGGCTAGAAACAAGTTATATCATCATCAACAGATGATGAAAAGGTGGTTTGATGAAAAATCTTCATCTGACAGGGAATTTTCTGTTGGAGACTTGGTTTTAAGGTGGGACAAACAACACAAAGATAAGAACCAGTATACCAATTTTCGACGCCTCTGACTGGGACCTTTCATTGTTACAGAAAAGATAGGTCCTGGTACTGTTCGATTATAGACACTGGAAGGAGTTGTGGACACTTATCCAGTGAATGTTTCACTCCTCAAAAAGAATTTCGTTTGATCAGGTTGATGTACTTGTACATAGGTTTTCTCTACCATTTCTTTTCTTGATTGGATTGTCTACTTTGTTTTCATTTGTTTGTTTTAAACTCCACACATTTGGTGTTACTCATTGATCAGTTTCTCTCTTGGTGATGATTTTAGCTTGGGTTTTATAACTGTCTGCTAGCCATAATTTTGTCATGTGTCAGAGGTTGTTCAACAAAAAGCATACAGCTAATGATTGCAGGACCCTGAATTGGTATCTCTCCACAATGGTCATTATCTTACACATGTATTATTTGTTTAATTGGGGTCTGAAAAATAGTTGAGTCTCCGTTGTCTCATGTTTCATGGTTCAAGTCACATATCATAATAACCTGCCTAGCTTGTTCTGCTCTGGATCCTTTTACTATCACCTTGATAATAACTCTTTAAATAAATATAAATTACAAGGTGGGGGGTCTTGTTTCAAGCCATCCCATTAGGTTCATAGGTGCTTTGTGGAATGACATCTTCACATCAAGCCACCACACTTGGAAGATGAATTTCAGTCCTACTGGGAGTTGGAAGATCCTATCGCAGGTCAATCCATTCATGATCAAAAAAGCATTGGTGAGTAACACTACTAATATATGGTCACCAAGCCATGGTAGTGCCTTGTAATTTTCAACCTAATAAAATTTGGTTTGCTCCTTTTAAAGATGCTTGTGCATATAGGGACAGGGGGGTCTTATTGCAAGCCATCCCTGCCATGATCATGGGTTTAATTTGGACTGAAGCTATCACTATATGGTCACCAAGCCATGGTAGTTGCTTTCAGTATTGCAACTGGAAGACAAGGAGTCTCTTTATCAAACTGGCTTGATCAGTTTCTGAATTATGTTTATGAATGACACTACTTATATCTGATCACCAAGTCAAGGCAGTGGTCTTATATACACAGTCTCTTCTTTTAATATAAAAAAAGAAAAAAAGAAAGAGAACCTCATGAATTGTTGCATGTAAATAAAATCTCAATAAATCAAGGTGATGTGTAATTAGGATATCCAGGAGCATTTTCAAGTATATGCCTAGGTTCAACACAAGCTACTTTTCCATGATTACATGAAGGTGAAGGATCTCAGTTGTTTCTTCAACCCCCTTATCAGATTTGCATTATTCTCAACATGATCACATATGGGGATTTATTAGTTTCATGTCCATGCTCGTTAACTGTCTCTCTTGTGATCAATTCTTGGAAAATTCAGGTTAAAAAAAAGTGATGTGGCTAACATGTTTCATTTAAGCTGAATTTCATTGCAGAGATAACTAGTTCTTCCCAGGCAGTCGCCATTTGTTGTGGCCACAACAGATCCCATGCTTAGCCAAAGCATGGGAACCCCATTTTCGAATAAACACAAAGGTATTTTGGTGAGTGTACTTTGTAACTATGAGAATTTGGGTTTTCACTTGTTTAGATCTCTCACCCATAATTTTGTCCTGCATGTTTCCCTCTTTCTGGATGATCTCTAACTGTCTGGTTTTCCAAATCCTCAGAATTTGAGTATTCTACCCTTTTCTTCAATTAACCCAAAACCCAACAGTTAGGAGCCCCGAAACCCGCAACCCGACAATTTCGGGTTGCGGGGTGTTTGTTTTGCAGTTTTGGAATTTGGCCAACCTGAAACCCGCAACCGTTGCGGGTTCGCCTTGCAATAATCTTGGGAAACTATCATCCCGAAACCTGAAACCCGAAAACCCGCAATTGCGGCTTTCAGCTTTCGGGCTTTGTCTTTTTATTTATTTTGGTGCGCGTTCCTGAAACCCGCAACCCACATCTTTCAGGTTGCGGATTTCGGGAAGTTGTTTTCAGGTTTACGAGTGTGTCATTCCCGAAACCCGCAACATGCAAGTGTCGGGTTGTGGCTTTCGGAAACATGTTTCTCATTTTTCGATTGTGATTATTCTCGAAACTCGAAACCCGCAACTACGGCTTTCAGCTTTCGGGAATTCTATTCCTCCTTTTCCATTTGCGAGACCCCACAACCCGCAACCCACAATTGTCGGGTTGCGGCTTTCGGGATCCCTTAATAAAGTTTGTGAATAAAACTTTCACGCGACCCCGTATCCCACTTCGGTTAATCTCGGCCGTTCATTTGTTCTGATCGCTCGGTTATCTTTAATCCGGTGAATTCAATAAATAGGGTTTTTCCTATTTTATTTTTACCATTTTACTTTTGAAGAATTACTCCATTGCATTGTTGTTTTTACTGTGGATTGTGTATCAGGTGCCGTTTTTCCGTTTGTTTGCTATTTCGGGTAAGCTTACTGTCATCTTTACACTACCAGTCTGCATTTTTGCTATTTTTGTATTGATTTTGGTTTTAATTTTCTTATTGATCAGAAATTGCAAGTTCTTTCGCCATGTCAAGAGGTACACGTTCTAAAACGCCACTCAGAGATCCCCTGACCAAAGACCCTAATTTTGGTTTGCTCTCCGACACCAGTGAGCGAGTCACTGAGACATACCAGATGGATTGGTCGAAAATATACGCCATTTTTTATAATGACGACCTTTCTCATATTGAGAACGATAAACCAGTGTACGAGAGAATTAGGGCTTCCCAAATTCATGCTATTGCTGCGTGCCCCGCTATCCTGCCTTACACAGATGTTGTAAAATGGATAATTGAGAATGCCAGTGTTAAAGACCGTTCTTTTAACAATAGCACGAGGTGCCAATTAACAAATTTTTGCCCGAAGGCTTTTGTCTGAGCTTTTTCTCTGAAACCTCATGTGCAGACCCTCTCCCCCGATTGCATACAGTCGTCCAAAACCCGGTTCAATTTTAACGAGATGATTAGGTCATGGATGCTTAAGCCTAATGCCTTCGTGCCTAAGGCTGATAACCTTTATCCCATCGTCTGGTTTAAGGAACCCTACTCTTTACTGGCATCCATGCTCTGCAGGCTTTTTGGTCTACCGAATTGTTCTCTTTTCAAAGTAGAATGGGCACCTATAGCACATCATGTGCTAGTCACAGGTGAGTCTTTCTCATGGGCCTCTATCCTGTCGGCTGAAGTAAAGAATGCCATTCATGAATATCAAAAGGCTCCGGCTCATAAGAAACCACCATTTTTCCTATCTGCATATGTCCTTGATGTTTTTTGCTTAGAGTTCCAGTACCCTAACTTGGGTTGGAATTGGACCCCTTCAGACCCTCCTGTACACATTTATCATTTGGCATTGTAGGAAGAGAATTTTGCACCCTTGTTATATGACATTTGTGACCACTTCATGGGTACCATCTATTTCAAGATCTTCAGGCAACAACCACCTGCATTCTCAGAAGATACTAAGACTTTCATCAACACCATGGGTGATTGGTATGTAGGTGAGTATTTTTCATACATCAGGATTTGGGGAAGTGACACAGTGCACCTGCTTCCCAGGATTGTCCCGGACAGGATGGTAATACAGGAGGTTTCTTTTCAAACTGTCACTGATGACATGTATAAGAAACTCATAGGTCCCAGGAAGAAAGGTTGGCCTAAGTTTTCTCTTAATCTTGGTCAGTTGGTTATCCCAACTTCAACTTGGGCTGCAGTTCTTGGTGACCAGATAGCTACCTTGAGATTAGGTACTGCCCTGAAAAGGAAACATGACCCAAAGAAGTTCCTGGATGCACACCTTAAGAAATAGATTATGCACATGAGTTAGTTCCAGATGACTTCATATACCAATAGGTGGACACCTTCTCACAGGTTATAGCTAAGGCAAAAGACTTACAAGAACAACAGGCCATCTTAAAGTACCAAAATGAACTTAAGGCTAGAGTTCTGAGTTACAGGGCCATGCAGTTAAATCTCATTGAAACAAGCAAAAAGGGACTTAGAAGAGAAAGAGGCTTAGAAGGCCAATGCTCCTCTCACGATTACATCCTCTCATGGAAACAAAGGTAAATCTCCTCTAGGAGAACCCTCCCAAGAGAAAGCTGGTGAAGAAGCTAAAATGATGCTACAATCAGCTCGTGAATCCCAGCAGCAGATGGTACAATTGACATCGATGTTAAAGAGTCAATTGCTAGAACCTCCAAAGCTTGCAGTCAACATTCAGCTACCAATCGCATCAAATGTTCAAATCACTACTGAAGAAACTCAAGAAGATGATGATTTGGTCATAACTCAGGCTAGCCTTGCTAAGAGGCAGAAAGTCCTGCCTTCTTCATCACATGTTCCTACAGTTGACATAATAGACCGTGATGAATAAGTGGTCCCACCTCCTCCATTACACCTCCGTTACCAGTAACAGAAGAAGTCACTGAAGATCCTAAGACTGTCACTGAATTGTTGGATAGTATTGATATGGGTCGGTCCTTCCCTGAGCAATCAGTGTTAGAATTTAATGCTGCTCCTGGCATTGCATCATGAACATTTACACTTCCATCTGTCCAACCAGCCTCTATTGTGGCTTTAGGGGGAACACTTCCATTTTCAACACTCTCAATGACACTACTATTCCATATCCCAAACACTCAGTCCCTTTATCAATTCCATTGTCTATTATTGCAGAAGTCCAGCCTTCGGCTGCCCCTCTGTAATCACCCATAGTTAATTTATCAACAATCACTACTGATGTATCTTCTAAGGTTTCCTCACCATCTTCACCCACCAAAGTTCATAGTCAACTTCCACTCCCAGAAGCTAATGATGACACTCAGGTTCCATTATCTGAAGCCTTTGTTTCAATTTCTTCTCCAGATAGAGTTTTGTCAATTCCTCAAGCCATCACTACACCTTCAATCACTACGCAAGTCACCATACCTATTCCTACCCCTGTTGTCACCCAAACACCCTCACTAATCTCAATAGTTAGTGTCACTTCTACTTCTACACAGTCAATGGTTGAATACATAGATGAAGATGTAGTTCCCCTTGGGAATTACTTCTATAGCAAGGATGATAAGGTAGTGATGAAAAGGACCAGGAAAAGGGATCAAGGTCAAGGTGGTTTGGAAGCACCTGAACCAGTTCAAGTAATATGGGCTCCCAGGACCAATAATCCAAGAATTAAAGCAATTGAAGCAGTAGCAACCTTAGGAGCCTTTGCCAATGCTAATTGGGATTCGGTCCAGGGTTTGGATAAGGAAGTTGACCTCGGGGATGAAGAGATAAAAAACCTGAAAGAAGAATTGGATGAAGCTAAAAAACAACATTCTACTGATGTGGCTGACCTCAGGAACACTTGGGCAAGTAAGTTGCAAGACCTAGAGAAAAAGAATGCCACTCTTCTCACTGAACTCAGTCTCTCACAATATCAGCATTCCATTGACATTGAAAAAATAGCTTCCTTGGAAAAGCAGGTTGAGGATGCAATTGCAAGTGCAGCCTCCTCAAGTTTTCTCAAGTTTACACCCTGTGATTTTAAGAATCTGGCCCTCAAGGTTAATCAGGATCATCATAAACTGTTGGAGAAATTTTACATTGCTTTGGATGAAATCAGGGAAAATTTCATTGATTTTTCGAAGATGTCCTCCACCCTTGAAAAACAAAAAAAGAAGAGACTTCCAGCTTTTAAGGCTCAGGAAGAAATCAATGAATGGAAGGGGTATATTAAGAATGCACCAAAAGATATCCCAATCCTCAGCAGTTTCCAGATTAAGAAGATCAAAGGTTCTCTAAATACTTGGCTTGATTATAATGAAACAACTGAAGAGACTATCAATAAATCAAAAGATATCTGCACCAGGCGATGGTATGCAGTTGACAAAATTATGCATGCTCTAGGCTTACCATTAATGACCCCTATCCTAGAAGCTTTGCTGCCAAAATGTAGACTTGAAGAGATCGAGAGCAGGTGTGAGGAGTTTGCACGCAGAATTCGGGATCTTGAACAAGTCAGCATCGAAGATGCGGATCGCTTGGTTATAGAATCGGTCGTCATGGAAGGCAAGATTCATATGTATCTTCGCACTTGGCACAAGCTGGCGAAGCATGACATGGAGAATAATGTGTGCAATGTTCAGCTATCTTTAGAATCTGTCAGTTTCTCAAATATAGATGAGTTGTTAGACATATATGAGAAATGGCAGGATTTATTGGATCTATAGTTTGATTTGATTTTGTAATCTCTATTTTTGGGGAATCTTTATTTTTCTATTATGCTGTAATTTCCTATTTAAGAAGGAGGACCTCTCGTAGTTTGGTGGGTAATTTTGGAGTTGTAAGTCAGCAGAGGACTGGACTGGAGATACTCTGTTAAGTAGAGCTTTTTGTAATTTCTGTGCAAGACCTCTTCATACAGTAAAGTTATCTTTTAATCTATCTTCTGTTGTTCCTCAAATTTCTTTGAGAATTTCTGATTTATGCTTCAAATTGTCATCTTTTATGTATCTAATCTTTTGCTGAACATTTGTTAATGCACAAATATGTTGTATCGATTTCTCTATATGACTGGTTTATGTTTCAAAGTGCTTCATTGAGTTTTTTCAATACAAGTACTTTCATGTTTTATTTCTGCAAATGATTCGGTGCATATAAATTTATATAATCATTGTTAATTTTTAAATTAGCAGAGTGATTACAGTCTGGATCTTGAATGAGCCTAAATGCTTGAATGATTGTCATTTAATTTTCATTAACTGATAATAATTTAAGTTAACAAGTAATACAACTAAAGACATTTCTGTTGAAGCTACTCAATTACTTGTTTAATTATATCTCAAGACCAATCTGCACATAAACAAGCTTTCATTTTAGAATAGGATTAACTTAGATTAGTTTCCTTTTTCTGAAATAGGTTAGGTTAGCTTAGCATCACCATATCCACACCTTGGTTTTCCTTGACTGGAAAACTGATCTTATAGTTCAACTCACCTACTCTTAGAGTGCCAGCGGAGGCCTAATATCCGTGGAGGATCACCATACCAAATAGGTTGGGGATAGAACTACCCTTGCACAGGGTCTTTCGAAGCCTTTCATCTTGGGTTTTCTTCCTCTGTTGAGTGTCTTGTAACATTCCAGCACCTTTTGCATCTAACTTGCACAGCTGAGGCATCAACAGTGACCTACGAAGAGGGTAGTCCTCCACACTTGTAAAAATATAAACTAATTATTAAACCTAGTGGCCACTACAACAACAGGGAACAAACAACACACCACTATTAAAATTTCCTAAAGTAATCAAGACTAGGAAAACAGAGATGATACTTTCAAAGTAGAGTCTAGGATGATTATGGCCCAGAACTAACCAGTAGAGTAGTGAAGGACAGTTACCTGGGGTCCACAATACAGAGTCTCTGGGTTCAAGCATTTGAATCACCAATCGCCCTCCCAAATAATTGTAAGGGATTTCCTCCCACGTTTGTCCTAGGTACAGTGGAAATATCCTTCCACCATCACTTGTGTAGTTCCATATAGGTCAAAAGATACTAAAGGCTACTATAGTTGCTGAAAGAGTCTTGGGGGACAGTCGTAGGTCCATCCAAGACGCATGGGCAGGGTAACTAAGCCTGAAATCCAAGAGTACACAAGGCACTAATGGATCGCCGTAAGCGAATTGGCTCCGGTGTATGTTCGAATGAAAATTGGGGGGTATTCCCAACAATCCAATCTCACACGACCTTGTGCTTAACTCTGGTTTGATTAGAGCTTTCCGGCACACTTCCAAAAAAATGGATTTACCTAAACAATAGTCTTACTACGATTTTGAGGTTTGAATGGTTTTGGAAAGTTAAAAGTGTTATGTTCCAAAACCCTAGCCTAAGCTAGTTGGTTTGTGTGAGACCAAAAAAGAAAAAGTTACTAATAAATTTTATTAATGGTTCTTTTTAAGGCTGTATTACTCAAAAAGGTAGTGCTCTTGTGTGCGTGATGGTTGCAACTGAAATTAAAGTGTACATATAGAAATGTAGAAACTTCACAATTTTCTTGTTTGTCTTTCAAAACAGAATATGAAAAGCAAACCTCAAAGCTAACTATATTTTTTGATTTTTCAAAGAAGAAAAGCATAAACAACTTCTAACTACTTCGAAGAAAGAAAAATTTTGTCCTAAAGGAAATGTTCTTTTCGATTCGGTTTTTCTTTATAAGTAAAAGAAAATGCAAATAACTTATGAACAAACAAGAATGGTCAATAATGCAAGCGAAGAAAAACTGGACCTAAGGCTTATAAAAATCGGAACTTCCTTCACCAAAATAAAGTACTGAAAAGGACCAACCCAACAAGTTGCTTCACAAACCCTAGAAGTAACTCAAATTTGGAACCACGATGCTATAAGAATCAACCGGTATAAAAGACAGAAAGCAAATGAATCAAAAATAGATAACAAGATGCTCTCCAAACAACCAGTGACTACAGAGGGCTAAAGCCAAGCATCCGTCAAATAAAGTATGGGCTATAAAGACCTAAGGAACCTTCAAACAAGCAAAACGAACCAAAGAGGACTCGTAAAGGGATAACAAGACTTAGATCACTGCACATAAGCAGTCAAGAACCTAAAATCAATAGACACACTTTGCAGACAATAGCAAAACAACCCTAGAAGGAAAACCCTAAAGAAAAAACAAGTTTTCCCAGGAAAAACTGTGACTGTAACAACAACAGCGTGCAGGTACACACGGGTACAGTAATGGGAAACTCGCGGGTGCAGGGTAATAACTGCGACTATAAGTATAACATACTCGTGGGTGTGCTTTGACATAATTTAAAAAGGAAAACAAATTGCAGACCAAACCACAAAGAGTCAAGCAAAAAAGATAACAAATGTCCCAAAACCTTGACAAAGACCTAACACATTGATAAAAACTAAAATAAGAGACCCTCAAGCATCCCACAAAAAGCAGAAAACAGGTGCTCCCCAGTGAAGTTTCTAGTTCTGTTGTTAGGGAAAGTATTCTATAGCAGGGGAGAGACTACCAACGTACAAATGTAGAAAGACAAACATACAATGTTTTGCAAATATAATTACTAAGCAAATAGATTAGGGTTAGAAGGATGTGTACCTTATGAACAGAAGGTTGATCCAAGCCTTTCTTGTCCCCGCTCTTCAATGCAACAACCTCCAAAACAACCCCAAACCTTCCTCAAACCAGTTTGATTACAAATAAAAGGATTGATATTTATAATAACATAAAACATCAACTTGTAATCAGATTTGCAACATACATGTGTTAGGATATTTAGACACTTAGGAGTTAGTTAAGATCAACTTATGTAATATATCCGTTAAGGATAGTGTGTTTCTTTAGTATGCATTAGTATGCATTTGTAAATACTTAATCCGACGGTCACGATATGTTTTCGACATAGAGTGATCCGACGGCTCAACTTCTCTTAGATCAAACCTAACCTTGATCCGTGGCTTAGCACCCAATTGGTCCATGATCTCTATTTAAAGAGCATGGAGGGTCATTGTTTAGTTGATCGATTATGAGAAGCTCATTTGTAACTTTCTTTATTTGCATAATAAATTGTCCCGTAGAAGCTATTTGGCCGGGGCCGTGGAGTGTTTCCCTCAAGAGGGTTTAAACCACGTCAAAACATCGGTGTGTTGATCTGTGATCTGTTTGTGTGAAGTGGTTGCTCTTGGTGTTCGGTCCTTTGGTAGTACCCCGTGTACCCGAACATGGTATCAGAGCTTTTATGAAGTGCCGCTTCCGGTTATGATCTAGATCTTGAACTGTTGTTGCCGAAACTCGAAAGGGTTTCTAGTTCGGGTATTTCTGTGCATTTCTGGGCTGTGGGAGGTGTTCCATTGCGTCCGGAGCGTCGTTTCGATTGGGAAATAGTTTTCGTTTGATCGAAAACGGTTCCCGGTTGCTCCAGAAACGCGTATTTCATCAGATCTGAAGGTATAATGTTACAACGACGCATTTTTTTTATTTCGTTTTTGAAAAGAAAAATCTCATATTTGATTTTTTTTTTACTGTTAGATTTTTTATTTGGGTTCGGATTGTTGCTTTCCCGTTTGCGTATGCTTTTTGCCGTGCACCTTGAGCGATCTCGGCAAATCAGAAACAGAAAGGGAAAGGGTTTTTTCGGCTGCGTATGCTCTTTGCCGTGCACCTTGCGCGATCTCGGCAAATCAGAAACAGAGAGAAAACGTAGACTTTCCGGGCAAGCTAACAAGATCTAACTCCACAAGTGTGGAAAAGTTTTTTTTGTTTCGATTTGTGCTCTGTTTTGCAGGAAAAAGGGCAAGCACGCAAACCGAGCAAGAAGAGTAAAAAAAATATAAAAAAAAAGCCCCCTTCCTCATTCCCATATTTTACATACCTTTTAATCTAGCTCACTTGGTTCAAAGTTGCTTTATTCCTTAATAGGTCTTGAGTTCAAGTCTTAGGAAGTTTCTTTAAAAAGAAAAAGTGCATGCAATTTCTATTTTCAAGTTACTTTATTGTAAAAGTGCATCTCACTTAAATAATAATAATAAAAAAATAAAAATACAAGTGAGTCACTTAAGTTGTTTATTTATTGTTGCACTATTGTAAAAGTGAAATCACTTATTTTACAAAAGTGGTTCACTTGAAGCAACTTTCTTGTAAAGTAATTGTCAAAAGGTTTATCTTGGGAAGAGGGGGGTTCTTTTCTTTGCTGGACATTCTCTAGCTGCCACGTCACTATTGGGGACATCTTCAACAGTTTCTTTGTTCAAGCATAACTTCATCATACAGAGTCAGTTTTCAGTGCCGTTTTTTTTTAAACCGCCTATTTTTTCGAGATCTTCACATCCAGAATATTGGTTTCTGCTTTTACAGCCATTAATTTACAACTATGGCCGCCCATTGTGATATTCTACTTAACAGTTCCAACTATTTCTCATGGAAATCTCGTATGGAGGATGTTCTACGAAGTAGGGGACTTTTCAGAATTACCACAGGGAAATAAAAAGAACCCACTGATGATGATAAGAAAATAAAATGGGCAAATAAATGTGATGAAGCTCGTGGATTGATTGGGATGTCAATCTCTACTGATTTGCGATTCCACATATCTGGAATTGATGAACCTAATACTGCTTGGGACAAGTTGGAAACTGTGTTTGGTAAACACAATGAAATTCGAGGTCACCAACTCAAAAATGAGTTGATTTCTTTAAATCCAAGTGACTTTTCATGCATTCAAGATTATTTATCTAAGTACAAAACTCTTAAACTCTTATGTGCAGAATGTAAGATTGAGAGGGAAGACAAACAATGCATTTATCACATTTTTTCCAAACTTGGACCTGCATATTCTATTTTTATATCTACATTTTACTCTATGAAAGCATCCTTGAATGCAGCTAGCTATCAAGAGCCTAGTCTTGAATCCTTTTGTGATTCCTTGATTAGAGAACAAGATAAACTTATTCACCTCGGAATAATCAACAATGCAGATACATCTGGGAAAGCCTTATTGTCCCAACAGAAAGAAAAGTCCAAGCCTCCCAAGAAACAAAATTTTCGCAATAATAAGTCAAACAAGGGTCCCAAACCCTCTCAGTCAGCTCCTTCTTTAAAAAATGACAAAGGATCTGTTGTTGCAGCAACACCCCTCCCCAAAATTTTGTACATGTTGGGGCCCCTCCTGTTTTTTTTTTCGTACAAAGTCTGTTTGAGAAGACATCCCAGGCGTCCGCTCTGTTTTCAACATAAAATTTTCCTTCCCTGCTGAGCTGCTTGCCGTCAATCCGTCCATGTTCTCCCCATTAAGCCAAAAGATGACTTAGTTTTGCCCAAACGTTTTTGAAGTAATCCGGACTTTGTCCCGAAACAGCGGGAGTCAAACGTCCAACCTTTCCGAGAGGAGGACCTAGATTTCCTTTGTCAAAATCCGCGGGAGCCATTGGGCAAAACCACCCGAAACGGCGGAAGCTTTCGATCAAGTCTTCCGCGACCACGGAAAGGTTCGCGTTGTTCTCCCGAAACGGCAAAGAATTCAACAAAGCCATCCGAAACGGCGGAACAATTCAGCTCTGTCTTCCGAAACGGCGGAAGCCATTCGGATAAACTCGCCGAAATAACACAAAGCAGTTCATCATTTTCTTCCGAAGTAAAAGCACTTGGAAAATTTTCAATCGTTGCTTCTGCGGAACGGTTCAAGCTCCGAAACAACTTAGTTCCCGAAACGGCGGAGCCTTTCACTCGAACCTCCCGAAATGGCGGGGCTCATTCACCTTAGTCTCCCGAAAAGGACTTAGATTTTCTTTCGATGAGAAGACTGCGGGAACAAAGGACTTAGAGAATGTTTAGTTTCAACCTTCCGCAACGACGGGAGTTTAAGTGAGCCCACCCGAAACGGCGGGAGTTTTCAGGGAACCCTTCCGCAACCGCGGGAGCCCTCGTAAAATCCTTCCGCAACGGCGGGGGAATTCAAGGAACCCTTCCGAAACAGCGGAAGCCGCCGCGGTATCTTTCCAAAAGAAAATAAGCGGGAACGTTTTATGAAACCCTTCCGCAACGGCGGGGGAATTCATGAAAACGTCCCGAAACGGCGGAAGCCATTTGGATAAGTCCCGCGGAGAAATTCACGATTGCCTTCCGAAACCATGAAAAGACTTAGAATTTTCTCAAGAAGCTGTCGCGGAAGCCTTCAGCTTTTGCTCCCGAAACGCGGAAGCCTCCGGGCTACCCTTCCGAAACAGCGGAGGCCAATCGCTTACCCCGTTCGGCGAAAGGACTCCGAAACGATCCCGGGCGAATTTGCGGAAAATATAAGTTTTGCTTCCGAAACGGCGGAAGCCTTTCCCAAAAGCTTTCCGAAACCAACGGGAGCCTTCGCCGAACCTTCCCGAAAAAATCAACGAAACTTTGAAATTCTGGACCACGGAAGCTTTCGCAAAAGTCTTCCGAAAATACCGGGAGCATTCGCTATATCGTTCCGAAAAAGCGGAAGCTTTGGCGTTACCCGTCCGCTACACGACGGTCTCTCGCGGAAGGCTTCAAGTTTCCTTTCCGCATTAAGCCCCGAAACGTCGGAAGCTTTCACTGAACCCTTCCGCAACGGCGGATGCAATTCGCAAACTGGCCCCGCAAGTGACGGTCGCACGGAAACCGAGGTGCTTTGACGTGACCGCTACGCGCGGCGAATTTAAACCCCGTTTTAACCACGCCACCTACCCAATTAAGTGCTCACACGTGCCATTCTTTATAAAATATACAGCGGGGGGCTCGACCAATGCACCATTGTTTTGAACCGGCCAGCGACGTGTGATACCGTGCAAATCGCTCCAGCTCACCTCGCGCATCCGTGCTCGCAGCCACCTTGCTCAAGCAATCCCCACGGTTCCAGGTAGGATCTTAACTCTGATTTCCACCACTGAATTGTCCTTTTGGGGAAAATAATGGGTTTTAGTGGGATTGTGACGGGCAAAACACCCGTCAAGGGCTATGTTTTGCCCGTCAGGTACAGTGAACGGAGTTTCCGTTTTACAAAATCATTTTAGGCCTTCGTGAAAGCGTTATATTTTATTTTGGTGGGTGTGGGCGGTTAACCATGCCCTGTTTTGTTTTAAACCCCGGGCCGCGCCCCTCGTCGTGGGTTAAGTTGACAAAACCCTATAGGCTTTCCATGTCCCTGACCGTGAACCCTGGGCCCTTTTCCATAAACCCCAGTCCCTACACGCGAAGCCGAAACCCGTAAGCGGTTAAGCTACGAAAGTCGAAACTTGAAGCCGCCCTAGCTCTCCCCGTCAGTTTGTCCCCGGCACCGTTACCTTCGCTCAGACTAAAGCCTCCCGTAGTGACTCGGCAAGTGGCCGCGTGTGACGATAGCATCCATAGCCCTCACTGAGTCAACCCGCCTCTTCCCCGCCTTCGACCTCTCCAACCGCAGCCATAGCGAAAGACCTCTCCTTCCGCGAGGCGGAACCGGAAGCCGATTGCTTCCGCGAATCACCTATCGGTCCAATAAGACCAATAGCGTCCGCAACATAGCTTATCCCGCACTCATCTTTTTAAGAGCTTCAAATGTTTCAATGTGTGTCTTATAATTGAAATAATGTTTTACTTCCTATATATATGCTTCGTTGATTTATCTCATTAAGACAATGTTGCTCTCTGCTGAAACCATACAACCTGTTGCTCAAACTCATGATGAATTGTATATGGATGTTATCAGGGATAATTCAATATGCCGAAACCCAGTAAGAAGAAGGCGAGGATGACAGAAAAGAAACCTGCTCCTCCTAAGATTGAAACCTCGCTCCAAGACACCAGGTGCACCACTGGTGTCCCTCCAGAAATCAGATGGGATGACATATACAGAATGATCAGGGACCAAGAGATCCCAGATATGTTGCTGGAGGAGGCACCGATCTATCAAAATATCAGAGCCTCAGGCATAACTAGAGCCGCTACCCGCCCTGAGCTGTTCCCCTGTGCTGAAGTGATCGGGTGGATACTCCAACATGCAGATGCTGATGGGAGAGTGATAAATGATAGCGGGAACATGGCTATCGCCTCATTTCAACCCGCGTATCTGGCGGCAGCCTACAGGTTTCCCCGTGTCCAGCAAGCTCTGACCGATGAATGGTTAAGCCAGATGGACAATGTCGAGATGGCCAAAAAGCTACTGGTGCAAGGGAAACATTTGAGGAAGAAAGAGAGGGAGGAGTATGACGTACAGAATCTAAGAGCTCCTTATAGGTTGATCGCCCTGATGCTGTGTAGAATCTTCGGCATGCCCGATGGCACAGTATACAAGATTCAGTGGGTCCCTATCATTCACTATGTGGCATTTAAGGGGACAGTGTTTGACTGGGCCACCATCTTGTCAGATAGTCTGGCCTCAATGATAAGTGCTGCTAAGCCCGGGCTGGCCTCGAAGAAGGCTGAATTCTTCATGTCCTCATACCTGATAGATTGTATCTTGGCCAAGATAGAGTTCCCCGGATTGGGGTGTACATGGGATAGGGCCACAGCCCCGGTCTACACTGCATTCAAGATGTTGTGGGCTCAGAATTACAAGCCCAACTACAAACTCATTTGTGAGGGGTTCATCATGCCCCTATACGAGAAAATGTTCAAGGAAGAACCAAGTTGCCTGTCCCAAAACGCTTTGGAAGTCCTTGAGGATTATGGGGATTTCTACTTTTCAGAACAAGGTACCTACTTGAGAATGTTCGGAGGGACTAAGCCCCCATACATATTTCCGCAGTATGCCACAGACTATGTGGTGCTCAAGGAAGCAGTAAGACAACTCTTCTTGGATGGGATTGGAGCATTCCTCCACAAGCTACACAAGGCTTCCTTTCCCCCCCTACCTTTCTGCATAGGTGCTTACAAGTTTTCAGGGGTGGCCTCTGCCGATGAATTTGTTCAAGAGTTGAGGGCCTTCCATTTCGGTGAGGTCATCTTCCACAGGAACGACAGAAAGGGTAAAGTGGCCGAGCATTGCAAGGGGAACTATGCGAACTTCGAATATTCCCACTACCCCGATGCCGAGGAGGAAGCTTTCAGAGGCATCAGCAACATGGCTGAGCTACGGATCTGTCGCCAAAGTACTGGAGCGAGCTCTAGCTCAACCAAAACCCAGAAGACCATCTAGCAAAAGGAGAAAGAAGCCAAGGATGCCCGAGCTCAGGAAGAGCTCAGATTAAGAGAAGAGGCAAGGTTGCAAAAGGAAGCCGAGGAGGCAAGAAAGCTACAAGAGGCTGAGAATGAAAGACTGCGGAAGGAGGCTGAGAAAGCCCAAAAGCAGAAAGAAGCAGAAATTGAGCGAGCTGAAGCAAGGAAGAAGGCGGAAGAAGAATTGAGGACAAGGGAAAATACCGAAACAGGTGGGTCCGGTGCGCAGGACATGGAGATAGACACCTCTCAGGCAGGTGGCTCTAGTACCCAAAAGGAAGGGACAGACCCCGCTCAGGAAGTCCGGACCCCACCTATGGAAGAAGACATAGACATCATAAACCGACCAATTGTACCATACACTCCATCTGGGAAGCGTACGGTGTCCAAATGGAATGAGTTTGTCTATGATAAGAAAAGAAAAACAATGGTCCTCCAATCAGAAGAGAGGATTAAAAGTCCCTTCCATGACGACATAGTTACTCACCGAGAGGTCGCTGTCATGCAGAACACAGATGCGGATCCCATTGCCATGGCCTCCGCAGTTATAGCAACAGCACAAGCATCATTTGCCAATGTAGGGGTTATAGTCAAAGAAAATATATTGACAAAGAAAAGAGCACGTACCTTGCAACGAAATGTGGCTAATGAGCAAGCCCAGAGAGACCTGATAGTGAATAAATACAATTGCTTGTACGCCGAGCATAAGGAGTTGGCGAATAAGTACAGCTACCTGGAGGAGGAAAAGGACCAGCTAGCACTCCAGATAATGATTGCAGAAGCGGAGAAGAATGGAGCAGAAGAAAAGGCTTCCCAGCTAGAAACAGACAAGCAGGCATTAACTGAACGTTTAGAGCAAGCGGAAAGCAGAACCTTGGATATGTCCCCCTTCCACGAGCTGTCATGCAATATACTACAGCAAGTGCATGGCTCTCAAGAGCTAATCACTGATGAGGTATGCAAACTCAAGGCCATGACGGTCAGGCTAAAGGAGGTTAATGCGGAAGCCCACAGGCTCAAGGCTAAGAATACCCGTGTCAAAGCAAATGTCATAAGTCAGATGGCATGGAGGGAAGGGAAAGGAGGTTTTCCCCCTCATCTTCCTTTTAAGACAGTGGAAGATTTTAATGAAGATATAGCCTTGTTGGAGTTTGGCCGGAACTGTGCCAATAAGCTGATGGCCAGTGTGCAGAAGACCACAGAGAGAATCAACAACCTGTACCAAAAGCTCAAAGGAGTCCACGATAACTGCTCATTGAGTTTCCCTCAGACCCTAGAAGATTTCCCGGGAAAGGAGCAGCGGTTATCTCAACTAAAAGAAGAGCTAGGCGTCCAGATGGAGTATGTAAAAAGCATTGATGTTCTTGCCATGGATGATCTCCAACATTACATCGGTTCATCAACACTTCACAATCATCTGTTGAAGGAAACATATCAAGTTGCTGAAGCGGGAGTACAAAGCATTAAAATAGAGCTCGGGAAGAATGTAACTTCTCAGAAAATCCTGTTTCCTGCTGCAGCAAACATAATCATAAGGGATACAGGTGTGTGGCACAGCTACATAGAAGAGGAGGTCAGGAAAGCTGCAGCAGCAGCAGAAACATCAGTGGATCCGGCAGCCCCGCTCCCAGCAGCATCTTCCCCAGCAATGGCAGAAAATTTGGCCAGTCCCGTTCCCCCTTCCCAATTAAGAGCAGCATCAGCAGGGGATTCGAGGTCCTCTTCCCAGGAAGCACCAGTGACAATCAATTTGGGCGACCCTTTGCCATCGGAAGCTCACGCACAGGAATGAAGCAAACCGAATTCAGCTGGACGACTCCCTTCAGACAGACACGTGCCCAGCAGGGAACGCTCGGATGTTAATAAATTTTCTGTTATGTACATTTTGAACATGTAAGGCTTAAGCCATGGGACAGCTGTCCCTAATTTTGTCAAAACATTTTTGTAAAAGGAATGGCCATTTTGGTAGTCGATTTTAGTAGAAATTCCTGTAAAAGACAGAGGGGGAATGCTAGGTGTCAGCCCAGAGGGCAAATTTGTAACTATAAATAGGAGCTAGAAGAGATTAGAAGAAGGTGAGGGGGGACTTTTGGCAGGGAATGAAAATTTTGGGCGAATGATATGAGCTATCTTGTATCGGCTCTGTAAATTGAATTTTCTAATAGAAGCCACAGGAGATGGACGTTTTGCTTGGAATGTTGGGTTGCTGTATGTTGGACTATTCTAATGACTGCAATTCTGCAATGTGAGATCATTCTTGACTTCTGAATTATTTCTTTGTATTAATGATTTTGCTCTTATCTATGCATGCGTTCTCTCTATTTCATGGACAATGAATGCGTTCCATATTAAATCAGGAGCTACCTGCTGATACTTTTACCATTGCTGTAGATTTTTTTTTCTAGAACGAATGGCTAACTGTTCTTTCTTCAGGATAATTCGTATGGCTCATTGTTCATGCTTTTAATTGCTCCTTGCAGGGATCTTTTAGTTTAATTCCAGTTTCGTTCTATCTAGAGCTGTTTCTTTATTCTTGTTACTTAGATCAAACAATTTTGATTTCTTCTGTTCATAAGCAATAAATTCGTTCTGTAGGTTCAGTGTAGATCTGTTTCCTTAATCCTGTAGCTTTTCTCTGTTTTTTTTTTTTTTGAGCAACAGATGCGTTCCATTTTAAATGAGAAGCTATCTTCTCAAGATCCTCATCTTGCTGTAGCTTTGACCGTGAGAAATAATAGTTATCTGTTCGTTGCTTATGATATCTGTTACAGCTGATTGCTCTCCCCTTAAGCGCGTTCCCCTGCAGGGATAGGTAGATGTGTTCCTGTTTCTAAATTTAAATCTGTTTCAGTTGCATTTAGACTAAGTATAATTTAGGCATGTGCATCTCATATAAAACACATAAAATCCAAAAGAAAGGTGGATCGGGCCATAACCGGTAAAATCGGATTTAAAGTCCAAAACCACGGTTGCCGGAACCGCTAACCGGACGGATTCCCTACACCAAACGGGAGATAGTCTAATTGGGACCGTCTCTCGGGGAGAATCCCTTTCTGATTGATGCTACGATATCTGGGGCATCAACAGTTTTTGGCGCTAGAAGGAGGGCCTGAAGTGCATGGCTGATAGAGGAAAATCTTCCACGGTCATAGATAACACTGAAAACCTGCTTGAAGAAAACTTTTCAAACAGCCCAGATCTTGGATTAACAGACCAAGAACGCCTCGTTTCTGACCCTAAGCCTCAGGAAGCTTTATACGCTGTTCCTTTTGCAGAAATAGAGGACTTGAGAAGACATACTAGATCTTACGTTAGACAGCTAGGTGGGTTAAACGCTGTCAACTTCCTCCCTAAGAAAACTACACCCAGAAAGGAGCCGCAATATACCCGTGATTCGATCCTCGTTCAGAGTTTTGAAGAACTGGTAAATCTAGCGTTGGAAGAAATCTCCGGCACTCTTAACAAGTCAGACCAAGAAAATCTCGAAGAAATTACCACTCCCAAAAGTACTCCACCGAATTCACCTTACAATTCTCCACCAGGGTCTCCACGTCCGAACCCAAACATGGCTGTACCTGCCTGGAGAGCAAGGGGAGCGCTGAACTTAGCTGGACCATTCCATAATCTCCCTAAAAATCCAGAAAAGGTCTTGCCCAAGTACGATCCAGGGAAGGCCATTTCGGCAGAGGATCACCTCAGGAGTTTTTACTTAGCTCTGAACCTTTTAAATGTACAACATGAAGACGTAGTCTGCAGGTTGTTTCCGTATACATTCGAGCCTAAGGTATCATCTTGGTACTTTAGCCTTCAACCCAGCTCAATCTCTAGTTGGGATGATTTCGAAAAGTGTTTCCTCAAGAAATACGGGAACCAAAAAACTGTAGCCACGCTTATGAAAGAGCTCTTATCCATGAGAATGGAGAAGAAGGAAAAGGTTCAAGACTTTAATCAAAGATTCACAACGCTGTTAAATAACTTTAGTGAAACTAACAAACCCACAGAAGAGTCTTTGATTGAATACTACACAACAGCTCTTGAAGGTCCAATCGCAATGTTTGTAAAACGATCCAAGAAAACGACCCTAATAGAGAATTTTGAGGAAGCTCGAAAGGTAGAGGAAGAGGCTGATAGCATAGCTAAACATGCCTTAGAT
Organism: Larix kaempferi; assembly: GCA_027924585.1. Classification (NCBI taxonomy): domain Eukaryota; kingdom Viridiplantae; phylum Streptophyta; class Pinopsida; order Pinales; family Pinaceae; genus Larix; species Larix kaempferi. The sequence continues at coordinate 10,941,847 of BSBM01000046.1, forward strand.
GTGGAAACAAAACCAGCAGCTAGCAAGAAACCTTTGCTCCTCACGAGAGGCAAAGAAGAGCCATCTACGGATATGGAAAACGTAGTTAAGATGATGCAGAAGTTATCTAACAAAATCGTAGATCTTGAAAAGGACAAGGCTGCTAATACATCTAGGAAACCTTTCAAGCCATTCTATAAGAGAAGGGAAGACGGGGAACAGTCTCACCCACCAATGAACACTGCCCCTGTTCTAAATTTGAATGAGATTGGGATGGAGAATTTCTGCACCTTTCACCAAGAACCACACTCGGAGAAGAGCTGCCCTCAATGGATCAATTCCATGAGCTTGGTCATGAACCAAATGTTAGATTCTCAGATCCCAGACCAGGATGATCCTCCAGAAGAGTCAGGCCCTGAGTTAGAGGAACCAACCCCGGACACTACTATGGTATTGTGGGATTGGATACCTATGACTGAATTAGTAGAAGAAGATTACGCAGACAGCTCTCCCTCTACCATAAATGTTGCTACTCGCAGCAAGGGCCCAGCTGCGGATCCTGTCCCATCCACCTCTTCCCATAAGCCTAAGATTACAAAGGATCCGCCCAGGAGGCATATACCAATCATCCCACCACAGCCCAAAGTAAACCAGACAGCGGCCAAACAGCCAAGTGCTGATAACACAGTTCAGCCGCCTAAGGAGACCTTGAACAAAACAGATCAGTCCACTCGAATTGGGAATGAATCCGATATAGGGTATGATATTATCGAAGATATCAAGAAAGTTAAAGCAAACGTATCAATATTTGACATGTGTAGCTTGCCCCATCAACGAGACAAACTACTTCATGTTTTACAACCAAAACCCAGCGCTACATTAACAGATTCTCAAGACAATCCTGAAATTAACGAAGCTAGCATCGGTGGGAAATCCAAATCCCAAACATTGCCATTTCTGCTGACATTCGAAATTTTTAATCACAATGTGCATAACTGTCTGGTAGACTCCGGAGCTTCTTCAAACGTCATGCCACTTTCAATTTGTAAGAAAATTAATGGGCAGCCCGTACCATCTCCAGCTCAAATCATACAATTAGACAGGACTGCTGTCAAGGTTATAGGGGAGATGAAAGATGTTCTAATTAGACTGTCAGCCGACCCTAGAGTTTGCCAATTCATTGACATAATGGTGGTCGATATTCCTGAAGCTTATGGGCTGATTCTGAGTAGGGATTGGTCTACCAAGTTGAGCGGCTACTTTGCTACCGATTGGTCTCATCTATGGCTGCCTTATCAGAACAGGCAGAATCAGATTAAAATTCTTAGGGAACCTCATATGAAACAAAACATAACCCAGCTAGAAGAAAAGAATGAGGCTGTAGCTTTCTCTTCCTCGGTCCTGGGAAATTACTTCTTGGAAATGGATCCGGGTAACTATCAATCTGAAACCTTTTGCCATGAATCAGACAAACAGTCCGATCTCCTTCATTTTTCTCGGACTGATGAGGTTGATTGTAACATAGTCAATTTAGTTGCTAACGTAGACCACAAAGAAACTAACTTAGTTGAATCTAAAGATACCTTTTGGACATTATACTTTGATGGTTCTAAAACTCTGGAAGGATCCGGAGCCGATTGTGTTCTAATGGATCCAAAGAAGAACAAGTATTTTTTGTCTTGTAGATTAGAATTCGATTGTACTAACAATACCGCTGAATATGAAGCTTTGGTGCATGGTTTAAAGAAGGCCATTGGCTTAAATGTTAAGTACCTGAAGGTTTTTGGTGACTCCGAGATAGTAGTTAGACAGGTAAGAAACACCATTCATTGCCTCTCACCGCACTTGAAAGGTTACCAGGCTGAGGTATGGGATTTAATCATGTATTTTGACGCTTTCAATATAAAATCAATTCCTAGGTTGCAAAATTCTGCTGCCGATTTGTTAGCAACATCTGCTTCTAGATTGGTGCCGACAAATAATAAATGCTCGATTGAATTGATTTTCAGGCCTTCCATTCCCGATAACATCACAAACTTCAGAATCTTCGATGATGACGAGCAGATTATCAGCTTCCTGACAAATGAAGACAGTTTTCAAGGAGCTGCAATAGATGAGGAAGAACATGATGATGATTTGATGAAGAAGGAAGAGGAGAAGGGAAATTTCATGCCAAAAGGGGTAAGGTCCCTCGAAATGCTTTTCGATCTTCAAAATAAATTCAAAAGACCAGCTAATACCAAAACTAACAGCTCATCAATGCAACATGAGTTGGTTAATTTGGGTACCGAGGCAGAACCAAAATTTGTCAACCTTGGCAAATGCTGTTCACCAGGAGAAAGAGAAAGGTTCATTAAGTTGTTTAAACAGTACAAGGATGTTTTTGCATGGACCTATGAAGATCTGAAAACATATGACGTCCGCATCATTCAGCATGTTATACCAATGAAAGCGGGTGTCAAACCATTTCAGCAGCAGTTAAGGAGGATGCATCCCACTCTTGAACCGCTGATCCAAAAGGAATTAAAGAAACTCCTGGACGCAAAGATAATCTTCAAAGTTAGGCATTCCGAATGGGTTGCAAACTTGGTTCCCGTGAGGAAGAAATCAGGAGAGATTAGGCTATGTGTAGATTTCAGAAATCTAAACAAAGCCTCAGATAAAGACAACTACCCCGTGCCTTCAATGGAGCAAATCCTACAAATGGTATCTGGATCTGAATTGTTTTCTCTCCTCGATGGGTTCTCTGGCTATAATCAAGTGTTAGTAGCTGAAGAAGATCGTCTCAAGACTACCTTCAGGACTAAGTGGGGAACGTTCGCTTACAGGAGAATGCCGTTTGGTCTGATAAATGCTGGAGCTACATTCCAAAGGGCGATGGATATTGCCTTCCGAGGATTGGGTGGGCAATGCGTTGTTGTTTACTTAGATGATGTTACAGTCTTTTCGAAGAAAAGGGAAGATCATGTTGTTCATCTGAGACATATCTTTGATCGTTGCCGGAAGTATGGTATTTCCTTAAATCCCAAGAAGAGCGTGTTCGCTGTACCCGAAGGTAAGCTATTGGGTCATATCATCTCCAAAGAGGGAGTGTCAATCGACCAGGAAAGAGTCCAAGCTATTAATAAGATTCCGATGCCTCACAACAAAAAATCTATGCAGTCTTTCATGGGCACCATTAATTTTGTCCGCAGATTTGTTCCGGATTTTGCACAAATTGTTAAGCCATTGCAACAGATGGTTAAACAAAGCATGCAATTTAAGTGGACAGATTTGGAGAAGGACGCATTTAGAGATATCAAGACAGCTGTAGCCAAAGCTCCTTCCTTAAGAAGTCCAGATTTTGATAAAGATTTCATCTTGTATACCTTCGCTTCGGATGATTCTCTCGCAGCTGTACTCACGCAAAAGGTGGAGTTGGGGGACGAATACCCAATTTCATTTATGAGCACTGGTCTGCAAGGGGCTGAGCTGAATTACCCCGTAGTGGACAAGCATGCCTACGCGGTCTTCAAAGCAGTCAAGCAATTTAGGCCATACATTTTGAAGAACAGAACTAAAGTCATAGTTCCCCACCCAGCTGTTAGATCCCTTTTCGTTCAAAAGGAATTGGGAGAGAGGAGAGGAAACTGGGTCACAGCTCTGCAGGAGTATGATTTGGAATTTAAACCTGCTACAATCATCAAAGGACAAGGTCTATGCAAGTTACTGGCGGGAAACTCGACTGATGAAGAGCACCATTGGAGAAATGAAGCCGAGCTCAATTCGGTTGAGGTATGCCATATCTTCACAGCTCCCCAGTCATGGTATAGAGATCTAGTGCACTATTTGCAGCAGGGATATCTACCCGAGCACTGGAATTCTAAACAAAGAAGGGCACTCCGATTGAAATCGGCACCCTATCAAATCATTGATGGGATTCTTTTTAGAAAGAATTATGACGGAGTCCTTCTTAGATGTTTGGAAAAGGAGGATGCAAACAAAGTTGTCAAAGAATTGCATGATGGCCCCGCAGGTGGCCATTATTCAGGAGAGACGACAGCACACAAGATATTGAGAGCTGGTTATTACTGGCCCACTCTGTTTCGAGATGCCCACACGTACGCACGAAACTGTGATGTATGTCAAAGAAGCACTGGGAAGTTACCTAAGGCCGCAGGCCCATTGCAGCCTGTCATCATCTCTGAACCTTTTGAGCAATGGGGCATAGATGTTATCGGGGAAATAAATCCAAATTCTTCCTTGCAACACCGATACATTCTGACAGCTACCGACTATTTCACCAGATGGACGGAGGCCATCCCGCTGCGCAAGATCAATGAAGATGCAGTTATCAGCTTCTTGAAAGAGAACATCATAACCAGGTTTGGGGTTCCAATTTCCCTTGTTTTTGATAATGCTACTTATTTTTCATCTTGCAAGATAAATGAATTTGTTTATGAATGGGGAATTAAGTTGCATTATTCAGCCAATTACTACCCTCAGGGAAACGGATTAGCTGAATCCTCAAACAAGAATCTGATTCGAATCCTTAAGAAAACAGTGATAGAAAACCAGAGAAGTTGGCATGTGGCTCTCCCAAATGCCTTATGGGCAGATAGGGTAACCCCGAAGAATGCTTTAGGTGTCTCCCCTTTCACTCTTGTCTATGGCAAGGAAGCCATACTTCCCCCAAACATCTTGCTGCCATCCTTGCAATTGTCCCAAGCCTCTCGGGGTTCTGGTAGCCAAGCCTTACAATCCAGGATAAACACCCTGCTTCGACTGGAAGAAGCCCGACACAAAGCTAAAGACCGATTTCATCAACACCAGGACATAGTTAAGAGATGGTTCGACAAGAGGAAATCCGGAAAGAGGGACTTTGAAGTTGGGGATTTAGTCCTGAAATGGGACCATAATCACGAAGGCAAAGGAATGCACATGAAATTTCAACATCTATGGGTAGGCCCGTACCAAATTTCTGCAAAATTGGGCCCATCCACTTATAAATTGACAAATCTCGAGGGAGAGGAAGTAGCCCTTCCACTCAATGGCCTCGCCCTGAAACAGTACTTCGCGTGAGTCTCCGTGAGACTTCCTGTACATAAATAAAGTTGTCTGTTCGCTTTCGCTTTTAGCTGTTTTATTTTTCGGCCATGTTGTTTCCTGTTTTGTTATTTGAGCTTTTCAATAGGTTTTGTTTTCTGAAGCACCCGTTTGAGTTTCCCGTTGAAGATAGCTTTCTCAAAGAAAACCTGCAACCCATGAGTCTGGAACCTTGCTCAGTAAACCCGGCCCGCTGTGCTCTCGCTGAAATAATCAAAAAGCGGGAGGCCTACCCTGCTAGTCACACTAATCCTGTTCAATAGCAGAGACCCATGGCCATCTTCACTACTATCGTTGGGCTCCACCCACTCTCACACTTCAAAGGCATCTCAAGAAAGGTTACCTAAGTTGGACCCATGGAAAGTGGCACTTCTCGAAGACACGGGGTATTGAAATGACTCCATGCTGCTGATTTAAAAGCCAAAATGGCCTACATTCAAGAGTCTGTTTTCCAGGGATTCTCGCCTCAATTAAAGCATGGCTGAGACAAAACAAAAGGGACATGTAAAATCAAGAAGGCTGTCCAAAAGGCCCAGCTCAAAATAGGCTCCTCTCCGTCCGTGAAGTTTGATCAAATCAATAAAACCTCTAACTCACACAAAAGGACATTATGGATTGAGGAGCCCAAATCAAAGATCGGTCCAAAAGAAAATATCCCTGGAAGGCTCAAACAGCTAAGCTGTCCAAAATACAAGCATCCCAAAGGATGCCAGCAGCATGGGAATGAGGAACAAGAACAATAGTGTCCATGAGGAAGTGTTGCAAATCCTGTGGAGTCCGGCAGTAGTGACCATTTGAGGGATGACCCTCCTAAAATGAATCTCATATGCTGGCCCTCTGAGAGTGGTGAAGATGCCTCGGTCGAAGCTCCCCTTTCCCAATGACTAGCAGGAAAAGTGCTCCTTTCCCCGCATGAGTCTAAAATGCTCAGCTGAGTAGTGCACCCGAGACGGATGTTTTAATGAAGTTCCGGACCATGTAGGGTATTTTTTCAGAGATCTGTGTTCGCCAGCGACTCGCCATTGTTGTTGCAGCAACACCCCTCCCCAAAATTTTGTACATGTTGGGGCCCCTCCTGTTTTTTTTTTCGTACAAAGTCTGTTTGAGAAGACATCCCAGGCGTCCGCTCTGTTTTCAACATAAAATTTTCCTTCCCTGCTGAGCTGCTTGCCGTCAATCCGTCCATGTTCTCCCCATTAAGCCAAAAGATGACTTAGTTTTGCCCAAACGTTTTTGAAGTAATCCGGACTTTGTCCCAAAACAGCGGGAGTCAAACGTCCAACCTTTCCGAGAGGAGGACCTAGATTTCCTTTGTCAAAATCCGCGGGAGCCATTGGGCAAAACCACCCGAAACGGCGGAAGCTTTCGATCAAGTCTTCCGCGACCACGGAAAGGTTCGCGTTGTTCTCCCGAAACGGCAAAGAATTCAACAAAGCCATCCGAAACGGCGGAACAATTCAGCTCTGTCTTCCGAAACGGCGGAAGCCATTCGGATAAACTCGCCGAAATAACACAAAGCAGTTCATCATTTTCTTCCGAAGTAAAAGCACTTGGAAAATTTTCAATCGTTGCTTCTGCGGAACGGTTCAAGCTCCGAAACAACTTAGTTCTCGAAACGGCGGAGCCTTTCACTCGAACCTCCCGAAATGGCGGGGCTCATTCACCTTAGTCTCCCGAAAAGGACTTAGATTTTCTTTCGATGAGAAGACTGCGGGAACAAAGGACTTAGAGAATGTTTAGTTTCAACCTTCCGCAACGACGGGAGTTTAAGTGAGCCCACCCGAAATGGCGGGAGTTTTCAGGGAACCCTTCCGCAACCGCGGGAGCCCTCGTAAAATCCTTCCGCAACGGCGGGGGAATTCAAGGAACCCTTCCGAAACAGCGGAAGCCGCCGCGGTATCTTTCCAAAAGAAAATAAGCGGGAACGTTTTATGAAACCCTTCCGCAACGGCGGGGGAATTCATGAAAACGTCCCGAAACGGCGGAAGCCATTTGGATAAGTCCCGCGGAGAAATTCACGATTGCCTTCCGAAACCATGAAAAGACTTAGAATTTTCTCAAGAAGCTGTCGCGGAAGCCTTCAGCTTTTGCTCCCGAAACGCGGAAGCCTCCGGGCTACCCTTCCGAAACAGCGGAGGCCAATCGCTTACCCCGTTCGGCGAAAGGACTCCGAAACGATCCCGGGCGAATTTGCGGAAAATATAAGTTTTGCTTCCGAAACGGCGGAAGCCTTTCCCAAAAGCTTTCCGAAACCAACGGGAGCCTTCGCCGAACCTTCCCGAAAAAATCAACGAAACTTTGAAATTCTGGACCACGGAAGCTTTCGCAAAAGTCTTCCGAAAATACCGGGAGCATTCGCTATATCGTTCCGAAAAAGCGGAAGCTTTGGCGTTACCCGTCCGCTACACGACGGTCTCTCGCGGAAGGCTTCAAGTTTCCTTTCCGCATTAAGCCCCGAAACGTCGGAAGCTTTCACTGAACCCTTCCGCAACGGCGGATGCAATTCGCAAACTGGCCCCGCAAGTGACGGTCGCACGGAAACCGAGGTGCTTTGACGTGACCGCTACGCGCGGCGAATTTAAACCCCGTTTTAACCACGCCACCTACCCAATTAAGTGCTCACACGTGCCATTCTTTATAAAATATACCGCGGGGGGCTCGACCAATGCACCATTGTTTTGAACCGGCCAGCGACGTGTGATACCGTGCAAATCGCTCCAGCTCACCTCGCGCATCCGTGCTCGCAGCCACCTTGCTCAAGCAATCCCCACGGTGCCAGGTAGGATCTTAACTCTGATTTCCACCACTGAATTGTCCTTTTGGGGAAAATAATGGGTTTTAGTGGGATTGTGACGGGCAAAACACCCGTCAAGGGCTATGTTTTGCCCGTCAGGTACAGTGAACGGAGTTTCCGTTTTACAAAATCATTTTAGGCCTTCGTGAAAGCGTTATATTTTATTTTGGTGGGTGTGGGCGGTTAACCATGCCCTGTTTTGTTTTAAACCCCGGGCCGCGCCCCTCGTCGTGGGTTAAGTTGACAAAACCCTATAGGCTTTCCATGTCCCTGACCGTGAACCCTGGGCCCTTTTCCATAAACCCCAGTCCCTACACGCGAAGCCGAAACCCGTAAGCGGTTAAGCTACGAAAGTCGAAACTTGAAGCCGCCCTAGCTCTCCCCGTCAGTTTGTCCCCGGCACCGTTACCTTCGCTCAGACTAAAGCCTCCCGTAGTGACTCGGCAAGTGGCCGCGTGTGACGATAGCATCCATAGCCCTCACCGAGTCAACCCGCCTCTTCCCCGCCTTCGACCTCTCCAACCGCAGCCATAGCGAAAGACCTCTCCTTCCGCGAGGCGGAACCGGAAGCCGATTGCTTCCGCGAATCACCTATCGGTCCAATAAGACCAATAGCGTCCGCAACATAGCTTATCCCGCACTCATCTTTTTAAGAGCTTCAAATGTTTCAATGTGTGTCTTATAATTGAAATAATGTTTTACTTCCTATATATATGCTTCGTTGATTTATCTCATTAAGACAATGTTGCTCTCTGCTGAAACCATACAACCTGTTGCTCAAACTCATGATGAATTGTATATGGATGTTATCAGGGATAATTCAATATGCCGAAACCCAGTAAGAAGAAGGCGAGGATGACAGAAAAGAAACCTGCTCCTCCTAAGATTGAAACCTCGCTCCAAGACACCAGGTGCACCACTGGTGTCCCTCCAGAAATCAGATGGGATGACATATACAGAATGATCAGGGACCAAGAGATCCCAGATATGTTGCTGGAGGAGGCACCGATCTATCAAAATATCAGAGCCTCAGGCATAACTAGAGCCGCTACCCGCCCTGAGCTGTTCCCCTGTGCTGAAGTGATCGGGTGGATACTCCAACATGCAGATGCTGATGGGAGAGTGATAAATGATAGCGGGAACATGGCTATCGCCTCATTTCAACCCGCGTATCTGGCGGCAGCCTACAGGTTTCCCCGTGTCCAGCAAGCTCTGACCGATGAATGGTTAAGCCAGATGGACAATGTCGAGATGGCCAAAAAGCTACTGGTGCAAGGGAAACATTTGAGGAAGAAAGAGAGGGAGGAGTATGACGTACAGAATCTAAGAGCTCCTTATAGGTTGATCGCCCTGATGCTGTGTAGAATCTTCGGCATGCCCGATGGCACAGTATACAAGATTCAGTGGGTCCCTATCATTCACTATGTGGCATTTAAGGGGACAGTGTTTGACTGGGCCACCATCTTGTCAGATAGTCTGGCCTCAATGATAAGTGCTGCTAAGCCCGGGCTGGCCTCGAAGAAGGCTGAATTCTTCATGTCCTCATACCTGATAGATTGTATCTTGGCCAAGATAGAGTTCCCCGGATTGGGGTGTACATGGGATAGGGCCACAGCCCCGGTCTACACTGCATTCAAGATGTTGTGGGCTCAGAATTACAAGCCCAGCTACAAACTCATTTGTGAGGGGTTCATCATGCCCCTATACGAGAAAATGTTCAAGGAAGAACCAAGTTGCCTGTCCCAAAACGCTTTGGAAGTCCTTGAGGATTATGGGGATTTCTACTTTTCAGAACAAGGTACCTACTTGAGAATGTTCGGAGGGACTAAGCCCCCATACATATTGCCGCAGTATGCCACAGACTATGTGGTGCTCAAGGAAGCAGTAAGACAACTCTTCTTGGATGGGATTGGAGCATTCCTCCACAAGCTACACAAGGCTTCCTTTCCCCCCCTACCTTTCTGCATAGGTGCTTACAAGTTTTCAGGGGTGGCCTCTGCCGATGAATTTGTTCAAGAGTTGAGGGCCTTCCATTTCGGTGAGGTCATCTTCCACAGGAACGACAGAAAGGGTAAAGTGGCCGAGCATTGCAAGGGGAACTATGCGAACTTCGAATATTCCCACTACCCCGATGCCGAGGAGGAAGCTTTCAGAGGCATCAGCAACATGGCTGAGCTACGGATCTGTCGCCAAAGTACTGGAGCGAGCTCTAGCTCAACCAAAACCCAGAAGACCATCCAGCAAAAGGAGAAAGAAGCCAAGGATGCCCGAGCTCAGGAAGAGCTCAGATTAAGAGAAGAGGCAAGGTTGCAAAAGGAAGCCGAGGAGGCAAGAAAGCTACAAGAGGCTGAGAATGAAAGACTGCGGAAGGAGGCTGAGAAAGCCCAAAAGCAGAAAGAAGCAGAAATTGAGCGAGCTGAAGCAAGGAAGAAGGCGGAAGAAGAATTGAGGACAAGGGAAAATACCGAAACAGGTGGGTCCGGTGCGCAGGACATGGAGATAGACACCTCTCAGGCAGGTGGCTCTAGTACCCAAAAGGAAGGGACAGACCCCGCTCAGGAAGTCCGGACCCCACCTATGGAAGAAGACATAGACATCATAAACCGACCAATTGTACCGTACACTCCATCTGGGAAGCGTACGGTGTCCAAATGGAATGAGTTTGTCTATGATAAGAAAAGAAAAACAATGGTCCTCCAATCAGAAGAGAGGATTAAAAGTCCCTTCCATGACGACATAGTTACTCACCGAGAGGTCGCTGTCATGCAGAACACAGATGCGGATCCCATTGCCATGGCCTCCGCAGTTATAGCAACAGCACAAGCATCATTTGCCAATGTAGGGGTTATAGTCAAAGAAAATATATTGACAAAGAAAAGAGCACGTACCTTGCAACGAAATGTGGCTAATGAGCAAGCCCAGAGAGACCTGATAGTGAATAAATACAATTGCTTGTACGCCGAGCATAAGGAGTTGGCGAATAAGTACAGCTACCTGGAGGAGGAAAAGGACCAGCTAGCACTCCAGATAATGATTGCAGAAGCGGAGAAGAATGGAGCAGAAGAAAAGGCTTCCCAGCTAGAAACAGACAAGCAGGCATTAACTGAACGTTTAGAGCAAGCGGAAAGCAGAACCTTGGATATGTCCCCCTTCCACGAGCTGTCATGCAATATACTACAGCAAGTGCATGGCTCTCAAGAGCTAATCACTGATGAGGTATGCAAACTCAAGGCCATGACGGTCAGGCTAAAGGAGGTTAATGCGGAAGCCCACAGGCTCAAGGCTAAGAATACCCGTGTCAAAGCAAATGTCATAAGTCAGATGGCATGGAGGGAAGGGAAAGGAGGTTTTCCCCCTCATCTTCCTTTTAAGACAGTGGAAGATTTTAATGAAGATATAGCCTTGTTGGAGTTTGGCCGGAACTGTGCCAATAAGCTGATGGCCAGTGTGCAGAAGACCACAGAGAGAATCAACAACCTGTACCAAAAGCTCAAAGGAGTCCACGATAACTGCTCATTGAGTTTCCCTCAGACCCTAGAAGATTTCCCGGGAAAGGAGCAGCGGTTATCTCAACTAAAAGAAGAGCTAGGCGTCCAGATGGAGTATGTAAAAAGCATTGATGTTCTTGCCATGGATGATCTCCAACATTACATCGGTTCATCAACACTTCACAATCATCTGTTGAAGGAAACATATCAAGTTGCTGAAGCGGGAGTACAAAGCATTAAAATAGAGCTCGGGAAGAATGTAACTTCTCAGAAAATCCTGTTTCCTGCTGCAGCAAACATAATCATAAGGGATACAGGTGTGTGGCACAGCTACATAGAAGAGGAGGTCAGGAAAGCTGCAGCAGCAGCAGAAACATCAGTGGATCCGGCAGCCCCGCTCCCAGCAGCATCTTCCCCAGCAATGGCAGAAAATTTGGCCAGTCCCGTTCCCCCTTCCCAATTAAGAGCAGCATCAGCAGGGGATTCGAGGTCCTCTTCCCAGGAAGCACCAGTGACAATCAATTTGGGCGACCCTTTGCCATCGGAAGCTCACGCACAGGAATGAAGCAAACCGAATTCAGCTGGACGACTCCCTTCAGACAGACACGTGCCCAGCAGGGAACGCTCGGATGTTAATAAATTTTCTGTTATGTACATTTTGAACATGTAAGGCTTAAGCCATGGGACAGCTGTCCCTAATTTTGTCAAAACATTTTTGTAAAAGGAATGGCCATTTTGGTAGTCGATTTTAGTAGAAATTCCTGTAAAAGACAGAGGGGGAATGCTAGGTGTCAGCCCAGAGGGCAAATTTGTAACTATAAATAGGAGCTAGAAGAGATTAGAAGAAGGTGAGGGGGGACTTTTGGCAGGGAATGAAAATTTTGGGCGAATGATATGAGCTATCTTGTATCGGCTCTGTAAATTGAATTTTCTAATAGAAGCCACAGGAGATGGACGTTTTGCTTGGAATGTTGGGTTGCTGTATGTTGGACTATTCTAATGACTGCAATTCTGCAATGTGAGATCATTCTTGACTTCTGAATTATTTCTTTGTATTAATGATTTTGCTCTTATCTATGCATGCGTTCTCTCTATTTCATGGACAATGAATGCGTTCCATATTAAATCAGGAGCTACCTGCTGATACTTTTACCATTGCTGTAGATTTTTTTTTCTAGAACGAATGGCTAACTGTTCTTTCTTCAGGATAATTCGTATGGCTCATTGTTCATGCTTTTAATTGCTCCTTGCAGGGATCTTTTAGTTTAATTCCAGTTTCGTTCTATCTAGAGCTGTTTCTTTATTCTTGTTACTTAGATCAAACAATTTTGATTTCTTCTGTTCATAAGCAATAAATTCGTTCTGTAGGTTCAGTGTAGATCTGTTTCCTTAATCCTGTAGCTTTTCTCTGTTTTTTTTTTTTTTGAGCAACAGATGCGTTCCATTTTAAATGAGAAGCTATCTTCTCAAGATCCTCATCTTGCTGTAGCTTTGACCGTGAGAAATAATAGTTATCTGTTCGTTGCTTATGATATCTGTTACAGCTGATTGCTCTCCCCTTAAGCGTGTTCCCCTGCAGGGATAGGTAGATGTGTTCCTGTTTCTAAATTTAAATCTGTTTCAGTTGCATTTAGACTAAGTATAATTTAGGCATGTGCATCTCATATAAAACACATAAAATCCAAAAGAAAGGTGGATCGGGCCATAACCGGTAAAATCGGATTTAAAGTCCAAAACCACGGTTGCCGGAACCGCTAACCGGACGGATTCCCTACACCAAACGGGAGATAGTCTAATTGGGACCGTCTCTCAGGGAGAATCCCTTTCTGATTGATGCTACGATATCTGGGGCATCAACAGGATCCAAGCCAAAAGGCAATAAGACTGAGCGTCATTGCAACTATTGCGGGAAAGATAATCATGATGAATCAAAGTGTTTCAAGAAGATGGCAGCCTTGGAAGTAGCAATGAAGAAGCACCACATCAGCCTAGATTCGCCTTCAGAATCTACCTCTCATGGACATGCACTTTGTGCTTCTGGTTATTCTTATAATGCATCTTCTTCTTCTACTTCAAATGAATGGCTCATTGATTCTGGAGCATCTTATCATATGGCTAAGGATCAAGCCATCTTTTCTACAATGCATGAATGTAACACCAAACAAATATTTGTTGGTGATGATAGATCTCTAAGTGTTGTAGGAGCTGGAACAGTTCCAGTAGATAATGGTCATTTTAGTGATGTACTATGTGTTCCAAGAATTTCCTGCAATTTGTTATCAGTCTATCAGATCACTCATTCTAGTGAAGGTAAAACTGTGACCTTTACACCTCACCAAGTTGTAATCAAGGATTTTAAAGATCCTCAACAGGTCCTAGCTACCGGAATTGTTGATGATATTACCAGGTTGTACAAGTTTAACAACTTTGGGTCATCACCTTTCCCTTCAGTTTTTGTTGCTCATAGTGATAACTTGAGCAAACTTTGGCATGAGCGATTTGGCCACTTAAATTATCGCTCATTGCAACAACTATGTAAAGAAAATATGGTGACAGGTCTTCCGATGGTATCTTGCAGAGATGGTGTTTGCTACGGTTGTGTACTCGGAAAACATCATCGGGACAGTTATGACAAAAGTGCCTCTTGGCACGCCTCGGTTCCTTTGGAGCTTGTGCATAGTGACTTGTGTGGTCCTCTTCCATCTGCTTTCTTTTCTGGTTTCAAGTATTTCTTAACTTTCATTAATGATTACACCAGACGCACTTGGGTTTATTTCCTAAAACTTAAGAGCGAAGTATTTAACATGTTCTTGGCCTACAAGGCCCTTGTTGAAAAACAATCTGGTCATCAAATTATTAAGTTAAGATCTGACAATGGAGGAGAATATGTTAACAAACAGTTCACTACTTTCTGCACTGAACAAGGCATCCAACAACAGCACACTGTTCCATATACACCACAACAAAATGGTGTAGCTGAGCGGAAGAACCGCACTTTAAAAGAAATGGCTAATTGTATGATCCAATCTAAGGGACTAAGTCTTCAATTTTGGGCTGAAGCCATAAATTGTGCAAATTACATAGTTAATCGCACCCCCACAAAAGCATTATAAGGTATAACACCGGAAGAAGCATGGAGTAAAATTAAACCTGATGTAAGTCACTTTCGTGTGTTTGGTAGTGAAGCATGGGCTCACATTCCGGATGAAAAACGGAAAGCATTGCAACCTAAAAGTAAAAAGTGCATATTTGTTGGATATTCTGAAGATGTAAAAGGTTATAGACTTCTTCAACCACATTCTCATGCTATAATCATTAGAAGAGATGTTAAATTTGATGAAAATATCTTGGCCTGCGAGCCTAACTCGGCGAGTGTGCCATCTTTGGCCTGCGAGCCTGATTCGGCGTTTGTGCCTTCTTCTTCTTCTTCCAACTTCCTTGACAGGTTTCCAACACCAGTTTCTGATGATGACAGTGAGGATGAAAATCCACCTCCGCCTTCTTATGTTCCTCCAGTTGCACCAGCACAAGTGCTTCCTCGATGGGTCCATTCAACATGTGAAGCAGCTGGTGATCTTGCCGGTGATCCTAGAGATCAACGACGAACACGTTCTCAGTTTCAGCAAGCCTCTTATCTTTTGGCTCAAGTTTCCGAGAATCATGATCCAGAAACTTTTGTAGAAGCTTCAGGGAATTCAGATTGGGATGCAGTCATGGATGAAGAATATCGTTCCTTAATGGCGAACGATACTTGGGATCTTGTACCTCTTCCAAAATGAAGAAAACTTGTCAGATGTAAATGGGTCTACAGAACTAAGTATGCATCAAATGGAAGTGTTGAAAGACTTAAGGCAAGGTTAGTTGCCAAAGGTTTTTCCCAAGTTGAAGGGATTGACTACAATGAAACCTTTGCTCCCGTCGCCAAAATGAACTCCATCCGCCTTGTTCTTTCCCTTGCAGCCTTACACAATTGGGAAGTCCATCAAATGGATGTCAAGTCTGCCTTCTTACATGGTGATTTACAGGAGGAAATTTACATGGAACAACCTCCTGGCTATGTTCATAATAACTCTAGCCTTGTCTGCCGCCTTAAGAAATCCTTATATGGCCTTAAGCAAGCTCCTAGAGCTTGGTATGCCAAAATGGATAACTTTCTCCTTGACACTGGTTTTTCTAGATGCCATTCTGACCCCAATGTCTATACCAAGAAAGTAGGAAACCATCTCATCATACTTGTTCTATATGTTGATGACCTTATTCTTACTGGTAGTGACCCTAATCTTATAACCCATGTGAAATCCAGTCTTA